>CM076262.1:2676344-3876344 GCA_038380795.1 Pyrocephalus nanus | reverse complement strand
ACACAAGTGTCACCTAAGAGACTCAAACAAATTAAAAAAAAAAAAAACAAACTCACAAGTATTTCAAAGCACTATGACAAATTAACATATATTAATAGGGCAGTGTTCTGCTAGTAATGCTGTCTGAGATAATTGCTTAAATCTAACTTCTTCAATCAAGCCTTAGGGAAAATGCTGTTTTCTATTTTCATCAGCATAGGATGACATAGACAGAAGCTGTGTAGTTCCACCAAATATACTCAGCTTGTGAACACAGATATTCTGTCTCTTAACACTAGATGGCAGACGAAAATGGGAAAACATTTCCTTAATTTCAGGGATAGAATGTGGAAAAATTAAATTGAAACTTGAGGGAATGTTCACTGAAAGTTCTCAATAAGAATTAAGACCTTTGAACACTTGACACAAATATGATGCTTGTAACAGCATGGATGCTTTCTGCAGCCTTTCATTTGGCTGTAGTTTCTGGCACAAACACTGAAAATAATCAAGTAGAACATTTCTACATTATTTTCATGTTGCTTTTTTATCTCTGTTAATTCCCTTCAATATTTTCTCTTGTGAAATAACTAAAAATTCCAGAAGCCTTAGAAAGGCTTAAGCAACTCAAATAGAGAGAAGTTTACAGAGAAAACTGTCCTCACCAGGTGGTCACATAGTTGTGAAATTGCCTTCCAAAGAGAAGGCTTATAATGCAACTGCTTAGTGTCATTGCCTTACATCAGTTGCCTAAAGTAATTATGGTTCCTTTGCTCCTTATTGTCACTGAATCTTGGACAATAGTATGGAAGTAACATGTTTGCTAAGGAGGCAACACTTTTCATAGAATATTATAAATTATTGTACTAAATATTATGTAATCAGTTCACCTAATAACCAGTGAATATTTTGGGTTGTTACCCCTTTCCTCTCCCAGAAATGTCTTCCAAAACAAGTGCAGCAGGAGGGTCAGAATGCCCAAGATTCTGCATCCCACACTGAATGCTACTCTAAAATGTCAGTCCTCCTAGATAGCAGTGATATGCATATACCATACTAGAACTGTAACAAATCCCACCAAATTCCACCTCATCTCTCCCTCTCGGTGCTGCTGCTATGGCTGCACAGACACCAAGCCAGGCTGGCTATCTCCAAGTGCCACATTTGGGCAGCCTTATGGACTAAAATCAGGAATGACCCAAGTTTTCCCATGGTGATTTTCCTGTTGGAGTTGTTCCAATTGAGAAAATTAGGTGTACTGGAACAGAAGGGTAAATGCAAAAGTAAGTATGACTTTCCTGCCATGCGGTTACAACGTCAGCTACAAAGATATCCATAGCTTCTGGTCTAAGTTCCTCAGATCATTCTCATTACACAATAGCTTTTGGTATAAAATAGATATATAGTAGCAAACACCAGACTATGGCGTTTCCCTTCTCACAGGAGTGCGTTACCCACAAGGATATACCTGCCCCTTTTATTCCAGGATTTCTTCTTGCTTTCATGAATCTTCCATTCTTCTGTGCATAGTCACCTAGTTTCAACAAGAGCAGAAAGTAGTTACCATTCTGGCTTGCCAATAAGTTGGTGAACAGGAAATTCTCTTAGGAAATCAGAAATGTATATTTAAATCTTCTCAGGCTAAAAATAGCACTGACCCCATTTCCTTGCATCACCTGGGTAAATACTCCACTGAAAATAATCTTACGCTAGATATTGTCAGTGACGTAATTCCTGTTCCTCTTCCTTGCTCTTCCTGCTGTTCCTCCTCTCCTCATCCAGGGACCTCCATTTTCTCACCCCGTTTGAAAGGACTGGACAATTTTCAGTCTGTTCATAAAAAGGAATGCTTGTAAGGTGTCGTTAAGAGTTACAGGCTCTGCATTTTGAATGTGTAAAGGTACCTGGTCCTTGTGCAGAGTTAATACTCTAGATTATAACTGAGATCTGGAATTTAGATATGCCCTGCTCTGTTCATTTTTCTGCTTCACAAAATCCAGTCAGTTTCCTGCTTCCCACACAGTATAAAGGTGCTTGGATCCCTAAATCAGGGTTTTGGATTCTGCTCAGGGAATTGGTACCTGAAGTCCCTAATGCATCTATCCCTAATTTCCTGTGTCTCTACAGCTCATAGTGGTCAGTAATCTCTGTCCTTGATCAGTGATTTTGTGCATTCTAGAAATCTACCTGCCAAGACTATACCAATCACTTCATTATATACTAGTTATGAATAATGCAGTTGATTACTTAGAATTTGAAATTCAGACACATGCTAGAGATTATATTATAAATTCCTCTTCAGCCCCCTGTGATAATTGTGTTAGTCATTCTGTTACCTTTCAGCACTCAAGAAGTGATAGATGAGAATTTTGATACTGCAACATCTGGTTGAGAGTATGGTTGTGTAAATGTCACACAAGGTTCTTGGTGTAAACAGAAGGAGCTCAAAACACAAAGTCACTTTAGGTCTGCTAGGAGTTAATTCACTGTCCACAGCGTTTGCAATTGCTTATTTGGTATTGCTGGTGAAATTTACTGTCATTGTTATTTATGTTATCTTTTAATTAAAACATTGACATATGCCTGACCTTTGCTCCAGATCTTGAAGTATCATATTAGGTTCCATCTTAGCATTTTTGCCTTTATTGAAAAGCTCTGTTTATAACTTCTTATCTGCAGAAAAAATACTTTGTAATTCTTCTTGCAAACCAGTCCATGATAGTTCCTTTTCCTGAAGTTACACATTAATGTTGCATTTCTCTTCGCTCTGACCAGCCTTGGTGAGGCTCCTTATCTGTCAGTTTCCCACGACCCTGGTGGCAGGTGAGCTGTCAGACCATTAAGTGTCCTAAAAGGGAATCCAGACTGTCTGGAATGCTGCAAATGAAAAAGATAGTTTTTGGCAGAAGCCTATGTAACTGATTTGTAATGATTTTTTTCTGTCTTAAAGTAGTCTGATGGAAGTTGCAGAAATAACAGTAAAACCTCAGGACTCTACAAGTGAACACTATTGAAGTCACATAAAATTTTACAGCAGCAATAGGAAGAAGGCATTATTTAGAAAATGGCTTACAAATTGTGGAAGACAATTCTATCCCCATAATGCAAGTACATGAATGAAGAAATCTGGTTCCAGTCTTTGAACTGAGCACTACCTTCACTCACTGTCCTCAGTAACGGCTGTGAAATCAGAAACAAAGCTAAAGAATGAGGCCAGGAATAGTGAATAATAAATCTTTTACTGAAACAAGTTAAAAAAATATTAAGACGTAATCTCCTTAGGGATTAAAAAGAGGTGCGTAGCAACGTACGTATTTAGTGGTCCTATTTTATGGTGAGTATCTGGGACATGACTAGTTATGAGTCACAGGGGGCCCATACCCCTTGTTTTTTTCTCTGGCTTTAATGCCTCTGGCTAATTCCTGCTGAAGGATGCACTTAATTTAAGAAGATCTTGTTCCAAAATATTGCCCAACAATAAATATAGTAATTTGGTGTGTTGCTGTCTTACATTTTAGGTCTATAAAGCAGAATTTGTTTTTATGTGGATTTTAATCTTACTAAAGTAACACCCCTTTAAATAAACAATTTACTCATTTGAGAAATCAACATTGCTTCATGGAAAGTGAAAGACATCCAGATCACGTGTGTGCAGGAGAGCAGTGGTAGCACACATGTACACATGTACACAACACATAAATGTGTGTGATTCCACTTTTGGGATATAAACAGGGCTAGCAGGACAGAATGTTGCCCCATGTTCATTATAATGTTAATTTGAAAAGCTAAGGGTGGTTTGGAGTTCATCTTGACTGGAAATGAATGAGATTTTGGGTTGTCCTGACATTTTCTAATAGTCTTTTGGCTTCACTAAATCTCTGCTTTCTGCCCAAAAGTGGTTTTGTCCAAATCAAAGCTTAACTCTTTCTGAGGAGTGAAGTTATTGACACTATTCTTCATTTTGTATCTTCCTGTGTGGTGATAGCATTAGCTGCCTACATTGAATGATTGGATTTATGCTGTCTGTAATAATGTCTGCACTGTATTTTTCTCTGGTTTTTGTTGGCTCATTGCTTTTAGTTGTTGAGTTTGAGGCTGTTTTAGTTTCATAGAGCTCATCTAGTAACTTTCTGACTATATAGGAGCATGCCATTAAGCCTGGCCCAAAGAACCTTGTATAATATAACTTAATATAACTACTGAATTAACGAATTTTTTTTTTTAAAGAATCCAGAACTGTAGGAAAATGTACTAGTGCAGAAGCAACAAGGCATACATAATTTTAGTTCCAGTAAAAATTACAGTGAAGTTGTTTATCCATTGTGTCCTGGAAATAATCAATATTATAATACTGAAAAATATGCTACATTGTTGTAAATGCACTTGTGATACGGGCTAAGTCCTTGAACAGTATTCATTTGTAACTTTGGCTGCTCTCGTGTATGAAGGAATCCATTTACGAGACATTACACCATTTCCAGAATTTCTCTTAACATTACATGCTAATGGTGTGTATTTATATTACTTAATACATCTCCTCAAATGTATTCTCTATCACTAGGGCAATTTCAGTGAAATGCTGTGTTAACTCTTTTTATCTACCCTACAACGTATTACTAAGTAAGTGTTTTTTTAAAAAAGCATATTAAGAAGTAAATGTTTCTATCATCTTCTTTATAACTGCATCTTTTACTGCATGCTCTAGTCCTTTCCACCCCACAAGTTCCTCAGAAGCTGGTTTTACATTTTAGTGTTTGAAAGGAGATAAAATCACATAAGCATTAAGGAAATAATTTTTGATTTATCTAAAATTCTCTAGAGAATCATGTGAAGATTTTCTTTTCTTAATTAGTTGGTTTTCATGACTTGACGAGTGCAATAGCAATCTACTAGTCCTTCAGATCTACTGAATCTCACAGAGAAAAGAGGCAGACAGACCTGGGTTTCTTACATCAAAAGCAGACAGCAATATTTCCCACTTGATCTTTTCTTAAACAGGAACTTTTTAGAACTTGTTTATGCATTCCAAAGTAAAAGTGAGCAAACCTATTATCTTCGCAAGTTGTATTTAATAAGTAATATCTGTCACGAGATGAAACAGTTTCTGGGTTTTAGAAGCTGGTGGGATGCTTTTAACCCTAAAATGCACATATTTCTGCTGCAGCATATGTTCCATGCCTGTCTTGGCAAAAAGATTTGCAATGCACTGCAATTCATATAGTTTTTGGAAGACAAAGGCTGTGATGGGAGTTGACACGCATCACTCACATGAAATTCATAGGTCAAGGGTAGTGTTTATTCCCCCCTACTCAGTACTCACTACTGACCACATATGGAATATTGCCTCTTGTTGGGGAGCCCTTGCACAGCAAAGGTGTTGATGAGCTTGAGTGAGCTCAGCATAGGGCTATGAAGATGTAACCTAGTGAAGGGAGCTGAGTGAGCTGGGCTTGTGCTCCTCACCAGGGTGGCATAGCAACAAAGAGGTAAAATAGGTGTTCTTGTAAGATAGGGTAAAAAAACAGAAATATATATAGTGAGGAAATCTTAGGTTCCTGCCAATGCAGCATTGGAAGAGCATCTAGAGGATCTTTCCTAACACACTGCACAGATGCCATCTGTGCTGGGTGTTCCTCCTTCCTTCCACAATGTGGAGCCTTTTATTTTATGGGGCAAACAATCGCATGCATTTTCTCCTGACAGTCTGGGGTGCCATCTCAGTCATAAGGTTCACCAGCAGCAGCACAGGCTTTAAGTACAAGGCTCAGTAGAGCAGACATGTCCTGTTCAAAATCACTAATTCCTTGAATACAATATTTTCCACAATGCTCCCAATACAGCTCGTTCATCCTGGAAGAGAGATGGCTTCAGAGGCCCTAACATTGCCCTCCCATACCTATAAGGATGCTGGCAAGAGGTCTGAACCAGGCTTTTACTGAGAGGAGGTGTTAAGAATCAGGGGAGGGTCTAGTGGTACATAAGGAAAGCTCTTTCATACTGAAAATAAGCATTTGCAACCAGTTACCCAGGGAGGTTTGGGGATTGTAAGCTCTTGGAAGTTTTCAAGACCTGACAGGACAAACCCCTGGTAAAATGCTCTAAATTCAGTGTTGTTGCTGTCTTGAGCAGCTGTGTGATTCTGAAGTTCTGAGAAGGTACCTAATTTTGAGACTTAATCTGAGAGCTGAATCTCTTCCTTCTAGCTGACTGACAAACATTAGATGAGAGCCCACACTGAGAAGTTCAGCAGTAGTTAATTAAAATGTGCCATCCCACACTACTGAAACCAAATAATTTAGGAATAGAATGTAACTTGGACAGATACAGTTTGGAATGAAGCAAAGTTGGGCAATGGGAGAAGAACACTGTTGGAATGAAAGAACGGCTAAGACTACTTAAACATTTTCATCTGTTATCTTAATTTTCTCAGTGAGTTATATTCCCGGAGTGGAACAAATTTCAATATAATGCTATCCTGACTATCTGCTAGCATGCATGAAAAAGATTGAAAGGACACAATTCTAAAATTATGAGGTCATTAATATATACTGAACTGATTATATACAAGATAGAGTCTTATATCACTAGGACAATTTGTACAATCAGGTCCACCACCCTTTTTATAAACATGGCAAGGGCTACTTTTTTCTCAGTGTGCTTGCCCTTTAACCTGTGTCCACTTGCTGGATCTGACACCAGGGCTGCTGCCCAGACCCTGTATGCTCTGTATATGTGTAGGCCTAGGAAGAGTTGCATGTTCCCATGGATCTTGTTGAATGATTCTAGGTGATAAAACACCTTTGCCTGAAATATATGTCTACCCATACATTATGCATTGTGAAAAATTGTATGAATACATACTTCTGGTATAACATGCTAGTTAGTCTTCCAATAGTGTCTCAGAATTGACTTGTGTTGCATATTTTGGTCTTTTTGCATATAATGGCTTATCTTTGAGATCATGAAATGGAAATTTAAGTTTATTTTCCATGCCTGACCCTGGTCTTAATTTTCTGTTCATGTATTTCTGTGTCAACCCACTAAGACCTAGCTCTGCCTAGATGTACATATTTGGTCTGTATCCTGCTAGAAGAATAAAGATCCCACCTGGCTTTTCGTTATCTCATAGAGTCAGGATGGTCAAGGTAAATAGTTTTAGAGCATATGCCTAAAACTTGGTCTTCATCAGAAGGCAGAACCTGAGATCAGCGCACCTACTCCACAGCACAGTGTTTGCTGTCATCAGAACTGCCAGAAGTTCATGGCTTGTGACCAGTTCCATTGCTCTTCTGCAAGTTTCTGGGTGAAGGGAGGATGACGGTTAAGACAAAGCCATTTGTTCCTTTATGATCTTGCTATACCTGTTTCCTACTGAATGAGATAGGTTCCAAAATGAGAGGAAAAACTAAAATGAAACAACTTCAGGAATCCAAATAGGCTTTAATTTAGGAAAAAAATTATCAGGTATATTAGATTAAGTGGTTGTGATTCATACGTTTTGCAACATAGTCTTAGAGAAAAGCCATTGTAGACTCAGGCAGCTGCAGCAGTGTTTAGCCAAGTGTGGATTACAGGTACTTATAGCTGCTTTTGGTGGAAAGGTTTCCTGAGATTGTTCAGCTTGTCTGTTGTCTGTTCTCACAGTCTTACCCTTGCATGAGCTATTAACATCCATCCCATGGTGCGATGTAAGGGGGAAAGAGGGAGAGTTTTTGTAAACTGTTCTAGTCTACCTCATCGTTCTGTTTATGAATTTTGCCCTTCACTTGTCTGTTGATAGATGAAAACCTTTATTGGCAAAGAGGTAGTAGTCTGTCTGTGAGCTTCCTGAGCTGGTCATATAATACAGTCATGATTACAGTGGTTCATCAGTTTAGGTGCAGTATTATGTATTCTATATGCAGCATGGATATTACTTTCAACCTTACTGGTTTCTTCCTCAGAAAGACTTCAAATTACCAGTCTACTGACTGTAACCAGAAAGATATGAGTGCTCTAGCTTCAAATAAGCTTGCATATAAATATCTGTTTTCATATTATATGAATTCATTTTATTAAATCTCTCTTTTGTGATGAAGAGGGCAAGGCTGGGGAAGAAAAAATGAAATTAATTCAAAATTGCTATCTGTAACTAACAAAATGCAAGTCATACTGGAAGGCTGAAGAACAATGAATTTCCTGTGGTCATGATATAAGTTGTGCCACAAAAATAAAAAGGTTTAGGTACTGAGAAATGACCTCCCAGCTTTTAGCACTATAGTAGAGTAAAGACCCTTGGAAAATATTTCATCATAGAGACCTTTTGTTCAGTTTGATTTCCCACTGAATTTTCACTTATTTTTCTGTTAAATTCTCAGTAGACTCAGAGTCCCAATAAAAGTAATTTGTTTCACATGTGTTATTTTTCATTTTGCTGAGAAAAAACCTTTAAGTCTTGACCCCATCTTGAAATAAAAAGATTATTTTTAGGGCAGTTCAAATAGTTTTCATTTTAGAATCAGGTGACTCCAAAAAGAGAAGGAAAGAAAGGGGAAATGGAGAAAGGCATTTATTTGTCTGTGCTGCATTCGTGTTGTGGTCGTGCCCCAGGAGCCCGAGGAGTTGCAGTTATGATGTGCCTGAGCTCAGAGACCCAACTTTTTTCTATGTGTAAGAATCCCTCCCGATTCATCTGAAGAATGCTCCTCTGGTTTGCGTAGAAAAATTTTTGCAAGAGGTCTCCTGAGTAAGGTCATTTGAGAATGACTTCGGCCACAGCTATTTACAAGTTAGGGTTTTGACTGAAGTGAGTAATTGAATCATGTTGAGCCTCTGAAGTTTGCCTTTTATTTATATATTTCCCCCAATTGTGTGTCTCAGTCTGCCATTGGCTGCAGTCCCTGCAGCCTACCCGAGGGCTCTGCAATTACATAAGACTGTCTGCTGGGAGCCTATATAAAGCCTTTGTGCACGCCAGCAAGACAGAATTTCATCAAGATTCAGGTCCCACTGCTTTAGTTTGCACAAGCAGGAGGAGTTTTGCTTGAAGATATACTGAAACTCGAACCCCAGCCTGGTTTGTTTGCCAGCAGGTGCTTCACAGCTGTCAACCTGAGCCGTAAGTGGCAGCTACTGTAAGTAGCTTCTGAGCATTATGAAGAATTTTTCATTTCCTGTGCAGGATAGCACATATCAGACTGAGAGTCCTCACAGATTCCCGAGTTTGACAAATCAGTCAGATCCTGTTGGAAGACCAGAAAGAGATGAACAATTAGCTCAGGTAGAGATTGCTGTACTGGGGGTCATATTTCTGACAGCATCAGTGGGCAATTTTATTCTCATACTGGTGCTGTGGCGAAGAAGAAAGAAGCTCTCTAGGATGTATGTGTTCATGCTTCACCTCAGCATTGCTGATTTAGTGGTAGCCTTTTTTCAAGTGCTGCCTCAACTCATATGGGATATTACAGATGTTTTCATAGGGCCAGATTTCTTGTGCAGAATTATCAAGTACCTACAATTGCTGGGCATGTTTGCCTCTACTTATATGATAGTGGTCATGACGGTGGACAGATATCAAGCGGTTTGTTACCCTATGGTCACATTCCAAAAGAAGAGAGCTCTCTGGAACATCCCCATTTGCACCAGCTGGTCTATAGCACTGATTCTTAGCCTACCACAGGTATTTATCTTTTCTAAGACTGAAATATCTCCAGGTATCTTTGAATGTTGGGGTGAATTTATTCAGCCATGGGGCCCAAGGGCATATGTGACTTGGATTTTTGTAGTTATATTCTTCATTCCCTCAGCCATCCTTATCACGTGCCAGGTTAAGATTTGCAAAATAATCAGAAGAAATATGTATGTGAAAAAACAGAATGAATGTGAAGCAACAAATCAGAAGCGAGTCCTGCCATCCCGAGCAAGCAGTGTGAACTGTATTTCAAAGGCTATGATCAAGACAGTAAAAATGACAGTGGTGACAGTTGTTGCGTATATTCTCTGTTGGTCACCTTTCTTCATTGCCCAGCTGTGGTCTGTGTGGTTCCCCAGTGTTGTGACTGAAGGTAAGATACTTTTCTTCCTCATTCCTAACTGCATAGCAGGCTAGCACATTGCCATCAATTGCTTTATGTTTGCACTTTGCTTTTGTGTAAGAATTACATGTGATCTTTTGAGTAGGAATAAAAAGAAATTTCTGGATCAGTTATCTCATTTATTTAATTAGGTACGGGGAACTTAATGTGTTATGTCATCAAAACACCATGTGTGTGTTTTGTGTGATTAACAATTTAAAGATTAATTAAGAGTGGGGTGAAAAGTATCGTGCTCCAACAAAGGTTCAGATTTTTAGAGGTTTTAGGTAGTAGAGCAACAGTATTTGGATTCTCTAGGTGAAAAGAAGTAATTGACTATCCAAAGGAATGAGACAAATGTTTCTTATTTACTGGATAGAAGAGTGATGTTGTAAGACATCTGATTGTTTTTAAATATTGAAATCAAATTGTTGAAATCTCTGTAGTACACACTGTAGCACTGGAAGTTGTAAACCAGAGGTTTATAAAGCTAAGCAGCAAGCCTGAGAGAGTTATCAAAGAATGTCAGGTTGTAAACAAGATTAATCTTGTCAAACTTATACTATTGCTTCTTTGTGAAAGGCAGACTGTAGAAATTCACCTATTCTAAACTCAGAGATAAAAAACAAAGGAAAAAGAAGATAATAGCTCTGTCTGATAGAAAAAAATCTTCTGATCCTTGTTTTAAGAATTATTCCTGTCAGTGTGACTTTGAGTCTTATTCTACATACATTTTCATGCCTCTATATCTATCTGCATTTGTATAAAAGCTTAAATTTAATGCAGCTACATCAAAAAAGAGCTACACTGAACTATTTAACTCTGAAATGCATACAATAAAGTGTGCTTCATATCTTCAGCAATTGCAAACTGCATTAAAACGTCCATTTTCTACTGTTAGATTAACTTTAATATATGAATAGGTACAGCAGACAGAAGCAGACTGTGAAAATGGTACTTATTTGTACAAGTGTTTGTTTACTCTCTTATTCCTTTCGTTATAGGTTCAGCATTCACCATTATCATGCTCCTTGGCAACTTAAATAGTTGCACCAACCCATGGATTTACATGTATTTCTGTGGCCACATTCCATATTGCACAAATAAGCAAGTGGAGAACACCTCAGCTCAAGAGGAATCGGTAATCACAGGGAGCATTCACCTTGTAGACAGAGACCCTGAGGAAAGCAGTATTTCTGCCTAAATACTGAATGCTTTTTGTTGTTTTGTTACATTCCCTCTGTTTGTAAGACATATCCATATTTTATTTTCATCCCTTATTTTGTGGATAAAGAACCTGCAAAATTGTCTTTAGTTGCACAAATATATTTCTCTGCATTTCTGTAGCATATACAGAAAGTTTCTGTGTTGTGCAAGCCAGACTCAGTGCTTCCATCGCCACTGCCTTATCAGAATGAATTCTTGTAAAAAAAAAAAAAAAAAAGCATCTTACATGTTTTGTGTCCAAAAGTACTTTCTGGTCTGTGATTCTGGATTTCTAAGTAGCAACACTTTGTAACACTATGTAACGCTAAGTAGCAACACTTTGTAACTAACTGGTTCAACAAACTGAGACAAAATTGGAAAGGAACCTGGCATTACTAAACTTGAATCTGTTTTCAAACTGAACAAGAAATTGTTCATCATTCTGATCTGACTGGGGGACAGTCTGACAAATCTTAAAAGGGCAGCACAATGTCAGAAAAATCTTTTGCCAGCTATTACTAGTACCTGGTTTAAATTAATTCCTTACATACACTGCCAAGCTGCTTAATATAATTAAAAAAAAAAAAAAAAAGAAAAAAGAAAAATAATTTGTTGTGCTTGTAACACAACACCTACTTCACTACTTAACTTTCAAATTCAATTATGGACGGCAGGTATCAGCAACACAGCAGCAGTCGAGGTTTTTGGCTTCACACCATAGGATTTTATCTTTTATGCATTCCCTGATGTGCAAGCAGTTAACTGGACACCTCCCTCCACCTCTTACACATGCATATACATAATTTAACTCAAATGGGTGTTAGTGTATATTTTCATTTGGTATTCAGACCTATTTGTTCTGGCATGCAATTTATTGGCTGAGTGTGCTTAGAACCCCTTCAGGCTCAAATTCAATTATTTCCCTTTGTGGTAAAAATAGATCTGCATATTTTTATCTCAGAATGCTGTTTGGTTGCTGGTTTGTGGGTATTATATGCAGGTAGCTAATTCCCTTTCAGTGTCTGCAATCTAATCAGAGTAGGATGGAAGGAATATTAGCAAGGCTCTTTCTGATGAGAATAGAGCTGCATTCACAGAGATCTTTGGTGACACTTGAATATCATCTGTCTACATTATACATGATGTGTTTCAGCAGTGCTATTCACATGTCATTTTTCTGAGTGCTAGCAGTCTCAAATATCAGTGGAAAAACTATAAAACTGTGGGGGTTTAATTGTCTTTAAATCATATTCAAATATTGATTTAAACTAAATACTGATCAGATTATGAGAAGTACTGCTGTACAGTGAATAGTTGCGCTTCAGGTTGATCTGTGATGATATGACTGAATATTTTATGATTTCTGTTCCCTGTATTGTTAGACCAAATATTGCCGTCCTTTGTGATGGGAAAAGCTAGTGTCCCAGTCCAGCTGTCAAGAGGAACAGATCTTGGGCAACTAGGAAGAGGAGGAAGGTGGATGAAGGCAGTACCAGAGCCAGACAGGAATGGAAAGTGTCTATGAAGTCTCTTATAAAAATTGCAATTGATATATTTTCTTATGTTTTCTCCCTCTCTTTAATTAATAGTTACTAATTCTACCCCACAACAAATTCCCTGTTGGAGCAATTCTCTAACTTAAGTGGCAGTGTCCTTATCTGGGGTAAGAACATCCAAGTCACGATCCATACTATTGATAGGATATTTGTTATATTCAGCCACTCACTGACTCTCTAAGACTTTCAATCAATTAGGTTTACAATCAGTTAGGTTTTCCCTTATGACTGAATCTAATGGTTAATGGTGGGATTTCAAGTTTTTCTAGTTCTGTTGATTGCAGTTAGTTGCATAGTGTAATGTGCAGTGTTGAAAGGTGGTGTAAACAGAAATGTTTCAAGGAATTACCTGTCACTATACAACTGTATTTGCAGCAAAACTCTTCTAAAGGCATTCATTTACAAGAAAAACAGGCACTCAAATCATGTGCGAAGAGTCATCCAGATCCAGAACTGACAGGAGTCACAGTTCTGCTCAGACTCTGCAGTGAAGCTGCGCCATTTGACACCACCTGGTCTGGCCTCCAGTTAAAAAGTGTAACTTCTACTTATATTTCTGCTTTGCTCATATATTTGTTATTGGCTCTATAAATAATTTGGTACAGCTGGTAGCTTAAATAACAGTAGCTTAATCTATTCTTTAAAAGTCTGAGAGCTTTTTTTCAATTAACTGACTGTATTTCAGATATTTTGATCATTTGTTGAATGAAATGTCAGAAACTT
The DNA here is from genome assembly GCA_038380795.1 of Pyrocephalus nanus. NCBI lineage: Eukaryota > Metazoa > Chordata > Aves > Passeriformes > Tyrannidae > Pyrocephalus > Pyrocephalus nanus. The sequence continues at coordinate 3,862,828 of CM076262.1, read as the reverse complement.
CTTAAATTCAGTAATGGTTGTTCATTATTTGCAATGTTCAAAACAATTATATTTTTGTCTTTCAAGTGCTTTCTTTCTGATTTTTTATTTTCTTTCCCCTGAGATCAGTTCTGTTGTTAAGGAGAAAAATAAATGTTACTATACTATGGTACAAGCTACAGGCTACAGACACTTTTAGTTTCAGTGTGTCAGGAGGTATTTGAACACAGGTATTCCTGCTTTCTTTTCTTAGCAAAATGAATTGGGCTGCATATTTTAAGTGGAATTCATTATCCTAAATGACCTGCCCTGCCTACCCCGTGGGCAGCAGTGACAAACACACTCAGTGGGGAGTTGGATTCTTCATTTGGACTGTATCTTTTTCAATTCACTGTCACTTAGATTTTCAACAGGTGTTAGATTATCTCATTAAGAGAGAGGATTGACAGTGGGACAACAGTGTAATCTGGCCAGGGTGTTTAGTCAATATGGGAGAATCAGAAACTCAAATGTACGAGTCCCTGGAGGCACTGTGGAAGCCCATAAAAATAAAAAAGTCCAGTTATCAGATGAAAGTCTTTCTCATCAAAGCCTAGATTCTATTTTCTCACACAAATAATTTCTGAGTAGAAAAATACCTAGTGTACAAGCCACTCTTGAAGTGAATGGCTATGTTGTTGATGCTGGCACTGCAATATGGTTTCTGGTTATCTGGGTGGGGATTTTTTTTGACTTTCCAGGGTTTTGTTGCCACTTGGGAAAGGCACAGTTCAGTAAAAGGAATTAGATACTTTCTTAAAAATTATTATTTTATGTGTTGCAGTACAGATAAGAAGAATCAAAGACAATGTAATCTATTGATTCTGTATAGATTTATTGCAGAAAAAAAACCCACAAAAAAACAACTTAGTAGACTAAAAGGAAAACCTCAACATGTGTTTTGCATTCCTAACAGTGTATTTTGATAATTCTGTTATTCTACAGAACCACTGCTGTATTTGCATAGTCAGTCCCAGTTCACATTCTTGTAAATGGTGAATATTGAAGCCAGAGGTGTTGTGTGATAAACTTTTTAACCTTTCAGTGAAATAATGCTGACAAATTTTAGTGATGGTGCCAAACTAATGTCCTGCCAATTTCCCTTTGATCATTCAGTTCTGACAACAGGAACCGGTTACTGAGTCAAATAAACTGCTCCAGTCTCTGCATTGTGGTGGAGCGACGTGGAGGCAGACGTGACTATGTAGTCTAGTTCTCCAACACATGGCCAGGACAAAAGTATCTTCAAGAGGTTGCAAATTTTAGCTATTCTTGGCTTAAGGGTAGCATTAGCAGACAAAAGCAGAACAAGATGATCCAGTTACTCAGTTCTTTCAGGCAATTCAGTTTGCATTGGATTCCTTAGAGGGGGAAAAAAAAAAAAGAAAAAGAAAGCAAGGCATTTTCTGACTCCATAAGGTAGAGGTTTGGTTCTGAATGCCCTGGCTATCTACAGGAAACATCCATAATTATGAAAGAGATTGCTCATAAAGCAGCAAAACAGTATTGCAAACAGTTCAAATGTTACTCTCTATGGAGCAGTGTTGATTTATTCTCTATGGATGATCCATATATGATGATCCATAGCTGATCCATATAGATTTGAATTGAAAGGAAATCCTGCTGTTAGAAAATCAGAAAAAAAGTCTGATGTGATTTGTGCTATCACATGAAAACTCCAACTGCCATTCCAAATCCTACTTCTTCAATCCTATGTATGTCAGCAGCAGGCCCCTCTATGCTCTCACAGTTCCAAGTAGAACCTCATGATCTGCAATACAGTTCCCAAGTTCTACCTGCCCTAATCTCTTGCTGGGGTATGCCAAGTTCTCTTCACTTTGCCTCTCTGAAACAGAATGGTAGGAGCTGTGTTTTTCCCTTGGGCTTGAATAATGCTCCTGCTATTGCCACTTGAGGACTTTCTGAAGGTCATCTCATTAAGAGGGCAAATTCTGGGCATTTTTACAAGCCCTCTGTAAAATTTTAATTATTGTTCACTTCACTCTTTAGGAGCAAAACTAAGTGGCCACAAACACTTGCTTTTGTTTCCTTTTTTTTGCCAGCACAGCAGTCCAAAGCATATGCTCTCCACCAGTAGATCATAGCAAATAATTTAACCAATATCATCCATCTCCATAATGAACTTTGAAGGTAATAAAACTCTAACCAAAGGCCTTTCCATCCAGATGTTGTCCTAGAGATGCAGTACAAACATATTCATATATATTCATCAAGTGCTTTCTTCTATAATGACTGACACTTCGAAAGACTTTCAGAATTGTGGATTTATGTTTCTTGCATCCAATTCAGTATATCAAAACTTGTTAAAATTGTATATTACCCAAATTTTAGCAACAAATCACCTGAATTCTGAGTTAACAACACAGGAATCAGTAGGCCTTTGTGGAGGAAACATTTCAATACCATTTGGAAAAGAAGTTTGAAAAAATGCCAGAAAAAACATTTGACCTTGAAGATCTCTGGAGTTTGTGGTTGGGGAGTTGGATACAACCGGAGAGACATCTTCTTACATCACAGCAATGACTATTCAAGGCAATTGATATAGTAACAAATATTAAGACGCAAGGAAGACTTGATATTTTGTCATCATCATTGTCATTGCCATCATAGTCATCATCACAATTTTTTAAAATAAATCAGCATATAACCTACAATAAGTTTTAAAAACAAGCATAGATTTGGCACAGTGTGATGTATGTAGACCAGTTCTGAAGCTGAAATAATCTAAAAGGCATGAGATCCCATGTGGAACCTTTATATACAATGTTCCTACTTATTTTTATTTATTTATATAAATATAGTCTTTGGTTCCAAGTATATTGCTGTGTATTGAATTCCATGAAAGTGCCTTAACATGAATTTTGTCACAAAACATTAAAAAAAGTGTTTAATATTTATACATTTTACTTATGTATGTGTTAATTTGTTTTTTTTCCTTAAAGAGGGTACTCTTGTATTCCTTAGCTTATTCTTGAGTTTATTTATTATCTATATCACCAGCTTTGAAGAGATACTAGGAATAAATTTTCTGCCAGCTATCACAGTGTATTGGAAATGTTTGCCCATGTCTCTAAATGTTTTAATAGATGTCTGGCCTCAAATGTTTTAATGCAGAGTGGCTCCAGCTTTTGACTTATTGATGGGAAAAACTGTACTTCATCATGGAGAATACAAGCCTTCTGGCAAGCAGAGTCAAGATGTGAACACACTGCTTATTGATACATTTAATATACCAGTTGCAGTCTGCTGGGAATATGATTCATATTGCTAATCCTTTCTTGATTAGGAATATGAATCATGCCATCTCGTGTTCTGAGATGATGTGTGTTTAGCTGTAACTATCTGTTCACAAAAAAATAAGTGAGAAAAGAAACACTTGTTTTTTGCTCTGAAAGATGAGGTGAAAAACACTACTGTAGCATTTGGACTTGTTTTGTTTCCATTTGCACAGAGAAATAATACTGGATTGGATGATCCTTTCACGTAGACTGTGTTAAAAGAATGGTATCATGGAAAGTCAAACACTTTGAGCTCTCGAATCACAGGCTCATAGAATCATTAAGGTTGGAAAAGACCTGCAAGATCAAGTCCAAACGTTAACCCAGCACCATCATGCACACCACTAAACTGTATCCCCAAGTGCCACATCCACACGCCTTTTGAACACTTCCAGGGATGGTGATCCCACCTCTTCTGTGGGCAGCCTCCTCCAATGCCTAACCACCCTTTCAGTGAAGAAGCTTTTTCTTAATATCTAATCTAAACTCCCCCGGCACAACTTAAAGCCATTTTGTGCAGTCCTGTCACTTGTTAGCAGGGAAAAGAGAATGACTCTCACCTCCCAAATGCTTCCCAAATAGGAGTAAGATAGCACTAAGAGTGCATATGCACTGAAGGTGCATACTGTATGGTTAAAGCATATTGTTTTTAAGTTGCAAACAGTGATGACAACAGATGATCAGAACTGGACCACGTGTATTATTAACAAGGCTGTCTGCCCATGGAAATATACACAGAAACAGGAAAAATGATCAAGAAGTATCTCAGGTGGTGTCCATATTGAAGGCAGTAGCACAGGCATATCCTTAACTACTTTCTGTGCTTTTTTTTTTTTTTTTTTTTTTTTTGTATCATGAAACAGTGCACTAAATATCCATCTGGGCATGAACACATTAAAAGTGAGTATGTGGACAAGTCCTGCTGGGATGCCACTGAGTATTTCAGGAGCCCAGAGGTCAGAGGTGCTCCACTGCCCAGCACTCCCCTCACCTCCACCTCTTACTTATTCCATGGGAATAAAAGCAGGAGATAAATGCATAGTTGCATCTCTGCAACTTAGAAACATCTAGATGTGTAGCTGTCTTTATCTTTTGACTCCTTTCCCCACAATGTCACCTTAGTCAGATACTTCTGGTATAAACTCCTGAATGACTCTGCAAGAGAAAGGGGTTAGTGTATGATGGGGATTTTGTTCTGCTCAGAACAAGACAGTTAAGCTCATCTTAGCTGCAATTTAAGCAAGGACTGTATGCCACAAGGAGTTGAATTTTGTATTAATTACCTGGAGACATTATAAAAATTATATTTTCAGTCACTGAAAGGAAGGAATGAGACTGATCGAATAGCTGAGTTATCTATTAATTCAGTAGCTTCAGGTTTTCCTTTATTAAAGATTCTTTTCTATTAATCAAAGAATATGAGAGGAATATCATAAATGTAGAACTTGACTAATCCTACTGAATTTTAAGCTCTGCCAAGGCGGCAAGATAGAATTAAATCATTGATATCAGACGAAGAGTTAACTTGGGATTTTGATCAAAAGAAATAAAGTATTTTATGTGCACTGTCTTAAAATATCTGGAGGCACAATTGGACTACCCATCAGAAAGCTATAAAATACTATTTTTTAAATCAGTTTCTAAGGTAAGTCAATAATTTTTAATAAAAATACCCATATCAGATATAGATGTATTTATACATTAAAATTTAATCCTGTGATTTGATGTAAAGTGCATGTTATAATACTCTGATTATTTTTCTGTACTGTGCTCCAGAGCTGAAATATTTTCTCTGCCTTCAGGTTAAGAAATTAATTACAAGTTTATGCATGGATTTGTGTCCTAGAGTCAAATCTAAAATTGATTTGGACAAAAGTCTCAGAATTGAACTGCATTCAAATTGTTCATGAAATTTCTGTGTCTGTAAGAGAAAGGAATTGTGCAAGCAGTGTTATTTTTTTTAGAAGTTTCAATATTTATTTAGTACTGAACATTATGAAAATGTATTGTGAGTATACTAAGTAGCTAAAAAGTGTCATAATATACTAGGGTAACCTTTACCTTCATAGTTAATATTTTATCAGTGTATAATTTCACATTGTTATCAAATATTATTTACCTTATAATAATAAAAATAGAAAAATGGAATGGAAATAATTCTGAAAATTCTATCTGACAATTGTTTTAAACTCTGCTTTTTTAAATTCTACTCTTCATGGAATGCCCCAGAACTCTAAAAATTATTGTTAATTTTATTAATTCTAGTTATTTTAAAGTATCTCACTCCTCTGGTAATTTGGTAATGCAAATGTTTTACAGAAGTTTTCATTAGTGGCAAAAACATTTTCACTTCACTGTTGCAGTGGGATGACACTACCTGATTGGCAGGTGCCCACCAAAGTCAGTCTATCACTCCCCTGCTCAGCTGGACAGTGAAGAGAAAATGGAATGAAAGACTCAAGGGTTGAGATAAGGACAGGGAGAGATGGGCAAAAGTGACTTGACTTGGGGAATTAACTCAGCGTATTGCCAAAATCAGAGAATGGTAATGCATAAAAAAATAAATCCTAAAAAAACTTCTTTTGCCTGCACCCTTCCCTCCTTCTTCAACTCAACTTCCCTTCTGAATTCCCTCCTTCCTCCCCACCAGCAGCACAAGGCAATGGGTAATGGGAACTGCCCTCAGTTCATCACACATCTCTGCTACTAATTCCTCCTCAGGGGGAGGAATCCTCACACTCTTCCTCTGCTTAAATATGGGGTCCCTCCTGCAGATGCCAGTCCTCCACAAACTTCTCCAGTGTGAGTCACAGAATCACAGAATCACAGAATATGAGGAGTTGGAAGGTACCCACAAGGATCATCAAGTCCAAACCTTAGTCCTGAACAGGACCACCCCACAAGAGTCACACCATGTGCCTGAGAGTATTGTCCAAACACTTCTTGAACTCTGTCAGGCTTGGTGCTGTGACCACTTCCCTGGAAGCCTGTTCCAGTGCTCAGCCACCCTGTGGGTGAAGAACCTTTTTCTAATCTGCAACCTAAACCTCCCCTGACACAACTTCAGACCGTTCCCTCGGATCCTGTCACTGGTCACCATAGAGAAGAGATCAGTGTCTACCTCTCCTCTTCACGAGGAAGTTGTAGACTGCAATGATGTGTTCCCCTCAGTGTTCTCTTCTCCAGGATTAACAGACTAAGTGCCCTCAGCTGCTCCTCATACGGCTTCCTCTCAAGTCCCTTCGCCACCTTCATTGCCCTCCTTTGGATGCTCTCTAACACTTCAATATCTTTTAACATTGTGGTGCCCAAAACTGCACACAATATTCAAGGTGAGGCCACACCAGTGCAGAGCAGAGCAGGACAATCCCCTCCCTCGACTGGCTGGTGATGCTTTGTCTGATGCCGCACAGGACACATTTGGCCCTCCTGGCTGCCAGGGCACTGCTGACTCATATTTAACTTGTCATCAGCTGGGGCCCCCCTTTCCATGGCACTGCTTTCCAACATCTCATTCCCCAGTCTGTACGTGCACTTGGGGTTGCCCCATCCCAGGTGTAGAATATGGCACTTTCCCTTGTTGAACTTCTTATGGTTGTTGATTGCCCAGTCCTCTAATTTGTGGAGGAATCCTTACTACAGGCTGCAGTTTTCACAGGCTGCTTCAGCGTGGATACCTTCCACTGGGTACAGTCCTTCAGGAACAGACTGCTCCTGTGTGGGTCACACACGGGATCACAAATCCTGCCAGCAAACCTGCTTGTGTGTGGGCTCCTCTCTCCATGGGACTACGGTCCTGCCAGGAGCCTGCTCCAGCATAGGCTTCCCACAGCCTCCTTCAGGCATCCTCCTGCTCTGTCATGGGGTCCTCCAGGGACTGCAGGTTGATCTCTGCTCCACCATGGCTCTCCATGGGCTGAAAGACCTGCCTCACCATGGTCTGCACCAAGGCTTGTAGGGCAATCGCTGCTCCAGTGCCTGGAGCACCTCCCCCGCCTCCTCCACTGACCCTGGAGCCTGCAGGGTTGTTTATCTCATGTATTCTCACTCCTCTCCTCTGGATGCTGTTGCTGAATTTTTTCCTGCTACCTAAACTGTGTTGTCCTGGGGGTGCTACCATCCTTGCTGATGGTCCTGGCCAGTGGCAGGTCCATCTTGGAGCCAGCTGGCACTGGTTGCAGTGGACATGGGGAAGCTTCTAAAAGCTTTACACAGAAGCCACCTCTGTAGCCTTTCTACTACCTAAATGTGGCCACACAGACCCAGTATGACTGTACTCCATCAGGCATGCTGCACACTCAGAATGTGAAAGATCACCCACAGAGGAAAGTGCTTCATGTATTTTATGTACATCAGCAAACAAGATATGTCAGAAAAACGGCTTGATTAAAATAAATAAATAATCTGAACCAAGGTTTGAAACTAAGTGCATATGCACCTTTAGACATAGAAACAAATAAATTTTCCATTTAGCATAAAGGCAAGGAGGAGTTGCCATTCAGAAGAAATATTTAAAAAGCTTGGTTATGTTTTAGGCTATTTAGAACTGCACCACTTATTACAAGAATAAAAATACAGTAAAGTGCAAACATGATTATTGCCCAGTCATACAACAACTCTATGAACAAAAAGTTTGTCTCATTTATCTGGGTTAAAGCGTGGTTTGTCATAAGGCTGCATCATGTGAAAATCTGTGGTTTCCTTTGTGGTCTGGGGAAAACGGGACTATTTGTCCCTGAGCAGGCTTTAAAACAATATTATCAAATACCTTAATGTGTCACGTGCAGAGTGATGTTTAGGAGTCATTCCCACGCTATGCAACGTTAGCCCAATGTCTGTGTGTGCTGCCAGTTATTGGGTTGCTGTGTGGCACATTTGCAACCTGTCTCAATACCAAGCAAATGCATTTAAGGAAGCACAGATTATAGATAGTAGGCAGTTACTAACCAAGCTTTCTGCAGAACATATGCTACAGAACAGCAAATTGTAACAGAGAGATGAAAATATAGGTTTGAGGGTCAGTGAACAATGCCAATTTGTATGACACAGTTACGCAAACATCTGTGCCAATTTTTTCCTACGCCCCTGAGAACATCTACAAATTACATAATAACTATTAAAGTTTGTAGTTTGTTCCTTGGCAGAAGAACAGTTCAAATTTTAGGCTGTTTATATGACTTTTTTTTTTATGCTTGTGGTTTGAAGTTGATTGCTGCTTGAACAAACTTGGCACCTCTTTCTTCCTAAGCCTTGGGATTTTTTCTAAAGTTTGACCGTGTTCTGTTCAAAATTAAAGTTCCAGTGACTGAATCATAATGTCAGAGCCAATGAGTATCTAGTGGCTGACAACAACCTGCTACCTTTACCATCTCATCTTAGGTCTGGCTGAAAACTTAGGATTCAAAGTAATGCAAGGGTCTGGAAGAACCATTTGGAACTGCCCTCAGGGACTGCCCTGATCACTGGCATGCTCTAGAGAACTTCTGAAAGAAGGGATGATACACATCTTGTTCTTCTGCAGGGGGTATGTGTCCATATAAGCAGATTTTTGGTCCACACTAATGTATTTGTCAGACAGGGAGAGGTCATTATATAAACCAGTTATTTTCTTTATTATCCCCTTATTGTCCACACTTTGAAAGAAGACCTTTAAAACAGTCTTAAATCTGATTTTACTGAGTGCTGTATAAACAGATAAACTATTTCTTCCAGAAAATATTCTCCACTTTTTTAAAGACTAAATACCACACTATCAGGTGACCAAAGAGAGAAATTATGGATCCTTTTCACTCAGTGAGGAATCTAAAAGTGTGAATATTTTCCTAACACTGGCTTTTTGATTTTCACTCTATACATCAGCTGTTGAACACAAAAACTTCCAGCTGTCCTGTCCTTCAGCAGTCTCAGCCCAGATACAAAAATACGAGTCCCAAAGAGCAACACTACACTGAGAATTAATGCTAGCAAGTAAATGAGAGTGCATCTCTTTCTGCCTACATCAGCTACCCATTGCACTATATCTTCAAGTCACAACGTAGTGTAATATACAATGTGTATCTTATCTACCCTTAGTTGTGTGTTTAAGAGGCCAAGAAATGTGTCATTTTAGCAAAAAAGCAATCTTTGCAGTCTAAGTCTTTAAAAGAACATCTTGCTTATCAAAGAATAGAGATTAATTACAGGCATTATTTTAACTACAAATCAGTTATACTATATTCTCATTCTCAGAACCACTTCTGTTTGTCTTCCTGAATATGAAAAGTGGGACTGAAATGGGTAAGAAAAGAAAAAAATGAGATGGGGGAAAGGAGGAAAAACCTTAAAAGTATTCTTTAAATAGTAGTGTGAATACAGTAATCAAGGAGAATAAACAGGAGTGGAGCCAAGGATACCAGTGATTGCATTTCCTCAGAAGTTCAACCTAGCTTCATAGCCTCAGATACAAAATTTCTTGTAAATCTCATTATTTTCTTATATGTCTATTTGGAAAAGCATGTTGGTGGCTTATTCTAAGAAACATGTCATATGTCTATAAAGTGTTCGTAAATGGGAACTACAGCAAATTTTAAGAATGTGAAGCTTGTAATGTTGCCTCAGTTCTAACTTTAGTATCCTAACAACCCAGCCTATGTCAAAGAAACTGAGTGTTAAATAAAAGTGTGAATATATTATCCCTATTTTCATTAAGTATGCCATACTTATCTTATGGAATTGCAATTAATTGAACAGAGGCTTCTCAAACTACTGAGTATCCAATTATGCACTCAGGGCTTTTCTCTGATCTTTGAAGAAAGTGAACAGTGAAAAGTAGTTTTTCCCCTGAATTTGATTGTGACTATGCTGGATTGTTTTTGTTAGCATTGTAGTAGACTGGTAGTGGTATTCACCCCAGTTCAACCACCAGTGAGAGCTAAAAGTAGGAAGAAATAGCACTGGAAATCAAAAGCCAGCTCAGGCACTAGGCATGGTGGAGGCAGAGCCCCTGGGATTTGGCTGCAGACGAAGTTAGGGCAACTGGTCCAAACAAGATCAGCAGCAGGATGGAATATTTGCTGTGGATTTGTGGTCAAGCATAATTACTTGGGGAAAATCGGTAGGTTTGAGTAGGCATTTGTGAGGTCAGAGCAGCTCCCCTCTATCCTCCATACTGGGTTATTCCTGAAATTTGAGATAAGGATTACTTTTAACTTTCCTTTAACATTGACAGAGAAATGTGTATAAAGTATTTAATTTTTTAATAGCTATCTTAATAAAGGAATTTAGGGCAGTCTCTGTACATCATTTGACAATCTATGAGAAGATGAGTATGGACTTTGCTGGCTTTGTCTGAGGTACTCAAATCAATTGAGTATTTGGTTCAAGTTGAAAGGTTTCAGCTAACAAGTGTAAGAAAAGATTGCCCGATGTCAAAATGATCAGTTTTTCATTGAAAGACTATCACTTTATGAAAAAGTAACTAGGATTCACCTGAAAAATGAACCTAGATGATCAGTTCTCAATTTTATGTTTCAATAAATTGAAAGACTCTTCTCATTTTGAATTAATTGCAATATTGTTGTGAATGTCTTAGCTTAAAAAATATGCGTTAGTTAATTGACCGTGTCTCTGAGAAAACAGTTGACCCAGTGTACTACCAAATATGGAAGAACTGGGCACATACAGATTTCAGAATAATTATCTGAGATCACTGTGTCACCCCTCAGCCCATTTTGAAAAGACCAGAGATGAGTGAGCACTCTGCAAATACAGAGAGTATTATAACCCCTCTACAACTATATATCTGTGTTAGTTTTTGTTCCTCCTTTATGCTGTTAAAGCCAATTGAGATTCTGAAGAATATTTTTGCTAGATATACAGTCCTTCTGAACAGGTATGATTAGTTCAGGTTGCTCGGGGACTTGTCCATCAGAGTATGCTGCATAGATGATAAACTTTTTCCATTCTATTTTAACTCAAAGCCCTGTGTTTGTAACTAGGCAAGACCTACTGATGGAGAATTTAAGGAAGCTCATATAGACTATTTTCCATTTTCTAAAAGTTTAGTATTTGCTTATTATGTTTCCCAAGCACACTTGAGTGATACGCATATGCAAACCATCAAGAACTTTCCTGCTGTACTCGATTTAATCATGACTCAGTCTTTACTTTTGCATCTGAATTAGGCTTATGTGAAGCATTTTTTTTGAATGCTGCAAAGTTCTGACAATGTAGTGGAAAACCTTTTATAGATCCTTCAGATCTATAAAGCCGTTTGTTTTATTTTGTTCTCAGATTGCAATTTACGTTATTTCTATTTATTTCTGGGTTTTGGCAGTGAGGATTTTAACACGATGGGAGGATTGGTCTGGATGCATTTTCAGAGCTAGTTCATCATTACTGCTGACCTGCTACTAGCACACTGCTAGAATGGAGGTTTATTGAAAAAAGTATCTGGAGTTACTCTTTGTGCCTGATATTCTGAACCTGCCCCAGAAAATTTCATGCTGCCTGTTATGTATTTTGAAAGCCAATATCTGATTTAGGCCACAGCTGTCCTCTTGAATGTGGGAGTGAGTTCCACTCTTTGGTTAGGATATGAACCCCAAAACATCTGAATGAGGCAGTGAGATAAGGACACCAAATTCCTCATCCTTTCTACTTACACACTGGTGTCCATGTGTCCACAAATATGAGAAGTGACTGCTGCTCTCCAGCACTTTCTCAGCCTGGATGGTTGGTGAGGGTGCACCAGCCCTGTGGAAAAGGTGGCACAGGAGTCCTAGCTGGAAGGTTTTGTCTGTAGTTAGGGGGCAGACAGAGGGAAGGAGCAGGAGCCTATCTTGGATGTCTGGAGATCATCCCTAGAGAAATCACCCTTCTGTTAACTATTCAGACAGCATATGCTGGTGAGCTAATATATTTATGTAAAGCTGCTCTGTATTACTTCTCTGCTATACACACAGAGGGATATAATTATTTGAAAAGGTGTCTCAAAAATTTCCAGAATCACAGCAAGATGCGTATGAGATTAGCAAGCATGACCCCTTGAGGGGTCCACATAAGCCCTGAGCAGAAAAAGATAATACTTTGGATGACAAAAGTGAGCTTTCTTGTCTGGATAAATGAAAAGTTCAGTGAGAAAATACATGACAGGGAACAGAGAGGGAGAACCTTTTTTTCTGTAACAGGGCCAGACAGTAGTAGAAGTAGATTCATTTATCACTAATTGACAAGTAGGCAACATTTTTACAAATGGAGAAGTGATAGTGACATGGCTATACTTGTGACATGCAAGGGACAGATAATTTCTTGTCCTTGTCTTTTCTTTTTTTGAGATAGAATTGTGAGTAAAGGAAGTATGATAAATATTTTAAAACTTTATTTCATTTAAACATTGAAAATATTTGGTTTAGTGATTTGTATAGAAACATAGAATCATTTATGTTGGAAAGTACTGTGAAGATCATCTAGTCCAACCTTTAATCTTTGACCCTGAGATTAGTTCAGTTGGTTAGAGCATAGTGCTAATACCACCAAGGTTGTGGGTTCAACCCCCATATGGGCCATTTCTTTAAGAGTTAGTCTCCATAATCCTTATGGTTCTCTTCCAACTCAGAATATTCTATGAAATTCGGTGAAACCTAGCACTGCCAAGACCAGCAAACAATGTCCCTCCCATTCAGTCAGCCAATGTTTGTTTAGGAGAACAAGGGCGCTCTGCTGCTTATTTTCCTTTGTTTCTTCTTCCCACGATTTACTAGCTTAAAGCCAACCTAGTTACAATTAGATTCTTTTGTCCGTCTTTGTTTTTTGACTGTCTTTTACCCTATTCTTGTCTTCATTCTCATTCTGAGTCTTAGATCCTAAGCCCAAAGCATCTCCAGAGAGGTCTTCTGTCTTTCAGATATCTTTTCTTAGTTTGTCTTCTTTCAATTAGTCTACAGCATACATTAAGGAGATGCTTACTTCATTTCACTGTCAATGTTACATGAAACCTTCACTGGGATTTTTGAGGACCCAGATGTGAGTCATATTCCAAGCAGTAATGCCTTGTATGGATTGTAGGATTGACTGAGAGGAAAGGGTGAAACTGGGAGATTGGAAAGCCAAAAAGGCAAACTTTCTGGTGATTTCAAATCTATTATGTGTATGTCTACTTTAAGTCTCTGTCTTAGTTACAGGGGCTGGGACCAGTTTATCACTATGTGGGTATAACCAAAACTGTGTGTTCTACACCCTCTATGTCATTTTGATGGACAGTTAATAAATGGATTGTTTGCAACAGCTGCCCAGGGCACACCTGACACCTCAGGCTAGAGCTGGGTGTTAAAGAAATCTCTCTTGAGTTGGGTTCATTTCTCCTGTTGGTTTACTTTTAAACCTGCACAATCTCCTACCTATGCAAGATGCGTAAGGGGCAGTAGTGGGCTCTGAACAACTCTTTGGCATCCAGTATTTCCAGAATGGCCAGAGAAGAGGCTGGAGTGGCCAAGCCTGTGGCTAATGGGTGACTGTGAAGTCTGGAGCCTGCCTATACCTGCAGTTTGGACCATGGCAATGCCCCACAAGAAGCAATTTTCCCAGGGACCATTGGCACTGAAATCACTGTGGAAAATTTGCTTGTGTTGTACTACAAATCTAGAATGAAATCACAGCTAAAAATTATATTTAGAACATTCTCAGTAGAGAAAGCTGAACAGTTTACAGGGCCCACGTCTCTATAAGTATATGAGGATAAACTGTTCAGCCTGTATATTACCCAAAATATTTACAAACTGTCCTGTTAATGGGTTATGTGATATTCTACTTAACAATTCAAATAAATTCAACTCAGGCAAAGATATGCTGAGCAGGCAGCTTGTTGAAAGCCAGAGAATGCACAAACAGATACAGACATAAGCATACATATGCTACTTTAAATGCTTATAAAAAAATAGATATGTTAAATTCCAAGGACACTTTTGGGAATCCTTTCAGGGTAGAATGTACAGAGTTTTTTCATGTTTTTGAACTCAGCTTCTATTTAGATGGATGGGAACTAAACATCCACAATCCTTAAGAAGTTAAAAATAAAAAAATCATTAGTCACTTGGTGTCTCAGTTTCACAGAGAATAATAATTTTCCTTTCTTTCACCTCTCATCTGTTGCAGATATTTTGAGATGAGGGTTATCTCATGTAGAATGGTTTCCATGTGGATTTGCTATAGAAACAACCTAGATCTCTAGGGGCTAGGGATATATTCACCAGCCTATAATTCTCCAAATCCTCTATCTTGCCATTTTTTACAAAGATATGTGCAGCAGTTATGTGGAGCCTTTATCTGGTCATCAGTCTGGTCATTATTTATCTCGGTTAGGAATTTAGTAATTTCTTGTTTAGCCAAGCTGGTCTCCTGCTCTATCTACCCATTTACTTGCAAACTGGGATGAATTGCACTTATACATCATGGAGATTGTTCATGGGGATCAGTCAGCTTCCCTGGGCATTTTTGCCTGTAGGAACAGCCTCCCAGGAGTACCAATTTATCAATTCCCTGAACAAGTATAACTCTACTATCCTAAAGTCCAGAGTCTTTAGTCACAGGTTTCAGAATAATTCAGGTTGGAAGGGGCCTCTGGAACCTCTGGAAGTCATTGGGGTGGGTCCAGCTTAGCTAGGGTTGCTCAGGACCAAGGACAGATGTTCCACACAGTTCCTGGGCCATGTCTTCCCATGTTTGACTACCTTCACTGGTAAAAATATTTTTTTTTTCTATCTACTCAAAATTTGCCTTGTTTTAACTTGCAACCCTTGACTCCGATCTTATCACTGAGTACCTTCAAGAAGAGTCTGGCTTCATCTTTCCTATACCCTTGCACTAAGTACTCTGCTACTTCCCATTCTCAGCTTGCTTCAGGGTCCTCATCGTGGTCACAGCAGCCCAAGGCTGCCCTTGATTGTCATATCCCCAAATAGTTCTTCCTTGGTTTTGAGTAGATTATCCAGAAGAATAACCCCCATGTTTGAAAAAATCCTCCTCAAAACATACTATAAATAGCTCTTTTGCATGGGTGAAAAATGGCAGAAAAAGTTTGTTTCTTATGTTTAACTAAAAACTGAATTACTAAAGCTTGACTAAGTTTCTAGCTTGGCCAAAGCAATGAACATCCAAAAAATACACTATTTATTAGCCTATGACACTGGCATGAACATCATAGATATGACATATAACTTGCCAGAATTTAACTGGAAAGTGAAACTCCAGTTATAACCTGAAAATATTTCCTGTCTGATAGATATTGACATGGAGAATAGTAAAGTCTATTTGTATAAAGGATTGAGCATCGTTATCAGAAAGATTTAATTAAAAATTATTGACAGTACAAGTAAAGCACCATGAGTCAATCTTTTTTATGCCATGAGAGTTGATCTCAAACAGGGCAGAAAATCCTACTTGTATAATCACAGTTCTTCAGCCAATCATTTAAAACAATAACTGTAATTTTATTTCTGACTACCATTATTATTAGCCTGTCATGCAGAATTTAAGACAATTATGAAAACCACCTATTGATTGTTTTAAAAGTGTCACAGATATCCAGTTTGTTGTAGATTATTTGCTGTTTAGCTGGTTAATTAGGATTAGGAAATCAGATAATATGCAAGGCCTTGGCTTTTTGTATAATATGGGAATATGCATCATTGTAGAGGTATCTCACTTTCTCAACAGTCCTTAGTGAGACCATGTATGAAGTCTTTCATTGGAAGTTCTACAGGAAAGCAGTGTAGTGAAATATGGCTCCCTGGCAATCTTTCATTACTTATGTCTATTTTTAATCATTTCCCACTAGAGCACAGTGGGAAATGCAGGACAAAACCATGTTTGGATATATTTAGCCAAGAGATTTACAACCGCTAGGAAAATCCAGATAGTACACAACGTGACCGTGTGTTCCTCAGCAACACAGGCCACTTTGGGCACTTCTGATCTGCATTCAGCTCTTTACATTCATTGCCACAGCTGAGTTTGCCATTTCAGTCCTTATACTGATACATTTGAAAGTGTAAGTCCAGATAATCTAAAATATCATCAAAAGCTTAAGGGTAAAAACATCTTTCCTTCTTTGTTTTCTATGGCATAAGAAGTAGCATGTTGTATATCCTATAGGTACAATTTTTTGCATAAGAATAAGTACTCTGAAAGTTCAAGCAACAATACAACTCAAACCAGTGTCTGAAAATTAGTGTCTATTTCTAGTCTTGTATTCCTTGTGCCTCAGCTGCACATCTGTAAAGCAGGATTCATAACACCCACTGTCTCAACAGGATGCTGTGAGAATGCAATTAGATGTGTTCACAGCTCAGATACTGGAAAGAAAAATACTATAAAGGAAGTCCACGAGGAATTCTCATGTTCAGTGCAAAGTCTTATTGGCATGTAACAGCTGATCATCAAATAGCAAAGATCTGAACTCTTTTGTCTATATACCAAGTAACACAGATCTCAGAAAATATAGCGGCAATTAGGCATTAAATTTAATCCCTCCTGTAGGCACAGGGAAGACACAGGATTCTACATTGTCTACCAATATATGTGTCGTGGTGTGCATTATGACTATGCAGATTAGCATATGGGAGTCCATTTAACTATTTCATTTTTGAAGCCCTAACAATCTAGTAGTCTAGTGTTCATGCCTGTGTATATTGAAATAAAATTTTGGTCATTGTACATAAGTGACTATATGCACATGAGATGTTCCTCTGCATTTTTGCATCTTGCATTAAGATTATCCTCATCATTACCTGGCCAAATGCAGCTAAGTCTTCAAAAGACAATATTTACAGCCTGATGATTTTCTGGCTCGAGTAATGTTTGGGTTTGGTTGGGCTTCTTTCCTAATCTTTTCTGTTATCAGACATAGATCTTTCATTTATATTTATTTCAATTATTATTGCTCTAGCAAAGATTTTCATAGGGTATTTCCATTCTCAAAACATTAAAACATTGCAAAATCATGAATATTGAGATATTACTTATTTTAACCTCTTTTGGAGATTTTCTTTCTGGTCAAATATGGTGAATTCCAAGCCACAGAGATTGGAGTGGATATTCTTCCATTTATCAGTAAGGGATTCACAGAGACCAACAGGGCATACATACCTGAATGTATTCTCTTATTTGAAAATGTCCTTAAGAGGTGGGAGAAATGAAATGAAGGAAGCTGGAACTTAGGATCTGTAACAAAGGGGTCAAATGCATCTCTGTTTGGGTATATTTTGTCCTGAAAAGATGTATATATCTTTTCACATTCAGGCCTGCCAGTATTTTCCTGGGTTTATGACTTTGCATCTGCCAAAATCTAAGATGTTTCTTTGCCGTTGTCACTGTGCTATTAATGCAGTAATTTATCCATCCAGGTGTCAAGGCATTGGATAATATTTGCTGGTGATCTTGGAAATGTATAGTGGTATTATTCTTTTTTTCCAAATATTTCAGGTGTGCCCTTTACAAGGTAACAAATGAGTCCCATCTGCCTAAAACTATTGCAGTTAAGCCCCATACCTGCTACTTTTTTTTTATTATTTTTGTAGAGAGAGAAAATTAATTATATTAATATATCTTAGTTGCACATTTGTCTTGGGTCTGCATCTGATTTTTTTATGGTATTTAAGGCATTCTTTATGGCCTTCCAGAAAAAAAAAAAAAAAGTGTGCTGCCCAAATCAATAATTTTAGCCGTATATGAAAATTGTTTTTGCTCGAAATCTCTCTGAAGGAAAGATCATATCACAGTGTTATTGAAGTAGTTCTTATAACAATAATCTGTTTAATTTGGCTTCTGCTTGACCCTAGCTTAGAATATAATATGATTTAAGAAGAGCCCTGTGTTATTCCTCTCAGATACGAGTTTTGATAATGTTCATCAGTGCTGAGGGAGAATGAAAAATTTGCTCTGACCTCCTCGGCAGTATTCCCCAGTTATGTGCAGCTGGGGAAGCCTGAGCTCTGTGTCTGGAGAGGGGGAAAACATGGCTATGGAGCAAAGAGAGAATTTCGGTCCTTTGATAGGACATGGTTGCCTGAAGCAGACAGTGTGAGCATCGTGGGTAAGGAAAGAAAAATGTCAGGCTATACAAAAGCATGGTTTTTTGTCAATGTTCTTACCTTGTTTCCAAAGTGAAAAGCCCATGCATGACTTGTGCCTTGTTATTCTTATGACATGTTTAATTGGAAATGCAAGTTTGAATAGGACTTGTTATAGCCTTTTACATAGAGACTAATTTCTTATGAATTAAAGGTTTCCTGAGACACAAATGTAGTAATGTGTTAGCACGGACACACACTGTCGCTGGCAGTGAGAGGAAGTGACCCCTCCTCCAGCTTTGGTGTTAGCTGCTTTCCTTTGTGGCTTTTACAGACTTCTACACCAGAATATTTCTTTTTCCACTATGTTTCAAACAGTGGCACTTTCAGTTTATAAAACTTCTACATATAAAATTTACTGCATGGAACAATATATAGAGGGGAATAGTCCCTCTGCTGCATATCTTGAGAGAATCTCATCCGAGCACTCAGCTGTTACTGTGTCTATCTTGTAGGAAAGAGGGAACAATTTTTTATATTTTTTTAACTAAAAAAGTAATTTTTCTTTTGAAAGAATTATCTGTGGACTCATTTTGACTGTATTTTAGTTGAACTTTTTGATATATTTTGCAGGACTTAACTAAAGATTCCCAGTACTGATTTCCCAAGTCACCAAAACCTGTCAGATATCAGAGCAATGGTTTATTTAAAAATTGTCATCTTACTCTCAGTGTAGGAATAATGGAACTATGGAGGAACATATATTACAAGACCTTCAGTAAATTGATATATTTTGCTTTCATATGAAAACTTGTCATTCTTATAACCCTAAATTGTTTTATTGCCAGTTTGAAATTCCCTGAACACTCCCTTCATCCTTTAGTAGCAGCTGCTGAGCTTCTTCATAAATATTAATGATTACTTCTCATAGAGACGATATAATCTGCATCATTCCACAGATGTAAGCCAGTGACTTCATTTACTATTAGTTTTTGCTTAGTTTCTCTTTTTTTTACTATCGGAGAAGGAAAGACTTGATTCAAATCTGTTTGCTGACTTTTTATATTGTATATTTGTATTCCATGGTTGTGTTCTTGCTATTAGGTGAGACTTTCTCACAGAAGAAACTGAAAAGCAGCCCTCTCTCTGCTAATCCTGCTCTGTTTTGAAGATGCCCGGTATCACAGTGCTGTTGAACAGTGCCCTTTCCTTTGTATCTCAGCCTTACTGATCGAATTTCTCCCCTGAAATGCCAGGGCACTGTTTGTCCAGGGTCACAGCAGTAGTATTTTCACCATGTGTTATTCTTCTGTCTTTGGTCCCATGACTTTGTGTTTACAGACCTCTTTATTGTGGTTGGGTTGGATTCTCTTGGGTAGTGACTCCCACCAGCCTGAGAACTGCATCCTTTCCTCCCTATTGCTCCTTTCCTTCACCTCTTGCTTTGCAGATTTTTGTTTCTAGCAGAGAAAAGGCAAGCACAGAGCTAGCATAGCAAGGTCAGAAGCATCATTTAAAAATGAGTTAAATATTATCCAATGATACATGTGCACAGCAACTTAGCAGACAATGGTTATGCAGTACTTTCATTTAATTAACATATTCCAATCAGTGCTAACAACATTATAAACTGGAACAAGTAACAATGGAAATTACTGAGGGCAAAAGCATGATGGAAATCATCCTTCATTACATCTTCAGTGTTGCTACCTGCTGCACTGGAGAGGGCATCCAGGGGAGAACTGTTGCTGCTTTTCCTGTTTGGATACATGTACAGCTTCCTTCCTGGGATTTGAAGATATTACATGTCTCTCCCAAACTCCATTTGTTTGTTACTGAGAGGTACTGGGGAGAGTGGGTATCTGGCAGTGCTGCTCATTATATGCCCTACAAGTGCATGTACTGAAGTAGATTCACCCTCTATCCTCCTGTGAGTTCTGTAATCCCAAGTCCATAGGCAGAAATGAGTATCTGAGGTCTGCTTCTTAGACTGCTCTAATTTAGTTAAAAGAGCTCCTGTGATTCTACCTGTAAACTCTCAAAGTTAGATGTGGCTGTTGCTACATGTCAAATGTTTGGTCCTCCACAGTGTAGAATAAGGCCCACTAATACCAGGGCTTTTACACAGTCCTGGAAGACTAACTGATTTAGGGAAGCAATACAGAAAATGGAAGCATTGATCCAGAAACTAATTCCATCCTGCTAATAAAAGTCAGTTAGACACAACGTTATATGTGAAATGCTGCAACTGCTAGGAACATTCTTCTGCTCCTTCCAAAACTTGTTTATACTGTCCAGTGAGAGACTCAGTGTTATTGAGAGTACTATTTTTAAATATCACTACTTAACTTTCTAAAAGAGTTGATCTCTTTGCAGGACCTATTTCTGAAAACTAAAAGGATTTTGGTGGAGGTTATCTGCTGTTTTGCGTGTCCTCAACTAAAGCAGTTCTGGACATTAGTATAAGGTACTAATTAGTACCTAATTAATTCTGGACATTAGTACTCAGCCTCTGGCAACAAGGCAACATTTAAACAAGGAAGATGCAGAACATCAAGTGAATTGCTTTAAGTACTGACAGAGGGACACACTCCCCTCTCATGTGCTTATGGCTGTGATACATAGACTTCAATTTGGGTATCTAAAAGTCTGAAGATATTGAACCAGATTACCTTTAGTCTCTTTTCCAGTCAGTGAACATCTCCAAAAGGCAGTTCATCTCATCGTTAAGGGCATGACTATGCTGGATTATGCAAAATTCTCTTTGGAAGTTTTCTTTATTCAAAAGTGATTATAATGTGAGCCTGGAATGAGTAGTTTACTCATGTAAAGATGGGTTGAGATGAATTCCAGAGACCACAGTCTTTTATCCTTTCCTTTTTTTATATTTTCACATCCCATCTTCCCTTCTATTACACATGAAATCTATATTTTAATGTACTTCTGAAAGATATTATAAGGAATACCAGCACTGACCAAAATTTATGGAAATCAACAACTGAATAAAATGAAGTGCTAATGAGAGGTTGTTTTTCAAAGATTTGCACCTCATACTGTCTTCAGCTAAATTGTTGCCATAGTGCCCTGCACAGGTATAAGTGATTTTTACAGGCACATTCAATGGTGAACCATGATGGATGTTAAGTTACTGATCCAAAATGAAAAAGAACTGCTTTTATTTACAGCTACTGATCTTGATGCCCAGCTCCAAGACATTTTAATTTTAGCTTTCCAATATTAGACATAGAAAATTTAACAATAAAAGTTAAACATTAAAAGTTTAAGGGGTTTATCCAAGACTTTCTTTTTTTTTTTTCCTATCACTTTCCATGTCCATACTACTACTTGAATATTTCTTATCTTAACCTAAGTTTTGTAAAGCAAAGAAACATCCAGGAAATATATATGTGTGTATATATATATATATATATATATATAAAATAAACCACATTTATTTTGAAAATTCATATGTGATCATGTTAGTTATTGAAAAAAATTAGATTGTTGGTTTATTTACAGCCTTGACAGTCTTAGTCTATTACCACTGAATGCCACATTCATCTAAAATTTTTATATTATTATGACAAATAAAGAATTAAATTAGCAGGAATTTTGTTGATTTGAAAGAAAAGAATTTAACCACTCTGATTACATGAGGTCAGTGACAAAGATGCAGTGATAAAAGTTGTTTTGAATGCACCTTTGTGGACATAAAGTGCTGTTCAGAGCATGAAGAATATCTTTCACATATTCGATTTCCTCTCCTTGGAGAGAATTGTACCAGGCACCTCCAACACTTTTTGAAGCAGTTTGGCCCTCTCACATTGTCGGGGTCATGACTACAGTGTAAAAATGGAAGCATTGGTTTGGATTACTACACTTTTGGTTTGTGCAAAGGAATGCTCTTACAATCAATAAGCCACAAATACAGTTGGATGTGACAGATTAAATATTCCTGTTACAAGTAAAGCAGTATCACTGTGTAACAGCAGCACCAAGAGCACTAAAGGTTTCATGTGCATGCCACATGCATGTGCAGATGGCATTCTGCTCCCTTCTCTCTTTGGTCACTCTGCTTCTGCAATCCACCAAATGAGCTGGCAAACTGCTTTCTCTGAGAAAGCAGTTTATTCAACTGTAATGCTTTGCCTGCTTCAGGCCATGTCAGCTCAAAGAACATATATATGTTCAACATGGCTCCTAATCTGATCTTTGATTATTTCTGCTGGAATGAAGGAAGGAGGTGTCAGACCCTTTCTTTAGTTAGACTGAATCATGGTTGAATGAGACCTCACAGGTAATACCAGTCTTTTTGTTGTATGTGCAAACATACAGCTAAAAGCTTCAACTGATATCAGATATCTGCAGTCAAAGTAACAGGAGGAATCCTGATGTAAACATACATTTTCCTGGAATCACAGAATCTTAGGACAGCCCAATTTAGAAGATCTTCTAGTCCAACCAGATGAGATGAGAGCCTTGATGAGATTGTCTAGCACCCTGTCCAATTGAGTCTTGAAAACCTCAGTGACAGGGATTCTATCATGTCCCTGGGGACATTGTTCAGTGAATGATTTTTCTCTCTGTAAAAAATTTCTTCCTTTACTGACATAAAACTTCTCCTGATGAAACTTGCACACATTGCACCTTGTCTTCTCCATGTGGCTCTTTGCCATAAGGGAGCCCTTGTCCTCTTTGTAGCTGCCACCGAAGTACTGGAATGCTGCAATGAGGTCCCTCAGAGCCTTCTCTTTTCCAGAGAAAAGATCCTTTTCTCATAAGTAAGGTTCTCATAGGTAAGGTTCTCCAGCTCTTTGATCATCTTTGTGGCCCTTCTCTAGACAGGCACATTTACAGCTCAAGTATATGTATGAAGGGCAATTAGTTAACAAACAGAAGGGGTTTTGCTTAGTTAGGGATTATGCAGCCTGGAAAGTGTAGCTGTGGGGGAGTGTGAGTGTTGAGAAGTTGTAGAGATCTGTGCTACAGTAAAATGAAGAGGTCACCGCTTCAAGATTTTTTTTTTTGTTTTGCTGTGAAGAACAGTTTTTATTGAGGAGAAATCCCAGTTAATCCTGAAGTTTTTCTCATGATTCCACCCAGCCACTATTAAAAAGGAAAAAACCCAAGTAAGACATATCAAAGGATAATTCACATCTTCAAGTCTTCCGGCACATTGATTTCTTTCATGTTATTTTTTGGTCCTGTCTTAGCTTTTCTGAGATATATGTGCTCTCTCTTTCTTTTATCATTTTCCAGGGTAGGACATGCATTCTGCTGAGAGCTAGACAGTGACATTTTTTTTTTTTTTTTTGTTAAGAAGGACTCAGTTTAACTTTTTTTTTCCTGTGTTTTTTTGAGGCTATGATTTTCATTCTCATTTTTAAAATGCTATAATATTTCATTGTGGTATTTTCAAAGTTCTGTTTATTGTTAGCATTAGAGCAATAATTTTAACACTGACCTAATTTTGAAGTCCTTCCTGATCAAAGCAGGTGAAATATCTGTGTCTGTCATGGAAATAACTTTTGTTGGGCCAAACATGAGAGTAGGACAAGGTCTTACATGTTTCATGAAAGCTGGTACTTGATAGATGAGAGAAATCATCCTCGTGACCTGATGGATAGGCTGGAGAGAATCCATGCTTTATATATAAATCTGCAGGCATCAGACTTCATTGATACTACCATTCATGTATTTTTTGCTTCATTTTCTGATCTTCTCATCTTCTGCCTCAGTTGCTAAAAGTATATTGTTCACAGTGACAGTGTTAGAAATCCATCACCACCCAACACGAACCTGGTCTTTGTGCAAGTATCCTTTTGAAGCAGGTTGTTGCAGTTTTTCTTGTGTCAGGGAAAATCTGCCCTTTTACTCATACAGGACTGTAGGGTTCTGTTCATTATTCACTTTTGTTGACAAAGACCTGGTTCTCTGGCCACAACAGCCAAGGACTTGACTTTGTAAGAAGTTAAGTGTATGCTCACTTTTACTCACTTATACTTCTGTGAAACAATCTGGACAAGTGGGAAATTAAAATTGCAGTAAGTTTTCAGCATGGCCTCCATGTTGACTTCACTCAGTAATTCCAAACTCATATCAGATCTCTTCTATGGTGATTCTTTCCCTCAGGAAGAGAATAGACCAGATACAGAATTCTGATCATATGGAAGTTTTCCCTTTTAAACTGTTTAAGAGACCTGCATCTCAGTTTGAAACAGGAGCAGGAGCTTACTTTATTGGAAAGAACTGTCTTTTTGTAGTCTGAAAAAGGCCTGGTACCTAATTTTGTTGGCTATGCTTTTTCAATATGTCTAGTCAGACAACATCCATGGACTGCATTTAATAAAAACATTAACGAATTTTAAGAGCAATGAGAGACACCTAGGTTGGATATAGTGGAAATACCTTCTAGTGGAGATATTTAGGCATAGGATTAAGTTACCTAGGAAGGTAAAAGAATCCTTATCACTACAAACTTCCAGATTCTTGATTGGCAAATATCCCCCAAGAGCTATTTAGCTGATCCTGCCTTATACAGACAGATAAGTAATATGAACTTTAAAGTCCTTTTCAGCTCTATTTCCTATGATTGCCAAGAAGAAACAGCATATATGAATTAGGAACCAGGAACACTCATGCCTCATCCCAGATTCTGTAACACTCTTAATAATATTTTCTTGGATCCTCAAGGTGCTCTGCAATATTCATGCGTGCTTTAGAATACAGAGGAAGTATCATCATTAAATACAGAAGTTAAATGTATTTTTAGACGTATAAAAAGACATGTTCATTGTAGCCTAGCAACAGGCTCATCATCCAACATTGCAGTGTATTTACAGACACACAGATGTGCTTGAATGAATACTTGAATGATAGAAGAAGTAAAAATAAACTGGAAGTTCTCCTGCTTGCTCATCTCCAGCAGCATCAGCAGCATCAGTTGTGGAAGTTTCTGTAGGGTGGGTTCTGTGGGCTGTTTTCATGTCAACTAGAGAGCCTTGCTGATTTCCAACAGTATCTTCAGATGTGGTGGGATAATGTCAATAAAGGAGATCCTGAAGCTGGAGCCCGCAAGGATTCATTTGGTCCCTTAATTAGGTAGCAGCTTTTTCCAAAGTGGTCAGCACAAAACAACGATTATTTTTTTTGTTTCTGAAAATCTGATTGCTGCCATTCAAATAAAGGGGGAGGAGGAAGGGGAGAGGAGAGAAAGAAGGAAGAAAAGAAAAAACAAGGAAGGGAGGGAGGAAGGAAGATGAAAAGGGTGCCCTGACAGACATTCTTGGCATACATAAGTGATTTTGTTTTTTGTAAACAATGACACGCAGTGGGGTTCAGATCATTCTAAGGTAGCTGTGTCCAGTTTGCAGTAAATAGTAGCAGGATAGGAATAACCTTATTATATATAATATAATATAGGAATAACCTTTAAGGGATAACCTTAAAATAAGATTTGCAGCAGGTCTGAGAATGGGTTGTATAATTTTCACAACATCCTTTGTGGAAAATAAGTCAGATTTTGGATAAGTCAATGTCAGGGCAAATGCAGGGAAAGAATGTAGCCATTTGAGTGTGAAGAATTTCATAAGGATTTTAAAAGGTTGTTCCTAGAGGAGCTGGACCAAGAAACAAATAGCTACTTCCTTCTTTGCCTCTTATTCTAGCATTCAATTAAAGAAAGTAAAAGAACATTGTTTAGGATATTAATGACAAATGGAGATAACTTCCCCCAAGTTGCATGAAACTAAAACACAGTAATTCATCAGATTAATGACAGTTCTGGCCAGACAAAGGAGAGGGAATGCAGGTGCTGAACAGAAGACATATTACTCTTCCCTTCATTCACTGTCCAGTGTATGTGCATCGAAAGTCAAGACAGAACTTGTTGCTTTTACCAAGCAGTCTTTAGAAAGAGTAGCAAGAGGCAGGACTGCTAGGGAGCCTTTCAAAGGGGGTTGCATCTTTAACTGTGGAGAAAAATGCTGCTTCAGGTGTTATGTCCTCCTCATTCAACAACAGATCAACACAGAGCTTGGCTACAGTGTCAGCCAGAAGCTTTGTTAGCAACATTTTACTGTCTAATGACATGGATCTCAAGCTAGCAAAACTACTCTGCATTTAACTCTCCCTTGCTTTGGATAGTTGCCAGAGCCAATTTGATTGCTGTCCTAAATGAACTAGGATCACAGAAGATGGTCTTAAAAAGCCACTAGCCTGTCCTAGGCATAGGATGTGGTTTGGGAGAACACAGAAAATTGGAAATTCATACTCTGTGTGTGTGCTTATTGTATTGAAACAGGTATAGTCAAAGTGATATATAAAGCAATACAGACAAGCATATATGCCTTCCAGGCTAGATAAAGATATATCAGCACAAAACTGCTTACATGAAAACAAGTAAACTATACCACAGCTTGATTTTTATTTCCATCTACTTTCCTTCATGGCTTCTGCCAAATATGTAACGTGTGTAAATGATACACTGGAAAAGCTGTCTGAGGAAAATAAAACTACATTAACCTACATATTCAGTTTGGTTCAGTGTTATTTTTAGGAAATTGTGCAGGGGTCCAACAGGAAAATGCAGGACAGACTGAGAACTCTTGCATGTCTTGGAGATTAAGACATTGATCTCAGTGTGTTGTAATGACTTTCTACATCTGCCCATTGAGTAGCGGGGCAAGCATAGGCAGCACAAATTTTCCAATGCTACACATCAACTTTATAAAGCAGGTACAGAGACTAGTGGAAATGAACAAAAATGGTCTCCTTTTTAGCTGCTGATGTGATACCCTTTATTTTTGAGATAGATCTTCCTTCTGTTATGAAAAATGTAAGATTCTTCTCTCACCATGCCACATATTTCATTAGAAGAGGAATCCTGCTTGTCATCACTAGTATTCTTTTATTAGTTTATAACTTTGTTTACAGGAAATTTAATTTCTGTATATCTCTCCTTTGTTCCCATTTGCAATCCCATGTGCAATCCTTGCAGAAATATTGAGTCCTTCTAGAAGGGACTCACTTGGAGTATCATTAGAGAATATTTTTACAAGACATTTGATATACCAGAATGTAAGTGTAGTCTTTCCCAGTGGAGTGATCTGGTGAGATGCATTAGGGACTTAAAGACTGAAGCTGATGTGTACAGTCAGCAGCACTCCTTGGGAGCTCATGTGTTTTCTTGTGTTTCAGAAGAGGGTGACATCTGCCCCATCACACTGCAGTTGAGTGTGAGTATGCCTCTGGTACAATTTGATTGACAAAAATGTGGTAAGAGGCAAGTCTATGCTTGGGAGCAAGCTCAAGCCAGCTCTGGAGATGCACTGGGGATCCTGCCCTATGCTGAAGTGGACCCTAGGAAAAGTAATGCATTTGAATTTGTTTGTTCCTCTTGTAGCTCATGATGGATAAGAAGATATGACTTCATTCACAGGCATCAAAGGATTTGACCTGCACAAGATAAATCACTTTGTTTTCAAATTTTCATAAACTCTTGGTAAACTTTAGTGCCATTCTGACAACAACTGTCTCAAAGTTAGGTCTTTTAGGATCCATTAGATGGCAAATGATCTTCTATAAAAAGGTTTTTGTCATCTAAACTAGATAGTATGATTAATTCTGTTTTGAATATTTATAGATGTGGAAAGTATAAAGTCATGACAGTCAGAAAGGCCATTGGAAGAAGTCATATATGACTAAAAGGTTTTAGGAATATGCATGTAATTTTTGTACTTGATGTCATCAGGGATTAGTGCAATTTTACTGTCTACTTATTTTTTATGGTTGTAAAACTGCACTAGACTTATTGAGATCAATATACAAAATGAGCACTCATTTTAACAAGTGGAAGGGAGTTCCAGGTAAGAGCAAGGTCCATCAAAGAACTTTGCGGACCTTGACACAAGTCAGGTGGTTGAAAGAAACCTGGACCATAGAGCTCTGCTATGAGGTGCCTACACACTCAGTAGACTGCAAAGGATGTGTCAAGGCCCACAGAAGCCAACAAGCAAATATTCAAGAAAGACCTGAAATTCTTCTGTTCTGGAATTTTTCTTTCCAAAGCTGAGTTTTCTTATGGAGATGATTCTCTTTTTTTTTTCTATCTTTTTGTTTTTCACCAGAGAAATGAACAAAACCAATATTTAGTTTGTTCCCTTCTCAAATGTGCCAGAAACTCCTTATCTGGTGGATCATTAGTGCTGTTTATTTCTGAAATTATACTCTAATGCTTAGACTATTTGTTCATGAGGGGGGGCAGTTGGGTTCAGTTTTCTGCTCAGATGGTGGGGCTGACAAATCACACAGCACTGAAGATTGATCTTGTGCACAGTAGAGTCCATTTATTCTTACTGGAAGTTTTAGTGAATTTACTCAAAATTCTCCTGCACTCCTCAGCAATGTAAATAGCAGGTCCACAGATGTCCTTTTCTAATGCAAATGTGTGTGTGCACTGATATTATTTGAACAGGGATAGAAGAGAGTAGAAATGTTGCTCATTACTGGCACTATTACAGGCACTAGGTTTGTACACAGAAATAAATGCAGGTCATTCCATGCAAAAGCACAAGAATTTTCCACTGAGGGGAAAAATAAGGAATTACTCTGCAACTTAATGAGCAATTAACCATTCATCTTGTCTTCTAGGTCTATTTTAGAGCAAGCAGAATTAAATACAGCTTATAGGCTCTTTCAGCTTTGGTCTGAGGTTTGTTGAGAACACCTCAACTGCTGCTGAAGAACTGCTCTTTAACACACAACCTGAATCTTGCTCTGTTTGATCCCCCGCCTCATGTTTTTACTGAAATACTGGGTTTAACATGAATGCTGGTGATTTTACAACCCTCACCTCCCTGCACAGCCTACCCTAGGCCTATAGGTTGTTGTTGTATACAATGCCATGTGTCAGAAATAGGGGAATAGTTTTTAGTCCCTTATGTCTGATTGAATGTAGAATGGCTAAAGCTTCACTGGCTTCTCAGGCATTTTTTAATGTAGGTTTTGTGGGTTTTTTATGTATCTTGAAATCTTCTTTAATTGTGTTCTATATTTTGGTATTATAAATCTTCAGTTCTGCAGAGGCTTTACTCATTCTAGCCTTCCTCTTAGGGAACTGTCTTGATTTTATTCCTGTTGTATCATATGCCTGACACTCCTGATTATGGGTTCAGTGATTGCTAACAACCAAAGATTGAACAGACTATATTTTATTCAATGTCCTTAACTCACTTTAGCTTACCTTCTAAAAGTTTTTCAAAGGTACAGCTCCTCACTGTTATACTTAACTCTTTCTGTATTTGCTTGAAGGTGCCATTTCTCCACATCATTGAAATTGTCTTTGCTGAGACAACTGATTTATTGAGATGTTTTCCACGTGAGACTATTTAGTCTAGTGATAATGAACTCTCCATAGCTGTTCACTTAATCTTTAGAAATACTACCATTTAACACTCATTCACTTCCTCTAGTCTAAAATGTCGCCTTTGGCAATTTCAATAATTTAAAGAAAATGCAGTCAAGAGCAGTTTTATTAAATTTTGTTCCATTTTTGTTCAGATGTCCAAGAATTTCTCCTGCTGGTAGGACAGAACACTTACTAGGATAGACAGGACGCTTACAAAGGTTGAAAAACTCCATCTAGAAAATTCACTAAAACTCGTCTCTGGTTAAACAAGACCTTCCATAATTCCTTTCTGGCTAGGCTTCAGGCTTTGTCTAACTCCCGTTTAAAACCATAGTGAAAGGGTTGTCTGTGACTTAATGCAAACAGAAGATTAGGACTACTCAATCTAGAGGCATTTTCCCTGTCAACTTTAAGGAGATAGACACTTCAGGGATCCTGGGAAAGTCTGGCTAAGAAGATAAGTAAACAGGGCTCCTGCCCTGCCAGCTTCCAGCATTTACTTCTCCCTTGTATCCTCCTGACTGAAACCTTCAAAGTCAGTTTCAGTGTTGTTGTGCAGCTGCTGGAACACTCCATAACTGTGTCCCAAAGATATGATAAGCTTGGAAGTCTTGCAGAATTTTCTTCATAAATAATGGGGAGCCAGACATCAGTTTCATAGTTTCCTTCTGCTCCATTTTTCAAACATGAGGAGAGTGCTAGCTAGATTCAGGACTTACAGCTGACTTCAACCCCCCATATTATGGTATACTGCTCTCCTGCAAATGTTTTAAATATTGTAGCTTGTGCTTTAGTATGTCATTTATTGCTAGACTTTCAAGAATGTTGCAGAGGCTGAAAACAATATTTTTGTAGAGGTGTTTCTCTGTGAGCAGGTTAAATCAGAAAAAAAAAATAATGCCAAAGAGAGGTTAGAATGTTACACTTCATCACACTTCATAAGTTGAAGTATGGAGTGGGTACCTGAAAATCCTGAAATGTGAATTTCAAGGTCAACTGTCCTAACACTCCTCCTCAGCTTCCTCACCTCCTCCTCAAAGCCTGTCATCTTTAATCTGTTTCAAAAGCAAACATTATGCTTCTTGAAAGTATATTGACAGATTTAGGGATAACATCTTTCGAGCAAAAATGTTATTTTTGGGCAAGTGAAATCAACAGCCCAGACTATTCCCTGATAAGTGGTTTGATGGTTGAAGCTCACACCTATAATTACCCTTATTTTAGTTTGTTTTTTTTTTTTGCCTTGGCTGTCTGAATAAAGATGAAAGTGTCTTCTATTTTTTTGCCTCCCAAAGAAAATTTGAGGGGTAAATCCCCAGCATCCATCTGTATATGCCACTTGTCTTATTTTTGTGAAGAGGCTTTAAGGGAAGGGATTTTCTAAAGAAGCTTAATAGCCACCATAGAAGCCCGACAGATACACTGAGCCAGATAAGAATGGCAAACTAATGATATCAACAGAAATAGTCCATAACCAAGGAAGAAAACACAACTGATGTCTAAGCAGAGAAACAGAAGGGAAAGAACTGAAACAGAAGAATGTGGGAGCAGGAAATATATTCCTTCCAAAGCACAGTGGATCTTATTTAGTTAAACAACTATTATAGCTTATTTAGCAAAGCAGTTATTTTTATATTCTCCCTCTTCTTTGGCAAATCTAGCTTTCAGGATAGATAACCAAATGGTGGAAGTTGAACATCCATGGTGAACAGTAACAAGTGGTAAGCTAATCAACTGAGTCAATGTTTCTAGTAAAGATGTCCCTACATATGCATTAGCTGTCAATAAATATAAGAAGAAAACAACTTTCACTGTATGGGAGAGGTAGCATTTAAGAGTTAGAAGTGGTATTTCTAATTTGTCAGTTCCAACTAGGAAAATATATCTAAACTAGTTTTAAAATAGTCTGCAGCCGGGAGGGGACTGTTGTCCTGTTAAAACTAAAGGAAGAAAAGAGGGGGGGAGGATTTTGCTTTTGCTCTTGGAGCCTTCAAGAAACATGACATTACTGTGTAACTGATTAAAAAGGTGAATTATGCAAGTTGCTTTTAAAAATCTAGGTCTCTCTTCTGGCTTCTAGAATACAGAAGTCCCAACTTCTAGAATACAGAACATGAACAATGGCTCAATTACATTCTTTTGCATATTAACCGTCAGGTTAGGAGACAGGTGAATTGTTTCTGTTATACATGCATTCACTGGGCCACAAAAGAAGGTGAAGAGACGAACTGCATAAAAGATTTACTCCTGGTTTTTTTACTTAAAACTTTATCTAAATCCTACTAGAGCCATTGGAAATAGTTCTAACAACAGGACTTAGATGTAAGTGTCTATTTCATAACTGAGAAGATTGGCTTGGGATATAGAAATTAATTCACATTCAGGAACAAGATCTGGGGTGTACTTAAAAGTGCCCTTGTAAAAATCAAGATGTTTTTCTATTAAAGTTCTGTACAAAATTAGTAGGAGACAACCAAAAAAGGCATAACACTTTGAAGGGTTGAAAGAAAAGAAAGCTTTTAAAAATCAGATTGCTCTAATTAAATGCTAAAAAGCCTTAATTACAATCAGAGCTATTGTGAGACACAGCATGTCTCTGCATGTGAGTGAATAGTTTTTTCTGTATTTTAACAGCTTAATATAAACTTTACAGTTCCCGTGTTACAGTTTTTATCTGGCTTTATAGATATAGATCATATCTAAATTGATTATACCTGAATAATTTCAATAGGCAAATGTTTGCAAATAGAGGAAGTGTGGACTATTAGAATATGTTGTGAATATTATGGTATACTAATTCAAGAGGGAAGCAAAGACTTTAAAATATTTCCAGTGCTTTAAAGACACTTTTTCTTGCCATCCTTCATGAGTTGATTTCCATGTGAATTGAAGTGGATTTGTTGTCATGGAAGTTTGTTTTTATCAAAAGTTTCTACAAATTAGCATTTTTTAATATAAAAAGAAAAATTCTTCCTACAGAGCTTACAGATAAAAGCATCTAAGCATAGGAGAGAGAAAAAAAAAAAAGGCTGAACACATGCAGAAGCACTATGTTGCTCCTTCTTGGGTATTTTGAAATTCTATCAGCATCAAATGCATATTCAGCAGCCCCAGACAAGACGACTCCAGTTTCAAGCTGTTGACTGCCTGATACACGGCTCCCCGCACCTTCTTTTAAAGAAACAAATCAGGCAGCTCTTTGAGACAGGCTCTTATCTGATCTGCTTCCACAAAGAGGCAGTGATTGTATTAGGCAGTGATTGTATTTCCGACTTAGGTGCAGAGTGAGCATCCTCAGTCGGGCTTTCCCTAGCCAGGGGGTACAGGACGTAAACTGCGCTTAACCCTGCACTGTTCGTGCCATTTGTGCCCCAGGGTGCAGTATGGGGTGACTTGTAAAAGCCTCGTGTCTGCCTCCCTTTCCAGATCCACAAGTCTAGGCAATACCTCCTCCTCGACTGTCCATGGCTGGTGTCCTGAAAGCCATATTGATCCAAGGGGATTAAACTGAAGATCTGTCTTTTACAAGGCATTTGCCTAAGGCTGAAGGCATTACAAGCTTCGTGTGCATTAGTACATTAACAGGGCCAGGGCTAAGCTCTGGTATGTGTTCACCATCTGCTAAAATGTTTGCACAGATTTTGGCCCACTTCTTCGGTCAGCAAGTGCTTCCCAATCAGTCTCTGGACTTTGGGTGATTACCACAAGCCAGAGAACATCCCTAAACAGCCATGTCAATATATTAAATTTTATTAGTACATCATTTTACCATATAGAATATATGTAATAAATAAAAAATATTTTATAATACATAAATATTGATATAGTAGTTTAATAGAATATTATAGTCATAGAGTAATACCATTAATTATTATATAGATAATAATTACTACATAGAAATAACAATCTATCAATGTGTTAATACCAATTATATAATATGATAATATATTAATATTGGTCTCTATGTACAGCTAATA
Organism: Pyrocephalus nanus; assembly: GCA_038380795.1. Lineage (NCBI taxonomy): Eukaryota > Metazoa > Chordata > Aves > Passeriformes > Tyrannidae > Pyrocephalus > Pyrocephalus nanus. Next base: position 3,829,083 of record CM076262.1, on the reverse strand, counting down.
TAACTACTTTATTTAGGGCAAATCAGGGGGTTTAGATGTATACCTGCACTGAACCAGTGCATTTATTTCAAAAACAAGGAAGATCTTCCATTCCATTTTACTTCCCATTAGAGATGTGACCACCAAGTCCAGCAGGTGATCTGCAAACAGAGCAGTGGTTTCTAAACTGCTGTGGGTTATCTCTGTCTTCTGGACACAGCAGCCACAAAACATATCCTTAAGCTAGAGATAACTGTGGTCAGCTTATGACATAAGCATTCACGCTGCTGTTATGCACCAGTACCCATCAGTGCGGTTTGGGGTCACTGGGGCATCTTCCTGCAGCCATGGGGGACCATACCTTGTTACTTGTGTTCTATTGGAATGCTTTTTCAGCTGGTTTATGCTTTGCTTATATTATCATTATAATTCTTAAGAGTGCAAAAACAGGTAGCGTTTCCATCTACAGAAAAGAAATGTGCAGCCTCATCTGCAATCCTGCAATGGTCAGAATTTGCAGCACTGCCAAGAATATCACACAGGAGTCCTTCTCAGGTTATAATTCCACAGGAAAAGTAGGGCCAGAGACTGGTTAAACAATACTTGTTCTGTCAGCTTACCTAAAATGGGCTTTAATCACTTCCCTTTATCAAGTCTATGCAGCCGCTGTTTGCTAGGAGAAATTAGCTGGAACTAATTTACAGGCAATGAGTAATAGGCAATTTATCTAGAAGCTTACAACTGTTGCCTGGATACAAATCTCTGCAAATGCTTTTGTATATAAAATGCTTTGCAGCAATTTGTTTTGATGACAAATTGTCAAAGAGAAAGCCAAGGCACATGACATAATTACTTAAACTCCCACATACACAAAGTACTGTCCCTGTGCTGCCACTGAATAGGTATAATAAAGAACAGTAACTTGTCAAGCCATTTTTGGTGAGAGAACCCACATAGCCTCTGGATATAGTTCTTATTTTCCTCTAAAGGATTAGAGATATTTGAGTGCAAAGATCAGAATTTCATATTATCATCTGACTACATTTATTAGCAGCTGCTGCTATTTTTCAAGGTAAAGCATTGGAGAAAACTATTATAAAAACCCACAAACCTCAATTCAAATACACTGAGTTAATAAAGAGCATTTTTTATCTCTCTTAAAAGTGGGACTGTTAGAATAGATCACAAGGATGTTGAAAATCTCCAAGTAGCAACCAAAAAATTACAATTGTACAGCCTGGAGTGGTGGTTTGAACAAGCCTTTTTAGCTTGTTCTAATACATGCATTTGCCTTGCCAAAATCAGGCTGTGTACAGATGCCTGCAAATCAAATATTAGAATTCCCAAGGTGATTGCTAAGCTGCACCCACATGTCCAGCTACTGAACTGTGTCCCAGAAACACAAGACTCCGGTGGGAAACAAGGAAATCTCCTTTGCAGAGATTTGCTGCTCACTCTGATTAGACCCATACTCTCCTTCTGGTAGAATGAGTAATTTGATAAAACTGTAATATATCAGGTCTTAAACTAGAAGATCTAGTCTTCCTTTTTTTGGCTGAAAAAAACCACCAACGTGGAACACTAAAGAAAGAGGAACTCAGACATGAGGATAGCTGTGAAGCTTCTGTTGCATTTTTCCCTTATGTTTTTGAGCTTCATCAAAGACATCATAGTGTACTTTAGGTGACTAGGATCCCTGGATGAGGAACTTTAGGTAATTCGTAATACTGATTAGGTTTTCTTTCCCTGGCAGCTTTCAAGCAGAGCATAGGTGGGCTGGTCAGAACAAACTGGTTCCCGGGCTTCTGCACACTACTCTAGCTAAAGATAGCTTATGTCAGTTTTTAAATTTTAGAAGCTTCTAACAATCATGAATTTCCCTATTAAAACCACTACTTAACACTATTACAAACTCCAAGTAAGCAAACAAACAAATGCATGAGGTAAAGTTATTTTTACCCACTGTATTACACTGTTTCCTTCTGTTGTCTGTGGCCCTAGTCTGCTTGATACACATTTCCTCTAGGTCTCAAGGATTTAGATAGTCACTACTAAATCACTTTCACCATAGCTATACCCTCTCAGCCTCCCTCACCATCCCAGGGATGGGAATAGATACGAAGCTCTTGAACTTGAGGGTAAGGCAAATGATAGTAAAAGTCTGTCCTGGGGGTTGCTCAGAGCAAGTCAGGCAACTCCATGCATTACAACTACAATTTTTAAGAAAGAAGGCTAATTCTTTTAAGTGACTGCCTTCTTAGGAAAACTGAGGGCCCTGGATGCCAACTGGGCCCATCCCACTGGGAAGTTTGCTGCCTGCCTTCATTGGATATGGAGGGGAACATTGCAACCAAGGACGAGGAAAAAGCTGAGGTACTTAATGTCTTCTTTGCCCCAGTCTTTAACAGAAAGACTGGTTGTCCTCAGAACGACCACCCTGCTGAGCTGGTACACAGGGGTGGGAAGCAGAACAGACCCCCTGCAATCCAGGAGGAAATGGATAGTAACCTGCTGTCACTTAGACACCACAAATCTATGGGGCAGGATGGGATTCACCTGAGAGTACTGAGGTACTTGGTAGAAGAGCTCATTAAGCCACTCTCTATCATTTATCATCAGTCCTGGTTAATGGGAGGGATCGCAGATGACTGGAGGGTAGCTAATGTGAGCATCAGCTCATCTACAAGAAGGGGCAGAGGGAAGATTGAGAGAACTACAGGCCCAGACATCAGGAAGAATTGGTTCCATGAAAGGGTGGTTAAGCATTGAAACAGGCTGTCTAAGGAGGTGGTGGAATTACCAACCCTGCAGGTGTTCAAGACATGGCACTTAGTGGTATTCGGACAAAGGTTGGACTCAATGAACATGGAGGTCTTTTCCAACCTTAATGATTCTATGATTCCATGTGAAAATAGAAGGAATTCAAATGTAGGCTAGACAGTTGTTGTGCTCTCAATTCTTTGAATTCTCATTTAAGTTTTGATATCTCATTTTCCTCTTGGTGTTTGCAGGTATATTATGTAGAACAACAAGTTAATATGGAATTTGTTATTGTTTTCTGTTAGAGTGTTCTGAGAAGGAAAATAAATATTCTGCAAAAATCAATACAGCTATGTAAAAGTTGCTTCTGCTTCCTCACAGAGAATATTAACTTTTTTTGGTGATGTTTGGAAACATCATCCCAGTAGCCTCCTTTCTTGCAAAATGGTATCAGCTGTGCATGACTGATGAAAGTGCTGCCAGTCGGCACACAATAATCAGGGCCTTGTTAGAAAGGTTTTCCTTGGAATATAAATTCTTGAAAGATTCAAGTACATCTTCAGCACAACTTTCTCTGCCTACAGAAACGCAACCAACAGTGCATTCCCCTCAACCCAGGTGGGAAGACCAGCAGAAGGCAGTTTTCTGCGGTGGATTTTTTTTGCAATTGATCTTGCAGGAACATTCTTATCTGCTCTCCTCACCTTCTATTCTACCAGATAAATCTAGTTTGTCAGTCACTTGGGTGGTAACTGCTTGTTTAATTACTGAACTGCTTGTTTAATTACTGAACCAACGGTAACTTTCTTATTTTAATTTGAAGATAAAGAAGTGGATCCTGTGTTTCCCTTTCAAGAAGGTAGATCAAAGGCAGCACCTGCTTAGCACCTGTTATCACTTCAGAGCATCAAAGAAAGTGTTTTTTGAAACTGCAACCTTTGGCCATACCTCTTTAAGGTAAGATATGGTTTCCACAGCTTGAAATGAAGACTCACATCAAAGCTGAAAAATACTTCTCCTGCCTTCTAAACATGAGAACATAAGACATTTTATGTATTAAAAGAATATATGTAATGGCCAAAGTGAACTATTCAAGAAGTATCTGCAAGGTCATTTAATGTTGCATAAACCAATGGCCAAAAAAAGATGAGATATAAAGATACAACAAAAGCTGAACCTTTTTCTGCAAGTGGCAAAAGCTGCTAGTGAGTGATCAGACAGGAAAATTAAGAGAATAATGAATCAAGAAAAAGCATTATTGCTTTTATTTTTTTTGCTTTGTTCCAATTTTGTAAGACCCTTTATAATGCAATATTTGAGGTAAACAATGAAGAAAAAGAGTGTAACAAAGTATGAGAGAGACACAAACTGCAGATGAGAAATGCTGAGAGTTAAAAGGGGTCTGCTGCCTGTGCACTGTGTTATGTGGAACTATGCTGCCTAGCTAGATCACATCCTGCAGTTGGTGGATGCATGGAGAGACCCCAAGGCATGCAGTAGCAGGGCTGTTTGCTGCTGAAAGATGCTGAAGGTTATGGTCTGTATTAGCATTTCACATTTGAGAAGAAAGGCTAAGCTTTTGTCTTGAGGAAATTGAATGTTATCATAGAAATTGTTTTGATTAGCTAATAGTCTTTAACATCTTCCAGTCTCATGATAAACTGTATCAGCAAAAGGAAGTAAAAGCACAACTTGGAATTTACAGGTGACCATAGGAAACTTCAAACGATACTTCAGTTCACTGAGTTTTCTCCCTGGAAGTAAAACATAAGTGGAAAATTGACAAGAGTGTACCCTGTGAGAAATGGAAAACCTTTATCCTAATGATTGTGTGTTTGTTAAAGTTCCATGGAAAGTCCTGAAGCAGACTAAATGGATATGATCTTATTAATGCTCAGTTTCACCATTTTTTCCTCTGCCTGTAATTTGATTCAAATTTTAAGAGATAATTGTTTTGCCAGTTGGAAGACTTTATGACAATACAAGACATTTAGCTCTGTGTGTACATTGTTCCCATATTCTAAAGCATGCAAGATCAAGACTGAGTTTTTATTTGTACAGAAAAATTTTTATTTGTGTTTTATGGCTCCTTAACAAAGCATTTTCAGAGTCATTGCTGGCATGCACACATATAAAGCAAGATAACTTTTTCACATTGAAAAGCATGGAAGACATGGCAAATGCCCACAAGTTTTGTCCTGCAAATATTCTTCCAGTGGCTTGTCGTGCATTGTCAGGAATGGTCCTATTGAAGTAATTCTTAGATGTAATTAATAATGTATTATTAACAATTATTAACTTCACTGTATTCAAAGTCCTTTTAAAGGTGCCTTACCTTTGAATAATAATTTAAAAATTACACAGTAATTAGCATAAATTAATGTCAGAACACCAGCTGATCGTAGCAGCTGAGGTTAAAAGTCCACTTACCCTGGCATTTTGTCTCCAACAGGGGTCATAAGTGCAAGAACATGGCAAACGTAGATGACGTTTCCTTCCTACCCTCCTGGATGTATCAGTGAGTCTAAGCAGTGTGTCCAGATGGTGTCCTCTAAACTCATTAGTCTCCTTCTGAGCCAAGTAGACAACTTCTACTCACAGCGTCCTCTGGCCAAGTCTGATGAAACTCCTTGTTTTAAAACAGTTCTACCTGTTGCATGAAGCAATATCTCCTTTTGATTAGTTCAAACATTTGTAAGGTATCAAAAGGAATGCCTGCTCTACTGAAACTTTAATGAAAAAATGTCATTAATCTCTTTTCCTGTATAGTATGTGTCTACTTGTTACAGATGTTGTGATGATATGACACCTCTAAGATAGAAACCCATCATACACTGTAAATTTGTCAACCAATCCAATTTGTGTATCTCTATGGCCAGCATAATATCTGAGTGGCTTTTATTTTTAGAAGAAAAAACAAATGGCCCAGGTTAAATTCAAGAGCAAGGCTTGACCCATGTGGAAGTAACCTGTATGGCTTTTTATGCCACCTGGAACAGGTCTCCATGTCTGGTCTTCTCTTTTTGTGCTGGAGGGCTAGATATCTCCGGCTTCTGCTGTGCAGGTGCTGCTGCCAGCAAGTGCTGAGGCTTTTCAGGGGTGGGGAAAACATGGGTGCTGGAGTTAATACAAAATTGTATAAAATGCTACAAAACACACTCTTTCTAGCTGGACAGTACTTCAGATTTACAAATTGTCATTTCAGAAAATTGTTATTCTTTGGCCATGAGATTCAGATGCAAGAGGAAAGACTTGGCAGCCTGTGGAGCTGTACTGAGAAATTACAAAGCAGTCAGCGGACGTCCTGGCACACACATATTCTTCTGAAGGTGGCAGCTGTTCTAGTCTGATTAGCAGCCATGAAACCGGTTGGTTGTAAACACAGACAGATAAACAAAGTAACTCTTTCAATGCCAAATCTGCCTTTAGACATTAGAATGAAAATATTTTTAATGAACTGTTGTTTATTTTCTAGTCCTTCAGCATGTGTGTTACCCTAAAACAAGAGTAAGGCACCATCATGCTGAAAAGGCTATCTGAATGTCGTAGGGGTTTTTTGGGGACAATGAGACAGTTAAATTAGTTCAAAGTGTTGGATGAGATCAGAATGACCTCGGTTCAGCTAGTCAAAAGGGATCCTCACTTCCTTTCAGTTCTGAAAAACATTGCTGCTGCCATCAGTGTCTAAAACTGTTTTAGTTTTAGCCTTTCTGGCTAAGATAGGCTGCTGAACAGCATGTTTGATTCTCAAAGCAGAATTAACATGATTCTAGATGGAGTAGTTAGGACTATCTAGGTTGCCTACAGGAGCTGCAAAAGCTGAATGTGCTAAAGAATGGTTCCCCTAATTTTTAACACACAAAGGATTTTGTGAAGGGATAACACTGACTTCAAAGATAAGCAAGTTGCTAAAAAAATTAAATCCCATTCACTATGACGGCAGCTGGGGAGCCAAATAAGAAGATTAGTATTAGTCGAAAATATCGTAGTTGTAAGACTTAGCAAGTCAGCAATTCTTATTTGATCCTGGAAAGCATTGTGATTGGAGAAAATAACAGAGTATTCCCTAGCTACCCACCATCATGGTATAAACTTTATTTACACTTAAATGGCAATGGCAAAGAATAGTGGAAAATACTAGAAAATAAATGAAACCTTACAGAAGGGGCCAAGATATCTGCAAGACAATTTGTACTCAGTGAAAATTCAACAGAAAGAAACCATATAATTAGTGCCCACTGAAACACAATCTCCCAGGGGTCTGCAAATTGTCAAAAGCTAAACCCTAACCACATAAAGCCGGTACAGATCTCTTAGTCTGCTGGAGATTGTAAGCTCTTCTTTGCTCCTTATGCTTGAGTATTACCATGTTGTGTTGATGAGCTTGGCAGCTGCTCACTTGGATATCATGTGCTGCTGGTGGTGATGTCTGAGGGGAGCTGCTCAAGCAGAAAGGCTCTTTGTGTGGAAATAGTGTCTGTCTACAGCCTACCAGACTGTGTAAGGGCAGCTCAGGCTGTCAAACAAGACAGCTTGCATATTGTAATAGCCATGCTGCTAAAAGCAGAGGTTTCCTTTAGAATCAAGTGCCCAAAATTATTAATAGTTGTGGGGGTATGAACCAGTGAAATAACTGCAATGGCATATGGGAAACAAGAGGATTTATCACTGACAAGATCTTTCTCTATCATTTAAGTTCTCTGATACTTTTCAGTCATTTCTGGGCAAATAGTGTGCTAATTACTTCAGTTTCCCTGGGGAAAGGAAGTGACCCCTTTTTTCTTCGTTGGAGAACATGTTTTCACGCTTTTAATCAGAGTATGCTGAGACTGCCTCAAATCCCAGGAGTCTGTCAAAATACATAATAATGCCTGAAAAGTGGTAGTGGCAGGTTGGCATTCTGGTATTATATTTCTTCGTGTTTTTACCTTTAAGGAAACAAACTTCAACCTGTACATAAATATATATCCAGATATAAATCACTGGTGAGGATTTTGGTGATTGACTTTTGAGACTGAATTCAGAAACTGGCAGATAAAAGCAGAGTTTAGAGGCAACTGGGAACCCTGGGGGATGCTATCAGAGGTAGGAATGACCCTGTTAACTCCAAAGAATATAAACTGATATCCAGGCCTCTTTTTACTCTCCCGTTGATATTTCTCATTAGGATCAGCAGCACAATCTGAAAACAAAGCAGAGCTTAGAATGGGAGGATTATGCTGTTCCACTGCCACTGATTCAAATGGATGTTCCTAGATTTCCCTTAATCATACTGGGATGTCTGCAATGGCTGCAAGAGACTCTGCTGCCCCCTTGTTTTCCAGCCTTTCACCTACTTTTCACTCTTGTTCTTGCTAAATATGGCTATGGGAATATTTAAAAAGGAATTGTAAAAAAAATGATAAAGTAAGTATCTATGTGTTAGCAAAAATAACTGCTAGTGCCAAAGTATTTGCACTAATTGTGAGAAGCTATATCAAAGAATAGAGCACATCTCCTCTTTGCATTTTCCTCTCATTGTTTCTGATGTTTTGCATCATGATGATGCTCTCCCCATCCAGCAGAGGCAAAGCTCTACATGCCATCTTAAAATCAAAATGGCATTTTTGCAGCCTTAAAGTAGTAGAGCTGGGACACAGATGGGAATCTTTTTCATTCTTTGTTGTTTCCTTGATGACAAATTCTCACTAGTAGCAAAACCAATGGAAATAATAATATTAAAAACAAAATTCCGCCATAAAATAATGGCTTCCTGGTCTATAGCCTCTTGTGTGAACACAAGCACAACTTCGCGCCAATATTACAATATTATATTCAGAAACTATAACCGGGAACACCTGCCTTTTGTTTCATGGAGTATTTGTTGGTAGAACAGAGTGTTTCAGCCTGGTAGTGCAGGCCATGCCAGTACCAGGACCCTCCTCCTCTCTCTGCTCCTGGCAGTGAGCTGCTCAGCTTGGAGAATCCCATTGCATAAGGGCTGCAGTGCCGGCAGGGGGAAGGCTGCTGTGAGAGGGAACCATAGCAAGTGACCTCCTGAGTCCTGCTAGAGCCAACATTTCTGGGATTTTGTGGTTTTGTGATTTGTGCCTGGAGATGAAGCTGAGTCTACAGTTTGGAAGCTCTTGAGTCTTGTCTCAACTTTTCCAAGGCCATCCACTTTCCTGTGTGGTTCTAGATCTATTCAGTAGGGGTGGTAAAATCATATTTCTTTTACTCATTAGTTGATTCTTCTATTAAATTAGTTACTGGGTGTGTTTGCAGGGCCCATCACCTCTGAGCCATGTTCCCTTCATAATAGCAATGGAAATTAAGCCAGTAGGCAGTCATGTTGCAGTTGTGATAGGTCATGGGAGAGGGAATTTGGATCAAAGTTTAATATTTTGTGTTAGTTTGGCCCTCACTCTCTCTTAAACCACTTTAAAAGTATTTTTACAGCATGTTTTATAGTCCCTTCAGGATCATGAGTTCCTCTTCTCTTACTTTTTTAATATTAGATTTATGTTTTGGCTCAAATCTAAAATAAATGTTTTCAGTTACAGTGCTTTTAATCAGTTTTAAGAGAACTGTTTCCCTTTGCGTTAAACATTTAGAACAGAAACATGACATGCACGGAATTAAATCATCTGAATATTTATTACTAAAGATTACATGTAGAAGGAAAATTAGGAGTTTTGAATAAAGACAAAGTGTGGCGCCAAAAGGCATGTTGTACATGTGCTTTAGTGGAGCTGCTCTAAAAGTAAGCATATAGCAATAAGGGAAAAAGGTAGTTTGCAAATGGTGCAAAACATGTGGGTCATCTTTATCAGGATTCTTGTTCTTACAGGGCTTCATTTTACTTATGGTATTTGTGGTAGGTTACTGGTTTCACTTTTCAAATGACTTAAACATTTTCACTCTGGAAGGGAAGGTTTGCATTTCCTCCTTTAGGAGCTGCTTTTTAGTGACTTCTTTTCAACATGAGATGTGACACCAAACTCAACAGAGAGCAAGTATTTGTCCTTCGTTTGGGTTGATACAAAGCCCTGTGCAACAAGCAGGGTCACAGTCTGCTGGGAGCCAGCTCTGGTGCATCGTGACTTCACCATGAATTTTGTTATATGCAGGTATATTTGCAGGGAGAAGAAGAAGCAGCACTTTCCAGAGAAAATATCGAATATATTGAGGCCAATTCTCTTGTTACTTTCAGATCTACATGGGTCTAGTCCTTGAGCGCTTTGATATTACACCATGTCGGGTGACTAAGGTATCAGCTCTGTCTTAGTGCTCCTAGTTTCTTCCCAGCCCTGAGGCTGTATAAATTGTGTCACCTTCTCTTAGCAGCTATTTCACTCCCTTTCTGGAGGCTGACTGGGAGGAGGAGGTGGTGTGCTGGGGTGGCTGCTGTGGCTCCGGGCCACCCACTCAGACTATCAGCCTTGGCACACCGCTCCCTGCCTCTGGCTAAGCATCTTGGATCTGCAGAGAATAAAAAGATTAGTGGCCAGATTTTAAAGGCAGTGTGATGTGTAACACATAAATGCCTTTAAAAATGCAACCTTTAGTCTTTGGCTTCTTAAAAAATATAACTACTTGAGGAAAGAGCAACAGTATGAAAACCCATATGTTTGGCATTCACTACATTTTGCCCTAAGCAAGGGGGCTGGAGGAAAGTGCAGGAGAAATTTGTAGTCTTTATTTTGCATTAAAGGGATGTTAGAGGGCCATGCATTAGGAAGAGCAATGTTAAGTGTTGTGCATCCAAGTAGGTCTCTGGTGCATCTTCACACTGTGGGATCTAGCACAGGACTGACTGCCTGCATCTGGCTCAGGGAGTTTTTTTCATAACAGAAATGGACTTTTGCTGTAGAGGTTAGGAAATGGTCTGTGTGGTGGAAAAGGAATATCAGGATTCATTTAAATTTTTAAAATTCATGATCCTACCTTTGTTTATAGCCTTCACTCATATCCCTTGTAAATCATAATCCTTCTGGGAAGAAAAGCAAAATGAACAGTCACTTAATGTTTTTAATGGCCCTGCAGTTCTGAAATATTGTCTGCTTCTGTATTTTCTCTGGAGAGCTGCAGAAATACTGGCTGTTGGGCAGGTGTTGGCATTCATTTTAAATTGTCCATTACCCGCTATAGCTTTTCAGGAAGATAACTTTTTTCTCTTTCAAAATCCATCAATTTGCTCATTAGAAAGCAATAAGAGGCATTTCCCAGAAGGTTATGAATTCTGAAAAATGTTGAGGTAATGTAAAATACTGATTTCAAACACTGCAGTGTTTGGGACTGTCCTGATATCAAAGGCAGGACATATAATTCTACCATACAACATTTCATTACTGCTTCATGATCTATTGTTAGAAAATTGTCGTAGAAAGAATAAAATGCATTTTTACAATAGAAGTTGGAAACCAAGAATGTGTTGGTTTTTTTATGCTTAGAAGAGGAAGGTTTTAATGTATTTGGGACTTGTTCTAGTGACATTATTAAAATACTGTGCAGTAAAGTGAAGTGCAGTATCTGGAGTGTTTTGTGGGTGTGCACGTGTGTGTGAGAGTGTAAAACTTGCCTGCCTCCCTATCAGTTCCCATCACTTCAACCTTTGTGTTCATATCAATGCATGACGCTCACTGCATCACTTCATCCACAATTAAACTTACGCTAAAAGATCATACTTTTAATTGTTCTTAAACACACTTATTCAAAACCCAAAGCACAACTTTTATGGCTAGCTAAAACATCATTTGAGAAGCTTACCATATTTCTTTAACTGTCATATTATTTTTTTTGCTGTGGTGTGTAATTAGTAACTAGAAAATGAAACAAATCTGCAGGTATTTAGAATAGGCAGTTCTTACAGTGACTCCCAAAAGCTTTCCAGCTTTTATGTCTCTGATGCTGGGGACTAGATCAATGATTTCCACTATTATAATATATATGCAGCTATTGATGGAGAAGGGAAATATGTCAAACTTCAAAAATCTGTATTTGTCAAAGAAACAGATGAAACAATTAAAAAAGATCCATACTTCTGTTTTAGTATTTTATTCTTTGCCTTTTTTTCCTTCCATTTCTGCATATTATCTGCTATCAACAATGCAGGAGCTGGAGCTGCAGACCCCCAAAGTGACAGATTATTATGTTCCTTTCAGATATAATGGAGAGTTAATTTTGAATGAAGTGGGTTAAAGAGATATCCTAGTAATTAAAAAAGACAACACCTAATGTATTTACATTAGCTGGTGGAAGATACTTCACCTTACCAGCCATGGTGCAGTCAAAGGAGGCTGAAGATTTCAGTGCAATAAGCCATGTGCATACCCACACCCTGAAATTTTAATGTTTGAGCTTGGGGTAAGACAAAAAGATGTAGGCTGAAAGCAATGCCTGTTGCAAAAGCAGGCACCTGGCAGTCTGGTGAGGGATTTTGCAATAGGAATTTGTGTTCCTGAAGTCTTGAAACGACATCAGTGTAAAAGGTAAACAAAAACAACAAAGGTAAGAAAATAATATCTGCAATCCCTCAGCACACATCAAAACCCACTGATAAAGCAGTAAATTATTTTCATATACAGAATAAAATACAGAATAAAATTTATTGAAATCTCACAAAATAGATAGTTGCAGAAGCAAACTGATGGTTTTAATGTGAAAGCTGTAAAATACAATTTCATTTGGATTTATGACTATGATCTCATTATGGTGGTTTATGTATTTAAAAGGTATGAAATTACTCATCTCAAATGCAACTGTGGCTGAGCTCATGTTTCTGTAGCAACTCTCAGATAATTGCCTGTCTCTAATATATTTTTAAGTAAAAATCTAATTGGGATTTTTTATTACTTCTAATTAATGTCCATAAATGAAACATAGTTTTTTGCTCATTATCTGTATCTTTTTTTTTTTTTTTCCCTAGCAGCATTTCCTACCCCAGTAAGGAGCTTGATTTACTAGTCCCTTTTTACTACAATAAGGGGGAGGAAATAAGAGGATAAAAGCCAGCATCAGTCCGGGTTTTGCTTCTTTGTCAAGTCCCTGCTGGAGGCCTGAACTGTAATTCAGTTCAAAGGTGATGTCCTATGTGCCAGATAAACCTTGAGTATGTGCTCTCCTCACAGTTGGAAAATGCAGTGTTTCCATACCAGGTGGGAAGCTGAGCCCATTGGGAGTGAGTCCCCCCACCTTTTAAGGGACTACACAGATAACTGAGTCATGGAGAGGGGCTGCAGTGAGCAGTGGATGCCTTTCTACAAATGTTGGTTGGGGCTCTGGCTTGAAAAGAGAGTCTACTGTTGTACTCACCCTTATCTAGTGGCAGCAGAACATTCACTGTTTCCTGAAAACATCCTGCCAGTCTGCTGGAGCCAGCCCTGGGGAGGCTAATACAGTGTTGTGAGGGTATTCATAGTCTGTCAGTAGATGCTGAGGCAATACAGGGGTGCCTCTCCATGTTGTGGTTTAACCCCAGCCAGCAACCAAGTACCACAAAGCTCACTCTCTTGACCTCCTGTGGGATGGGAGAGATAATCACTAGAAAAAAAAGAAAAAAAAGGTAAAAGCTGTGGGTTGGGGTAAGAGCAGGTTAATTGACATAAAATGTAATAATAATATTAAATAATAATTATTGTATTCAAAATGGAGATAACAGAAGGAGAGAGAGAAATAAAACCCAAGAAAGGCAAGTGATGTGCCATCCAGCTGCTCACCACCTGCTGACCAATGCGCAGACTGTCACCAAGCAGTGACCTGCAGCTCTCGGTCAGCTGTACACAGTTTATATACTGAGCATGACATTCTGTGATATGAAATATCCCTTTGGCCAGATCAGGTCAGCTCTCCTGGCTATGCTTCCTCCCTACTTCTTGTGCACCTCCTCCCCTTCAGAGCATGGGAAACTGGAAAGTCCTTGACTTAGGGTAAGCCCTACTTTTCAACAATTAAAACATGACTGTTATCAGCATTATTCTCCTAACAAAACCAGAAAACACAGCCCTGTACTAGCTACTCGGAAAAAAATTAACTCCTTCCCAGCCAATAAAAGGATACTCTATAACTGCCCTCCAGCCAAATCCAGCTTTACATGGTACAGGATTTCTCACCACATAAAACACTAAATAGACAGGTTTGATGTAAGTTTAGTAACAACTGCTGCTAAGATCTAAAGAGCTTTGTATTTTGCGTGTTGTGAAACTATAGCTCATCATGTCTTTATTGTCTCCAAACAGTAGCTATTCTTGCCATTGAGAACTCCTAAAGCCTAGTCTTATGTGGCCTCATAGTCTATTGACTCAGAACGAAGAACAGACTGCTGGTATTTGTGATCTATAGCGTGCTCACCCAAGCAGACATGGCTGAAAAAGACCCCTTTGTGGTGCTTGTTACTACTCTAGAGTGAAACTGTAGCAGTGACAAGTTTGTTTTCAGTCCCAAGGGGCAGTAAGAGGTCAAATGTGTCTGACTACAACCAGGTTTTATTATTCATGAAGCAATGCAGAACTCCTATGGCTGACGTGCGCCTTGATGTTCTGCAGCACCTAGACTTGTGCTCATGATGTGCTCTGCCTAAGGCAAGCACCCAGTCAATCAGTTTTCCTACTTGTACAAATTTCTTACAGTGATAGAGGTGTCTTTCAAAATCTTCAGGGGAAAAAAAGGTTGTATATATGTAAATGAAACATCTGAGCAAAATCCCCTCTAGAGTTTTGAAAGGTCTTTTTCTTGACACTGCCTGTACAGGAAATTGAGGCACCATTTGGAAGGACTGCTGTGCCAGACTACTTTATATTAGCCTTTAATCTTTCAAACTTGTCCCCTTCTGAGAACTCAAAGTGATTTACCTTTTGAAACAGGTGAGATTTATTTTAGGGAACTTCAGGTATTTACAACATATATATATATATATATATATATAAAACATATATATAACATATATATAACATATATACCATGGAATCATAGAATCAACCAAGTTGGAAAAGACCTCCAAGATCATCAAGTCCAACACTTGATTCAACCCTGCCATGGTTACTAGACCATGGCACTCAATGCCACATCCAGTTTCGTCTTAAAAAACTCCAGGGACAGTGAATCCACCACCTCCCTGGGCAGCCCATTCCAATGTCTGATTATTCTCTCTGTAAAAAATTTATTTCCAATATCCAATCTAAACCTCCTCTGGCCGAGCTTAAGACTGTGCCCTCTTGTCCTGTTGCCTGGGAGAAGAGATCTACCCCCACCTGGCTATAACCTCTTCTCAGGGAGTTGTAGAGAGTGATGAGCTTTCTCTTCTCCAGACTAATGAGCCTTCTCTTCTCCAGACTAAACAACCCCATCTCCCTCAGCCTCTCCTCACAGCACTTGTGTTCAAGTCCCTTCACCAGCCTGGTTGCTCTTCTCTGGATCCGCTCCAGCACCTCAATGTCTTTCATGAACTGAGGGGCCCAGAACTGGACACAGCACTCCAGGTGTGGCCTCACCAGTGCTGAGTACAAGGGAAGGATCACTTCCCTGCTCCTGCTGGCCACACTGTTCCTGATCCAGGCCAGGATGGCATTGGCTTTCTCGGCCACCTGGGCACACCGCTGGCTCATGTTCAGCTTCCTGTCAATCAGCACCCCCAGATCCCTTTCCACCTGGCTGCTCTCCAGCCACTCTGTGCCCAGCCTGTAGCGCTGCAGGGGTTGTTGTGGCCAAAGCACAGGACCTGGCACTTGGCCTTGTTGAACCTCATCCCGTTGAAATCAGACCATATACCTAAATCTGAAATATCTACCCCACTGGCTATAGTCAGTAGATAAATAGGCATTTCTCCAGTTCATTTCTTCTTCTTTATGTCAAATACTGCTTAATTGTGGTGCACCTCATGATGGAGATATCCAATCAGGTGAGACAATTTCTTTCTGGAGGCTGTGGTGGAGAGGCTGACCAACCTGAGGCTTTTATGCCTCTGAAGCCTGTGGCTGCTTTGACACATCTTCCTTCACCATCTGGTTTTGCAATGCCACTGTGGCTGCCCTGTTCCATTCTTTCAGGAAATCACATAGGTACTTCTAACCTTTACTGTAGTACCTGATTATCTGTTATACTTTGAAAGTAGCACTGAAATAAGCAAGCAAAAAGTGCTTGACTGTGCACTACCAGTATTTTCCTATTCTGATTATCTGAAGTTGTTTATTCTCATAGTAAGATTTGTCCCATGACATTTAAGAGGGGATTATGCGACGCATCAGCTGTTGTGAACATACCTTCCTGGTTTCAAAAGCATGTCTGCAGTACTTGAGTAGCAAAGCAGACACCCCTGATAAAGGATATGATTAAATACTCACACTATTATCCTGATTAATATGCAAATAAGCAACGCTAAACTGTTTACGGGATTCAAACTGTAATCAGTGACCCACTTCCACAAATGAGGAATGGAATCATGTCCCATGTACGGACAGCAAATACATCTCCTTTTCCCACTCACTTGAGCAGAAGGCTCTCGAATTTCATGTTTTATGTTCAGAATATAAATAAGTTTCTTCTTGTCTGAAGCTTTATTTTTGTAATATTGAAGCAAATTATTCATCCTGTTTTGTTCATATATGACCCCTCTTTATTAAAGATACATCTGAAATATAAGCAAACAGCTCCTCCCCCTGCCGCCCATAGTTAATCTGTTTGCATATGGTTTCAATAACATCAGAATAAAAAATTAAATGCAGGTCTTTAGCCTGACTCCTACAGAACGATCCAATAGCACCACCTGCTGCTTACAGGGAACACTGCTGCTTCAGATACATGCAATATGTACTCCTTTTATATATAAATATAGATATATTCCAAAAGCATCCCTACAGTTTCACCATTTTGAATGGCTATCTAATGGCTTCTAAATTGTTTTGTGCTTTCAGTCTAAGTGTCCTTTTTAGGAAAGGCAGATATTTAAATGGTGATAGACTTTTTGCATTGTACCCCATAATATTTAATAATGAAAAGAGATATATTTACTGGAAAAAGTCTGTTTAGATGTTTTGTTCTTATTGTTCTCTTTGTGGAAAATATTTTAGCTGAAACTCACATCTTCTCTTCAGCACCAAATGGTCTGGTAAATTAGAAAGGCATTACACTGTTTTCAGTGAAGGAGAAAATAGAGCAATAATATTTTTATAAGATCTAGCATGAACAAAATGCTAAAGCATTTCCAGAGATCCACTTGAGGTTTCAGAAATTTAAATTAGCTTGTGTAAGTAAGTCATAAAGTTCTTTTGTAAATGAGCAAAGAATACTTTTTGTCCAAATCTAAGTTAAGTCATTAATGAGCATATAACTTGTCATTTTCCCTTTCTGTTTCTCTTCCCTCTCACCTTGGTGCTGGTAACCCATGCCTTCCAGTGCATTACTTGGTTTTCCCTGTATCTTTGAGCTGTGCCTAGCATGTGGGAATCCAGAGAAGGGACAGCACCTGCAACTGGTGCTGCACTGGCATAGCAGAGATGCTCTGCAGGAAAGCACTTTTGCCGGGGCAAATACCAAAGCCCACTCCTTACTCCCTGTCTCCTGAGCATTTCCCATGCCTTGAGCATCTCTCCTAAGACCCACGTGTGCAGGTGCCACTTCTCCTCCAGCCTTACAACACAGCATGAGGCTTCCTGCTTGTGGACTTCATGGAAAAGGACCAAGTCATTTACCATTATCCCATGTCTTAGACTTTTCCTCAAGGCTGGGTGTGGAATTTGTCTAGTTCTTCCTGGGTGCTTAAAATATTGTCTGCTGCTCACAATGTCTCCTGGGTTTGCCCAGAAAGCAGGTAGGTCCTTCCTGGTGCCTCTCACCGGGCAGACACAATCTCTCAAAAAGCAGGCTCTGGGCTTCATTGCCCTACTCTCATTATGTTTAAAATCTCTAAAGAGCAAAGGAATTTGAGCACTTACCTCAGTGGGTTTAGAAATAACACACCCTGCCAAACAGAGTCTACCACCGTCATTGCCATAATTAACTAACTCTGGTAGGAGTCCAGAGCCTGCAGGCAGCCCATGCCAGCATGAGCCCTCTCCTGGCAATGTGAGAGGGTCTCTGGGTGTTAGACTATCTGCAATATGGAAAGGCTGGAATAGGCCGTGCCTAGTGCTTTGCTGAGGCAGTACTGGATACAGGCTGAACTGCAGGAGGGTGGATTTGCATGTATGACTTTAACCTGCAGTTGTGACATTATCCAGTATGGATAGAGCAGGACAAGTAGTATGCAGGGCAGTGGGGACCAAATTGTGCGTTGTGGTTTAACCTGTGGGCAACCATAGCCACTTGCTCACTCCTCCATTGTAGGATGGGGGAGAGAATCAGAAAAGTAGAGAGAATTTGTGGGTAAAGATAAAGACAGTTTAATATGGAAAGAAAGAACTGTACATGTAAACAGAACAAAACAAGGAATTCATTTACCACTTCCAATGGGCAGGCAGGTGTTCAGCCATCCCAAGGAAAGCAGGGCTACATCATGGGTGACTGGGGAAGACAAATGCCATCACGCCAAACATACCCCTCTTCCTTCTTCTTGCCCCAGCTTTATATGCTGAGCATGACACCACATGGTCTGGGGTCCCTTTGGTCAGTTGGCACCAGCTGTTCTGGCTGTGTGCCCTCATAACTCCTTGTGTACCCTCCTCACTGGTGGGGTGGGGTGGGGTGAGAGGTAGAAAAAGCCTTGTAAGGTCTGCTCAGCAATAGCTGAAACATTCCAGTTTCGAGCACAAATCGAAACCACAGCCCCATACCAGCCACTGTCAAGAAAATTAACAGTACCAGCCAAAAGCAGCAGTGTGGTTAGGTATGAAGGAAACGTATCCATTACAGATGTTGTTAGGAGATGAAGGGAATTGAATTTTTAAAATGTGGCATATAGGTTAACTGAAGAGAAGGCAGCCTGTATCACGAGTGGAACTGTGCCATTAGAGTCCAGCAGCACTGCAGTCCCAGGGGGTCCCTTGACTGGAGGCAGAGCAGGTGGCTGTGGTAGACGTGGGCACAGCTGGACCCCAAGGCACCCATCCAGAGCACCCATTGTGGACTCACTTGGGCAAAACAGAAAAGAGGCAACAACTACTAACCATTAAGGCATTTTGAGTGAGCCCAGGTCTGCTGCTAGCTTTTCTAATGCAGGAGCCAAGTCCCAAGAGTAGGAGAGGGTTTAAGTGGAATAACTACAACGTCACTGTGGTAAAAAGACTGAAAAAGGGTCAAAGACATCTAATGAGAGATCTAGACAGACTTGTAATGAATGCTTGCAACGCATGCAAGAGTGCAGTCAATATTTGCATCATTATGCAAGAAAGCACAGAAGTCCTGGATACTTATTAGTCTGACAGAAAGAAAAAATCCCCTGTAGCCGTCCCTGCACTAAGAATGAGAGAAATAAAACTTCACACACCACCTCATAAAGAAGATGGAAAATCAGAGGACAGGGGCACCAATTTATTCCAGATGGAACTACACTGCTTGTTGAAATGAAGATATATGAGAAAGCAAATGCCAAATTCCTACAGTAGCCAGTGGACAGTGGCAAAGAAATACAACTGAACAGTTCAAGGGGTGAATTAATAAAATAGGTGCCATCTGTTAAATCTATAAAGTACTGAAAGAGTTAATTACATTAGTGGAAATTGAAAGTCAAAAGTTTAAAAAAAGGTGATGCAAATGAAAATTATGGACATTTGACTTGGATCAAGATAAGCCAAACACATTACAGAAGGAACTGTGCACTACTTTGATGCTGGGGTTGTGACTGTACAAAAGCAGTTTCCACAGGATCTTAAGGAGTAACACAGCACCTTCAAGTGCCCATCAGGTTTGGTGAAATAAAACTGTGTGCAAAGTCTGTATAGTTTATGATTAGGAAACACTGAAAACAAAATGTACATGTAGCATCTAATTCAGTGGGGTGTGGCCACTTCCAACGTGCTACTTTGCTTTCCTTGTAATAATTAGCTTGAGTAATTCAGTGTCAGCTTATTACTGAGGCAAATGAACCAGCTGCATCTTCCTGTAAGCAACAATAGCCATCTACAATGCTAAATGTTGAAATGCTGATCTGGTGACAGACTTGTAGAGTTACTGAGTTGTTCTGATATAGTCCTAAGAAACTCTGTTAAAAAAAAAAAAAAAAAAGAAAAGGAAAATCAAGCATTTCTGGGTTTTTTCCCCAGGTTTAAAGAAATCTATGCCAAAAATAATGTTTTTAATTTTAATACTGAAAACTATTAGTAAAAGCAAAATACATCAGCAATGCAAATACTGTGTTAAAACCCCCACATTTTCTTTGGGAACAGAGCTTTGCTGAGACAATAGCTTGAAGTATAGCAACTCTTTTGCCATGTCCAAGCTCTCATTGCCATCCAAAACCTAGAGTGTACTTCTGAACTGTGCATTCAGCCTTAAAATATACAGGGTTAGCAAAGGATTTGTAGTGACATTAATGAAATCTTTAAAATTACCAAATCATTTAGCAATTTCATATAACATTTTGTAAATTACTTTGAAAGATCTCTTTACAAAAATTACAAAATGCGCAGTTCAGAGAAGACACCTGAAAAATGTTCACAAGATTGGATTCTATATAACAGCAATGTTTCTAGAGGATACAGGACATCCCTTGTGATTTCAGAGCACACAAGGCAGAACAGAGTGTTCTTTTGTTACAGGGAGATAATAGGAGGGAATAAAATGAGTGGGTGACAGACTCCCAGTAAATAATTCATCAAAAGGACCTTTATGTCCTTTAGGAATATTACCAAGCATATCCTGTGCTTAAAGCCTACAAGAAGTTAACTAGTTGAAGAACAAAACAAGCCTGATTACTTAGCTTAACTGGTTACTGATACAGACTAGTCTCCTACAGCTCTGTGTTTTAGCAGTCCAACTTCTGCACAGACATTGGAAGTCTCAAAAATTTTCTGAAACATGACTAGTTTGCAACCTATCTAGTTGGAGGCCAGCTTTGTAATTAGTGTTGCTTGATCCTCGATTCCATATGAAGAAATTACCAGGACAGTTTAGAATGTGTCTGAGAGAGAATACGAACAACAGACTGCAATGGAATCCGTTTGCTCCAGTCCTGGACTGAACTTGTAGTGGTGGGGAAGACACAATTTTGGAATAAAGGAAAATACAACCAAGTTCCTCAAGTAATCTAATCATGGTGGAACAGAATATTCCAGAATAGTTCAGCTTGAGGGACCAACGATCATCCAGTCCAGCCACAATGTACAGTTGGAATGGATGGTGCTGGTTCTGCGTACAGCAAACTCTAGATCCAACGAGTGGCAAACAGACAGAGTAAGCAGCAAATATTTAAGCAAATTAATTTCTCTCAAAATGAACTGCAGTATCTGTCTACTGTAGTGGTACCCCCCATAACTAGAAAGTTATTAAAATCAACAAAGGAGAGTGAGCAATATTCTTAGAGAATTTTGTTTCTAGAACCGAATGAAAGGCAACACCTTTTATTGCAGAAACAATTTTAATAAGATCCAAGCGTACAAAAAACTATCAGAACAAATGTTAGATGAACAGAAGGGTAAAGAGCAATTGTGGCCTCACTGAACAAAGCATATTACATATCTTCTTACTCATTTGAAAGAGAATTGGGACACATTCTTTTTTTTTTTTTCCAAACAGGAGTTTTATAATTGTCCATCTCATATGCTTATTCTGTCTGTTCTACTGCTGCCTTAAATACAGGAGTTGCATGTTTTGGACAAGGCTGAAGCTAGAAAGGGTTATTTAACTTTATTTATTCAATTCACTTACTTTTTTCGAAAAATTCACCCAATTGAGGGGTTTTGTTTTAGGCTTACTTGCAAGTCATGTTTTACAGCCAATAGTCTACCACCCAGCTTTGGCTGATGTAACATTTTAAAGAATATTTGCTAGTCACACGATTTGCATTAGATGTTTAAAACACTATGACTGAAACAAAAGTTAATTTGTCCAAAAGGACAGTCAAAGACACTAAAAAGATATTTTAGAACCATCAGTGAAAGCCTTTACTGTATTATAGTTACTTCAAGGGTTGTAAAACAGTTTTCTACCGTCTTCAGTTTTTCTTCAGAAAGCTGGTTTTCTTGCTTCAATTGTCCAATAAGAGCTTCCAAGGACCTAAGTCTCCCCAAAGTTTTTACCTCCTGCATTTCAAGTAAAGTTATCTTAGAGTGCAGTTTTGAAATTTTTTGCCAAAGGTGATCTCTATCTATGTCTTGTTTGCAGTATGAATGCTCAGTTTGTAATATTTCACTTCCACCATATTCAATCATATCTGTCTCCTCAGTGTCAAGAAACTCTTCCTTAACAGCCAGGAAAGAACTATTTACTTTTTCAGGTTGTTCTGGACTCTCAGCTGGCATAATAATAGCAATGACAGATTCTTCACTTCCACTGAACTGTTCAATATTTTGTGTCACTGTACTCAGTAAAACTGCATCTTCACTTGTTGGCTGTACTTCACCAGAGCAGACAACCTGAGGGACAGGATTTGTGTAGTCAGTAACTGGCCCTACAGCATTGTTCAACTTCAGAGATGAGTTCATGTAGTCAGGATTTGTAAATTGCAGGACTGTAGCTGTACAGCCTCCTGGATCCTCCAGAGAAGCATGAACACTGGTAGCTTCCATGCCATGGACTGCTGCTGCCATTAAAACAGGATTAGGTTGATGTATATGCTGCATAGCTGAATTACCAAGAATGACACTCTCTGCCTGAAAGTCACCTTTATTTTGAAGCTGCAAGTTTTGAATATGTAAAGGTTTACTGAATGCAGCTGAGGGAACTACTTCTGCTTTTTCCTCTACATTTTCTGCAATTACAGGATTTTCCTTTGGTGCACAAGGTTCAAGTGGTACAGATGCTTTCTCCGACACTACATTTGTTTCATCCAGGTCTTGTCTCTGTATCTCTCGTGGACTCTTCTGAGAAGAATCTTTTTCCTGGTGGAGAAAAAAAAAAAAAGAAAAAATCAGGCAAATCTCATTCTATAGCCTGGTATGGCATAAAGAGTAATTTAGGCAAGCACTGCTTAAAAATTATCCCAGAGGTCCAAAAATTCATGTAAGCATCTTCTGAAACTTTGCTCTGGGTCCTAAATGTTAAAATACTATTTTAAAGCTCTAAGGGCAATAACAGTTTTTGGTTTTGTGTTTTGGTCCTGGTTTTTTTTGTTTTGTAGTTTGGGTTTTTTGAACTCTAAGGAATGTGGACTGTTTTACATAGGCCAGTAATTTTAAAAGCACTTGAAGAGAAGCAACTACACAAAGAGTGGGTAGCATCTCCTATTACCACCTAAAACATTGTATTAAATATATTAAAATATTAAATGTACACAGCACAAGATTCTTGCATTAAAAATGCATCAAAGTTGTTTTAGAAAGATGTAGCAAACTTTTACTCATGCAGAATATGTCAAACAGAATTTAACAACAAAAAAAAGATTATGAACACAGGCTTGCTGAATAATGAAACATACTCATGCACAATCACATAGGCTGATTTTTAAAACAGTAATTCAATTCTGACAATTAAACCTTGCAATTCATAAATTACTTTTTTGATAAATACAAATCTTAGCAGAACAATGCAATGTTAACAGGACTTTAAACAGAAGTTGATATTGAGAGACAATTTGAAGCTTATCCTTTTTTTAGCCATCTTTTTTCCCCCTCTTTCACATTAACTACATCACTACATGATTACATTTAAGATCCGTATGCAAACAAGCTCTTTCGTATGTCAGTCAGTGAAAAAAAAAATAAAATAATGAAATTAGGGCTGAATAAATCTCAGGACAGTTTGAAGGAAGACCCTTACTTACATTGAAAAATTTCCTTCTTTATCAGTCCCTATCCTCACACTCTTAGGTCAGTCTCCAAAATAAAAGCACTTGCAAGCTAATACAGAATGTTTACTGATACTGAAATGCTGACAACTAACACTGCTCTTGAGCCACAAACATTCTTTATTTAGAGGAAGAAATAAAATGAAATGTTTTACGAAGAATCATTTAGCATTTCTGGGAAGACAGCCTTCACTTCTCGGTAAGTTGGTGGTGAACAATATGCAAATATACAATTCTTCACTCTCAGCTTTCCAAATGCAGCTTGGAGCCTTAGCTTCTTGTTCCTCTAATTAAGTCAGAAACACATGAACAAATGATTCTTCCCCAAAGGAAGGAGAACTCTTTCACATATCTTCGTGAATATCCAGTCTATGTAGAAAATTAGGTTTGGGCAAGTACAGAGTCAGAGGTCAAGATACTGTTGATTTGCCGAGGTGGTCACCAACAGGATATGACTTGATGTTCAGAGAAGTGCAGTGAGAAAAAAGTAATGCCAGAGAGATAAGTGAGATTCCAGCAAAACAAGGTCACAGTATCACAGGTATGAAGAACTGGCATCCCTCTTTATTTTGATGGTGGGGAAGTGATTTGCTATACTGAAAGGAAGCATAGGATATTATTTTTCCAAACTTGATAGATCTATCTGGGATTTCTCAGATATATATTGCCAATGCAAAAATAGTTTAGAGAAGTCATTGGTATGTTCTTGGTGACACCATTATATAAAAAGTTTGTTACCTTTGTAACTCCACCGTCCATCTTTGTAGGTGTACTATGACTGGTCTATGGTCATGTGCAAATCAAGAAAGAATGAAGAGGTGGGGAAAAGACACCTTTTCTTTGAGGTGAAAGCACACAACTTATCTGTAACAGCACAGAAGCATGAAGCAGCAAAGTTCAGTTACAAAGCTCCCTATTACAACAGCAGCACAGGGAAGTGAGGGATATATTGAAGCAGGGCAGGGGGGGTAAAGAAATGATATTTCCTGCTAAGTTACTACTGCCACAAATTGAAAGATTTTCTATTTTTATATTTGAGAGATTTACGAAGATTGCTTTTCATTCTAGAGAGTCAAAAGCAGTGTAGAAACAGCTGCAGCTGTCCAAGAAGATAAAGTACTTCTTGATTAAATATTATTTATTTTGTAAAATTAACTACCTGCATATTTCAGATTCATTATTCAATTAGCTTTAATTCCAGTCCTCTCATTTCTCCCATCTCCAGAGGAAGACAGTTACACATTAGAAGAGAATTAGCACAGCTTTCATCAAGATCAGGTGCCTGTGTAGCGCAGTACTTTTATGTAACCAATATTACAATCCTGTGAAAGACAAGATGGAATGGTCTTTGCAGAATATCTTTGGCAGCCTACAGTCCTTAGGTGTTAGAAGGGTTAGGGACAGGAAAGAGAAATGTGTAGTTTGAAACTCATACGTTCCAAAGCCAGTATTTCTGTACAGTTAATAAAAGACCTAAAAAGAACATTAAAATATTAAGACTAATTGCACTGGAAAAAAAATTAGAATCATTCCGATGAAGAATTAAAAATTTTTTATAGTAAATGCTTCTGTAATTTCCAGTTTAAAAAGATTTTGAAGCTCCAGTCAGAGTATGGACAGTTGTTCTTCCTTTATGCTATAGAATCACATACCTATTTTGTGTCAGTCCTGTTGACAAAATATTTTAATGAACAGGAATTCTATTTTTAAAATAAAATATGATTATATTAAAGATAATTAGAACATCTGTATTACATCAATAGTTGGTTATCTTTGTACTACAATAAAAAAAAAGACATAAAATTAGGTTACCTCATCATCTGGGGAAGAGAAGATAGTTGGTACAGCAGTGTGTTTCAAGTACCGTATACCCCATCGCACATCCAGAGAGTCGGGGGTAAAATGGTCACTGCACAGAAGCTGGTGCTTACTTGGAATCCATGAATCTCGTTTCATATTCCGCAACCATTTCTCAAGTCTCTCTTTATCATGAAGTGGAAATCTTTTTAAAGCAGTTGAAAAGACAAATAAAAACACATTTAAAAAAAATCCCAAAACAACAAATCATTATTTTTTTCTTTCTTTCTTCTTTTAAAAGAATATCTCATTGTCACTTACAAGGTAGCCTGCCCTTACAAAGTAATAAAATAATATTTTTTCAAAAATTTTAAATATTAAATGCTAATCAGGATGTCACACACATGTTTATCCAATAATTATCCAAATTCTTTGCAGTTGAGTATTTGTTCTGGAGTTCAGCAGCAGAATTTCTGCTGATTTATACTAGCCTAGGGTTTCAGAAACCATGGCCAAGATGTTTTGATCCCACAACACTTGCTCAGAAAGCAGTTCTGCTAAGGGGAGATTTAATACTCAGACATGTTTTAAAGAAAGTTAAGACAGACTCTCATTTCATTAATAGTATTTCTAGGGCTTTTCTGTCTTACAAGATACTAGACACAACTAGTATTTTTTGCTCACCAGAGTACACACCACACTTTGGATTACCAGATAATATGGCAATGTATTTCCAGTGCAGGATTTGAATTTTGTTCAAAAAGTAAATACACACAGATGCAAAACATTCCTGTATTTCGTGTTTCAGCAATTAAGCTTTCTCACAGCATCAGGAGTACACATACTATTTTATAATTCATAACTAACTTTTCAATTACCTGAAAAGAAAAATGAAGAGTATACATGTTCATAGGGGAAAAAAAAAAATGATTTTGAAAACACATGCAAACAGTCAGACAAATTACAAGGGAAAAAGAAACATGTAATTTACCTAATGAATTGCAATGGACAAGTTAAAGGGAAATTAAAGGCTCATTATGATGCCTATACAGTCAAGCAGTGAAGGTAATGGGAACATGAACATTCAGATCACTCTCGGCTCACACCTCTTCTCAGACACAGATCAGGGTATTTGAAATGTACTTATATGTTTCTCTGGTGCATATCAAGTTTATTTTAACTCTAGCATATAAACATGCACATAAACCATAAGTTGAACTCTGAGCACTGCTAAATGACTACTACTAAGAAAAGAATATTCTTGAGAATCATAAAAAATAATAATAATTACAAGAAAAATAATCAGCTTTTGTATATGTGAAACTGTAAGAAACAGAGTCAAGTGGCGATTAAACCTGACCTGATTGTAATTGTGGGGTGCAAGAAGTACACCTATCCCTACACTCTTGCAACACACCACTCACTGCTTTCCCCAGACTCAGCCAGCTTCACACAGAAAACAAAATAATCTGTAGCAAGAGACAGATTGGATAGTTAAAGTTATTGTTTTAGCTTAACGGTACCCTTTGCCAAAACATGCTCATGCTTTAATATCCCCTTACTCATCCAACAAAATCTGTTCTCTGGTGTAAAGAAGACCAAAAAAAAAGGAATATGGAAAGAGGAAGTGGACAGTATTTACTTAGCAGCTGCCATCACTACGTAAGTCAGAGAGGCGAGGAAACAAAACAAAGAAGGGCCAAGTTAGGCCAGCTGAGATTAGGTTACAGTTAAAACATCTGGAAGGGGCTCAGACCCCAAACCACAAAGCAGTAGAGGACTCCTCTGGGGGTGGTAAGAAGCAAGGGAATAGAACACTTTAAATCAAATCTCAGCACCCCTTCTACAGGAGCATGATACTTGAAATGCAGCGCAACTCAGTGGCTAGATGAAACACTTGTGTTCTTGCAATCATCTCTGTAACATTTAAATATGAACGTGACAGTGCTCAAACTTGTTTTGATTATACATGTGGTGCTCACATTCTCTAAAGCATAAGGAAAAATAAATTATTTGCGTGATTGTTTTATGATGCATTCCACATTAGAGATGTGCCAGGAAAATGAACTTTCCTTTAATCTAAACTTTCTTTCCAAGCAGTCTTCCTGTGGTCTTTCTACAAAGCCTTCCTTATCTCAAAATAACTATGACTACTCAGAAACTGAAGCCAAACTTCGTTTGAGGTATAAATTTTACCAAAACAGATTTTGAGGCTAGCTGTGAAATTTATTTTTCATTTTTTTTAATTAATTCCTTCTGTTGACAAATGGTTCCACACTATTATTTAACACAAATAAAATAATACTTAGTTACCTGCACTGTGCTTCTCTCAGGATTGTGAAATGCTGTTTATAACTCACCATTTCATGAACTGACAGCCACATAACCACAACAGTCCACAGGTTACTGTGGGCTGGATGGCGACTCATCCGTTCAGTGGCTGGATAGTACAATGCAGCCATCATAAACTGGTTTTTAGCAACAGAGCTGGTTAACTTCCAGCCAACTCAGCTGCTTCCAAACAAACCAGCAATGCCTCTGTTCACAGTGCAGGCAAGCCAGTAAGTCTAATGAGAATATTTAATTTTAAGGAACCAGCATAGGTTTACTTTCCTACTCTGCCAGGCTCTTTCCTTGGCCTGCAATGCCATACACAGGATACACAGGCAAAGGCACTTCCAATTCCTCCAGCACCGCCTGCCCCGCTGGAACCACCCTTCCACACAGGCAGCAGCGAAGCAGGCTAAAGAGCGCAAATTTTATTTTTTATCCGAACCTCTTGGTCTTAATGGATCCTCCGCACCTATTCCAGAGCCCTTGGAGGCTGGCGCATCACCCCCTCCTCCTCCAAGGTCCGTCCGCCTTGCGGGGGGGGCGGTGTATGTGATTACATCCCAGCCTGATCCCCCTTTATTCCCTAAATCCTTCCCTTCTCCCAGAGAGTTATTTCCCTCCAGTCTCCCGGGACCAGGCGGGGTTCCAAGGCGACCACCAGCCTGCGGAGTTCCGCCTCTCGGCCATTTATTTACTTCCTCGGTTATCGGTCGCTATCACCCGCACGGCCAGCCCTCGCGCAGACCTCAGCCCGCTCCGCGACCACTCACGGGTAGAAGCTGAGCTTGCGCTGGTCCCTGGCGCTCTGCCCGCCGCGGTTCTTGCAGCGGGTTGCGGCGCAGTACCGGGGCATGGCGGGCACGGCGGGGGGGGCGGTGGCAGCGGGCGGGGCAGGGCGGGCAGGGCGGGGTGGGCAGCGCCTCCTCCTCACAGCGCCCCCAGCGGCGGGGGGAGCGCGCGGCTGCTCGCCCGCGCCGCGTCACGTCACGTCACGTCACGTGGGGCCGGGCGGCCAATGGCGCAACGCTTCGTGTAGGAACTGTGGGGACGGGACTGCGCGAGCGCCGGCGGCGGGCGGGAACGGTGGCGGGGCCGGGCCGGGCTGAGGTGAGCGAGGGGCGGCGGGGAAGGGCCGGGCCGGGCTGGGCCGGGCTGAGGTGAGCGAGGGGCGGCGGGGAAGGGCCGGGCCGAGGTGAGCGAGGGGCGGCGGGGAAGGGCCGGGCTGAGGTGAGCGAGGGGCGGCCGGGCCGGGCCGGGCTGAGGTGAGCGAGGGGCGCCGGGGAATGGCCGTGGCCGTTGAGTGAGGGCTCGGGGGAAGCGGAGGGTGGTGAGGGGGCTGGAGCGAAGGCGGACGCGGAGGAGCCGGGGACGGCTGGAGGTGGGCTAGGGGGCAGTGAGAGAAAGAGGAGGCGACTCTGGGGCTCGGTTCGGGGCGTTTGTTGCCCTTCGGACGCCTCTGGGCCCGGCTGCTGGGGTCTTTCCCGAGCCTGGCCGACGTGGAGGTGGGGCAGGGTCGCTTGGGGTGGCTGTTACCGCCTGTCCGGCCCCGGCCTCGTGCTGTGTCGCTGCCCTGGCTGCGCCAGCTCCTGCAAGTTCGTCAGAGATCTGGATAGGCAGGATGATGCCAGCAGGACTCCGTTTCCCTGTGTTCCAGGGGCGAAATTCAGGAACCTTCTCCTAGATCTGTTTTCGGATCAGTATAGGAGACGCCAAGACGAGTACAAACCCTTGAGTTTGACAACTTGCGTGTAGCTGGCTGAGGACTTGGAGACTTGCTTACTCATCGGGTTAGTCGTGATAGGAGAACCAGTGGGAGACTTTGGTAATTTTATTACTGTGAATAAATTGTTTGCAAAAGTAGTTATAGGACATGAACATTCCACAGGATAGGGCATAGCAACTCCTGGAAGCAGAGCAATGGCAGACCACTAGTGATGCTGTGGATTCTCCGAGTGTCTGAGACTTCGAATACAAGCATTTATGCAAGATCTTTGTTAATTACTTTCAAAGGTGCAAGGTGGAAGTAGCTTCTTTTTTTCTATATGTGACAGACTTTATTCGAGGTACATCATCCTCAAACATCACTTCATCCCACAAGTATTGATAGATGTTAGTAAACTAATAATGAGCTGATTGAATGTTATCACCCCTGCAGTACTCTGGATAAATATTAGGCATTGCAGTTCTTATACTGAGGTGAACAGTAGTTGAGAGATCTGTAACTACTTACCCAACAGAGTTAAGTAGGAAGTCTGTGGAATAGATGCTTCATTGAAAGATGTACCTAAATAGAGTGCAGTTCTTCATAATTGTTAAAAAAGACTGTTCTGTGGCATAAGCTTAATTCGTACAGAGCTTAACAAATTCTGGAATGCAGTTTAAGTAACTGCAGTGCATGGCCATGAAAGTGCAACTTACCTCCCCTTTTCAATTGAGATAATGGAGAAGAGACATAAGCAGAGTAAGTATTTAAAAGAGACTTTATTTTAAAAGGGGTCATAGAAATAGTCGGGAATGGCAGGTCAAGCAGGTCAAAGAGGTCAAGCATTTAACATCTTAGTTAATAGTAGCAACACAAAGATACTGACAGCATATAAAATAGGTGTTTTCTAAACAGTAAATTGAATAATTGACAGTGTCTAAAAGACTTGCTCTGTCTTTCTGATAACTTTATAAGTTTAAAATACTGCCTATATTGGAGGCATATTTCATTTGCTTTTGATTTTCATTTAAATCTCATTTTATTCTTGAGTCTCATTGATTTGTTCAAAGACTGTTAAATCTGTGTATGTTATTTTAAAAAGCAGTGAAATTTAAGTACTGCTTTTTTAATATGGTTTAGAAATCTAATACAGCAAAGAACTGTATTACAGAAATTCTAATGTAAAACTGTAGAAAAAGGCAAACTTGAGTATATTTCATTCTCAAGAATAATAGAAATTGAGATGGTTAGCCAGAGCAGAAAATTTAAAAGGAGTGACTTCATGATCTCAGGCTCTCATGAGTTATAAAAGAGGATTTCACTCTTGAAGGAGGACATAAACAGCCCTTTTTGGCTCTTTTCAGTGTTCAGTAGTAGCACCAGGATGATTTGCCTTAAGAGAATGCAGCACGTGATGATGCAAGCTTGATGCAGGTGTGGGGAAATGAAGTAAAATAAAGACAGGCTCTGATGTGAGATAAACATATAAATCTGCATCCATAAAGCACAAAAGGAAGAAAGCCCAAAAAGTGTGGAAGGATATAATGTGTGTAGTTCTTAGTGCCCAAGGGGTAAAGTTTCAGGTTAGTGAAGTGGTGAGAGATAATATGCAGGACAGGCTTGTACTAAAAATATGTTTGGTATC
The DNA here is from genome assembly GCA_038380795.1 of Pyrocephalus nanus. NCBI lineage: Eukaryota > Metazoa > Chordata > Aves > Passeriformes > Tyrannidae > Pyrocephalus > Pyrocephalus nanus. Next base: position 3,798,015 of record CM076262.1, on the reverse strand, counting down.
GTGCACAAAGAATATTGAAAAGAACTGTCTGTTTGGTATCTAAGTACACTGATCAAAATACAATTTGTTTCAACTGCTGCCCCTTAACACTTGATATCATGCAGGCTGCTGGCCAAATAAATGCTTTAGAGGGCATGGGTACATTAATCTTGCAAGCCTTTTGCTCTCACCTCACAGGATTCATTTTAACCCCCTGACTTGTCCATTAGAAACAGTATACTTTTTCCATTTTTGATGCTTTGGTGCTTATTTTTTTTGGAGGGTATTGATTTTCAGGTAAAGGCTTAATTTGCTTATGTACTCAAAGGTTTTGGACTCATCTTGACAAATATTTTATTCTTACACTGTGTAATAGAAGTATTCTAACTTTCTTGTTATTCATTGTAATTTGTTTATTCAGCTTTCAGGGGAGTAGTACCATTTGTCTCTCACTCAAATCAGTGTAAGCAGGTTATGTCTGGTATGGTCAGGGCTTGCTTGTACATCCTGCTGGTTTGACGTTGGTCTTTGAACATTTGCATATCTGCACTCTGTGTTTTAAATGTAGTATGCACAGACCCTGGAAAATTATCTGGTCTCTCCTTCTGGTAGGAAGAGCTCACCCTGTCCTTCACAAACATCATGAAAGATTGTGGCTATGGGGAGCTGATTTTTTTTTTTTTTTAATGACTTTATGTGGCAGCTTTTCCCCTAAGTTCTTGCATGTTTGTTTCAAACTGTAAGTTTTGAACAGATACATTGCTGAAAAAAAATTACAACTTCTAATTATTGTTGAAAGTGCTTGTCTCGTATAGAAGACTTCTTTTTTGTATTTGGTTCCAACACTAAGAGTTGCATATGTAAACCTTTTTATGCAGTGGTATTTATCAGATGAATTCTTTGATATCAAAGATATGGTAGGTGTTTATACTACATCATCATGGCTGGGCTTTGCGAACGAAGATTTGAGAAGGGCTCTACCCACGCTTGCTACAAGCGCGCTGATGGCTAAAAAGGCCAATGCGAGATAAACAAGTCTGGTTGCAGAAGGCACAGCAGAAAGCATATTACAATCTAATATGAAAATAAGCTTAGTCCAGCCCATCATAAAGTAAAGGAAAATGTGCACTATTTGGCTGAACTCTGTACTCTAAATGAGTGATTTACTCTTTATAAATGTTCACCTTAGGTCAGTTTAAAGACTTTCTTAAGCTGAGCACGAGTGTCTAATAGTCTTGTCTTCCTGCCCCTCTCAGTTGATCTCTAGGCCACTTGTACTTTTCAGGCTCCTACTGTTGCATCACCTAATCAGTCTCCAGTATTGAATGAGTTTTTGCAGCCTGGTCTTAATTTAGAGCTGCTGTGTTTAGAAGTCCTTCTAGGATTAGTGTGAAACTACTGTAGGTATGCCAGTTAAAATGTTTGATGCAATGAATTATATTGTATATTTACTTTGGTAACTTTGTGGGAGAATGTTCAGTTAAGGATAAGTGTAAAACAAAGATGAGCTCTGAAGTATGCTTGTGATGCATATGAAATGTGAATTTTGCAGTGTTTTCACTTTCAAATTCTGTGAATATGAAAATAGTGGAATGAAGTTTGACACTTGAAGCAAGTCTGTTGTTGACTTCTGAAACATACAGATCCTCCTCTTCCAGCCTGTAGTTGTAACTTTAAATTGTTATGGAATGTGAAATAACTTGTTCTACAAGTATATTTCTTTTTCTTTCTAGGAACTGGAGAAATGGCCACTACACAATCTGTCTTCACATTTGCTCTCTGCATTTTAATGATAACTGAATTAATACTGGCTACAGAGAGCTATTATGATATCTTAGGTGTTCCAAAAAATGCATCTGACCGCCAGATCAAGAAGGCGTTTCATAAGCTGGCTATGAAATACCACCCAGACAAAAATAAGAGTCCTGGTGCAGAAGCGAAATTTAGAGAAATTGCTGAAGGTAATACACGCTTTTTGTCTTATATCTGGAATTTAAATGGACTCTGATTTTATTGAATAATGGGTAAAAAGATTTTTTATTTTCTTAATTCTACTTCTGTGCTGTCAAATGTTCAATATCTGACTTGTTTCTGTGTCCTTACACATAGGAAGGCCTTTAACACAGTTTATGCATTTCTGCTAATTAGACTTTTTGGCTTATGCCTCTTCTCAGAAAAAAATACTTGGTAGTAGGACAGCTTTAGCCCTAGGAGGTTAATTCTTATCTTTTGATCAGTTTTCTAAGATGCAGCTCAGGATCACTACTAGGCTTCAGGGGTACCTAACAGCAACCTTCCAGTAACTATAGGGAGTTTATAAAAACTCAGCAGGGTGCTTCAGTGGTTCATGGTGGCAGTACAAGAGTTTCAGAGTGTTAATAAGGAAAAATTTTCCCACTTTGAGGATTGTGATAGGGTGAACTGGCTTCTGTTCCCTGTGGACTCTTATAACATCCATCTATTTGTGTAGTCCTAACTAAGCTAATAACAGATTTCTGTATTTTACCTTCTTGGCTGAAGAAATTTATTTTGAAAGACAGGCAGTTAGTAATATAAGGAAAGGGAGGGACAGTCCTTTTAGATACTTACTGCAGTTGCTAGCACCTACTAAAGGAGGAATTAGGGACTCTTTAAGTGTTGAATTCTATATAATAATTGAAAGCCTTCGACGGATGAAAAAATGGAAGTGTTTGAAATACTTAGTTATCAGAACAGGTATATTATCTGTCAGAGTTTCTGCCCTGGAACACCAGTAGCTGCAGTTGTGGACCAAATATTAGAGGGAAACCTAGTTCCATTTTGGGTATATCCAATCACAAAATCCAGGTTTATTTTTGAACTTTTGAAAAATTGAGAATTGGAACATAGGGGAAAGTCATTGTCTTTATTTTTATCTACTCGATGTTTATCTTGTTGCTTAGTTGTAACTGTGGTGTAGCTAGAATGTGCTGGCTGGCTGGGAGGTAGTTTTGCAGACATTGCACTTGTTTCTGTGATAGGAATGCAGCAGACTGTTTTGTTAGGCAGAGCTCCTAACTCATCCTCCTTGCTTCAGTCTTTCTGATTCCCATATCTCCTTGTTTCTTTCAAATATAAGCACTAATTTATTATAGCTAAACTATGTTATATTACGCAAATTTAAAATTTTGAGGTTATGATCTTTCCTTATAGTATAGCTGTGTTTATTATTATAAATAACTACTTTGAGACAGCTTATTTTGGTTTGGAGAAAGGTAAACAAATGTTGAGCTTGATTGGACTTAAATGTTCAATGAAAGTCTTGCTTGAAATTTGTCTGGTTGAGGGAGTGGGAGGAAGCTGCTGTGCTTTGTACTTGTGTGTGGTTTTCTCTTTTTCCTCTTTTTTAAAATGGAAATGAAAATAAATTTTACCTTTTTTTTTTTTAATGGCAATAGCATATGAAACACTATCAGATGAGAATAAACGAAGAGAATATGATCAGTTTGGCCGTCACGAAGGACAAAGAAATAAGGGAAGCCCATTCCATCAGTCTTTTAATTTCAACTTTGATGATCTGTTCAAAGACTTTGACCTATTTAGTCAAAACTCACGGTCAAAAAAGCACTTTGAAAATCACTTCCGAAGTCATCGGGAAGCTCACAATCGGCAAAGACGTTCTTTCCAAGAGTTCTCCTTTGGAGGTGGACTGTTTGATGATGTGTTTGAAAATATGGAAAAAATGTTTTCGTTCAGTGACTTTGAAAATGCTCACCGACACGCCGTGAGAACTGATGCCAGGTTTCATGGATCCAGCAAGCACTGCAGGACTGTCACTCAGAGACGAGGAAACATGGTTACTACTTACACTGACTGTTCTGGACAATAATGTTTCCTTTCCTTCTTTTCTTCTTTTCTCAAGATCTTCATAATCTTTCTTGGTTTTGTGCTAACATGGAAAAAAGTCTTTGAACTGTTTGTTCTAAAGAACACTTAACTGCAATTTCTTTATAGTAGTATGAAACTAATCTTCAGAATAGAAACAACATGCAGTTGGGAAGTAAAGTGTCAGTAACTACTTAGAACGGGAGATAAATACTCTCACGTGAAAGAAAAAAATTATATGTATTTCTGTTTAGTAAACACTTTGCCTAAATTTGAACACAAGATATATATATTTTTCATTTCAGAAATGTAATATAATTTTTTCATATATGCCAGTTCAGGACTGTTTGTGTTACTGGTGCATGGATTGCAGCAGAGGAGATACTTTAATTTTTAAATGCTGCTTTTTTGTTCAGTTGTGTCTTTCCAAGTTTGCACTTGCAGTTTTTACCTGATATGGACTCACTGTGCAAATGCGATAATTTACACAAAATAACAGCAGAAATAGGATTTGCCTGGGTCTTTGCTACTCTCTCCAGCATTGCAAAACTATTAATAAAACATCTTCTTTTTGAAGTTGGAAAATAACAAGAGGGAATAAGATTGTGAGTGATGTAGAAATTAGTTTTATTTCTTAATAGCCTTTCATTGGCCTGAAAAGATCTTAGTATTTGAACGATCCTTGACTTGTTTAATGGATATTAACGTATGTAAGTTTGTGTGCATACAAGGTCTTTTTTTTTCCCTTCCAAATTACAACTATCTCTCTAACAAGGTTTGGAAGAGCACACCCAAAACACTCTTGTTTTAGGCTTATTATTATTATGCTATATGTGCAGTGCAGTTTCCATAATTCAATTTATTGAATTTAAATACTCCTCAGTACTCTAGTGAACTTAAATAAGTTAAGCTTGCTTACAGTTTCCTGGTGTTCTGGAAAGGGTCTAAGTAAAAGATAGATAGTGTTTATATTGACAGATTTATTACCTGTCAGCTGGAATTGTTCAGCTTTGTGATATGAAAGGTAAATTCTTAGCTTAACCATAGAGAAAAACTGAAAATTTCAATCCTTGTATTCCTTGTGGAGCTGGAAACTGCTAATAAGGGCAGTACTAATGGGTATTGATTTCAGCACCATGGAAACCCACAGCCAGTGAAAACTACTTAAAAAAAACAAACCCAAAACAAAACAACCTCAAAGCCCCCAAACAAACATAAAAAACCCCTACAATGAAACCCCCAAATACTTTACCTGATGTCAATCCAAAAGTTCTTTTCTAATTCTTGACTATTAATACAGGTCTAGTACATTAAGTTGGTTACCCTTAGTAAGATTTCTGTCACCCACATGTTGCTGTCCCTAGAGAATTGTGAGATAAGAATTTACCTTTCAGGTTGATTGCATGAGCAAAATTAGCATTTTAAACAGCAGTGTTCTCAATAGTCTTTGAGTTCTTAAAATATTTATTAAAAGAGATTTAACCCTTTGCTTCTTGGATGGGTATTGAAAGCTGCCTATTTGCTAAGTAACCTTCCCCTCAAGTATTATTGCTTATTCAATTTCATTCACTAAGTACTTTGAATGGATTGTTGTGTTATATTAAGTGCTTTTCCTTTTCCATGTTCTTCGTTATTTATTAATAGACTAATACCTCATATATGGTCTTTATAAAAAGCCAGTAATTTGTGCAACATTATCGGAATGTGCAATATTCTTATAGAAGTGCTGGAGTGAGTGTGTTATTTTCACCCTTTTTCTGTGTAAGTAGAGATTTTTGTTTCTTCTGTATAATTAATATATAATTGAACTCAAAGTTGTATTTCATGTAGATTTCTGCATTTTTTTTCTTTAACATATTCCTATCAGTCCTGTGCATGAACCAGACTGTCAGCTTGACTCATACCACATGGGCATCCAAGTGAACAAATTACTAACTTAGAGTTCTGAGTTACTTTCTCTCACAAGTATTAAGTATGAAATGTAAGAGAGTATTAGCGAATGTCCTTTGGGGATGATGATTGCTGGAACTTAGGAGGTGAGAGGCAACTCTAAAAGCAGGATGCAAAGGTCAAATGTAATGCCTTTCTTAGTCTAATGAATATTTTCTTAATTAAAAAAAATAAATTGGAAACAGCAGAATGAGCAGTTCACTTGAGTCCCTTCCCTAATCCTGGATTAGAGGAATGAAAGCTAAAATGAGCACTGTAAATTGTAGGAAACACAGCCACCCCCAAAATTCGTGTCTTCTAAGCGACTGTATTCACAATCTTTCACGCTAAGCTTTTAGGTGAAAATAAGGGTCGTTGGCTCATACTAGGCTAGTTTTTCCTCTTTAAGAATCTTCCAAACTTCCTACCAAGTGTACTTGTTTTTCTTTAAAGTCAAAGTATGAAACTGATAAAACCGATAGGGTTGCCAGTTTTCTAGCTGATATACCTTAAAAAGACTTTTGCCTAGCCTTATTTTAACCTGCTTCTGTATTATTTCTCGTAGTCACTTGTCATGGCATAACTAACAAATACTTCCTGTTAGTCCTGTAGCTTCTCCAAATCACCTTCCTGCTTGTTTTGGTGTTGATTGAAGTTAAAATCCAAAGGAAAACTTGTCAGGAGTATTGCAGAAACCAGTGTATGGCTGTCCCTGTGGTTTGCTATGATGGGTGTGCTTTGAACAGACCTCAGCTGGGGAAATTTGGGCAGGCTTTCCTCAGCCAAGAGTCTTCAGTTCCATGGCTCTCAGAACACAAGCTTGCAAAACATGTTGTGCTTCTCACTTATTCGGAGCTCTTGCACATTCTCTTCCTATTTATAGCGTTTGCTTCATGGCAGGCTCTCCAGCGGAAGTCCTGGTATAACCTTATGACACCCCTGACTTCAGAGTTTATTAAGTGCCATCTTTGAGCTCTCTTTGAGCTCTTGTCAAAAGACCCAGCAAAACCAGTTTTTGTTATGCAAAGGTGAAAAATAAAATTAGGAACAATTTTTTGAAAGGCATTTATGCATATGTAGCTCCAAATGATTTAGTTTTTAAAACTTTAATAAAAAAGTGTGTTTGTTTCATGTTTGATTTTTTTCCCCATTGTACTTTTGAAACACAGTATCTAATGGAGATGAAAGTACTGTAAAGTTAATTAGGGTGCCATTACATTAAACATGTGAAAATTAATGGTGTGACTTGTCTTTTTGTCTGTTTTCTTTTTTTTTTCTTATAGATGGAAACCTAATTTGAGTGATTTGTGTGGTGCTGGCATTTTATGGAATGTTTTGGCCACAGCATTTTCCTTGAATGAGATTATGGGTTGGCAGGGAGAAGGGGTGGAAAGAAATTGAGTCAATTTGACCTGTTTTATATCTTCTTGGAGATGTTGGGAATGGATTGGAGTTTAGATATTATGCCTGTAAGTGAAGCAGACAAAAAAGCCTGTGCAAAAGGACTTTTCTGAGGCAGTGGGTATAAGAGCTGAAAGCCTCTGCCTCGAGCCTGTGCTCTGACTGCCCCACAGGTGTGAGAGGGCAGTACTACCAGTGCTTACTGGCCTGGAATGCCACAGGGAAGTGCAGGTTCTGAAGCCAAGGTCAGGGTGCTGTTGTTCTGATTCAGTAGTTTCTGCTTGGAAGTTCTTGTTCTCTGGATCTGATCTTTAGAAGGTGTACTATATGAAAGTTTTGGGATTTGGTAGGGTTTATCTGACCACTTCTCGTTAGAACCATCATTCCTGGAGCCTAAGCAAATCTGTCATCATAATTATGCAAATGTAGGTTTTGAGATTTAAATGTGTTGGAAACAATGTAAGATCCACATTATATTTTTATGGTGAGGAGAATGGATTTTTTTAAAAATATTTATAAATTGAAAAACCATCAGAAGTGTCTGTTGGACTTGCAACAAAAGCCCTGTGTAGAGTACCTTGGCTGTGCCACATATGGGGCTCCGCTCAGAATAAAATGCTGATTGGAGAATTGTTTGGCTCTGGCAGCTGTTGTGGTTGAGCCTGACTGGTCTGCCCTCTGGTAGTGAGTGATTCACACAGCCGTGCTGCTGGCTCCTGTCATGTGGGCAGCTGTTTTTTAGGGACTGGGCAGAGACCAGCTCTGTAGCGGCCACTTAGCAGTTGTGATATCACTGCCTGTCAGTCACTCTTGGAGTAAGTCTGAATCACTCCAAGTTAAAGTCTGTGCTTCATGCTTGATTCCTATTTGGTTTTAAAAAACCCCCAAAAACAACCCCCCAAAAAATTAAACAATACAAAATGCCAACAAAACTGCTTTGAAGTGACAGTAGTCCAAGGCTTAAGCACAGTGGAAAATTATGTTTTATTTGGAGTGTGTTACCTATTAAGCAGTGATGTGTGATTCAACAGCATTTAAATTTCAAGACACTGAAATGAACATTACTGCTCGAGTCATTCCCAAGGTGGTTGCAGTCAAACCAAAAGGTGCTGTGGAAGAGCTCAGTCCTTAGGAGTCGCTGAAAGATTCTGTCAAGGATCTGAGACACTAAGTGTGGATGGTGGACCATCTTGTCTGAGCAGTCATTCTTGGACAGTCCGCCATGGAATGAACGTGCACTTGGTACCAACATATATATATTCACTTTTTGTGTGTGTGTGCATGGGGGGTTGTGTTGTGTTGCTGGCCTTTTCAGAGTCTAAGTTGTGTTTCTCTGGGCTGGCAAAACCTGGTACACCTCTCAAAGGTATCCACGAGAAGGAAGAGGGAGGTGCCTGACCCAGCTTTGCTCAGCCTGACAGCTCCTCTCCACCCATAGGCAGCTCGGCAGGGGTGCTGGCCTATTGATCAGCAGTGCTGGTGCAGTGGACCTATTGACCGCTATTGATCAGTAGTGCCTGTGTCTGGTTCCTTCAATAGCTCAATTCATGAACCTGTTGTTTGTGGGGCTGTAATGTCTCAAGAGTTAAGCTGAAGAATTCTGGCTAGTGTATGTCTGGTAGCCATTTGCGGTGACTTCAGGGGTGTTACACATGTGCTGCAGGATATAGATGAGCTGCAGGATGATATTTTCAGCCTGATCTGGGGTGTGGACGGTAGGGTATTGTTTCAGGGTCCAGAAGGCCTGCTGTGTAGGGTGCACGAGGTCAACCTCCTCCTCTAGAAATGCAGAGTATTGAGTACACACATCAATGGACCCTGGGGCTACCTGTGTTTGTCTTCTGAAATGGTAATTTCCATTTTCACGTTTAACCCTCGTTAGGCACCGCTTGTTACTAAATTTTTTTCTAGATGTGAGAAAGAAAATATATTTTAAATAGTTACTTGTTGGATGATATTCCCATAATCTATTCTCATCTCCCATTGTCATGGAAGTGAATATACTAAATGCAAAATAGGAAGGATTAAGTGAGCCTTGTCTGAGGGGTAGCACTTGACTTTAATCCATTTTACTTTAATGCCTGGCATTTGCAAGATTTTTAGCCTTGAATATGCAGGATTTTGGGTAGTGATCTAATGGCAAGTTGTGTATTATGCCCACATGGCAGGACTAACATATTTTTCTCTTCTGCGCAAGAATATGCACTTTAGGGAACTCAAATTATAAAGTGGAGCTGAAGTGCCTGTCCTGCGGCAGTGATTGGCAGACTCCACCTGGCTGAAGTAGGGGAATCCATTGGAATGCCATGTAATGCTGAGTATGCAGAGCTCCAGCTGAGAAAGAAGGTGCTCTCTTTGCCTAAATTCCTTAATGAATCCAAACAATGAATTTGATTCAGTCTTCCTGATTAATTATGTGAATTTGTGCGTTGAAAGTTGTTTTAAAATAATATGGGTCTTCAGCCTGCCAGGCAGCTAACCCAAGCTTAGGTGGATGGTTCTGTTACCTCTTGGTAGCTCTAACTTGAAGACAGGCGGGGAGGCAGGGCAGAGGAAGGGCTTGGGTGTTGCTGGGATCAGAGTGCAGTTGGTATCACTTGTATACACATGAATGAAATAATCACATGTGCAGATGAAGCGTATATACAACATGCTTCTGCTAGGAGCTGAATGCAGAGCTTGTGGCTTGTTGGTAGTAGCATTATTACCATCAAGAGCACACATCTCTTTTTACACCCTTCTTCCCCCTATTTTTCTTCTTTGGGTGACTGAAGCTCTACTCTGTTCAATTCCTTTTACTTATCCCATTTAGCAATGGCTATAGTAGTTATGTTTTGACTTGCTTTGCAAGTTCTTGTCAATTGATTTTAGTCTGTGCACACGAAACATATTTTCTAAAAAGGTGAAAACCACTTGAGTGCAACCTAATTTCCTTCTGCCTATCTTTCCCCAAATCCTGTTGAGTTAGCTACATGCACAGCACAGAGTTTGGTACTAGTTTTCTGCTTTTATTCTGTCTGTGGGAGGACAAATGATAGCCAATCTTTCATAAAGTGAGACAGGTGCTGACACATGTTATCTTACATAAAATCTGCTGATATAAATGCAACCTACAAACGTTTTTTGGGGAAAAAAATCCCTGACAGAATGAATTTGTGTCTGATCAGCATTTTGCATGATAACCTTGAAGCTTAAAAATAAAAACAAACGTGGAGCCCCTCCAAACCAAACCAAAACCCTTTACCTTGTAGAGTGTGTAGACTAACTTGAGCAAGGTAACTGTTTTACAAAATTTCTTCTGTGTTGAGGGAAACAGAATTTTTAACATGTGATACATGAACAAAGATCTGTAAGAGATACTGGAAGGAAGTGGCTGGAGCACTTAGACCTCCACAGATATATTTATGCTTGCCTAAAAAAAAAGATTTATTTCAATGTGGGCACCTAACAAAATCAACATAGGTCACTCCATGAAGTTATTCCCAACAACTGAATTTTGTTAGCTGTTTCTAAGTGCCATTTTACATCTGCCCAGATTCAAAGTATTTGCATCAGCTTACATGTCCTTCACTGGCTATGGGAATGCAAGTAGTTATCATGAGTTATTGCTGCTTAGGCCCACAGTAACTTATTACATGCTCATAATTCAGTCCTGTGTTTGAGCCCTGACCTGAGTTATCCACAGTTACATAAATAATCTGAGATAGAGCCACAAAGAGAGGCCAGGTTTCTGGACTCCTGACACTGTACCCTTACCATGAGGCTGTTCTGACTCAATTCAATCTGGTCCTGCTTCCTAAACTGGTGTCAAATTTACAGACTCCCTCAGGTAATGTTTTTGGCTGTGTTACAAAACGTGTCTTATGTACGTGGTACTTCTATTGAAACATCTTCCTTCTGTTGTGATGAAGGTGGATCAGGAACTACCCCTGTTTTATGTTGATAGTAATGTATTTTTTCATGTGTGAATCTTTAGCGGAGAAGATATAGGTAGTTATTTTCGCATCTGTGAGTTTACCAGTAATTTAATCTGCCTGTGTATTATAAAGAATGCAGATGGGGAAAACTGCAAGTTCAAAAAGACTTTACATTTGGAAAAGAGTTGACTGTGCCATAAAGAATGGGTAAGCATGGAGAATTGTCAGTTTGTCACTAAGCATCGATAAGTGGTCTCGATGTTCAAAGGAGAGTGCATTTGAAAGAGGGAATATGACATTATTGCATTTGTGTGCTGCAGGAATCGTGGATCCACATTATTTGTGCCTGTATGTACTATTTCCAGTAGGTGGCTGACTGTCGCTTCACACTGACTTAAGTACTATAAAATAACAGCTGTCACATCTCATGAGAACCACAGTCTATTCTAACTATATCATAAATCTGTTTATTTGCTGCCCATGAAGCCTAAGGACCACAGAAATGCTACGTGGCACAGCAGTATTCCACTATGAAATAAGCAACAAGCTGTCCTTTAGTGCTTTTTTTTTTTTTTTTTTTTTTTGTAAGCCATACAATTCTTTTCAAGGCAAATAAATACACAAATTAGGTTCAGAAAATGTATTAGTCATCTAACACATTCTAGAAATATAGGATTGTTTCTTCTGTACATACCTAAATGTTTTACTCTATATGAAACCAACATGTACGTGGGAGGTGATTCTGCCCAGAAAGTTGTGGGGGGGTTGGGTGTTGTTTTGGTGTTGGTACTGGAGCAGACGCTATTATTGTAGCAGCAAAGGATTGGCCCTCCCATTGACCAGTCGAAACCACCTTCATCAGTGTCACAGGAGTAGGGGGATCTTAACATCCCACCAGGAGCAAACACCTCATTTCCTTTTTAGATCCAGATGACAAAATTGCTACCTGTAAACCACTCATTTTACCACTGCCAATGACACTATGGGGGAGAGATGTCCTTAACCAGTGAGGAGTCCAAATTAAGTCATATTTATAAGTTTTGGCCACTGGGGAGCAGCTTCTGCCCCCTCTCAGGTGGAAAACTTAGGTTCCTATTTGGGTACCCCAGTGGCCAATGCCAAGAGATAAACTGCTTGCTTTACATGACCTAATTAGAGAACAATTGGCCTTAAATCACATAATTTTCACGGTGAGCCCCTGGAATTCTCCCATATTTGTCATTCAGAAATCAACAGGCAAGTGGAGGTTACTTCAGGATCTCAGAAAAATCAATGAGGTCTTGGAGCCAATGGGACCATTACAACCAGGCATACCTTCTCCATCCATGCTGCCTGAGGAGTGGCCCCTGGTGGTAATAGATATCAAGGACTGCTTCTTTCATATTCCTTTATATGATCAGGACACAGACAAATGTGCATTCACTGTCCCTTCCTTAAATGCAGAGGAGCCTAACCAGAGGATATACCTGGAAAACTCTTCCGCAGGGTATGAAAAATTCTCCTACCCTGTGTCAGATGTACGTTTCCCAAATTCTAACCCCAATCAGATGTGAAAATCCAAATGCCATAATCTATCACTACATGGATGATATCTTACTCTGCACCAAATTCAAATCAGACCTCAAAGATTTGTTACATCATACAATTGAAACACTGAAAACTTTCCAGTTATACATCTCTGAGGAAAAAGTCCAGTGGCAAGCTCCCTGGTGCTGCTTGGGATGGAAGGTGGATAGCAAAAGCATTACTCCACAGAAAATCACCCTGAATCATGACATCCACACACTTAATGACTTGCAGAAACTTCTGGGTAATATTAACTGGGTACACTCGAGTCTTGGAATCTCCACAGATGAATTACATCTGTTGTTTACACTGTTAAAAGGAGATGCTGAACTAGCATCACCCTGAACTCTTACCCCAGAAGCCAAAACTGCATTGCAGCTTGCTGAGCATAAAATCTCTCATCTTCAAGCAAGTCGCAAACTCCCAGGTGTTCCACCAATACTCCTGGTACTTCAGGTGCCTAAACAACCTTTTGGGGTACTAGGACAGTGGGACCAAAATCAGAAATATATCAGCGTATGGAAATGGGTTTTTCTCCCTCATCAATTCGGCAAAACATTAGTTACTCAGCTTGAGTTGATTTCTAAAATTGTTTTTAAAGGGCGTACAAGATGCTGGGAAATGTCTGGAGAACAGCCAGAAACCATCTATCTTCCACTGATATCTGAACATCTTGAACAGCTTCTGACAGTCTGCCTGGATTTTCAATTGGCTATAGCAAATTTCACAGGGCAAATAAAATTCACATTGCTCTGACGAACGTTGAAGGTGGATAGGGAGGGGGGACCCCAGGCAAGAGGCTTTTTCCTTTTACCCCTAGCTCCGGGGGAAAGCATGCCCTCCCCCTCCCCCCCACCACGAGGTCTCCATGGCTCTCGGAGAGACCACAGGAGAGCAGCAGCTAGCAGGGTGAGCAGGCAGAGAGAGTTTATTGTTCTAGGTAACTGCAACAGCTCTTGGGGGGATTACAGAGTGACCATTGGGAGTCCAGGAGGTATTACAAACCAACCAATGATAACAAAGGGTTAACAACCAATAGGGAGACTTTCAGGTATCTCTCAGGACATTCCAAAGGTATCTTGGGAAGAAGGAGGTGAGTTTGCACAAGTTACAAAAGCCATTTTGGAAGCATGTTCACTTTAAACAACGTTACAATTTCTACATCCTTTATATATTGCAAAGTTACCCCAAGACTGCCCAACATAAAAATTTTGCAAAAGGTTAAATACCATTGATCTCAAATTTGTCCAGTCTGTTGTTCCCCTTCCAAAAGCAACCACTGTGTCCACAGATGGGTCTGGAAAGACCAGAAACGCAGTTGTCATTTGGAAGTCTGGAAATACCTGGGAACAAGACATCCACGAAGTCCAAGGGTCCTCTCAAATTGTAGAATTGTCAGCAGTTGTTCGTGCTTTTACCATTTTTCATTCAGAAGAAATTAATATGGTCTCAGACTCAGCCTACGTAGTAGGCATAGTCCAAAGAGGAGAAAATTCATATTTGAAAGAACTAACAAATCCAACTCTTTTTTCTTTATTCAAACAGCTTTTATTCCTAATTCATAGACAAGATCATTCATTTTTTATCACACACATCCGCTCTCATTCCACTCTGCCAGGATCTGTTGCTGAAGGGAATCGCCAAGCAGACCAACTCACAGGTATGTCTATAGTCCCACAAAAATTTGAGCAAGCAAAAATTTCCCAGGACTTTTTCCATCAGAATGCAAGAGCACTACAAAACCAATTCCAACTGACACAAAGTCAAGCTAAAAATATCATAAAAGTGTTCCCTGACTGTCAAGAGATTGTGCCTCTCCAGCCTTCTGGAGTCAATCCTAGAGGGTTGGAGCCTCTTAAGATCTGGCAGACAGATGTTATACATGTTCAACAATTTGGCAAACTGCACTTTGTTCATGTTTCAATTGATACATTTTCCAAATTGTTAGTTGCTACAGCACATTCTGGAGAAAAGAGCCGTGATGTCAGAAAACACCTAATCACAGCTTTTGCCTACATGGGTATACCTGACCAAATTAAAACTGACAATGGCCCAGCGTATACCTCACAATCCATGCAAAGTTTCTTTCAGCAATGGGGCATTAGACATACCACTGGCATTCCCCACAATCCAACTGGTCATGGCATAGTGGAACGTGCCCATCAGACCCTTAAAAACACTATTAAAAAGCAAAACAAGGGGAGTAAGGATCTAACCCCACAGGAAAAGTTTGCAAAAGCCATATTCGTTTTAACTTTTTTAAACCGGCAGGACAAACAAAACCTAACACCGATCCAACAACATTTTTCCAATACTAATACTGTTCCAGTGCAAAAACCAAAAGTATTGTACAAAGATTTAATAACTGATGAATGGAAAGGTCCATTCCCTCTCATAATGTGGGGGAAGGGACATGCATGTATTTCCACAGGTAACGCCACCACATGGATTCCTTCAAAGCGAGTTCACGTGTACCACGAGCCTTCATCTTTCTCGCCATCCTCGCCAGTAGGAACTCCGTCCCAATAAGAGAATGGATGAAGCAACCCCAAGAAAACCTCTGGGTATCGTTGGTGAAGGCTATAGGCACGGAATCTCTGTGCCTGGCCACGGCCAGTGCATCAAATCCACTTAAGTCTTGCCTTGTAGGGGTCCCAGTGACACCAGGGCCCCTATGGAAAAATTTCACTGTGGAATTACCAGCAGCAGCAATAGAAGAGCTCACCGCAAAGACTCTATCAAGCCATTTCCAGCTTAAAATTCATCTCCTGCTCTCCTCACGAGGTCTACTTAATAGGCTCACTTCGTACTAAATTTTGTTTAATTTCATCCAACACACTACTAATCCTCTTATTATTGCCTATAGTGTTTCTGCTAACGGATTTCTCTATCAAAGCATGCCTTCCACATGGTGCGACAGTGCAGTAGCTGCAACAATAGCTACTGAACATTTCCCTAAAGCAGCAAAACTACTCACCGGATTCTTCCTTCTGTGTGGAACCTGAGCCTGGAACAATGTCCCACCTTATCCAGTGGGAGGTCCATGCACAATTGGAAAATTGGCCCTGTACAATCCAGCTAAGTTTGAACAGTTAAAACTGATCCCTGTAGCACAAAAGGAATTGACAAAACAACGAGTTAAGAGACAAGCAAAAAAATAGCCTGTATATGTCACATATTATGACCAAAATGGTAAACTGCAAACTAAAATATATCAATCTGGAACTTTAAGGTCCCAATCGGATGTTAATTCCGCTCCTCAAGGAGGGCAGACAAAGGGTTTTGCTTTGCTCTCCCCTTTGCCATTTCCTGAGGACTGTGACTCCAATATACAAATTTGGTCTCAGATGAGAAACTTTTGGGCATCTGCCATTCTCCCGGTAATAGGAACACACCATGCACTCTCATTACTTACCCATCTTGGGCGCTGACCCTTTATCACAACAGTACAGCCAGTAGCATGACTGGAGAGTTGCACCTTGATGCTTGATGGGGTAGTCCTACAACAAACAATTTTGTACCATGCCTAGAAAGTTAAATTATGAGGCAAACAGTACACCAAGGCGTTGCTGCCACTAGATGGCAAAAAACACATATGGAAAGCAACAACACATTTCTGAGAGCACAACTAATGTTCTCTTCACTCAGGGGAGTTTATTCCTTCCTCAGGCAACACAAGCAGGAAGACAACAGGGCAGCACAGAAGCCGTGTCCAAGTATGTACTTTGCTTAGCCGTTTGAAAGGATTTACTCCACAAGACTCCTTGTTGACTATGGGACACACCAAGCCATTTAGACAGGCACTTAACACAAAATGACCTCATTGACGCTAGGCCTAAGGACAGGCACACTGTGGGGGTCACTTGGGAAAACACTAATTATCATGGTGTTATAAGTTATTACCACCAATTACTTATGATAAGTTTTCCAAACATACTGGGGAACAAATTCCCCAGTGTATTTTCCACCATCTCTACACTGTCATCTCCTTTGAACACGAGGCTACAAAGTGATTCTTACTGTCATTGGATATCTGTGAGCACAAACGGAACTGTCTTTGGGTGCTGAATGACTGTAAGGGCCACAAGTTAATGTAGCATCTCAGACTTGTGCTACACATCCCAGCAGATGTGCCAGAGGGGACTATGTTACTGATAAGTTTCATTTCGTATGGCACAGTGCTACAGAGTCTGTTCATCCTGGTTTTCCACCTACTAATTTTCTTCACATCGAAACCCCCCTTTCATACTTGTTGCATTGAACAGCCTTTGCAACACCTTGCAAAGCACAATGACACAAGACAGCTGGTTAATATTTATCAATCACTTCCATCAAGCTCAAGAGTGTGTAATCCTAAAAAGCAGTAAGTCAGGCAGAAATTCCAGGAGGCCTGCATGGATATCTTGACAAGGAGCTTCTTGTTTAAACACAAAAAGGAAGTTTACAGAGAGAGGACGCAAAGAATGGTAGCAGAAATGTTGTCTGGGCATGCAGGGATGAAGTTGGGAAAGCTAAAGCCCAAATGGAACTGAATCAGGCCAATGATGTCAAAGACAATAGGAAGGATTTCTATAAGCATGTAGATGAAAAAAGGAAAACCAGGAAAAATGTAGGCCCATCACTCAACAACATGGGGGACCTTGTTTCACAGCACATGGAAAAAGCAGAAATACTGAATGCCTTCTTTGCCCACGTCTTTCCTAGCTTTTGCAAGCCTTCAGGGATAGGAACAACTGACTCCAGGAAACCCTGTTCCAAAAGAGGACTTGGCCTAGAACACCTAAGTCTTTCTGCGATTACGTGCAGAGGGTCAGCAGTAGTCACCAGACAAGTAGAACCATACTCGCAGTGCAGATAACAGTGCAGAATGTGAAAAAGCTTGCAAAAGGTAACGCGGCCCTGTCAAAACATATTAGGAGAACTGCTGTGTTTGGTCACGGAATTGAAGCTCTATGGACCACAGTGGGAGGAATGACGAGAGTCATATATTTAAAGGCTTATAAAAGCTTTCTTCCCATACTTCAGAAATCTCTCTACCCTTGATCTGAGCGCAAATCACTCAGGGAGAGCTCAGGTGGCCCCTGCCTGCTCGGGCTGGGATCCGACCGTCATCCTGAGCCTCATTTCATGGAAGTGTGTCTAGAGGCAACCCGGCCACAGGCTGAAGCACAAATGCGGAGCGGGTGAGGCGGGACCTGCTCCAGTGCCTAACGCAGCCCCCGTCTCGGTGGGAGCGGCCCGGGCCCCGCCCTGGGGCTCCCTGAGGCGCGGCAGTGCCCACTCCCGCCTGCTGCCCTCACAAGTCCTGGGCCGCCTCCTTCCCGCAAGGCCCAGCAAGGCCGCCCTCACACCTGCCGGACCCCACCCACGTCCCGCCGACCCCGCCCTGCACCGTGGCCTCTGTCCCACCCCACACTGACGTGCTGAGCGTTCCACCAGCCATTGTGACACCACAGGCACGAGTCGGGCACGGCTTTGTTGGTGCCCGGAGCCGGAGCTCAGAGCTGCTGTAGCCTCTCTGGGAGCAGCAGCACATCCCGCTCTGGGAGCACTGCGCGTTTGTACTGCCGTCTTGGCGGTGACAGGCCACGACCACTGCGCAGGGCGACCTCGTCTGCCCTGTGTTTTGTACCCCGTGCCCGTCCTTATTCTCGTCCTTGTCCTCTTTGTCACCCTCACCCGAAACCTCACCCTCACCCCCACCCCATTCATCATCCCTACTTGGCGCCCGGCAGCCCGCCGGGGGCTTTTTGTGCTTCCCGCTGCTGGTATCTCCAAGCGGGGCCATGCCGTGGCTTCTCAGCAAGAAGCGACGGCAGTCGCCACCCAGCAGCACTAGTGGGCAGCCCTGGGCTGCCACCAGCTCCAGCGCTGCCGCCGAGCTCAGCGAGAAGGGGCTGGGCAGGCTGCACCGCGCCGCCGCCCGCGGCGACCTGGCCTGGCTGAGGCGGTGGCGCTGGTACGTGAAGGCAGTCGGCATCGACCGGCGAGACCAGGAGATGCGGTGAGTTCTGTGGGACGCTGATGGCACACCTGGGCTGCTCCTGAGCCAAGCCGCAGTAGTCCTCGGCAGCCCTCTCTTAAGGAAATAACACGGAAACTCCAAGGAGTCAATCAGTTTTTGAAAGTAAGTGAATTTCTCACCAGTGTCCATAGGCACAATGGAAACTTCTGTTGTAGTCATCATTTCTGGTATTTTTCTTTTGCTGCTGTAGTCTGTTTGTTAGGAGCCACTTAAATCACAGGGGTGGGGGCGAGGGGTTGCAGCTGGCGGATGCTCTTATTGTCTTCGAAGAATCCTTTTCGATATGCCCTATCCTAGGGTGTCTTTACATTGGGAGCTTTGAGTAAGAGTGCTACTTTGGGCTTCTTTCCAAATGAAAGACATTATTTACCCGGGTAGCTCCTGGGTAATGCCTTGATTGCTGCTGGTGGTGAGGAGGCACAGCCACCTCTCTGACTAAAGCCCTGAAATTCGGTAGGGGCAGTTTTCTGCTGGGGAGAGCTCTCTTTTTCTTTGGTGGTTGAAGGTGCACTGTCTCCTTCAGGAACAGGCAGCCTCCCAAGACAGATTAGAACAAATCAGAGCCAGTCATTTCAACTCACTGAGAAACCAGTTGGAAGACAGAATTAAAGACCTTGAACGTGAACTGGCAAGGACAAAAAGCAACCAACGAGAAAGACCTTTTCAAAGTGAATCCAGGCAGGCAAAAGTGGACAAGTACAAAGAGCTCTATCGGGAGGAAGTGAAAACCAGAAAAAGCCTGGCAGAGAAACTGGAAAGGTGAGTCCATGCCTTTTTGGAGTGGTAATAACAGACTGCTTTTTCCTCGTGCATTTTCCTTCTAAAATCCCTTTTCTACATCTGGCCAGCATGATGGGTCAAAGCATAACAGGGCATATTTGTGGGGCAAGTGCCCCAAGACCCTTCCCTTCGTCAGACCTGTCTTCCTTTCTCTTTAGAGTGCCAGCAGTAACGCCACAGTAGCACCACGATGGCATTATTGGTGTCTTTTTCAAGCCGATGTTGTTTTAACAGGCAGTCTTTTTGCCAGTCTCTAATCTGCTTGTCGTTTTACGTGTGACACAAAAGATGAATCTCGTGCCCTTTACTGTTTGAATATGGAGAGGCCTCTGGGAGAACAGAGTGGGATTCGGTGAATCAAAAATGAGAATGATCTTTCTTGGCTTCTGTTTTAGCAGCTGGCCTGAGGTTTGAGCTGCCCTTGAGAAGGTCAGGGTAGCCCAGAGTTCTTTCTTATGGAGGTGACACTTGCTGCTCCTTGCACTTAGTGGGATTTCTTAGGCACAGGCCCTCTGAACAAGCTCAGATCAAAGGATGTGCTTGTTTTGGACGCTCTTAATCCCCTTGCCTTTTAGAAGTCAAGGAAGAGTCAAAGGGCGTGGAGGGTAACTTTGCAAAAGCGTTACTGCCAAAGATGACTCTTTGTGCTCTTCTGAATGTTTCAGAACTCAGGAGAGACTTGCAGAGGCCAACACGGAGCTCCTTTGGGAGCGCCATAGAAGGAGATCTGCAGTCACCAGCAGCGCTGTCAGCACACCTCTGTCTGCAAGTCTGCTTCTGGATTCAGCTGGCCAGGAACGTCTTGGCAACAGTTTGGGATGGAACAGCAGTCTGGGTCTCGGAACACAACCCAGCCACATGTGGTAAAGCCGACGACTTTTGGTCATCAGGTCTGTACAAATTTTGCAGCAACGCTGCAACCTCTGCAACACCACTGGTCCAAGTGTGCCCTGTCATCAGCAGTCAGTGTGATGGTAGCACATCCCTCAGAGAGTGCAGAGCATTATGCCAGGAGGCGTGGAAACCACACACCAGTAGTTGAGATCAGTGGGACAGCCACGGAGCATGGCATTGAGGCGTGGCCAAGCTTCTCTCTTGAGTTAGTGTGTTTTCTTGATGGGTGAATGTGGGAAGCATTTGTTCACTCTGAAGTCCATCTCAGTTCACTGGTCCCCCCACCTGCATTGGAGAGAACCCATTTCAACAAGGTGTCTACGTACAGCACCTGGTTGAAGACAAAAAAGCCCAGAAGATGAAAAGGGGCCAAGCAGCGTAGGTAATGTTTTAGAATTGCTTTAGAAATGCTGTCAACGGATAAGCAAATGGGGAAAAAATGGGTTTTTTCCTTTGCGCCCAGCCCTTCCATTGTTATGTTCCCTTGGAAATTTTAAAGTCTCTGTCTGGATTGCAGTCTCTCATCTTGCCTGTCCTGTCCTTGCCGTGCCTTCTTTTGCCCTGTCTGCTATAAAAGTAACACCAGGATCTTGTTCAGTTTTCTCCCCAGCCACTGCCAAACTTACAAGTGGATCTGCTGCATCTTCAAAAAATCTTCAGGAGCACCGGGATCCCCCTTCCAGAATAATGGAGGAGCACTAGGATTTTTTAACCCAAAGTTACCGGATCGGAGTGAAATGCCATGGAAAGGCTCTGGAAATCATTCGGTGTTCACAGTGAGCCTACGGTTTCCCATCCCCCGGTTTGGATGTGAAGACACGTTCCTTGCAGTCGGAACGCAAACTCACAAACTCTATTAGATGGATGTCAAGCACATTGCACTTACCGGTTGGTTTGCTGATGCATAGCTGGTCTCTTCTGCACTCACAAGAAGAACCACATCCATTTTTTCTGACTAGCACATTGACTGATCTTGACTCCTGAGCATGAAAGAGCTCGAGCCCTCGGAGCCATCGTTGTGATTCACTGAGAAAACAGAAGAAAGAAGTAGAGATCTCGGAAGTGAATTGGACAGGATAAAATACACCCAACAAGACAGACCTCCTCAAAAAGAATCCACGCAGGCAAAAGTGGACGAGGACAAAGAGCAGTATCCGGAGGAAGCGGAAACCAGAAAAAGCCTAGCAAAGGCACTGGAAAGGTAAGTCCATGCTTTTTTGGAGTGGTAATAACAGACTCTTTTTTCCTCATGCAAATCTGCAGGGACCAGCAGCGCTGTCAGCAGACATCTGGCTGCAAGTCCACTTCTGGATTCAGCTGGCCTGGCACATCTTGGGAACAGTTTGGGACTGAACAGGAGTCTGGGTCTCAGAACACAACCCGGCCACACGTGGAAAAGCCAACGCCTTTTGGTAATCAGGTATGTACAAATTTTCCAGAGTAGTCGAAGGCCAAACGATATTGAAATCAAGGCAATGAACATGAGCAACTGTGGTAAAGAGCACTGTGGCACAGGAGCTTCCCACCTAAGTTCGACATTACATTTACTTGTGTGACCTATGTGTGACCTATGTCAAATGGCTAATGCCACAAGAAGTGCCAAATGCCACAAGAAGTGCCAAATGCCACCAGACATCTGGGAGACACCTTTTTCTTCATCACTCATTTTCGTTCGAGCAGTTTCTTCACTGCACCTTGCTTTAATATGTTACTGTGGGCAGGAGGCATTTGTTCCTGGAGTTCCTGCTACGTCTTACAACAGGAAACAGTAGAATTACCTACTCCTTGGGAAGTCTTCACGGCCTTCTAATTTTGCAGCAATGCTGCAGCCTCTGCAACACCACTGGGCCAAGTGTGCCCTGTCATCAGCAGTCAGTGTGATAGCACATGCTTCACAGAATGCAGAGCGTTATACCAGGAGGCGTGGAAACCACACACCAGTGGTTGTGATCAGTGAGACAGCCCCGTAGCATGGCACTGAGACATGGCCAAGCAGGAGGCTTGGAACTGGAGGATCTTTAAGGTCCCTGCCAACTCAAGCCATTCTATGCTTCTCTGATGTTTGTGCTGTTTATGTGAGGCATAAATAGCATATGTGGGGAAAAGGCTGATTCTTCCTGTGTTTCATTGTTTTCTTAACTAATTTGCTGTGCAGGTTGGAAAAGCTTCTGAGGATAGATAGGTTTAATGAAGAGAAAGAAACCCAGTCCCAGCAGGAAGAAATGAAGAGATATTCTGAAAAGAACAATGACGTTGGTAGATTACGAACAGAGGTGAGCTGTAGTTATCAGTATCGGTAAAGATGTAGAAGTTAAGCTCAAAGCAGTTAGGTGCAAGGGCTCACGAATGCCAGGTTGCGCTTTGTTTCTAGTACTGAGCCAGCAGATGATGAATATAGTCTCCCTGGCCACCCCCTTTCGGGCTTTTCCCAGAATTCACTGCCTTTAGATCACACTGAGTTCTTTTTTTTTCTTTTTTTTTTCCATGTCTGCAGGTTGTTGAACTTTCCCAGCTGCTGGACAGGGAATCTAAACAGTGCATGCAGCTGGTAGCCAAAAATAAGGATTTGCAAGAAGAGCTGTCCACCCTGCGTGGGAAGTGTGAAAACCTGGAGATGGACAAATGCCAGCTGCAGGAAGAGCTGACAAAACTCCAGCATCATTTGGTAACCAATGTGGTGCATCACAGCCAAATAGAACAGTGTAAAAGAGAGGTGGAAGAACGACTCGGCCAGGAAAGAAGACAACAAGTACAACTCTGTTTCCCTCTTCAACTGGACTGGAACATCTTGGCAGCAGTTTGAGACTGAACAGTCTCAATCTGTGAGGAGGCTATTGGCTCCCGCTAGGTGTTTTTATTCCAAGTTGGTATTTAATAAACTGAAGACTCTAGTATGTGTCCTTGTTTTCTTCTGTTCCCCCTGTCGGCTCTGCTTCTCCCAGTCCCCGTTCACAAGGCTGTATCCTCTTCTTCCCTCTGCTTGCCTCTGGGACAGGTGGGGACCTGCTCTTCAAGAGGGACAAGACAAAGAAGCTGGGGAATTGTCCGGGAACTCTGGCAGGGCAGGCTGGGAGGGCTTGGTGGGCATTTCTTGAGAGCTCAGGTGGCCCCTGCCTGCTCGGGCTGGGATCCGACCGTCATCCTGAGCCTCATTTCATGGAAGTGTGTCTAGAGGCAACCCGGCCACAGGCTGAAGCACAAATGCGGAGCGGGTGAGGCGGGACCTGCTCCAGTGCCTAACGCAGCCCCCGTCTCGGTGGGAGCGGCCCGGGCCCCGCCCTGGGGCTCCCTGAGGCGCGGCAGTGCCCACTCCCGCCTGCTGCCCTCACAAGTCCTGGGCCGCCTCCTTCCCGCAAGGCCCAGCAAGGCCGCCCTCACACCTGCCGGACCCCGCCCACGTCCCGCCGACCCCGCCCTGCACCGTGGCCTCTGTCCCACCCCACACTGACGTGCTGAGCGTTCCACCAGCCATTGTGACACCACAGGCACGAGTCGGGCACGGCTTTGTTGGTGCCCGGAGCCGGAGCTCAGAGCTGCTGTAGCCTCTCTGGGAGCAGCAGCACATCCCGCTCTGGGAGCACTGCGCGTTTGTACTGCCGTCTTGGCGGTGACAGGCCACGACCACTGCGCAGGGCGACCTCGTCTGCCCTGTGTTTTGTACCCCGTGCCCGTCCTTATTCTCGTCCTTGTCCTCTTTGTCACCCTCACCCGAAACCTCACCCTCACCCCCACCCCATTCATCATCCCTACTTGGCGCCCGGCAGCCCGCCGGGGGCTTTTTGTGCTTCCCGCTGCTGGTATCTCCAAGCGGGGCCATGCCGTGGCTTCTCAGCAAGAAGCGACGGCAGTCGCCACCCAGCAGCACTAGTGGGCAGCCCTGGGCTGCCACCAGCTCCAGCGCTGCCGCCGAGCTCAGCGAGAAGGGGCTGGGCAGGCTGCACCGCGCCGCCGCCCGCGGCGACCTGGCCTGGCTGAGGCGGTGGCGCTGGTACGTGAAGGCAGTCGGCATCGACCGGCGAGACCAGGAGATGCGGTGAGTTCTGTGGGACGCTGATGGCACACCTGGGCTGCTCCTGAGCCAAGCCGCAGTAGTCCTCGGCAGCCCTCTCTTAAGGACAAGGCTTGAAAACTGAGATTTGCCCTGTCAGCTGGGAGAGTGAACTCCTGAGCTTTTCACCGCTTGTAGCTTCGCCGTGGTCTCTCTGCAGGGCTGTTTTACAGCTGCTCAGCCCTCACCTGTTCTCTTCTGCCCTCTGGCTAATCAGCGCACGATTGCAGCAGCTGCAGCAGAGAGCAGCAAGCGGGAGGAGCAGAGCCCGGGTGGGGCCACCAGGCTGCTGGGTAGAGACACAGCTTTGGCTCATCCTTCGTCTGTCTAGCACCTATGTTAAGAGCGCATGTTTAAATTTCAGGACGCCTCTGCATCTCGCTTCGGCAAATGGCCATGCAGATGTCGTTAGATATCTGCTAAGAAAGAACAGCCAGCCGAACCTTGCTGACAACTTCAAGAGAACGGCACTGATGAAGGTGTGTGGAATGCCTTAGGATCTTGTAGGTGGGGCTTAGTGAGGGTGAGTTAAAGGGGAGGTGTCTGGCAATCGGCATGGCGTAGGCCTCTGTTAGCTAAGATGATGGTCTTGGAAGATGGTCTTGTATCTCAGCATTCAGGAGCTGAAGGAGTTGTGACAGAGGGGGATGTACAAGCTGGAACTCTTTGCCTTTTCCTGTGTTGTTTCCAGGCAGTACGGCAGGAGCAGGAAGAATGTGTTGCTATCCTGCTGGAACACGGTGCCGACCCCAATCTGGCAGATGCTGACGGCAACACTGCCCTTCACCTGGCTGTCCTATCTAAAAATACAGCTGTAGCAGGGCTGTTACTCGAGCATAATGCCAAGAGCGATGCTCGGAACCAGGTAACCGTGGCATGCGGGTAAAGCTGCTCTTTCAAACAGCTGCAGAGCTTGTCTGTGTTTTTCTAATGGCGATTATTTATCTTTGTAGTGGGGATTTACCCCCTTAAAACTTGCAGCCTTCCAACAGCAAGCGGAGATTCTGCAGTGCCTTCTGGAAAAAGCAGCTGGCAGGCATGCTCAAGCCCAGTGTGAAAGGTGAGGGGTTTGCAAAACAGCACACGGGTCTTCTCAGTAGTCCGCAAGTGTGACTGAGACGAGGGGTGTGGCAATGAGTGAGGAGAAAGAAGGAGGAGCCACGTGGAAGCAGTGGAACAGCATGGCCTGACCTCGTAGCTGAGGCTGCTTTAGGGAGGCCCCTTCTAAGTTGAATTCTCCAGTGCTTCTTCCATGGACTTGCCCTTGCTTTCATGGAGCTTGTAGGAAAGGAGGGAAGAGCTGTTTTGGGAGCAAGCAGGGGAAAAATGATGCAGGATCAGACATGTTTCAGATTAAATTTTGCCTGCTTTAGGACTGCACTTGTGCTTACTGGAACGCATGAGGCTCACACGGAGGAAGATAATCTGCGCTTGCAGAAGGAGTTGGACGGGGTCGACGCTGAGGTACGGAAAGCCTGTCCCTACAGGGATAAACCTGGGGGTGCCTGTTGCTCCCTATACATCATGAAAACGGACAAAACAGTGTTCTGGGAGCCAGGATGACAGACACCTAAGGAAGCGGCAGTTACATCAGGCTTTGATTTGCCTCTGTCCCTCCGGCCCTGATGACAAAAAAGGTCCGAGGGGCAATGTCACTGCTTAGAGCCGTGCTGTAGGAAATCGGTGGAGGGATGGGAGAGGCTGCTGTAAAGGAGGACAAAGGAATACAGCTTGTGTTCATTTGGTAGTAGAAGGGAAGCTTTGAAGGTACTTGAATTGATTCCAGTTCTTTGGGCAGAGGGTATGCACGCACACATGCAGCACAGGAGTTCTTCGCCAGCAGCTGGCTCCTCCACGTAAAAGCTCCCCTGACAACTGTGGGTTCTTACCGTGATTTTACAGCTGCGGGCGGAGGAAGAAAAGCATCTTCAATCTGAGCATTGTGTTCGTGACTTGAAGACTGCCTTGGATGATAAGGAAAGAGAAGCAATAACTTCTGCCCAGAAACTGCAGGACCTCCTCTCGGCATCTTCCGAGACTGATGCGACTGTAAAACTACGGGAAGAACACGTGCAACAGTAAGAGAGTAACACTGTGAAGCGAGGTGTCTGTCGCTTTGGGGCATTGGGTGGAAACAAGAGGAGAGTCAGTCTGATTTTGAAGGCCACTTCTGCTTTGGATTCTGTTACTTAACATAGTTTGCCTGGAATTGGATTTTCTGGTTCTAAGACCTGTATTTCTTCTGAAGCGTTGAAAGCGGAACCACCAGATTGGAAGCCACTGCCCAGCAGCCAAGCGCTAGCGTTGAAGCCCTTCAGAGAGACCAGCAAGCCTCTGCCTCAGTAAGCTGGTCCTACGTTGCCCTTTTTGTGACTCTTGAGCCCAGTTGCCTATTTCTGGGGGGAAATTGTAAGATGAAGTTTTCCTGCAGAGCCCAGGGGAGCTCAGTTTCTGCATTCTCCTCAGTAGAGGCTGCTCAGAAAGCAGCCTGGTCCTTTCCCCAGCTGCTACAAAAGCCCTGAGGGTATTTTCTGTGGAGGACACTAGAGGAATTCTTAGATTCTAAATGAGGAGTTACATCATGAGCTCCGAGGGACCCGGAAGTATTGCTCCCAGAAGTGTCTCACACATTTTTAAGTCATTCTAAAGTTTCTTCTTTCTGTCGGGGAATCTTCCAAGTGTTTCCTATGCTCGTTTCCAGTAGATGATAAATACAGTTTCGATGGCCACCCCCTTTAGAGGTTTTCCCAGAATTCACTGCCTTTACATCACGCTGAGTTTTCTTTTCTTATTTGTTTTTTTTTTTTTTTTTTTTTTCTATGGACAGGTCAGGGAACTTTCCCAGCAGCTGCACATGGAGCCGAAAACAGGCATGCAGCTAGAGACCCCAAACCAGGATTTGCCAGAAGAGCTGTCCACTCTGCGTGGGAAATGTGGAAAACTGGAGAACAGCGAATGCCAGCTGCAGGAAGAGATGACAAAACTCCATCATCATTTGGAGACTTTCCCGCTGGATGGCAACCAAACAGAACCATGTAAAAGAGAGGTGGAAGAACGAGCTGACCAGGAAATAAGTCAAAAGCTACAAGATGTCAGTCTCGTTTTGCAAGTAAGTGAATTTCCCACCAGTGCCCGTAGGCGCTACCTAAACTTCTGTTGTGGCCATCATTTTGAGCATTTTCCTTTTGCTCCTGTATTCTGTGTGATAGCACTGTGCATCTGTCTTTCCTGAAGGCAGTGGGAGAAGGGAATATGGTTGGGCAGGAGTGTTGTCACAGGTGTGTAACGTGCCGGCCCTTGAAACTGGGTGCGTGCAATTTTCCGCTGGGGAGAGCTCTCTACTTGTGGTGGTGGTTGAAGGTGCACTGTTTGCTTCAGCCACAGGCAGCCTACCAGCCCCAACTAGGACAAATTGGAGACACTGCCTGTGATTCCGTGGGAAAGCAGCTGGAAGAGAGAATTAGACATCTGGAAAGGGAATTGGACAGGGTAAAAAAAACCCAACAAGAGAGTGCTTCTCCTAAAGACTCAACGCACGGAGAGATGGCAATGTACAAAGATCTGTATCTGGAGGAAGTGAAAACCAGAAGATGCCTAGCAAACAAAGTGGAAAGGTAAGTCCGCGCTTTTTTGGGGTGCTCATAAGAGACTCCTTTCTCTGCATGCATTATCCTTCTAAGTCCATCTCCTACATCTGGTCAGGCTGGAGTGGTGGGCCCACGGCAACCTCAGGAGGTTTAACAAGAGCGAGTGCAAGATGCTGCACGTGGCTCAGGACAGCCCCCTGTATCAATACAGGCAGGGGGACGAACAGAGGGAGAGCAGCCCTGCCCACAAGCACTCGGGGTGGAGCAGAGGCTGCCAACCCTAGCCATTCTATGCTTCTACGATGTCTGTGCTGTTTATGTGAGACTGTGGGGAAAAGGCTGGTTCTTGCTGGTTTTTACTGTTTTCTTAACTAATTTGCTGTGCAGACTGGAAATGCTTCTGAGGATGGATAGGAGGAATCTCAGGGTTAATGAAGAGAAAGAAACCCAGTCCCAGCAGGAAGAAATGAGGAAGAAATATTCTGAGAAGGTCATGCAAGTTTATAGATTACGATCAGAGGTGAGCTGCGCTTTGGGTGGGGTTTTTCGGTTGTGATGTTACTTCTTTTGAAACCTGGGAGATGCTTTCCCTGTATTTCTTGTCATGTGGATGATTTGTTTTCCTTGGCTGCATTTTGGATTTGATGGGCTTTTCTTAATGCTCCGTCTGCTCCTCCAGTAGCAGAGGACTATAACTAATACCGAGGGAGTTATCAGTCTGGGTAAAGATGTAAAAGTTCGGGGCAAAGCAGCAGGTGTGAGGGCTCAGGCAGGCCAGGCTGTCCTGCACAGGAAAGACAAGCCAAGAGTGGCAGCCAGCCTGGCAGGGGGTGTGACCTCACGGGCCAGGGAGCCGTCCCGCAGGCCCTCAGCAAGAAGAGCACAACAGGTCTGCTGACAGTAAGCGGGGTGGGCCAAGAGTGCAGATGCCCCGGCTGGGCCTTAGGGATGGGCAGGTCTGCCATCCTAGCAGGACATCACGTCCACGGGCTGAGAGCAGTGGGGCCCAGCTCAGGCCTGGCTGCAGCTTGAGGGAGGCTGTGACAGCATCAACTGGGTCTGACAGATGAATTCCTTCCCTAGAAGAGAGGGGAGGAACACCGCTGTCACTCGCAGGGCGCCGTCAGCCCCTGAGCCCTGTCCCAGGCACGAGCTCAGCAGAAGGCACTTGACGTTTTGCTTGGCTCAACAGTGTTGTTGCTGCCCGGGGCACAGTGAGGAGAGGTGCCTGACAGGGAAAAGTCTGTAACTTCTTGCTGCAGAAGAGGAGCCTGGTTGCGCTTTGTTTCTAGTACTGAGCCAGCAGATGATGAATATAGTCTCCCTGGCCACCCCCTTTTGGGCTTTTCCCAGAATTCACTGCCTTTAGATCACGCTGAGTTCCTTTTTTTTTCCTTCATGTCTGCAGGTTTGTGAACTTTCCCAGCAGCTGGACAGGGAATCTAAAAACTGCAAGCAGCTGGAAGCCAAAAATCAGGACTTGCAAGAAGAGCTGTCCACCCTGCGTGGGAAGTGTGAAAACCTGGAGATGGACAAACGCCAGCTGCAGGAAGAGCTGGCAAAACTCCAGCATCATTTGGAGACTAACACGGTGGATCGCTCCCAACTACAACAATTTAAAAGAGAGGTGCAACAACAAGCAGACCAGGAAATAACACGGAAACTCCAAGGAGTCAATCAGTTTTTGAAAGTAAGTGAATTTCTCACCAGTGTCCATAGGCACAATGGAAACTTCTGTTGTAGTCATCATTTCTGGTATTTTTCTTTTGCTGCTGTAGTCTGTTTGTTAGGAGCCACTTAAATCACAGGGGTGGGGGCGAGGGGTTGCAGCTGGCGGATGCTCTTATTGTCTTCGAAGAATCCTTTTCGATATGCCCTATCCTAGGGTGTCTTTACATTGGGAGCTTTGAGTAAGAGTGCTACTTTGGGCTTCTTTCCAAATGAAAGACATTATTTACCCGGGTAGCTCCTGGGTAATGCCTTGATTGCTGCTGGTGGTGAGGAGGCACAGCCACCTCTCTGACTAAAGCCCTGAAATTCGGTAGGGGCAGTTTTCTGCTGGGGAGAGCTCTCTTTTTCTTTGGTGGTTGAAGGTGCACTGTCTCCTTCAGGAACAGGCAGCCTCCCAAGACAGATTAGAACAAATCAGAGCCAGTCATTTCAACTCACTGAGAAACCAGTTGGAAGACAGAATTAAAGACCTTGAACGTGAACTGGCAAGGACAAAAAGCAACCAACGAGAAAGACCTTTTCAAAGTGAATCCAGGCAGGCAAAAGTGGACAAGTACAAAGAGCTCTATCGGGAGGAAGTGAAAACCAGAAAAAGCCTGGCAGAGAAACTGGAAAGGTGAGTCCATGCCTTTTTGGAGTGGTAATAACAGACTGCTTTTTCCTCGTGCATTTTCCTTCTAAAATCCCTTTTCTACATCTGGCCAGCATGATGGGTCAAAGCATAACAGGGCATATTTGTGGGGCAAGTGCCCCAAGACCCTTCCCTTCGTCAGACCTGTCTTCCTTTCTCTTTAGAGTGCCAGCAGTAACGCCACAGTAGCACCACGATGGCATTATTGGTGTCTTTTTCAAGCCGATGTTGTTTTAACAGGCAGTCTTTTTGCCAGTCTCTAATCTGCTTGTCGTTTTACGTGTGACACAAAAGATGAATCTCGTGCCCTTTACTGTTTGAATATGGAGAGGCCTCTGGGAGAACAGAGTGGGATTCGGTGAATCAAAAATGAGAATGATCTTTCTTGGCTTCTGTTTTAGCAGCTGGCCTGAGGTTTGAGCTGCCCTTGAGAAGGTCAGGGTAGCCCAGAGTTCTTTCTTATGGAGGTGACACTTGCTGCTCCTTGCACTTAGTGGGATTTCTTAGGCACAGGCCCTCTGAACAAGCTCAGATCAAAGGATGTGCTTGTTTTGGACGCTCTTAATCCCCTTGCCTTTTAGAAGTCAAGGAAGAGTCAAAGGGCGTGGAGGGTAACTTTGCAAAAGCGTTACTGCCAAAGATGACTCTTTGTGCTCTTCTGAATGTTTCAGAACTCAGGAGAGACTTGCAGAGGCCAACACGGAGCTCCTTTGGGAGCGCCATAGAAGGAGATCTGCAGTCACCAGCAGCGCTGTCAGCACACCTCTGTCTGCAAGTCTGCTTCTGGATTCAGCTGGCCAGGAACGTCTTGGCAACAGTTTGGGATGGAACAGCAGTCTGGGTCTCGGAACACAACCCAGCCACATGTGGTAAAGCCGACGACTTTTGGTCATCAGGTCTGTACAAATTTTGCAGCAACGCTGCAACCTCTGCAACACCACTGGTCCAAGTGTGCCCTGTCATCAGCAGTCAGTGTGATGGTAGCACATCCCTCAGAGAGTGCAGAGCATTATGCCAGGAGGCGTGGAAACCACACACCAGTAGTTGAGATCAGTGGGACAGCCACGGAGCATGGCATTGAGGCGTGGCCAAGCTTCTCTCTTGAGTTAGTGTGTTTTCTTGATGGGTGAATGTGGGAAGCATTTGTTCACTCTGAAGTCCATCTCAGTTCACTGGTCCCCCCACCTGCATTGGAGAGAACCCATTTCAACAAGGTGTCTACGTACAGCACCTGGTTGAAGACAAAAAAGCCCAGAAGATGAAAAGGGGCCAAGCAGCGTAGGTAATGTTTTAGAATTGCTTTAGAAATGCTGTCAACGGATAAGCAAATGGGGAAAAAATGGGTTTTTTCCTTTGCGCCCAGCCCTTCCATTGTTATGTTCCCTTGGAAATTTTAAAGTCTCTGTCTGGATTGCAGTCTCTCATCTTGCCTGTCCTGTCCTTGCCGTGCCTTCTTTTGCCCTGTCTGCTATAAAAGTAACACCAGGATCTTGTTCAGTTTTCTCCCCAGCCACTGCCAAACTTACAAGTGGATCTGCTGCATCTTCAAAAAATCTTCAGGAGCACCGGGATCCCCCTTCCAGAATAATGGAGGAGCACTAGGATTTTTTAACCCAAAGTTACCGGATCGGAGTGAAATGCCATGGAAAGGCTCTGGAAATCATTCGGTGTTCACAGTGAGCCTACGGTTTCCCATCCCCCGGTTTGGATGTGAAGACACGTTCCTTGCAGTCGGAACGCAAACTCACAAACTCTATTAGATGGATGTCAAGCACATTGCACTTACCGGTTGGTTTGCTGATGCATAGCTGGTCTCTTCTGCACTCACAAGAAGAACCACATCCATTTTTTCTGACTAGCACATTGACTGATCTTGACTCCTGAGCATGAAAGAGCTCGAGCCCTCGGAGCCATCGTTGTGATTCACTGAGAAAACAGAAGAAAGAAGTAGAGATCTCGGAAGTGAATTGGACAGGATAAAATACACCCAACAAGACAGACCTCCTCAAAAAGAATCCACGCAGGCAAAAGTGGACGAGGACAAAGAGCAGTATCCGGAGGAAGCGGAAACCAGAAAAAGCCTAGCAAAGGCACTGGAAAGGTAAGTCCATGCTTTTTTGGAGTGGTAATAACAGACTCTTTTTTCCTCATGCAAATCTGCAGGGACCAGCAGCGCTGTCAGCAGACATCTGGCTGCAAGTCCACTTCTGGATTCAGCTGGCCTGGCACATCTTGGGAACAGTTTGGGACTGAACAGGAGTCTGGGTCTCAGAACACAACCCGGCCACACGTGGAAAAGCCAACGCCTTTTGGTAATCAGGTATGTACAAATTTTCCAGAGTAGTCGAAGGCCAAACGATATTGAAATCAAGGCAATGAACATGAGCAACTGTGGTAAAGAGCACTGTGGCACAGGAGCTTCCCACCTAAGTTCGACATTACATTTACTTGTGTGACCTATGTGTGACCTATGTCAAATGGCTAATGCCACAAGAAGTGCCAAATGCCACAAGAAGTGCCAAATGCCACCAGACATCTGGGAGACACCTTTTTCTTCATCACTCATTTTCGTTCGAGCAGTTTCTTCACTGCACCTTGCTTTAATATGTTACTGTGGGCAGGAGGCATTTGTTCCTGGAGTTCCTGCTACGTCTTACAACAGGAAACAGTAGAATTACCTACTCCTTGGGAAGTCTTCACGGCCTTCTAATTTTGCAGCAATGCTGCAGCCTCTGCAACACCACTGGGCCAAGTGTGCCCTGTCATCAGCAGTCAGTGTGATAGCACATGCTTCACAGAATGCAGAGCGTTATACCAGGAGGCGTGGAAACCACACACCAGTGGTTGTGATCAGTGAGACAGCCCCGTAGCATGGCACTGAGACATGGCCAAGCAGGAGGCTTGGAACTGGAGGATCTTTAAGGTCCCTGCCAACTCAAGCCATTCTATGCTTCTCTGATGTTTGTGCTGTTTATGTGAGGCATAAATAGCATATGTGGGGAAAAGGCTGATTCTTCCTGTGTTTCATTGTTTTCTTAACTAATTTGCTGTGCAGGTTGGAAAAGCTTCTGAGGATAGATAGGTTTAATGAAGAGAAAGAAACCCAGTCCCAGCAGGAAGAAATGAAGAGATATTCTGAAAAGAACAATGACGTTGGTAGATTACGAACAGAGGTGAGCTGTAGTTATCAGTATGGGTAAAGATGTAGAAGTTAAGCTCAAAGCAGTTAGGTGCAAGGGCTCACGAATGCCAGGTTGCGCTTTGTTTCTAGTACTGAGCCAGCAGATGATGAATATAGTCTCCCTGGCCACCCCCTTTCGGGCTTTTCCCAGAATTCACTGCCTTTAGATCACACTGAGTTCTTTTTTTTTCTTTTTTTTTTCCATGTCTGCAGGTTGTTGAACTTTCCCAGCTGCTGGACAGGGAATCTAAACAGTGCATGCAGCTGGTAGCCAAAAATAAGGATTTGCAAGAAGAGCTGTCCACCCTGCGTGGGAAGTGTGAAAACCTGGAGATGGACAAATGCCAGCTGCAGGAAGAGCTGACAAAACTCCAGCATCATTTGGTAACCAATGTGGTGCATCACAGCCAAATAGAACAGTGTAAAAGAGAGGTGGAAGAACGACTCGGCCAGGAAAGAAGACAACAAGTACAACTCTGTTTCCCTCTTCAACTGGACTGGAACATCTTGGCAGCAGTTTGAGACTGAACAGTCTCAATCTGTGAGGAGGCTATTGGCTCCCGCTAGGTGTTTTTATTCCAAGTTGGTATTTAATAAACTGAAGACTCTAGTATGTGTCCTTGTTTTCTTCTGTTCCCCCTGTCGGCTCTGCTTCTCCCAGTCCCCGTTCACAAGGCTGTATCCTCTTCTTCCCTCTGCTTGCCTCTGGGACAGGTGGGGACCTGCTCTTCAAGAGGGACAAGACAAAGAAGCTGGGGAATTGTCCGGGAACTCTGGCAGGGCAGGCTGGGAGGGCTTGGTGGGCATTTCTTGAGAGCTCAGGTGGCCCCTGCCTGCTCGGGCTGGGATCCGACCGTCATCCTGAGCCTCATTTCATGGAAGTGTGTCTAGAGGCAACCCGGCCACAGGCTGAAGCACAAATGCGGAGCGGGTGAGGCGGGACCTGCTCCAGTGCCTAACGCAGCCCCCGTCTCGGTGGGAGCGGCCCGGGCCCCGCCCTGGGGCTCCCTGAGGCGCGGCAGTGCCCACTCCCGCCTGCTGCCCTCACAAGTCCTGGGCCGCCTCCTTCCCGCAAGGCCCAGCAAGGCCGCCCTCACACCTGCCGGACCCCACCCACGTCCCGCCGACCCCGCCCTGCACCGTGGCCTCTGTCCCACCCCACACTGACGTGCTGAGCGTTCCACCAGCCATTGTGACACCACAGGCACGAGTCGGGCACGGCTTTGTTGGTGCCCGGAGCCGGAGCTCAGAGCTGCTGTAGCCTCTCTGGGAGCAGCAGCACATCCCGCTCTGGGAGCACTGCGCGTTTGTACTGCCGTCTTGGCGGTGACAGGCCACGACCACTGCGCAGGGCGACCTCGTCTGCCCTGTGTTTTGTACCCCGTGCCCGTCCTTATTCTCGTCCTTGTCCTCTTTGTCACCCTCACCCGAAACCTCACCCTCACCCCCACCCCATTCATCATCCCTACTTGGCGCCCGGCAGCCCGCCGGGGGCTTTTTGTGCTTCCC
Organism: Pyrocephalus nanus; assembly: GCA_038380795.1. Lineage (NCBI taxonomy): Eukaryota > Metazoa > Chordata > Aves > Passeriformes > Tyrannidae > Pyrocephalus > Pyrocephalus nanus. The sequence goes on along the minus strand of CM076262.1, from coordinate 3,762,994 downwards.
GCTGCTGGTATCTCCAAGCGGGGCCATGCCGTGGCTTCTCAGCAAGAAGCGACGGCAGTCGCCACCCAGCAGCACTAGTGGGCAGCCCTGGGCTGCCACCAGCTCCAGCGCTGCCGCCGAGCTCAGCGAGAAGGGGCTGGGCAGGCTGCACCGCGCCGCCGCCCGCGGCGACCTGGCCTGGCTGAGGCGGTGGCGCTGGTACGTGAAGGCAGTCGGCATCGACCGGCGAGACCAGGAGATGCGGTGAGTTCTGTGGGACGCTGATGGCACACCTGGGCTGCTCCTGAGCCAAGCCGCAGTAGTCCTCGGCAGCCCTCTCTTAAGGACAAGGCTTGAAAACTGAGATTTGCCCTGTCAGCTGGGAGAGTGAACTCCTGAGCTTTTCACCGCTTGTAGCTTCGCCGTGGTCTCTCTGCAGGGCTGTTTTACAGCTGCTCAGCCCTCACCTGTTCTCTTCTGCCCTCTGGCTAATCAGCGCACGATTGCAGCAGCTGCAGCAGAGAGCAGCAAGCGGGAGGAGCAGAGCCCGGGTGGGGCCACCAGGCTGCTGGGTAGAGACACAGCTTTGGCTCATCCTTCGTCTGTCTAGCACCTATGTTAAGAGCGCATGTTTAAATTTCAGGACGCCTCTGCATCTCGCTTCGGCAAATGGCCATGCAGATGTCGTTAGATATCTGCTAAGAAAGAACAGCCAGCCGAACCTTGCTGACAACTTCAAGAGAACGGCACTGATGAAGGTGTGTGGAATGCCTTAGGATCTTGTAGGTGGGGCTTAGTGAGGGTGAGTTAAAGGGGAGGTGTCTGGCAATCGGCATGGCATAGGCCTCTGTTAGCTAAGATGATGGTCTTGGAAGATGGTCTTGTATCTCAGCATTCAGGAGCTGAAGGAGTTGTGACAGAGGGGGATGTACAAGCTGGAACTCTTTGCCTTTTCCTGTGTTGTTTCCAGGCAGTACGGCAGGAGCAGGAAGAATGTGTTGCTATCCTGCTGGAACACGGTGCCGACCCCAATCTGGCAGATGCTGACGGCAACACTGCCCTTCACCTGGCTGTCCTATCTAAAAATACAGCTGTAGCAGGGCTGTTACTCGAGCATAATGCCAAGAGCGATGCTCGGAACCAGGTAACCGTGGCATGCGGGTAAAGCTGCTCTTTCAAACAGCTGCAGAGCTTGTCTGTGTTTTTCTAATGGCGATTATTTATCTTTGTAGTGGGGATTTACCCCCTTAAAACTTGCAGCCTTCCAACAGCAAGCGGAGATTCTGCAGTGCCTTCTGGAAAAAGCAGCTGGCAGGCATGCTCAAGCCCAGTGTGAAAGGTGAGGGGTTTGCAAAACAGCACACGGGTCTTCTCAGTAGTCCGCAAGTGTGACTGAGACGAGGGGTGTGGCAATGAGTGAGGAGAAAGAAGGAGGAGCCACGTGGAAGCAGTGGAACAGCATGGCCTGACCTCGTAGCTGAGGCTGCTTTAGGGAGGCCCCTTCTAAGTTGAATTCTCCAGTGCTTCTTCCATGGACTTGCCCTTGCTTTCATGGAGCTTGTAGGAAAGGAGGGAAGAGCTGTTTTGGGAGCAAGCAGGGGAAAAATGATGCAGGATCAGACATGTTTCAGATTAAATTTTGCCTGCTTTAGGACTGCACTTGTGCTTACTGGAACGCATGAGGCTCACACGGAGGAAGATAATCTGCGCTTGCAGAAGGAGTTGGACGGGGTCGACGCTGAGGTACGGAAAGCCTGTCCCTACAGGGATAAACCTGGGGGTGCCTGTTGCTCCCTATACATCATGAAAACGGACAAAACAGTGTTCTGGGAGCCAGGATGACAGACACCTAAGGAAGCGGCAGTTACATCAGGCTTTGATTTGCCTCTGTCCCTCCGGCCCTGATGACAAAAAAGGTCCGAGGGGCAATGTCACTGCTTAGAGCCGTGCTGTAGGAAATCGGTGGAGGGATGGGAGAGGCTGCTGTAAAGGAGGACAAAGGAATACAGCTTGTGTTCATTTGGTAGTAGAAGGGAAGCTTTGAAGGTACTTGAATTGATTCCAGTTCTTTGGGCAGAGGGTATGCACGCACACATGCAGCACAGGAGTTCTTCGCCAGCAGCTGGCTCCTCCACGTAAAAGCTCCCCTGACAACTGTGGGTTCTTACCGTGATTTTACAGCTGCGGGCGGAGGAAGAAAAGCATCTTCAATCTGAGCATTGTGTTCGTGACTTGAAGACTGCCTTGGATGATAAGGAAAGAGAAGCAATAACTTCTGCCCAGAAACTGCAGGACCTCCTCTCGGCATCTTCCGAGACTGATGCGACTGTAAAACTACGGGAAGAACACGTGCAACAGTAAGAGAGTAACACTGTGAAGCGAGGTGTCTGTCGCTTTGGGGCATTGGGTGGAAACAAGAGGAGAGTCAGTCTGATTTTGAAGGCCACTTCTGCTTTGGATTCTGTTACTTAACATAGTTTGCCTGGAATTGGATTTTCTGGTTCTAAGACCTGTATTTCTTCTGAAGCGTTGAAAGCGGAACCACCAGATTGGAAGCCACTGCCCAGCAGCCAAGCGCTAGCGTTGAAGCCCTTCAGAGAGACCAGCAAGCCTCTGCCTCAGTAAGCTGGTCCTACGTTGCCCTTTTTGTGACTCTTGAGCCCAGTTGCCTATTTCTGGGGGGAAATTGTAAGATGAAGTTTTCCTGCAGAGCCCAGGGGAGCTCAGTTTCTGCATTCTCCTCAGTAGAGGCTGCTCAGAAAGCAGCCTGGTCCTTTCCCCAGCTGCTACAAAAGCCCTGAGGGTATTTTCTGTGGAGGACACTAGAGGAATTCTTAGATTCTAAATGAGGAGTTACATCATGAGCTCCGAGGGACCCGGAAGTATTGCTCCCAGAAGTGTCTCACACATTTTTAAGTCATTCTAAAGTTTCTTCTTTCTGTCGGGGAATCTTCCAAGTGTTTCCTATGCTCGTTTCCAGTAGATGATAAATACAGTTTCGATGGCCACCCCCTTTAGAGGTTTTCCCAGAATTCACTGCCTTTACATCACGCTGAGTTTTCTTTTCTTATTTGGTTTTTTTTTTTTTTTTTTTTTTTTTTCTATGGACAGGTCAGGGAACTTTCCCAGCAGCTGCACATGGAGCCGAAAACAGGCATGCAGCTAGAGACCCCAAACCAGGATTTGCCAGAAGAGCTGTCCACTCTGCGTGGGAAATGTGGAAAACTGGAGAACAGCGAATGCCAGCTGCAGGAAGAGATGACAAAACTCCATCATCATTTGGAGACTTTCCCGCTGGATGGCAGCCAAACAGAACCATGTAAAAGAGAGGTGGAAGAACGAGCTGACCAGGAAATAAGTCAAAAGCTACAAGATGTCAGTCTCGTTTTGCAAGTAAGTGAATTTCCCACCAGTGCCCGTAGGCGCTACCTAAACTTCTGTTGTGGCCATCATTTTGAGCATTTTCCTTTTGCTCCTGTATTCTGTGTGATAGCACTGTGCATCTGTCTTTCCTGAAGGCAGTGGGAGAAGGGAATATGGTTGGGCAGGAGTGTTGTCACAGGTGTGTAACGTGCCGGCCCTTGAAACTGGGTGCGTGCAATTTTCCGCTGGGGAGAGCTCTCTACTTGTGGTGGTGGTTGAAGGTGCACTGTTTGCTTCAGCCACAGGCAGCCTACCAGCCCCAACTAGGACAAATCGGAGACACTGCCTGTGATTCCGTGGGAAAGCAGCTGGAAGAGAGAATTAGACATCTGGAAAGGGAATTGGACAGGGTAAAAAAAACCCAACAAGAGAGTGCTTCTCCTAAAGACTCAACGCACGGAGAGATGGCAATGTACAAAGATCTGTATCTGGAGGAAGTGAAAACCAGAAGATGCCTAGCAAACAAAGTGGAAAGGTAAGTCCGCGCTTTTTTGGGGTGCTCATAAGAGACTCCTTTCTCTGCATGCATTATCCTTCTAAGTCCATCTCCTACATCTGGTCAGGCTGGAGTGGTGGGCCCACGGCAACCTCAGGAGGTTTAACAAGAGCGAGTGCAAGATGCTGCACGTGGCTCAGGACAGCCCCCTGTATCAATACAGGCAGGGGGACGAACAGAGGGAGAGCAGCCCTGCCCACAAGCACTCGGGGTGGAGCAGAGGCTGCCAACCCTAGCCATTCTATGCTTCTACGATGTCTGTGCTGTTTATGTGAGACTGTGGGGAAAAGGCTGGTTCTTGCTGGTTTTTACTGTTTTCTTAACTAATTTGCTGTGCAGACTGGAAATGCTTCTGAGGATGGATAGGAGGAATCTCAGGGTTAATGAAGAGAAAGAAACCCAGTCCCAGCAGGAAGAAATGAGGAAGAAATATTCTGAGAAGGTCATGCAAGTTTATAGATTACGATCAGAGGTGAGCTGCGCTTTGGGTGGGGTTTTTCGGTTGTGATGTTACTTCTTTTGAAACCTGGGAGATGCTTTCCCTGTATTTCTTGTCATGTGGATGATTTGTTTTCCTTGGCTGCATTTTGGATTTGATGGGCTTTTCTTAATGCTCCGTCTGCTCCTCCAGTAGCAGAGGACTATAACTAATACCGAGGGAGTTATCAGTCTGGGTAAAGATGTAAAAGTTCGGGGCAAAGCAGCAGGTGTGAGGGCTCAGGCAGGCCAGGCTGTCCTGCACAGGAAAGACAAGCCAAGAGTGGCAGCCAGCCTGGCAGGGGGTGTGACCTCACGGGCCAGGGAGCCGTCCCGCAGGCCCTCAGCAAGAAGAGCACAACAGGTCTGCTGACAGTAAGCGGGGTGGGCCAAGAGTGCAGATGCCCCGGCTGGGCCTTAGGGATGGGCAGGTCTGCCATCCTAGCAGGACATCACGTCCACGGGCTGAGAGCAGTGGGGCCCAGCTCAGGCCTGGCTGCAGCTTGAGGGAGGCTGTGACAGCATCAACTGGGTCTGACAGATGAATTCCATCCCTAGAAGAGAGGGGAGGAACACCGCTGTCACTCGCAGGGCGCCGTCAGCCCCTGAGCCCTGTCCCAGGCACGAGCTCAGCAGAAGGCACTTGACGTTTTGCTTGGCTCAACAGTGTTGTTGCTGCCCGGGGCACAGTGAGGAGAGGTGCCTGACAGGGAAAAGTCTGTAACTTCTTGCTGCAGAAGAGGAGCCTGGTTGCGCTTTGTTTCTAGTACTGAGCCAGCAGATGATGAATATAGTCTTCCTGGCCACCCCCTTTTGGGCTTTTCCCAGAATTCACTGCCTTTAGATCACGCTGAGTTCCTTTTTTTTTCCTTCATGTCTGCAGGTTTGTGAACTTTCCCAGCAGCTGGACAGGGAATCTAAAAACTGCAAGCAGCTGGAAGCCAAAAATCAGGACTTGCAAGAAGAGCTGTCCACCCTGCGTGGGAAGTGTGAAAACCTGGAGATGGACAAACGCCAGCTGCAGGAAGAGCTGGCAAAACTCCAGCATCATTTGGAGACTAACACGGTGGATCGCTCCCAACTACAACAATTTAAAAGAGAGGTGCAACAACAAGCAGACCAGGAAATAACACGGAAACTCCAAGGAGTCAATCAGTTTTTGAAAGTAAGTGAATTTCTCACCAGTGTCCATAGGCACAATGGAAACTTCTGTTGTAGTCATCATTTCTGGTATTTTTCTTTTGCTGCTGTAGTCTGTTTGTTAGGAGCCACTTAAATCACAGGGGTGGGGGCGAGGGGTTGCAGCTGGCGGATGCTCTTATTGTCTTCGAAGAATCCTTTTCGATATGCCCTATCCTAGGGTGTCTTTACATTGGGAGCTTTGAGTAAGAGTGCTACTTTGGGCTTCTTTCCAAATGAAAGACATTATTTACCCGGGTAGCTCCTGGGTAATGCCTTGATTGCTGCTGGTGGTGAGGAGGCACAGCCACCTCTCTGACTAAAGCCCTGAAATTCGGTAGGGGCAGTTTTCTGCTGGGGAGAGCTCTCTTTTTCTTTGGTGGTTGAAGGTGCACTGTCTCCTTCAGGAACAGGCAGCCTCCCAAGACAGATTAGAACAAATCAGAGCCAGTCATTTCAACTCACTGAGAAACCAGTTGGAAGACAGAATTAAAGATCTTGAACGTGAACTGGCAAGGACAAAAAGCAACCAACGAGAAAGACCTTTTCAAAGTGAATCCAGGCAGGCAAAAGTGGACAAGTACAAAGAGCTCTATCGGGAGGAAGTGAAAACCAGAAAAAGCCTGGCAGAGAAACTGGAAAGGTGAGTCCATGCCTTTTTGGAGTGGTAATAACAGACTGCTTTTTCCTCGTGCATTTTCCTTCTAAAATCCCTTTTCTACATCTGGCCAGCATGATGGGTCAAAGCATAACAGGGCATATTTGTGGGGCAAGTGCCCCAAGACCCTTCCCTTCGTCAGACCTGTCTTCCTTTCTCTTTAGAGTGCCAGCAGTAACGCCACAGTAGCACCACGATGGCATTATTGGTGTCTTTTTCAAGCCGATGTTGTTTTAACAGGCAGTCTTTTTGCCAGTCTCTAATCTGCTTGTCGTTTTACGTGTGACACAAAAGATGAATCTCGTGCCCTTTACTGTTTGAATATGGAGAGGCCTCTGGGAGAACAGAGTGGGATTCGGTGAATCAAAAATGAGAATGATCTTTCTTGGCTTCTGTTTTAGCAGCTGGCCTGAGGTTTGAGCTGCCCTTGAGAAGGTCAGGGTAGCCCAGAGTTCTTTCTTATGGAGGTGACACTTGCTGCTCCTTGCACTTAGTGGGATTTCTTAGGCACAGGCCCTCTGAACAAGCTCAGATCAAAGGATGTGCTTGTTTTGGACGCTCTTAATCCCCTTGCCTTTTAGAAGTCAAGGAAGAGTCAAAGGGCGTGGAGGGTAACTTTGCAAAAGCGTTACTGCCAAAGATGACTCTTTGTGCTCTTCTGAATGTTTCAGAACTCAGGAGAGACTTGCAGAGGCCAACACGGAGCTCCTTTGGGAGCGCCATAGAAGGAGATCTGCAGTCACCAGCAGCGCTGTCAGCACACCTCTGTCTGCAAGTCTGCTTCTGGATTCAGCTGGCCAGGAACGTCTTGGCAACAGTTTGGGATGGAACAGCAGTCTGGGTCTCGGAACACAACCCAGCCACATGTGGTAAAGCCGACGACTTTTGGTCATCAGGTCTGTACAAATTTTGCAGCAACGCTGCAACCTCTGCAACACCACTGGTCCAAGTGTGCCCTGTCATCAGCAGTCAGTGTGATGGTAGCACATCCCTCAGAGAGTGCAGAGCATTATGCCAGGAGGCGTGGAAACCACACACCAGTAGTTGAGATCAGTGGGACAGCCACGGAGCATGGCATTGAGGCGTGGCCAAGCTTCTCTCTTGAGTTAGTGTGTTTTCTTGATGGGTGAATGTGGGAAGCATTTGTTCACTCTGAAGTCCATCTCAGTTCACTGGTCCCCCCACCTGCATTGGAGAGAACCCATTTCAACAAGGTGTCTACGTACAGCACCTGGTTGAAGACAAAAAAGCCCAGAAGATGAAAAGGGGCCAAGCAGCGTAGGTAATGTTTTAGAATTGCTTTAGAAATGCTGTCAACGGATAAGCAAATGGGGAAAAAATGGGTTTTTTCCTTTGCGCCCAGCCCTTCCATTGTTATGTTCCCTTGGAAATTTTAAAGTCTCTGTCTGGATTGCAGTCTCTCATCTTGCCTGTCCTGTCCTTGCCGTGCCTTCTTTTGCCCTGTCTGCTATAAAAGTAACACCAGGATCTTGTTCAGTTTTCTCCCCAGCCACTGCCAAACTTACAAGTGGATCTGCTGCATCTTCAAAAAATCTTCAGGAGCACCGGGATCCCCCTTCCAGAATAATGGAGGAGCACTAGGATTTTTTAACCCAAAGTTACCGGATCGGAGTGAAATGCCATGGAAAGGCTCTGGAAATCATTCGGTGTTCACAGTGAGCCTACGGTTTCCCATCCCCCGGTTTGGATGTGAAGACACGTTCCTTGCAGTCGGAACGCAAACTCACAAACTCTATTAGATGGATGTCAAGCACATTGCACTTACCGGTTGGTTTGCTGATGCATAGCTGGTCTCTTCTGCACTCACAAGAAGAACCACATCCATTTTTTCTGACTAGCACATTGACTGATCTTGACTCCTGAGCATGAAAGAGCTCGAGCCCTCGGAGCCATCGTTGTGATTCACTGAGAAAACAGAAGAAAGAAGTAGAGATCTCGGAAGTGAATTGGACAGGATAAAATACACCCAACAAGACAGACCTCCTCAAAAAGAATCCACGCAGGCAAAAGTGGACGAGGACAAAGAGCAGTATCCGGAGGAAGCGGAAACCAGAAAAAGCCTAGCAAAGGCACTGGAAAGGTAAGTCCATGCTTTTTTGGAGTGGTAATAACAGACTCTTTTTTCCTCATGCAAATCTGCAGGGACCAGCAGCGCTGTCAGCAGACATCTGGCTGCAAGTCCACTTCTGGATTCAGCTGGCCTGGCACATCTTGGGAACAGTTTGGGACTGAACAGGAGTCTGGGTCTCAGAACACAACCCGGCCACACGTGGAAAAGCCAACGCCTTTTGGTAATCAGGTATGTACAAATTTTCCAGAGTAGTCGAAGGCCAAACGATATTGAAATCAAGGCAATGAACATGAGCAACTGTGGTAAAGAGCACTGTGGCACAGGAGCTTCCCACCTAAGTTCGACATTACATTTACTTGTGTGACCTATGTGTGACCTATGTCAAATGGCTAATGCCACAAGAAGTGCCAAATGCCACCAGACATCTGGGAGACACCTTTTTCTTCATCACTCATTTTCGTTCGAGCAGTTTCTTCACTGCACCTTGCTTTAATATGTTACTGTGGGCAGGAGGCATTTGTTCCTGGAGTTCCTGCTACGTCTTACAACAGGAAACAGTAGAATTACCTACTCCTTGGGAAGTCTTCACAGCCTTCTAATTTTGCAGCAATGCTGCAGCCTCTGCAACACCACTGGGCCAAGTGTGCCCTGTCATCAGCAGTCAGTGTGATAGCACATGCTTCACAGAATGCAGAGCGTTATACCAGGAGGCGTGGAAACCACACACCAGTGGTTGTGATCAGTGAGACAGCCCCGTAGCATGGCACTGAGACATGGCCAAGCAGGAGGCTTGGAACTGGAGGATCTTTAAGGTCCCTGCCAACTCAAGCCATTCTATGCTTCTCTGATGTTTGTGCTGTTTATGTGAGGCATAAATAGCATATGTGGGGAAAAGGCTGATTCTTCCTGTGTTTCATTGTTTTCTTAACTAATTTGCTGTGCAGGTTGGAAAAGCTTCTGAGGATAGATAGGTTTAATGAAGAGAAAGAAACCCAGTCCCAGCAGGAAGAAATGAAGAAGAGATATTCTGAAAAGAACAATGACGTTGGTAGATTACGAACAGAGGTGAGCTGTAGTTATCAGTATCGGTAAAGATGTAGAAGTTAAGCTCAAAGCAGTTAGGTGCAAGGGCTCACGAATGCCAGGTTGCGCTTTGTTTCTAGTACTGAGCCAGCAGATGATGAATATAGTCTCCCTGGCCACCCCCTTTCGGGCTTTTCCCAGAATTCACTGCCTTTAGATCACACTGAGTTCTTTTTTTTTCTTTTTTTTTTCCATGTCTGCAGGTTGTTGAACTTTCCCAGCTGCTGGACAGGGAATCTAAACAGTGCATGCAGCTGGTAGCCAAAAATAAGGATTTGCAAGAAGAGCTGTCCACCCTGCGTGGGAAGTGTGAAAACCTGGAGATGGACAAATGCCAGCTGCAGGAAGAGCTGACAAAACTCCAGCATCATTTGGTAACCAATGTGGTGCATCACAGCCAAATAGAACAGTGTAAAAGAGAGGTGGAAGAACGACTCGGCCAGGAAAGAAGACAACAAGTACAACTCTGTTTCCCTCTTCAACTGGACTGGAACATCTTGGCAGCAGTTTGAGACTGAACAGTCTCAATCTGTGAGGAGGCTATTGGCTCCCGCTAGGTGTTTTTATTCCAAGTTGGTATTTAATAAACTGAAGACTCTAGTATGTGTCCTTGTTTTCTTCTGTTCCCCCTGTCGGCTCTGCTTCTCCCAGTCCCCGTTCACAAGGCTGTATCCTCTTCTTCCCTCTGCTTGCCTCTGGGACAGGTGGGGACCTGCTCTTCAAGAGGGACAAGACAAAGAAGCTGGGGAATTGTCCGGGAACTCTGGCAGGGCAGGCTGGGAGGGCTTGGTGGGCATTTCTTGAGAGCTCAGGTGGCCCCTGCCTGCTCGGGCTGGGATCCGACCGTCATCCTGAGCCTCATTTCATGGAAGTGTGTCTAGAGGCAACCCGGCCACAGGCTGAAGCACAAATCCGGAGCGGGTGAGGCGGGACCTGCTCCAGTGCCTAACGCAGCCCCCGTCTCGGTGGGAGCGGCCCGGGCCCCGCCCTGGGGCTCCCTGAGGCGCGGCAGTGCCCACTCCCGCCTGCTGCCCTCACAAGTCCTGGGCCGCCTCCTTCCCGCAAGGCCCAGCAAGGCCGCCCTCACACCTGCCGGACCCCACCCACGTCCCGCCGACCCCGCCCTGCACCGTGGCCTCTGTCCCACCCCACACTGACGTGCTGAGCGTTCCACCAGCCATTGTGACACCACAGGCACGAGTCGGGCACGGCTTTGTTGGTGCCCGGAGCCGGAGCTCAGAGCTGCTGTAGCCTCTCTGGGAGCAGCAGCACATCCCGCTCTGGGAGCACTGCGCGTTTGTACTGCCGTCTTGGCGGTGACAGGCCACGACCACTGCGCAGGGCGACCTCGTCTGCCCTGTGTTTTGTACCCCGTGCCCGTCCTTATTCTCGTCCTTGTCCTCTTTGTCACCCTCACCCGAAACCTCACCCTCACCCCCACCCCATTCATCATCCCTACTTGGCGCCCGGCAGCCCGCCGGGGGCTTTTTGTGCTTCCCGCTGCTGGTATCTCCAAGCGGGGCCATGCCGTGGCTTCTCAGCAAGAAGCGACGGCAGTCGCCACCCAGCAGCACTAGTGGGCAGCCCTGGGCTGCCACCAGCTCCAGCGCTGCCGCCGAGCTCAGCGAGAAGGGGCTGGGCAGGCTGCACCGCGCCGCCGCCCGCGGCGACCTGGCCTGGCTGAGGCGGTGGCGCTGGTACGTGAAGGCAGTCGGCATCGACCGGCGAGACCAGGAGATGCGGTGAGTTCTGTGGGACGCTGATGGCACACCTGGGCTGCTCCTGAGCCAAGCCGCAGTAGTCCTCGGCAGCCCTCTCTTAAGGACAAGGCTTGAAAACTGAGATTTGCCCTGTCAGCTGGGAGAGTGAACTCCTGAGCTTTTCACCGCTTGTAGCTTCGCCGTGGTCTCTCTGCAGGGCTGTTTTACAGCTGCTCAGCCCTCACCTGTTCTCTTCTGCCCTCTGGCTAATCAGCGCACGATTGCAGCAGCTGCAGCAAGCGGGAGGAGCAGAGCCCGGGTGGGGCCACCAGGCTGCTGGGTAGAGACACAGCTTTGGCTCATCCTTCGTCTGTCTAGCACCTATGTTAAGAGCGCATGTTTAAATTTCAGGACGCCTCTGCATCTCGCTTCGGCAAATGGCCATGCAGATGTCGTTAGATATCTGCTAAGAAAGAACAGCCAGCCGAACCTTGCTGACAACTTCAAGAGAACGGCACTGATGAAGGTGTGTGGAATGCCTTAGGATCTTGTAGGTGGGGCTTAGTGAGGGTGAGTTAAAGGGGAGGTGTCTGGCAATCGGCATGGCGTAGGCCTCTGTTAGCTAAGATGATGGTCTTGGAAGATGGTCTTGTATCTCAGCATTCAGGAGCTGAAGGAGTTGTGACAGAGGGGGATGTACAAGCTGGAACTCTTTGCCTTTTCCTGTGTTGTTTCCAGGCAGTACGGCAGGAGCAGGAAGAATGTGTTGCTATCCTGCTGGAACACGGTGCCGACCCCAATCTGGCAGATGCTGACGGCAACACTGCCCTTCACCTGGCTGTCCTATCTAAAAATACAGCTGTAGCAGGGCTGTTACTCGAGCATAATGCCAAGAGCGATGCTCAGAACCAGGTAACCGTGGCATGCGGGTAAAGCTGCTCTTTCAAACAGCTGCAGAGCTTGTCTGTGTTTTTCTAATGGCGATTATTTATCTTTGTAGTGGGGATTTACCCCCTTAAAACTTGCAGCCTTCCAACAGCAAGCGGAGATTCTGCAGTGCCTTCTGGAAAAAGCAGCTGGCAGGCATGCTCAAGCCCAGTGTGAAAGGTGAGGGGTTTGCAAAACAGCACACGGGTCTTCTCAGTAGTCCGCAAGTGTGACTGAGACGAGGGGTGTGGCAATGAGTGAGGAGAAAGAAGGAGGAGCCACGTGGAAGCAGTGGAACAGCATGGCCTGACCTCGTAGCTGAGGCTGCTTTAGGGAGGCCCCTTCTAAGTTGAATTCTCCAGTGCTTCTTCCATGGACTTGCCCTTGCTTTCATGGAGCTTGTAGGAAAGGAGGGAAGAGCTGTTTTGGGAGCAAGCAGGGGAAAAATGATGCAGGATCAGACATGTTTCAGATTAAATTTTGCCTGCTTTAGGACTGCACTTGTGCTTACTGGAACGCATGAGGCTCACACGGAGGAAGATAATCTGCGCTTGCAGAAGGAGTTGGACGGGGTCGACGCTGAGGTACGGAAAGCCTGTCCCTACAGGGATAAACCTGGGGGTGCCTGTTGCTCCCTATACATCATGAAAACGGACAAAACAGTGTTCTGGGAGCCAGGATGACAGACACCTAAGGAAGCGGCAGTTACATCAGGCTTTGATTTGCCTCTGTCCCTCCGGCCCTGATGACAAAAAAGGTCCGAGGGGCAATGTCACTGCTTAGAGCCGTGCTGTAGGAAATCGGTGGAGGGATGGGAGAGGCTGCTGTAAAGGAGGACAAAGGAATACAGCTTGTGTTCATTTGGTAGTAGAAGGGAAGCTTTGAAGGTACTTGAATTGATTCCAGTTCTTTGGGCAGAGGGTATGCACGCACACATGCAGCACAGGAGTTCTTCGCCAGCAGCTGGCTCCTCCACGTAAAAGCTCCCCTGACAACTGTGGGTTCTTACCGTGATTTTACAGCTGCGGGTGGAGGAAGAAAAGCATCTTCAATCTGAGCATTGTGTTCGTGACTTGAAGACTGCCTTGGATGATAAGGAAAGAGAAGCAATAACTTCTGCCCAGAAACTGCAGGACCTCCTCTCGGCATCTTCCGAGACTGATGCGACTGTAAAACTACGGGAAGAACACGTGCAACAGTAAGAGAGTAACACTGTGAAGCGAGGTGTCTGTCGCTTTGGGGCATTGGGTGGAAACAAGAGGAGAGTCAGTCTGATTTTGAAGGCCACTTCTGCTTTGGATTCTGTTACTTAACATAGTTTGCCTGGAATTGGATTTTCTGGTTCTAAGACCTGTATTTCTTCTGAAGCGTTGAAAGCGGAACCACCAGATTGGAAGCCACTGCCCAGCAGCCAAGCGCTAGCGTTGAAGCCCTTCAGAGAGACCAGCAAGCCTCTGCCTCAGTAAGCTGGTCCTACGTTGCCCTTTTTGTGACTCTTGAGCCCAGTTGCCTATTTCTGGGGGGAAATTGTAAGATGAAGTTTTCCTGCAGAGCCCAGGGGAGCTCAGTTTCTGCATTCTCCTCAGTAGAGGCTGCTCAGAAAGCAGCCTGGTCCTTTCCCCAGCTGCTACAAAAGCCCTGAGGGTATTTTCTGTGGAGGACACTAGAGGAATTCTTAGATTCTAAATGAGGAGTTACATCATGAGCTCCGAGGGACCCGGAAGTATTGCTCCCAGAAGTGTCTCACACATTTTTAAGTCATTCTAAAGTTTCTTCTTTCTGTCGGGGAATCTTCCAAGTGTTTCCTATGCTCGTTTCCAGTAGATGATAAATACAGTTTCGATGGCCACCCCCTTTAGAGGTTTTCCCAGAATTCACTGCCTTTACATCACGCTGAGTTTTCTTTTCTTATTTGGTTTTTTTTTTTTTTTTTTTTTTTTTTTCTATGGACAGGTCAGGGAACTTTCCCAGCAGCTGCACATGGAGCCGAAAACAGGCATGCAGCTAGAGACCCCAAACCAGGATTTGCCAGAAGAGCTGTCCACTCTGCGTGGGAAATGTGGAAAACTGGAGAACAGCGAATGCCAGCTGCAGGAAGAGATGACAAAACTCCATCATCATTTGGAGACTTTCCCGCTGGATGGCAGCCAAACAGAACCATGTAAAAGAGAGGTGGAAGAACGAGCTGACCAGGAAATAAGTCAAAAGCTACAAGATGTCAGTCTCGTTTTGCAAGTAAGTGAATTTCCCACCAGTGCCCGTAGGCGCTACCTAAACTTCTGTTGTGGCCATCATTTTGAGCATTTTCCTTTTGCTCCTGTATTCTGTGTGATAGCACTGTGCATCTGTCTTTCCTGAAGGCAGTGGGAGAAGGGAATATGGTTGGGCAGGAGTGTTGTCACAGGTGTGTAACGTGCCGGCCCTTGAAACTGGGTGCGTGCAATTTTCCGCTGGGGAGAGCTCTCTACTTGTGGTGGTGGTTGAAGGTGCACTGTTTGCTTCAGCCACAGGCAGCCTACCAGCCCCAACTAGGACAAATCGGAGACACTGCCTGTGATTCCGTGGGAAAGCAGCTGGAAGAGAGAATTAGACATCTGGAAAGGGAATTGGACAGGGTAAAAAAAACCCAACAAGAGAGTGCTTCTCCTAAAGACTCAACGCACGGAGAGATGGCAATGTACAAAGATCTGTATCTGGAGGAAGTGAAAACCAGAAGATGCCTAGCAAACAAAGTGGAAAGGTAAGTCCGCGCTTTTTTGGGGTGCTCATAAGAGACTCCTTTCTCTGCATGCATTATCCTTCTAAGTCCATCTCCTACATCTGGTCAGGCTGGAGTGGTGGGCCCACGGCAACCTCAGGAGGTTTAACAAGAGCGAGTGCAAGATGCTGCACGTGGCTCAGGACAGCCCCCTGTATCAATACAGGCAGGGGGACGAACAGAGGGAGAGCAGCCCTGCCCACAAGCACTCGGGGTGGAGCAGAGGCTGCCAACCCTAGCCATTCTATGCTTCTACGATGTCTGTGCTGTTTATGTGAGACTGTGGGGAAAAGGCTGGTTCTTGCTGGTTTTTACTGTTTTCTTAACTAATTTGCTGTGCAGACTGGAAATGCTTCTGAGGATGGAGAGGAGGAATCTCAGGGTTAATGAAGAGAAAGAAACCCAGTCCCAGCAGGAAGAAATGAGGAAGAAATATTCTGAGAAGGTCATGCAAGTTTATAGATTACGATCAGAGGTGAGCTGCGCTTTGGGTGGGGTTTTTCGGTTGTGATGTTACTTCTTTTGAAACCTGGGAGATGCTTTCCCTGTATTTCTTGTCATGTGGATGATTTGTTTTCCTTGGCTGCATTTTGGATTTGATGGGCTTTTCTTAATGCTCCGTCTGCTCCTCCAGTAGCAGAGGACTATAACTAATACCGAGGGAGTTATCAGTCTGGGTAAAGATGTAAAAGTTCGGGGCAAAGCAGCAGGTGTGAGGGCTCAGGCAGGCCAGGCTGTCCTGCACAGGAAAGACAAGCCAAGAGTGGCAGCCAGCCTGGCAGGGGGTGTGACCTCACGGGCCAGGGAGCCGTCCCGCAGGCCCTCAGCAAGAAGAGCACAACAGGTCTGCTGACAGTAAGCGGGGTGGGCCAAGAGTGCAGATGCCCCGGCTGGGCCTTAGGGATGGGCAGGTCTGCCATCCTAGCAGGACATCACGTCCACGGGCTGAGAGCAGTGGGGCCCAGCTCAGGCCTGGCTGCAGCTTGAGGGAGGCTGTGACAGCATCAACTGGGTCTGACAGATGAATTCCTTCCCTAGAAGAGAGGGGAGGAACACCGCTGTCACTCGCAGGGCGCCGTCAGCCCCTGAGCCCTGTCCCAGGCACGAGCTCAGCAGAAGGCACTTGACGTTTTGCTTGGCTCAACAGTGTTGTTGCTGCCCGGGGCACAGTGAGGAGAGGTGCCTGACAGGGAAAAGTCTGTAACTTCTTGCTGCAGAAGAGGAGCCTGGTTGCGCTTTGTTTCTAGTACTGAGCCAGCAGATGATGAATATAGTCTCCCTGGCCACCCCCTTTTGGGCTTTTCCCAGAATTCACTGCCTTTAGATCACGCTGAGTTCCTTTTTTTTTCCTTCATGTCTGCAGGTTTGTGAACTTTCCCAGCAGCTGGACAGGGAATCTAAAAACTGCAAGCAGCTGGAAGCCAAAAATCAGGACTTGCAAGAAGAGCTGTCCACCCTGCGTGGGAAGTGTGAAAACCTGGAGATGGACAAACGCCAGCTGCAGGAAGAGCTGGCAAAACTCCAGCATCATTTGGAGACTAACACGGTGGATCGCTCCCAACTACAACAATTTAAAAGAGAGGTGCAACAACAAGCAGACCAGGAAATAACACGGAAACTCCAAGGAGTCAATCAGTTTTTGAAAGTAAGTGAATTTCTCACCAGTGTCCATAGGCACAATGGAAACTTCTGTTGTAGTCATCATTTCTGGTATTTTTCTTTTGCTGCTGTAGTCTGTTTGTTAGGAGCCACTTAAATCACAGGGGTGGGGGCGAGGGGTTGCAGCTGGCGGATGCTCTTATTGTCTTCGAAGAATCCTTTTCGATATGCCCTATCCTAGGGTGTCTTTACATTGGGAGCTTTGAGTAAGAGTGCTACTTTGGGCTTCTTTCCAAATGAAAGACATTATTTACCCGGGTAGCTCCTGGGTAATGCCTTGATTGCTGCTGGTGGTGAGGAGGCACAGCCACCTCTCTGACTAAAGCCCTGAAATTCGGTAGGGGCAGTTTTCTGCTGGGGAGAGCTCTCTTTTTCTTTGGTGGTTGAAGGTGCACTGTCTCCTTCAGGAACAGGCAGCCTCCCAAGACAGATTAGAACAAATCAGAGCCAGTCATTTCAACTCACTGAGAAACCAGTTGGAAGACAGAATTAAAGACCTTGAACGTGAACTGGCAAGGACAAAAAGCAACCAACGAGAAAGACCTTTTCAAAGTGAATCCAGGCAGGCAAAAGTGGACAAGTACAAAGAGCTCTATCGGGAGGAAGTGAAAACCAGAAAAAGCCTGGCAGAGAAACTGGAAAGGTGAGTCCATGCCTTTTTGGAGTGGTAATAACAGACTGCTTTTTCCTCGTGCATTTTCCTTCTAAAATCCCTTTTCTACATCTGGCCAGCATGATGGGTCAAAGCATAACAGGGCATATTTGTGGGGCAAGTGCCCCAAGACCCTTCCCTTCGTCAGACCTGTCTTCCTTTCTCTTTAGAGTGCCAGCAGTAACGCCACAGTAGCACCACGATGGCATTATTGGTGTCTTTTTCAAGCCGATGTTGTTTTAACAGGCAGTCTTTTTGCCAGTCTCTAATCTGCTTGTCGTTTTACGTGTGACACAAAAGATGAATCTCGTGCCCTTTACTGTTTGAATATGGAGAGGCCTCTGGGAGAACAGAGTGGGATTCGGTGAATCAAAAATGAGAATGATCTTTCTTGGCTTCTGTTTTAGCAGCTGGCCTGAGGTTTGAGCTGCCCTTGAGAAGGTCAGGGTAGCCCAGAGTTCTTTCTTATGGAGGTGACACTTGCTGCTCCTTGCACTTAGTGGGATTTCTTAGGCACAGGCCCTCTGAACAAGCTCAGATCAAAGGATGTGCTTGTTTTGGACGCTCTTAATCCCCTTGCCTTTTAGAAGTCAAGGAAGAGTCAAAGGGCGTGGAGGGTAACTTTGCAAAAGCGTTACTGCCAAAGATGACTCTTTGTGCTCTTCTGAATGTTTCAGAACTCAGGAGAGACTTGCAGAGGCCAACACGGAGCTCCTTTGGGAGCGCCATAGAAGGAGATCTGCAAGGCTGCTTCTGGATTCAGCTGGCCAGGAACGTCTTGGCAACAGTTTGGGATGGAACAGCAGTCTGGGTCTCGGAACACAACCCAGCCACATGTGGTAAAGCTGACGACTTTTGGTCATCAGGTCTGTACAAATTTTGCAGCAACGCTGCAACCTCTGCAACACCACTGGTCCAAGTGTGCCCTGTCATCAGCAGTCAGTGTGATGGTAGCACATCCCTCAGAGAATGCAGAGCATTATGCCAGGAGGCGTGGAAACCACACACCAGTAGTTGGGATCAGTGGGACAGCCACGGAGCATGGCATTGAGGCGTGGCCAAGCTTCTCTCTTGAGTTAGTGTGTTTTCTTGATGGGTGAATGTGGGAAGCATTTGTTCACTCTGAAGTCCATCTCAGTTCACTGGTCCCCCCACCTGCATTGGAGAGAACCCATTTCAACAAGGTGTCTACGTACAGCACCTGGTTGAAGACAAAAAAGCCCAGAAGATGAAAAGGGGCCAAGCAGCGTAGGTAATGTTTTAGAATTGCTTTAGAAATGCTGTCAACGGATAAGCAAATGGGGAAAAAATGGGTTTCTTCCTTTGCGCCCAGCCCTTCCATTGTTATGTTCCCTTGGAAATTTTAAAGTCTCTGTCTGGATTGCAGTCTCTCATCTTGCCTGTCCTGTCCTTGCCGTGCCTTCTTTTGCCCTGTCTGCTATAAAAGTAACACCAGGATCTTGTTCAGTTTTCTCCCCAGCCACTGCCAAACTTACAAGTGGATCTGCTGCATCTTCAAAAAATCTTCAGGAGCACCGGGATCCCCCTTCCAGAATAATGGAGGAGCACTAGGATTTTTTAACCCAAAGTTACCGGATCGGAGTGAAATGCCATGGAAAGGCTCTGGAAATCATTCGGTGTTCACAGTGAGCCTACGGTTTCCCATCCCGCGGTTCGGATGTGAAGACACGTTCCTTGCAGTCGGAACGCAAACTCACAAACTCTATTAGATGGATGTCAAGCACATTGCACTTACCGGTTGGTTTGCTGATGCATAGCTGGTCTCTTCTGCACTCACAAGAAGAACCACATCCATTTTTTCTGACTAGCACATTGACTGATCTTGACTCCTGAGCATGAAAGAGCTCGAGCCCTCGGAGCCATCGTTGTGATTCACTGAGAAAGCAGAAGAAAGAAGTAGAGATCTCGGAAGTGAATTGGACAGGATAAAATACACCCAACAAGACAGACCTCCTCAAAAAGAATCCACGCAGGCAGAAGTGGACGAGGACAAAGAGCAGTATCCGGAGGAAGCGGAAACCAGAAAAAGCCTAGCAAAGGCACTGGAAAGGTAAGTCCATGCTTTTTTGGAGTGGTAATAACAGACTCTTTTTTCCTCATGCAAATCTGCAGGGACCAGCAGCGCTGTCAGCAGACATCTGGCTGCAAGTCCACTTCTGGATTCAGCTGGCCTGGCACATCTTGGGAACAGTTTGGGACTGAACAGGAGTCTGGGTCTCAGAACACAACCCGGCCACACGTGGAAAAGCCAGCGCCTTTTGGTAATCAGGTATGTACAAATTTTCCAGAGTAGTCGAAGGCCAAACGATATTGAAATCAAGGCAATGAACATGAGCAACTGTGGTAAAGAGCACTGTGGCACAGGAGCTTCCCACCTAAGTTCGACATTACATTTACTTGTGTGACCTATGTGTGACCTATGTCAAATGGCTAATGCCACGAGGAGTGCCAAATGCCACCAGACATCTGGGAGACACCTTTTTCTTCATCACTCATTTTCGTTCGAGCAGTTTCTTCACTGCACCTTGCTTTAATATGTTACTGTGGGCAGGAGGCATTTGTTCCTGGAGTTCCTGCTACGTCTTACAACAGGAAACAGTAGAATTACCTACTCCTTGGGAAGTCTTCACGGCCTTCTAATTTTGCAGCAATGCTGCAGCCTCTGCAACACCACTGGGCCAAGTGTGCCCTGTCATCAGCAGTCAGTGTGATAGCACATGCTTCACAGAATGCAGAGCGTTATACCAGGAGGCGTGGAAACCACACACCAGTAGTTGTGATCAGTGAGACAGCCCCGTAGCATGGCATTGAGACATGGCCAAGCAGGAGGCTTGGAACTGGAGGATCTTTAAGGTCCCTGCCAACTCAAGCCATTCTATGCTTCTCTGATGTTTGTGCTGTTTATGTGAGGCATAAATAGCATATGTGGGGAAAAGGCTGATTCTTCCTGTGTTTCATTGTTTTCTTAACTAATTTGCTGTGCAGGTTGGAAAAGCTTCTGAGGATAGATAGGTTTAATGAAGAGAAAGAAACCCAGTCCCAGCAGGAAGAAATGAAGAAGAGATATTCTGAAAAGAACAATGACGTTGGTAGATTACGAACAGAGGTGAGCTGTAGTTATCAGTATGGGTAAAGATGTAGAAGTTAAGCTCAAAGCAGTTAGGTGCAAGGGCTCACGAATGCCAGGTTGCGCTTTGTTTCTAGTACTGAGCCAGCAGATGATGAATATAGTCTCCCTGGCCACCCCCTTTCGGGCTTTTCCCAGAATTCACTGCCTTTAGATCACACTGAGTTCTTTTTTTTTCTTTTTTTTTTTCCATGTCTGCAGGTTGTTGAACTTTCCCAGCTGCTGGACAGGGAATCTAAACAGTGCATGCAGCTGGTAGCCAAAAATAAGGATTTGCAAGAAGAGCTGTCCACCCTGCGTGGGAAGTGTGAAAACCTGGAGATGGACAAATGCCAGCTGCAGGAAGAGCTGACAAAACTCCAGCATCATTTGGTAACCAATGTGGTGCATCACAGCCAAATAGAACAGTGTAAAAGAGAGGTGGAAGAACGACTCGGCCAGGAAAGAAGACAACAAGTACAACTCTGTTTCCCTCTTCAACTGGACTGGAACATCTTGGCAGCAGTTTGAGACTGAACAGTCTCAATCTGTGAGGAGGCTATTGGCTCCCGCTAGGTGTTTTTATTCCAAGTTGGTATTTAATAAACTGAAGACTCTAGTATGTGTCCTTGTTTTCTTCTGTTCCCCCTGTCGGCTCTGCTTCTCCCAGTCCCCGTTCACAAGGCTGTATCCTCTTCTTCCCTCTGCTTGCCTCTGGGACAGGTGGGGACCTGCTCTTCAAGAGGGACAAGACAAAGAAGCTGGGGAATTGTCCGGGAACTCTGGCAGGGCAGGCTGGGAGGGCTTGGTGGGCATTTCTTGAGAGCTCAGGTGGCCCCTGCCTGCTCGGGCTGGGATCCGACCGTCATCCTGAGCCTCATTTCATGGAAGTGTGTCTAGAGGCAACCCGGCCACAGGCTGAAGCACAAATGCGGAGCGGGTGAGGCGGGACCTGCTCCAGTGCCTAACGCAGCCCCCGTCTCGGTGGGAGCGGCCCGGGCCCCGCCCTGGGGCTCCCTGAGGCGCGGCAGTGCCCACTCCCGCCTGCTGCCCTCACAAGTCCTGGGCCGCCTCCTTCCCGCAAGGCCCAGCAAGGCCGCCCTCACACCTGCCGGACCCCACCCACGTCCCGCCGACCCCGCCCTGCACCGTGGCCTCTGTCCCACCCCACACTGACGTGCTGAGCGTTCCACCAGCCATTGTGACACCACAGGCACGAGTCGGGCACGGCTTTGTTGGTGCCCGGAGCCGGAGCTCAGAGCTGCTGTAGCCTCTCTGGGAGCAGCAGCACATCCCGCTCTGGGAGCACTGCGCGTTTGTACTGCCGTCTTGGCGGTGACAGGCCACGACCACTGCGCAGGGCGACCTCGTCTGCCCTGTGTTTTGTACCCCGTGCCCGTCCTTATTCTCGTCCTTGTCCTCTTTGTCACCCTCACCCGAAACCTCACCCTCACCCCCACCCCATTCATCATCCCTACTTGGCGCCCGGCAGCCCGCCGGGGGCTTTTTGTGCTTCCCGCTGCTGGTATCTCCAAGCGGGGCCATGCCGTGGCTTCTCAGCAAGAAGCGACGGCAGTCGCCACCCAGCAGCACTAGTGGGCAGCCCTGGGCTGCCACCAGCTCCAGCGCTGCCGCCGAGCTCAGCGAGAAGGGGCTGGGCAGGCTGCACCGCGCCGCCGCCCGCGGCGACCTGGCCTGGCTGAGGCGGTGGCGCTGGTACGTGAAGGCAGTCGGCATCGACCGGCGAGACCAGGAGATGCGGTGAGTTCTGTGGGACGCTGATGGCACACCTGGGCTGCTCCTGAGCCAAGCCGCAGTAGTCCTCGGCAGCCCTCTCTTAAGGACAAGGCTTGAAAACTGAGATTTGCCCTGTCAGCTGGGAGAGTGAACTCCTGAGCTTTTCACCGCTTGTAGCTTCGCCGTGGTCTCTCTGCAGGGCTGTTTTACAGCTGCTCAGCCCTCACCTGTTCTCTTCTGCCCTCTGGCTAATCAGCGCACGATTGCAGCAGCTGCAGCAGAGAGCAGCAAGCGGGAGGAGCAGAGCCCGGGTGGGGCCACCAGGCTGCTGGGTAGAGACACAGCTTTGGCTCATCCTTCGTCTGTCTAGCACCTATGTTAAGAGCGCATGTTTAAATTTCAGGACGCCTCTGCATCTCGCTTCGGCAAATGGCCATGCAGATGTCGTTAGATATCTGCTAAGAAAGAACAGCCAGCCGAACCTTGCTGACAACTTCAAGAGAACGGCACTGATGAAGGTGTGTGGAATGCCTTAGGATCTTGTAGGTGGGGCTTAGTGAGGGTGAGTTAAAGGGGAGGTGTCTGGCAATCGGCATGGCGTAGGCCTCTGTTAGCTAAGATGATGGTCTTGGAAGATGGTCTTGTATCTCAGCATTCAGGAGCTGAAGGAGTTGTGACAGAGGGGGATGTACAAGCTGGAACTCTTTGCCTTTTCCTGTGTTGTTTCCAGGCAGTACGGCAGGAGCAGGAAGAATGTGTTGCTATCCTGCTGGAACACGGTGCCGACCCCAATCTGGCAGATGCTGACGGCAACACTGCCCTTCACCTGGCTGTCCTATCTAAAAATACAGCTGTAGCAGGGCTGTTACTCGAGCATAATGCCAAGAGCGATGCTCGGAACCAGGTAACCGTGGCATGCGGGTAAAGCTGCTCTTTCAAACAGCTGCAGAGCTTGTCTGTGTTTTTCTAATGGCGATTATTTATCTTTGTAGTGGGGGTTTACCCCCTTAAAACTTGCAGCCTTCCAACAGCAAGCGGAGATTCTGCAGTGCCTTCTGGAAAAAGCAGCTGGCAGGCATGCTCAAGCCCAGTGTGAAAGGTGAGGGGTTTGCAAAACAGCACACGGGTCTTCTCAGTAGTCCGCAAGTGTGACTGAGACGAGGGGTGTGGCAATGAGTGAGGAGAAAGAAGGAGGAGCCACGTGGAAGCAGTGGAACAGCATGGCCTGACCTCGTAGCTGAGGCTGCTTTAGGGAGGCCCCTTCTAAGTTGAATTCTCCAGTGCTTCTTCCATGGACTTGCCCTTGCTTTCATGGAGCTTGTAGGAAAGGAGGGAAGAGCTGTTTTGGGAGCAAGCAGGGGAAAAATGATGCAGGATCAGACATGTTTCAAATTAAATTTTGCCTGCTTTAGGACTGCACTTGTGCTTACTGGAACGCATGAGGCTCACACGGAGGAAGATAATCTGCGCTTGCAGAAGGAGTTGGACGGGGTCGACGCTGAGGTACGGAAAGCCTGTCCCTACAGGGATAAACCTGGGGGTGCCTGTTGCTCCCTATACATCATGAAAACGGACAAAACAGTGTTCTGGGAGCCAGGATGACAGACACCTAAGGAAGCGGCAGTTACATCAGGCTTTGATTTGCCTCTGTCCCTCCGGCCCTGATGACAAAAAAGGTCCGAGGGGCAATGTCACTGCTTAGAGCCGTGCTGTAGGAAATCGGTGGAGGGATGGGAGAGGCTGCTGTAAAGGAGGACAAAGGAATACAGCTTGTGTTCATTTGGTAGTAGAAGGGAAGCTTTGAAGGTACTTGAATTGATTCCAGTTCTTTGGGCAGAGGGTATGCACGCACACATGCAGCACAGGAGTTCTTCGCCAGCAGCTGGCTCCTCCACGTAAAAGCTCCCCTGACAACTGTGGGTTCTTACCGTGATTTTACAGCTGCGGGCGGAGGAAGAAAAGCATCTTCAATCTGAGCATTGTGTTCGTGACTTGAAGACTGCCTTGGATGATAAGGAAAGAGAAGCAATAACTTCTGCCCAGAAACTGCAGGACCTCCTCTCGGCATCTTCCGAGACTGATGCGACTGTAAAACTACGGGAAGAACACGTGCAACAGTAAGAGAGTAACACTGTGAAGCGAGGTGTCTGTCGCTTTGGGGCATTGGGTGGAAACAAGAGGAGAGTCAGTCTGATTTTGAAGGCCACTTCTGCTTTGGATTCTGTTACTTAACATAGTTTGCCTGGAATTGGATTTTCTGGTTCTAAGACCTGTATTTCTTCTGAAGCGTTGAAAGCGGAACCACCAGATTGGAAGCCACTGCCCAGCAGCCAAGCGCTAGCGTTGAAGCCCTTCAGAGAGACCAGCAAGCCTCTGCCTCAGTAAGCTGGTCCTACGTTGCCCTTTTTGTGACTCTTGAGCCCAGTTGCCTATTTCTGGGGGGAAATTGTAAGATGAAGTTTTCCTGCAGAGCCCAGGGGAGCTCAGTTTCTGCATTCTCCTCAGTAGAGGCTGCTCAGAAAGCAGCCTGGTCCTTTCCCCAGCTGCTACAAAAGCCCTGAGGGTATTTTCTGTGGAGGACACTAGAGGAATTCTTAGATTCTAAATGAGGAGTTACATCATGAGCTCCGAGGGACCCGGAAGTATTGCTCCCAGAAGTGTCTCACACATTTTTAAGTCATTCTAAAGTTTCTTCTTTCTGTCGGGGAATCTTCCAAGTGTTTCCTATGCTCGTTTCCAGTAGATGATAAATACAGTTTCGATGGCCACCCCCTTTAGAGGTTTTCCCAGAATTCACTGCCTTTACATCACGCTGAGTTTTCTTTTCTTATTTGTTTTTTTTTTTTTTTTTTTTTTCTATGGACAGGTCAGGGAACTTTCCCAGCAGCTGCACATGGAGCCGAAAACAGGCATGCAGCTAGAGACCCCAAACCAGGATTTGCCAGAAGAGCTGTCCACTCTGCGTGGGAAATGTGGAAAACTGGAGAACAGCGAATGCCAGCTGCAGGAAGAGATGACAAAACTCCATCATCATTTGGAGACTTTCCCGCTGGATGGCAACCAAACAGAACCATGTAAAAGAGAGGTGGAAGAACGAGCTGACCAGGAAATAAGTCAAAAGCTACAAGATGTCAGTCTCGTTTTGCAAGTAAGTGAATTTCCCACCAGTGCCCGTAGGCGCTACCTAAACTTCTGTTGTGGCCATCATTTTGAGCATTTTCCTTTTGCTCCTGTATTCTGTGTGATAGCACTGTGCATCTGTCTTTCCTGAAGGCAGTGGGAGAAGGGAATATGGTTGGGCAGGAGTGTTGTCACAGGTGTGTAACGTGCCGGCCCTTGAAACTGGGTGCGTGCAATTTTCCGCTGGGGAGAGCTCTCTACTTGTGGTGGTGGTTGAAGGTGCACTGTTTGCTTCAGCCACAGGCAGCCTACCAGCCCCAACTAGGACAAATCGGAGACACTGCCTGTGATTCCGTGGGAAAGCAGCTGGAAGAGAGAATTAGACATCTGGAAAGGGAATTGGACAGGGTAAAAAAAACCCAACAAGAGAGTGCTTCTCCTAAAGACTCAACGCACGGAGAGATGGCAATGTACAAAGATCTGTATCTGGAGGAAGTGAAAACCAGAAGATGCCTAGCAAACAAAGTGGAAAGGTAAGTCCGCGCTTTTTTGGGGTGCTCATAAGAGACTCCTTTCTCTGCATGCATTATCCTTCTAAGTCCATCTCCTACATCTGGTCAGGCTGGAGTGGTGGGCCCACGGCAACCTCAGGAGGTTTAACAAGAGCGAGTGCAAGATGCTGCACGTGGCTCAGGACAGCCCCCTGTATCAATACAGGCAGGGGGACGAACAGAGGGAGAGCAGCCCTGCCCACAAGCACTCGGGGTGGAGCAGAGGCTGCCAACCCTAGCCATTCTATGCTTCTACGATGTCTGTGCTGTTTATGTGAGACTGTGGGGAAAAGGCTGGTTCTTGCTGGTTTTTACTGTTTTCTTAACTAATTTGCTGTGCAGACTGGAAATGCTTCTGAGGATGGAGAGGAGGAATCTCAGGGTTAATGAAGAGAAAGAAACCCAGTCCCAGCAGGAAGAAATGAGGAAGAAATATTCTGAGAAGGTCATGCAAGTTTATAGATTACGATCAGAGGTGAGCTGCGCTTTGGGTGGGGTTTTTCGGTTGTGATGTTACTTCTTTTGAAACCTGGGAGATGCTTTCCCTGTATTTCTTGTCATGTGGATGATTTGTTTTCCTTGGCTGCATTTTGGATTTGATGGGCTTTTCTTAATGCTCCGTCTGCTCCTCCAGTAGCAGAGGACTATAACTAATACCGAGGGAGTTATCAGTCTGGGTAAAGATGTAAAAGTTCAGGGCAAAGCAGCAGGTGTGAGGGCTCAGGCAGGCCAGGCTGTCCTGCACAGGAAAGACAAGCCAAGAGTGGCAGCCAGCCTGGCAGGGGGTGTGACCTCACGGGCCAGGGAGCCGTCCCGCAGGCCCTCAGCAAGAAGAGCACAACAGGTCTGCTGACAGTAAGCGGGGTGGGCCAAGAGTGCAGATGCCCCGGCTGGGCCTTAGGGATGGGCAGGTCTGCCATCCTAGCAGGACATCACGTCCACGGGCTGAGAGCAGTGGGGCCCAGCTCAGGCCTGGCTGCAGCTTGAGGGAGGCTGTGACAGCATCAACTGGGTCTGACAGATGAATTCCTTCCCTAGAAGAGAGGGGAGGAACACCGCTGTCACTCGCAGGGCGCCGTCAGCCCCTGAGCCCTGTCCCAGGCACGAGCTCAGCAGAAGGCACTTGACGTTTTGCTTGGCTCAACAGTGTTGTTGCTGCCCGGGGCACAGTGAGGAGAGGTGCCTGACAGGGAAAAGTCTGTAACTTCTTGCTGCAGAAGAGGAGCCTGGTTGCGCTTTGTTTCTAGTACTGAGCCAGCAGATGATGAATATAGTCTTCCTGGCCACCCCCTTTTGGGCTTTTCCCAGAATTCACTGCCTTTAGATCACGCTGAGTTCCTTTTTTTTTCCTTCATGTCTGCAGGTTTGTGAACTTTCCCAGCAGCTGGACAGGGAATCTAAAAACTGCAAGCAGCTGGAAGCCAAAAATCAGGACTTGCAAGAAGAGCTGTCCACCCTGCGTGGGAAGTGTGAAAACCTGGAGATGGACAAACGCCAGCTGCAGGAAGAGCTGGCAAAACTCCAGCATCATTTGGAGACTAACACGGTGGATCGCTCCCAACTACAACAATTTAAAAGAGAGGTGCAACAACAAGCAGACCAGGAAATAACACGGAAACTCCAAGGAGTCAATCAGTTCTTGAAAGTAAGTGAATTTCTCACCAGTGTCCATAGGCACAATGGAAACTTCTGTTGTAGTCATCATTTCTGGTATTTTTCTTTTGCTGCTGTAGTCTGTTTGTTAGGAGCCACTTAAATCACAGGGGTGGGGGCGAGGGGTTGCAGCTGGCGGATGCTCTTATTGTCTTCGAAGAATCCTTTTCGATATGCCCTATCCTAGGGTGTCTTTACATTGGGAGCTTTGAGTAAGAGTGCTACTTTGGGCTTCTTTCCAAATGAAAGACATTATTTACCCGGGTAGCTCCTGGGTAATGCCTTGATTGCTGCTGGTGGTGAGGAGGCACAGCCACCTCTCTGACTAAAGCCCTGAAATTCGGTAGGGGCAGTTTTCTGCTGGGGAGAGCTCTCTTTTTCTTTGGTGGTTGAAGGTGCACTGTCTCCTTCAGGAACAGGCAGCCTCCCAAGACAGATTAGAACAAATCAGAGCCAGTCATTTCAACTCACTGAGAAACCAGTTGGAAGACAGAATTAAAGATCTTGAACGTGAACTGGCAAGGACAAAAAGCAACCAACGAGAAAGACCTTTTCAAAGTGAATCCAGGCAGGCAAAAGTGGACAAGTACAAAGAGCTCTATCGGGAGGAAGTGAAAACCAGAAAAAGCCTGGCAGAGAAACTGGAAAGGTGAGTCCATGCCTTTTTGGAGTGGTAATAACAGACTGCTTTTTCCTCGTGCATTTTCCTTCTAAAATCCCTTTTCTACATCTGGCCAGCATGATGGGTCAAAGCATAACAGGGCATATTTGTGGGGCAAGTGCCCCAAGACCCTTCCCTTCGTCAGACCTGTCTTCCTTTCTCTTTAGAGTGCCAGCAGTAACGCCACAGTAGCACCACGATGGCATTATTGGTGTCTTTTTCAAGCCGATGTTGTTTTAACAGGCAGTCTTTTTGCCAGTCTCTAATCTGCTTGTCGTTTTACGTGTGACACAAAAGATGAATCTCGTGCCCTTTACTGTTTGAATATGGAGAGGCCTCTGGGAGAACAGAGTGGGATTCGGTGAATCAAAAATGAGAATGATCTTTCTTGGCTTCTGTTTTAGCAGCTGGCCTGAGGTTTGAGCTGCCCTTGAGAAGGTCAGGGTAGCCCAGAGTTCTTTCTTATGGAGGTGACACTTGCTGCTCCTTGCACTTAGTGGGATTTCTTAGGCACAGGCCCTCTGAACAAGCTCAGATCAAAGGATGTGCTTGTTTTGGACGCTCTTAATCCCCTTGCCTTTTAGAAGTCAAGGAAGAGTCAAAGGGCGTGGAGGGTAACTTTGCAAAAGCGTTACTGCCAAAGATGACTCTTTGTGCTCTTCTGAATGTTTCAGAACTCAGGAGAGACTTGCAGAGGCCAACACGGAGCTCCTTTGGGAGCGCCATAGAAGGAGATCTGCAGTCACCAGCAGCGCTGTCAGCACACCTCTGTCTGCAAGTCTGCTTCTGGATTCAGCTGGCCAGGAACGTCTTGGCAACAGTTTGGGATGGAACAGCAGTCTGGGTCTCGGAACACAACCCAGCCACATGTGGTAAAGCCGACGACTTTTGGTCATCAGGTCTGTACAAATTTTGCAGCAACGCTGCAACCTCTGCAACACCACTGGTCCAAGTGTGCCCTGTCATCAGCAGTCAGTGTGATGGTAGCACATCCCTCAGAGAATGCAGAGCATTATGCCAGGAGGCGTGGAAACCACACACCAGTAGTTGAGATCAGTGGGACAGCCACGGAGCATGGCATTGAGGCGTGGCCAAGCTTCTCTCTTGAGTTAGTGTGTTTTCTTGATGGGTGAATGTGGGAAGCATTTGTTCACTCTGAAGTCCATCTCAGTTCACTGGTCCCCCCACCTGCATTGGAGAGAACCCATTTCAACAAGGTGTCTACGTACAGCACCTGGTTGAAGACAAAAAAGCCCAGAAGATGAAAAGGGGCCAAGCAGCGTAGGTAATGTTTTAGAATTGCTTTAGAAATGCTGTCAACGGATAAGCAAATGGGGAAAAAATGGGTTTTTTCCTTTGCGCCCAGCCCTTCCATTGTTATGTTCCCTTGGAAATTTTAAAGTCTCTGTCTGGATTGCAGTCTCTCATCTTGCCTGTCCTGTCCTTGCCGTGCCTTCTTTTGCCCTGTCTGCTATAAAAGTAACACCAGGATCTTGTTCAGTTTTCTCCCCAGCCACTGCCAAACTTACAAGTGGATCTGCTGCATCTTCAAAAAATCTTCAGGAGCACCGGGATCCCCCTTCCAGAATAATGGAGGAGCACTAGGATTTTTTAACCCAAAGTTACCGGATCGGAGTGAAATGCCATGGAAAGGCTCTGGAAATCATTCGGTGTTCACAGTGAGCCTACGGTTTCCCATCCCCCGGTTTGGATGTGAAGACACGTTCCTTGCAGTCGGAACGCAAACTCACAAACTCTATTAGATGGATGTCAAGCACATTGCACTTACCGGTTGGTTTGCTGATGCATAGCTGGTCTCTTCTGCACTCACAAGAAGAACCACATCCATTTTTTCTGACTAGCACATTGACTGATCTTGACTCCTGAGCATGAAAGAGCTCGAGCCCTCGGAGCCATCGTTGTGATTCACTGAGAAAGCAGAAGAAAGAAGTAGAGATCTCGGAAGTGAATTGGACAGGATAAAATACACCCAACAAGACAGACCTCCTCAAAAAGAATCCACGCAGGCAAAAGTGGACGAGGACAAAGAGCAGTATCCGGAGGAAGCGGAAACCAGAAAAAGCCTAGCAAAGGCACTGGAAAGGTAAGTCCATGCTTTTTTGGAGTGGTAATAACAGACTCTTTTTTCCTCATGCAAATCTGCAGGGACCAGCAGCGCTGTCAGCAGACATCTGGCTGCAAGTCCACTTCTGGATTCAGCTGGCCTGGCACATCTTGGGAACAGTTTGGGACTGAACAGGAGTCTGGGTCTCAGAACACAACCCGGCCACACGTGGAAAAGCCAGCGCCTTTTAGTAATCAGGTATGTACAAATTTTCCAGAGTAGTCGAAGGCCAAACGATATTGAAATCAAGGCAATGAACATGAGCAACTGTGGTAAAGAGCACTGTGGCACAGGAGCTTCCCACCTAAGTTCGACATTACATTTACTTGTGTGACCTATGTGTGACCTATGTCAAATGGCTAATGCCACGAGGAGTGCCAAATGCCACCAGACATCTGGGAGACACCTTTTTCTTCATCACTCATTTTCGTTCGAGCAGTTTCTTCACTGCACCTTGCTTTAATATGTTACTGTGGGCAGGAGGCATTTGTTCCTGGAGTTCCTGCTACGTCTTACAACAGGAAACAGTAGAATTACCTACTCCTTGGGAAGTCTTCACGGCCTTCTAATTTTGCAGCAATGCTGCAGCCTCTGCAACACCACTGGGCCAAGTGTGCCCTGTCATCAGCAGTCAGTGTGATAGCACATGCTTCACAGAATGCAGAGCGTTATACCAGGAGGCGTGGAAACCACACACCAGTAGTTGTGATCAGTGAGACAGCCCCGTAGCATGGCATTGAGACATGGCCAAGCAGGAGGCTTGGAACTGGAGGATCTTTAAGGTCCCTGCCAACTCAAGCCATTCTATGCTTCTCTGATGTTTGTGCTGTTTATGTGAGGCATAAATAGCATATGTGGGGAAAAGGCTGATTCTTCCTGTGTTTCATTGTTTTCTTAACTAATTTGCTGTGCAGGTTGGAAAAGCTTCTGAGGATAGATAGGTTTAATGAAGAGAAAGAAACCCAGTCCCAGCAGGAAGAAATGAAGAAGAGATATTCTGAAAAGAACAATGACGTTGGTAGATTACGAACAGAGGTGAGCTGTAGTTATCAGTATGGGTAAAGATGTAGAAGTTAAGCTCAAAGCAGTTAGGTGCAAGGGCTCACGAATGCCAGGTTGCGCTTTGTTTCTAGTACTGAGCCAGCAGATGATGAATATAGTCTCCCTGGCCACCCCCTTTCGGGCTTTTCCCAGAATTCACTGCCTTTAGATCACACTGAGTTCTTTTTTTTTCTTTTTTTTTTCCATGTCTGCAGGTTGGTGAACTTTCCCAGCTGCTGGACAGGGAATCTAAACAGTGCATGCAGCTGGTAGCCAAAAATAAGGATTTGCAAGAAGAGCTGTCCACCCTGCGTGGGAAGTGTGAAAACCTGGAGATGGACAAATGCCAGCTGCAGGAAGAGCTGACAAAACTCCAGCATCATTTGGTAACCAATGTGGTGCATCACAGCCAAATAGAACAGTGTAAAAGAGAGGTGAAAGAACGACTCGGCCAGGAAAGAAGACAACAAGTACAACTCTGTTTCCCTCTTCAACTGGACTGGAACATCTTGGCAGCAGTTTGAGACTGAACAGTCTCAATCTGTGAGGAGGCTATTGGCTCCCGCTAGGTGTTTTTATTCCAAGTTGGTATTTAATAAACTGAAGACTCTAGTATGTGTCCTTGTTTTCTTCTGTTCCCCCTGTCGGCTCTGCTTCTCCCAGTCCCCGTTCACAAGGCTGTATCCTCTTCTTCCCTCTGCTTGCCTCTGGGACAGGTGGGGACCTGCTCTTCAAGAGGGACAAGACAAAGAAGCTGGGGAATTGTCCGGGAACTCTGGCAGGGCAGGCTGGGAGGGCTTGGTGGGCATTTCTTGAGAGCTCAGGTGGCCCCTGCCTGCTCGGGCTGGGATCCGACCGTCATCCTGAGCCTCATTTCATGGAAGTGTGTCTAGAGGCAACCCGGCCACAGGCTGAAGCACAAATGCGGAGCGGGTGAGGCGGGACCTGCTCCAGTGCCTAACGCAGCCCCCGTCTCGGTGGGAGCGGCCCGGGCCCCGCCCTGGGGCTCCCTGAGGCGCGGCAGTGCCCACTCCCGCCTGCTGCCCTCACAAGTCCTGGGCCGCCTCCTTCCCGCAAGGCCCAGCAAGGCCGCCCTCACACCTGCCGGACCCCACCCACGTCCCGCCGACCCCGCCCTGCACCGTGGCCTCTGTCCCACCCCACACTGACGTGCTGAGCGTTCCACCAGCCATTGTGACACCACAGGCACGAGTCGGGCACGGCTTTGTTGGTGCCCGGAGCCGGAGCTCAGAGCTGCTGTAGCCTCTCTGGGAGCAGCAGCACATCCCGCTCTGGGAGCACTGCGCGTTTGTACTGCCGTCTTGGCGGTGACAGGCCACGACCACTGCGCAGGGCGACCTCGTCTGCCCTGTGTTTTGTACCCCGTGCCCGTCCTTATTCTCGTCCTTGTCCTCTTTGTCACCCTCACCCGAAACCTCACCCTCACCCCATTCATTATCCCTACTTGGCGCCCGGCAGCCCGCCGGGGGCTTTTTGTGCTTCCCGCTGCTGGTATCTCCAAGCGGGGCCATGCCGTGGCTTCTCAGCAAGAAGCGACGGCAGTCGCCACCCAGCAGCACTAGTGGGCAGCCCTGGGCTGCCACCAGCTCCAGCGCTGCCGCCGAGCTCAGCGAGAAGGGGCTGGGCAGGCTGCACCGCGCCGCCGCCCGCGGCGACCTGGCCTGGCTGAGGCGGTGGCGCTGGTACGTGAAGGCAGTCGGCATCGACCGGCGAGACCAGGAGATGCGGTGAGTTCTGTGGGACGCTGATGGCACACCTGGGCTGCTCCTGAGCCAAGCCGCAGTAGTCCTCGGCAGCCCTCTCTTAAGGACAAGGCTTGAAAACTGAGATTTGCCCTGTCAGCTGGGAGAGTGAACTCCTGAGCTTTTCACCGCTTGTAGCTTCGCCGTGGTCTCTCTGCAGGGCTGTTTTACAGCTGCTCAGCCCTCACCTGTTCTCTTCTGCCCTCTGGCTAATCAGCGCACGATTGCAGCAGCTGCAGCAGAGAGCAGCAAGCGGGAGGAGCAGAGCCCGGGTGGGGCCACCAGGCTGCTGGGTAGAGACACAGCTTTGGCTCATCCTTCGTCTGTCTAGCACCTATGTTAAGAGCGCATGTTTAAATTTCAGGACGCCTCTACATCTCGCTTCGGCAAATGGCCATGCAGATGTCGTTAGATATCTGCTAAGAAAGAACAGCCAGCCGAACCTTGCTGACAACTTCAAGAGAACGGCACTGATGAAGGTGTGTGGAATGCCTTAGGATCTTGTAGGTGGGGCTTAGTGAGGGTGAGTTAAAGGGGAGGTGTCTGGCAATCGGCATGGCGTAGGCCTCTGTTAGCTAAGATGATGGTCTTGGAAGATGGTCTTGTATCTCAGCATTCAGGAGCTGAAGGAGTTGTGACAGAGGGGGATGTACAAGCTGGAACTCTTTGCCTTTTCCTGTGTTGTTTCCAGGCAGTACGGCAGGAGCAGGAAGAATGTGTTGCTATCCTGCTGGAACACGGTGCCGACCCCAATCTGGCAGATGCTGACGGCAACACTGCCCTTCACCTGGCTGTCCTATCTAAAAATACAGCTGTAGCAGGGCTGTTACTCGAGCATAATGCCAAGAGCGATGCTCGGAACCAGGTAACCGTGGCATGCGGGTAAAGCTGCTCTTTCAAACAGCTGCAGAGCTTGTCTGTGTTTTTCTAATGGCGATTATTTATCTTTGTAGTGGGGGTTTACCCCCTTAAAACTTGCAGCCTTCCAACAGCAAGCGGAGATTCTGCAGTGCCTTCTGGAAAAAGCAGCTGGCAGGCATGCTCAAGCCCAGTGTGAAAGGTGAGGGGTTTGCAAAACAGCACACGGGTCTTCTCAGTAGTCCGCAAGTGTGACTGAGACGAGGGGTGTGGCAATGAGTGAGGAGAAAGAAGGAGGAGCCACGTGGAAGCAGTGGAACAGCATGGCCTGACCTCGTAGCTGAGGCTGCTTTAGGGAGGCCCCTTCTAAGTTGAATTCTCCAGTGCTTCTTCCATGGACTTGCCCTTGCTTTCATGGAGCTTGTAGGAAAGGAGGGAAGAGCTGTTTTGGGAGCAAGCAGGGGAAAAATGATGCAGGATCAGACATGTTTCAGATTAAATTTTGCCTGCTTTAGGACTGCACTTGTGCTTACTGGAACGCATGAGGCTCACACGGAGGAAGATAATCTGCGCTTGCAGAAGGAGTTGGACGGGGTCGACGCTGAGGTACGGAAAGCCTGTCCCTACAGGGATAAACCTGGGGGTGCCTGTTGCTCCCTATACATCATGAAAACGGACAAAACAGTGTTCTGGGAGCCAGGATGACAGACACCTAAGGAAGCGGCAGTTACATCAGGCTTTGATTTGCCTCTGTCCCTCCGGCCCTGATGACAAAAAAGGTCCGAGGGGCAATGTCACTGCTTAGAGCCGTGCTGTAGGAAATCGGTGGAGGGATGGGAGAGGCTGCTGTAAAGGAGGACAAAGGAATACAGCTTGTGTTCATTTGGTAGTAGAAGGGAAGCTTTGAAGGTACTTGAATTGATTCCAGTTCTTTGGGCAGAGGGTATGCACGCACACATGCAGCACAGGAGTTCTTCGCCAGCAGCTGGCTCCTCCACGTAAAAGCTCCCCTGACAACTGTGGGTTCTTACCGTGATTTTACAGCTGCGGGCGGAGGAAGAAAAGCATCTTCAATCTGAGCATTGTGTTCGTGACTTGAAGACTGCCTTGGATGATAAGGAAAGAGAAGCAATAACTTCTGCCCAGAAACTGCAGGACCTCCTCTCGGCATCTTCCGAGACTGATGCGACTGTAAAACTACGGGAAGAACACGTGCAACAGTAAGAGAGTAACACTGTGAAGCGAGGTGTCTGTCGCTTTGGGGCATTGGGTGGAAACAAGAGGAGAGTCAGTCTGATTTTGAAGGCCACTTCTGCTTTGGATTCTGTTACTTAACATAGTTTGCCTGGAATTGGATTTTCTGGTTCTAAGACCTGTATTTCTTCTGAAGCGTTGAAAGCGGAACCACCAGATTGGAAGCCACTGCCCAGCAGCCAAGCGCTAGCGTTGAAGCCCTTCAGAGAGACCAGCAAGCCTCTGCCTCAGTAAGCTGGTCCTACGTTGCCCTTTTTGTGACTCTTGAGCCCAGTTGCCTATTTCTGGGGGGAAATTGTAAGATGAAGTTTTCCTGCAGAGCCCAGGGGAGCTCAGTTTCTGCATTCTCCTCAGTAGAGGCTGCTCAGAAAGCAGCCTGGTCCTTTCCCCAGCTGCTACAAAAGCCCTGAGGGTATTTTCTGTGGAGGACACTAGAGGAATTCTTAGATTCTAAATGAGGAGTTACATCATGAGCTCCGAGGGACCCGGAAGTATTGCTCCCAGAAGTGTCTCACACATTTTTAAGTCATTCTAAAGTTTCTTCTTTCTGTCGGGGAATCTTCCAAGTGTTTCCTATGCTCGTTTCCAGTAGATGATAAATACAGTTTCGATGGCCACCCCCTTTAGAGGTTTTCCCAGAATTCACTGCCTTTACATCACGCTGAGTTTTCTTTTCTTATTTGTTTTTTTTTTTTTTTTTTTTTTCTATGGACAGGTCAGGGAACTTTCCCAGCAGCTGCACATGGAGCCGAAAACAGGCATGCAGCTAGAGACCCCAAACCAGGATTTGCCAGAAGAGCTGTCCACTCTGCGTGGGAAATGTGGAAAACTGGAGAACAGCGAATGCCAGCTGCAGGAAGAGATGACAAAACTCCATCATCATTTGGAGACTTTCCCGCTGGATGGCAACCAAACAGAACCATGTAAAAGAGAGGTGGAAGAACGAGCTGACCAGGAAATAAGTCAAAAGCTACAAGATGTCAGTCTCGTTTTGCAAGTAAGTGAATTTCCCACCAGTGCCCGTAGGCGCTACCTAAACTTCTGTTGTGGCCATCATTTTGAGCATTTTCCTTTTGCTCCTGTATTCTGTGTGATAGCACTGTGCATCTGTCTTTCCTGAAGGCAGTGGGAGAAGGGAATATGGTTGGGCAGGAGTGTTGTCACAGGTGTGTAACGTGCCGGCCCTTGAAACTGGGTGCGTGCAATTTTCCGCTGGGGAGAGCTCTCTACTTGTGGTGGTGGTTGAAGGTGCACTGTTTGCTTCAGCCACAGGCAGCCTACCAGCCCCAACTAGGACAAATCGGAGACACTGCCTGTGATTCCGTGGGAAAGCAGCTGGAAGAGAGAATTAGACATCTGGAAAGGGAATTGGACAGGGTAAAAAAAAACCAACAAGAGAGTGCTTCTCCTAAAGACTCAACGCACGGAGAGATGGCAATGTACAAAGATCTGTATCTGGAGGAAGTGAAAACCAGAAGATGCCTAGCAAACAAAGTGGAAAGGTAAGTCCGCGCTTTTTTGGGGTGCTCATAAGAGACTCCTTTCTCTGCATGCATTATCCTTCTAAGTCCATCTCCTACATCTGGTCAGGCTGGAGTGGTGGGCCCACGGCAACCTCAGGAGGTTTAACAAGAGCGAGTGCAAGATGCTGCACGTGGCTCAGGACAGCCCCCTGTATCAATACAGGCAGGGGGACGAACAGAGGGAGAGCAGCCCTGCCCACAAGCACTCGGGGTGGAGCAGAGGCTGCCAACCCTAGCCATTCTATGCTTCTACGATGTCTGTGCTGTTTATGTGAGACTGTGGGGAAAAGGCTGGTTCTTGCTGGTTTTTACTGTTTTCTTAACTAATTTGCTGTGCAGACTGGAAATGCTTCTGAGGATGGAGAGGAGGAATCTCAGGGTTAATGAAGAGAAAGAAACCCAGTCCCAGCAGGAAGAAATGAGGAAGAAATATTCTGAGAAGGTCATGCAAGTTTATAGATTACGATCAGAGGTGAGCTGCGCTTTGGGTGGGGTTTTTCGGTTGTGATGTTACTTCTTTTGAAACCTGGGAGATGCTTTCCCTGTATTTCTTGTCATGTGGATGATTTGTTTTCCTTGGCTGCATTTTGGATTTGATGGGCTTTTCTTAATGCTCCGTCTGCTCCTCCAGTAGCAGAGGACTATAACTAATACCGAAGGAGTTATCAGTCTGGGTAAAGATGTAAAAGTTCAGGGCAAAGCAGCAGGTGTGAGGGCTCAGGCAGGCCAGGCTGTCCTGCACAGGAAAGACAAGCCAAGAGTGGCAGCCAGCCTGGCAGGGGGTGTGACCTCACGGGCCAGGGAGCCGTCCCGCAGGCCCTCAGCAAGAAGAGCACAACAGGTCTGCTGACAGTAAGCGGGGTGGGCCAAGAGTGCAGATGCCCCGGCTGGGCCTTAGGGATGGGCAGGTCTGCCATCCTAGCAGGACATCACGTCCACGGGCTGAGAGCAGTGGGGCCCAGCTCAGGCCTGGCTGCAGCTTGAGGGAGGCTGTGACAGCATCAACTGGGTCTGACAGATGAATTCCATCCCTAGAAGAGAGGGGAGGAACACCGCTGTCACTCGCAGGGCGCCGTCAGCCCCTGAGCCCTGTCCCAGGCACGAGCTCAGCAGAAGGCACTTGACGTTTTGCTTGGCTCAACAGTGTTGTTGCTGCCCGGGGCACAGTGAGGAGAGGTGCCTGACAGGGAAAAGTCTGTAACTTCTTGCTGCAGAAGAGGAGCCTGGTTGCGCTTTGTTTCTAGTACTGAGCCAGCAGATGATGAATATAGTCTTCCTGGCCACCCCCTTTTGGGCTTTTCCCAGAATTCACTGCCTTTAGATCACGCTGAGTTCCTTTTTTTTTCCTTCATGTCTGCAGGTTTGTGAACTTTCCCAGCAGCTGGACAGGGAATCTAAAAACTGCAAGCAGCTGGAAGCCAAAAATCAGGACTTGCAAGAAGAGCTGTCCACCCTGCGTGGGAAGTGTGAAAACCTGGAGATGGACAAACGCCAGCTGCAGGAAGAGCTGGCAAAACTCCAGCATCATTTGGAGACTAACACGGTGGATCGCTCCCAACTACAACAATTTAAAAGAGAGGTGCAACAACAAGCAGACCAGGAAATAACACGGAAACTCCAAGGAGTCAATCAGTTCTTGAAAGTAAGTGAATTTCTCACCAGTGTCCATAGGCACAATGGAAACTTCTGTTGTAGTCATCATTTCTGGTATTTTTCTTTTGCTGCTGTAGTCTGTTTGTTAGGAGCCACTTAAATCACGGGTGGGGGCGAGGGGTTGCAGCTGGCGGATGCTCTTATTGTCTTCGAAGAATCCTTTTCGATATGCCCTATCCTAGGGTGTCTTTACATTGGGAGCTTTGAGTAAGAGTGCTACTTTGGGCTTCTTTCCAAATGAAAGACATTATTTACCCGGGTAGCTCCTGGGTAATGCCTTGATTGCTGCTGGTGGTGAGGAGGCACAGCCACCTCTCTGACTAAAGCCCTGAAATTCGGTAGGGGCAGTTTTCTGCTGGGGAGAGCTCTCTTTTTCTTTGGTGGTTGAAGGTGCACTGTCTCCTTCAGGAACAGGCAGCCTCCCAAGACAGATTAGAACAAATCAGAGCCAGTCATTTCAACTCACTGAGAAACCAGTTGGAAGACAGAATTAAAGATCTTGAACGTGAACTGGCAAGGACAAAAAGCAACCAACGAGAAAGACCTTTTCAAAGTGAATCCAGGCAGGCAAAAGTGGACAAGTACAAAGAGCTCTATCGGGAGGAAGTGAAAACCAGAAAAAGCCTGGCAGAGAAACTGGAAAGGTGAGTCCATGCCTTTTTGGAGTGGTAATAACAGACTGCTTTTTCCTCGTGCATTTTCCTTCTAAAATCCCTTTTCTACATCTGGCCAGCATGATGGGTCAAAGCATAACAGGGCATATTTGTGGGGCAAGTGCCCCAAGACCCTTCCCTTCGTCAGACCTGTCTTCCTTTCTCTTTAGAGTGCCAGCAGTAACGCCACAGTAGCACCACGATGGCATTATTGGTGTCTTTTTCAAGCCGATGTTGTTTTAACAGGCAGTCTTTTTGCCAGTCTCTAATCTGCTTGTCGTTTTACGTGTGACACAAAAGATGAATCTCGTGCCCTTTACTGTTTGAATATGGAGAGGCCTCTGGGAGAACAGAGTGGGATTCGGTGAATCAAAAATGAGAATGATCTTTCTTGGCTTCTGTTTTAGCAGCTGGCCTGAGGTTTGAGCTGCCCTTGAGAAGGTCAGGGTAGCCCAGAGTTCTTTCTTATGGAGGTGACACTTGCTGCTCCTTGCACTTAGTGGGATTTCTTAGGCACAGGCCCTCTGAACAAGCTCAGATCAAAGGATGTGCTTGTTTTGGACGCTCTTAATCCCCTTGCCTTTTAGAAGTCAAGGAAGAGTCAAAGGGCGTGGAGGGTAACTTTGCAAAAGCGTTACTGCCAAAGATGACTCTTTGTGCTCTTCTGAATGTTTCAGAACTCAGGAGAGACTTGCAGAGGCCAACACGGAGCTCCTTTGGGAGCGCCATAGAAGGAGATCTGCAGTCACCAGCAGCGCTGTCAGCACACCTCTGTCTGCAAGTCTGCTTCTGGATTCAGCTGGCCAGGAACGTCTTGGCAACAGTTTGGGATGGAACAGCAGTCTGGGTCTCGGAACACAACCCAGCCACATGTGGTAAAGCCGACGACTTTTGGTCATCAGGTCTGTACAAATTTTGCAGCAACGCTGCAACCTCTGCAACACCACTGGTCCAAGTGTGCCCTGTCATCAGCAGTCAGTGTGATGGTAGCACATCCCTCAGAGAGTGCAGAGCATTATGCCAGGAGGCGTGGAAACCACACACCAGTAGTTGAGATCAGTGGGACAGCCACGGAGCATGGCATTGAGGCGTGGCCAAGCTTCTCTCTTGAGTTAGTGTGTTTTCTTGATGGGTGAATGTGGGAAGCATTTGTTCACTCTGAAGTCCATCTCAGTTCACTGGTCCCCCCACCTGCATTGGAGAGAACCCATTTCAACAAGGTGTCTACGTACAGCACCTGGTTGAAGACAAAAAAGCCCAGAAGATGAAAAGGGGCCAAGCAGCGTAGGTAATGTTTTAGAATTGCTTTAGAAATGCTGTCAACGGATAAGCAAATGGGGAAAAAATGGGTTTCTTCCTTTGCGCCCAGCCCTTCCATTGTTATGTTCCCTTGGAAATTTTAAAGTCTCTGTCTGGATTGCAGTCTCTCATCTTGCCTGTCCTGTCCTTGCCGTGCCTTCTTTTGCCCTGTCTGCTATAAAAGTAACACCAGGATCTTGTTCAGTTTTCTCCCCAGCCACTGCCAAACTTACAAGTGGATCTGCTGCATCTTCAAAAAATCTTCAGGAGCACCGGGATCCCCCTTCCAGAATAATGGAGGAGCACTAGGATTTTTTAACCCAAAGTTACCGGATCGGAGTGAAATGCCATGGAAAGGCTCTGGAAATCATTCGGTGTTCACAGTGAGCCTACGGTTTCCCATCCCCCGGTTTGGATGTGAAGACACGTTCCTTGCAGTCGGAACGCAAACTCACAAACTCTATTAGATGGATGTCAAGCACATTGCACTTACCGGTTGGTTTGCTGATGCATAGCTGGTCTCTTCTGCACTCACAAGAAGAACCACATCCATTTTTTCTGACTAGCACATTGACTGATCTTGACTCCTGAGCATGAAAGAGCTCGAGCCCTCGGAGCCATCGTTGGGATTCACTGAGAAAACAGAAGAAAGAAGTAGAGATCTCGGAAGTGAATTGGACAGGATAAAATACACCCAACAAGACAGACCTCCTCAAAAAGAATCCACGCAGGCAAAAGTGGACGAGGACAAAGAGCAGTATCCGGAGGAAGCGGAAACCAGAAAAAGCCTAGCAAAGGCACTGGAAAGGTAAGTCCATGCTTTTTTGGAGTGGTAATAACAGACTCTTTTTTCCTCATGCAAATCTGCAGGGACCAGCAGCGCTGTCAGCAGACATCTGGCTGCAAGTCCACTTCTGGATTCAGCTGGCCTGGCACATCTTGGGAACAGTTTGGGACTGAACAGGAGTCTGGGTCTCAGAACACAACCCGGCCACACGTGGAAAAGCCAGCGCCTTTTGGTAATCAGGTATGTACAAATTTTCCAGAGTAGTCGAAGGCCAAACGATATTGAAATCAAGGCAATGAACATGAGCAACTGTGGTAAAGAGCACTGTGGCACAGGAGCTTCCCACCTAAGTTCGACATTACATTTACTTGTGTGACCTATGTGTGACCTATGTCAAATGGCTAATGCCACGAGGAGTGCCAAATGCCACCAGACATCTGGGAGACACCTTTTTCTTCATCACTCATTTTCGTTCGAGCAGTTTCTTCACTGCACCTTGCTTTAATATGTTACTGTGGGCAGGAGGCATTTGTTCCTGGAGTTCCTGCTACGTCTTACAACAGGAAACAGTAGAATTACCTACTCCTTGGGAAGTCTTCACGGCCTTCTAATTTTGCAGCAATGCTGCAGCCTCTGCAACACCACTGGGCCAAGTGTGCCCTGTCATCAGCAGTCAGTGTGATAGCACATGCTTCACAGAATGCAGAGCGTTATACCAGGAGGCGTGGAAACCACACACCAGTAGTTGTGATCAGTGAGACAGCCCCGTAGCATGGCATTGAGACATGGCCAAGCAGGAGGCTTGGAACTGGAGGATCTTTAAGGTCCCTGCCAACTCAAGCCATTCTATGCTTCTCTGATGTTTGTGCTGTTTATGTGAGGCATAAATAGCATATGTGGGGAAAAGGCTGATTCTTCCTGTGTTTCATTGTTTTCTTTTTCCCTCTATCCCATTTCCTCCTGTATTAAGTCTTGCTCTTTTATCCTTTGTCACCCATTCACCCAATCCCAGGAACAGCCCTCACAGAGCACTGAAGGCACCGGGACACGAATTGCACGGAACAACCGCTCTGGCCGCTCATTCGCCGCCTCCCGCGGCCGCGCCTGCGCCAGCCCTCTCGCCGCCGCCGGACCGCGCTTGCGCGGGGCTCGCCGGGCCGGGGGGTGCCGCGGGCAGCGAGCCCTGCCCTATCCTTGCTCCTGCTCTTGTCCCCGTTCCTGCCCGTGCCCCAGCTCTGCCCTGCCCCGCCCCTCCCGGCACGCCGGCCGTTCGCTCCGCAGCAGCCGCACACCGAGTCGAGGCCGCTGTCGGGAGTTCCACTCCTTTCCCCTCCCCTATCCCTGCTCGGGGCCCGACACAGCCCTCTGGGTGCTTCCCGCCGTCGGTTTCCTTAGAGGGGTCCGTGCCCTCGTCCCTGTCGCGGGATGAAGAGGATCTTCGGGTTCGGAAGGAAGAGGAAAGGGCAGCCGCCGCCCGGCAGCGCCTCCCTGCCCTGCCCCGCCGGTGCCTACGAGCTCCGGCAGAAAGACCTGGGCAAGCTGCACCGTGCGGCCGCCAGCGGCGACCTGGCCCAGGTGCGGCAGGGACTGAGGAAATACGGCATCGACGGGAGGGACAAGGCGGAGCGGTAAGCGCGGGAGCCGCGGGGGGGCTCCGGAAGGTGCAGCTACAGCAGCCCCCGGGAGCTCCCCGGCGCCGGGCCGGGCCGGCAGCGCTCCTGGGAGGAGCGGGAGAGCGGGCGCCGCAGCCGAGCGCAGCCGTCGGCTGGCTGTGGGAATCGTGCTTGTATTGCCAGAAACCTCGTGAATTCGGCCGAGCGTCCAACTGTCGCCTTACCTTTTTTGACCCAGCCTCCTCAGTGCCCTCATTCCCGGCGTCGTATGTCCTGGCCTAGGGGCGTAGGAGTGGAAGCGAGCTGTCAGCCTGACAAAGGCGGGTTGCAGGAAGAGCCTCGCGCCCATCGTCCAGCCACGCTTTGAAGTCAAATTGCAAAGTCAAAGTGGGCACCTCTGAAGCTCAGCGTGCACGTTCAGTAGTTGAGGCGAGAGGGATGCACTGCCTCCACTCAGAGGCACTTAAGCACTGCAATTAGGAAGAACTTGTAATGCAAAACAAACATGATATTTATTGATGCTGCATGCACAGTTACCTTTTTGACTGTGATGTGGCAGCCAAAGCCAGTCTGATTTTAGGTGGCAGTTACTTAGTTTACCTTAAGGCTTTGGCTCAGCTAATGAGTACCTTGGATTGGAAGATATGGTCAGTGGCTTAGAGGAAAAGCTGCTTATTCTGACAGGTGCTGTTGTGTGGGTTTTTGAGTCAAGCACAACAAGAATTTGGCAATTCTGTCTTAAGGAGAAGTCCTGGGCTGCAGTATAGTTCCTAGTGATCCAGCATAAGGGAATTGGCTGAAGTTTTGGGGTCTTGTATGTGTCAACCCTTTAATACCTTTTCTGAAAAGGCTGAGTCGAAAGTTTTGTGATACTCTGAAGAGATACTGATTTGGCAGAGTAGCTCAGCTTCTTAAAATGGCTGTCCTGAAGGCTGAACTTGTGCTGGCCAACTCGCTTATTGCTCTAAAAGCACCTAGATTTGTAGAAGCAAGGAAGAGCATGGTAAATATCCACTTTAGTAATGTGGATTATGTGCCTGAGTGTTGGTAATTAGTATTTTTTATGCAGCTGGAGATGGTAAATGCAGTTAAAGGTGAATTGAGTGCATTTTGTGACTTCAGTTGCCTGAGGGGTGCCCAATGGCATTTATGGAATTACTTAGCAGGCCACAGTATGAAATATGGCTAGCTTTTGTATGTAAGTTCATTCTCTAGACAGCTTTGTTTCCTCTAGAAGAGTTCCCTTCTGTGTGTCAAGCTATTATCAGCAGCACACTGTAAAAAACATAACCCAAACCAATTTTCTCAAGAGATGAGGCAGTGGACGTGCTGTAGAGCACTGCAATGATTTTGGCATGACTGCTCAGTGCTGAAAAGCTTGCCTGAGTTTCCTGAGTTTCCTAGTG
This sequence comes from Pyrocephalus nanus, assembly GCA_038380795.1. NCBI lineage: Eukaryota > Metazoa > Chordata > Aves > Passeriformes > Tyrannidae > Pyrocephalus > Pyrocephalus nanus. The sequence goes on along the minus strand of CM076262.1, from coordinate 3,719,087 downwards.
CTTGGTAGTAGCATGGCAATTTTTCAAAAATTGGTAGTAGTTGCTCTTAGGAGCTCTTCCTTGATGCTTCAGTTTCTTCCATCTGTAACAAGATATCACAATTCTTGTGTGTTTTTCTTGTCCTCATGCTCTTTGCTATGGAGGGGGTCTATCAGCTAATAAGTAGTATCTAATGCCCTCTAATAAGTAGTATCTGCCTTACAAATTGCTGAGTTCCTGTGTCACCTGCTACTCCATTCATGTACCTCCCCCTCTCTGTTCCCACCCAACCAGGGAGATGTTGTTCCTCTGTCTGTAAGCAAGGTACTAAAACATTTGAAAGGTTAGTTGAGCTTCCATAAGAGGAAGCTACCTACAGCAGTGTGGTTCAAAACAAAAGCAGTGAAACTTGTGGTCGTATCCATTTATCAAAGCCTGAAATTATGCCTGTCTGTGCTAATTTAATTTATTTAATTTTTAGGACACCTCTGCATCTCGCTTGTGCAAGTGGCCATGTGGATGTAGTTACATATCTAGTAGAAAACCAGTGTAAGCTAAATCTTTTTGACAATGATAACAAATCGCCACTGATGAAGGTATGTGGATTGTATTATGTTCTTGTAAATGAGGCTTAATGATTATGCCCTAAATTATGTATTTTGCAGGATTTTGTATTTAGATATGTGTAGAAAAATGCATATTGTGATTGGTGTGGAAGGGCATATGTTAGCTACTCTTTAAAGGTGCTCTTATTTCCCACTATTGGGAAGCTGGGGGAATTGTAACAGAGTGAAAGCTAAATGTTGGAAGTTTTTCCTTTTTTGTGTTTTGTTCCCAGGCAGTACAGTGCCAGCAAGAAAAATGTGTGGCTATTCTACTAGAGCATGGCGCTGACCCCAATCTGGCAGATGCTGATGGCAACACTGCCCTTCACCTGGCTGTCCTATCTCCTAATACCACTGTAGCAGGGCTGTTACTTGAGCATAATGCCAATATTAATGCTCAAAATAAGGTAAGGTTTTTTTATTTGTTGAGGAAGTTCTTTCAAAAAGTTGCATTCTTATTTTTCTTGAAGATTTTTTTTGCTTTTATTTTTAACTGTGTCTGCCCTTTTAGGAGGGATGTACCCCACTTATTCTTGCTGTCTCCGAACGTCATGAGGAGATAATGGAGTTTCTCCTTAAAAAAGGAGCTAACGTGCATGCTCGAGATCAGTGTGAAAGGTGAGGGGTTTTCAAAACTCTACATGGGTCTCTATAGTATTCTTTAGGTTCATTGATGAGAGGCATAGGAATGAGCTCTGAAAAAAAAAATGAGGTAGCCACACAGAAGCTTTTATTTCTGTGGGACTCGTGGAAGTGGGTCATACCTCAGTGGTTTCCCGTCATTCCTTGGCTCTGTCTGTGGTGGCCTTTCTGGCAGGAAACCTACCATTAGCTAAGCAGCATTGCCTCAATTTGAAAACCCATGTCCTGCATAGCAGCAGAGTTTGTATGTAATTGTTGTCTATATGGAAGCTTTGTTTGAAGATCAAGCATTTGTTTTGACTCCCTCTCCCATTTTATTGTTTCTCATAATGCTTAATGAAAAATGCTTTATCTTGTTAATTTTAAAGTAATGGAGAGAATACTTCTCTGAGGGCAAACAGGAATAAAAATAATTACACTTTCTGTGTTAAAGAATCTACTTCATATCATATTTTGGATGTTTCAGAACCCCACTTATGACAGCTGCTTCTGGGGGAGAGGTTAATTTGATAAAAGTTCTTCTTCAGTATGGTGCTGATGTTTCCCACAAAGACACTAATGGATGGACAGCTGAGGATTATGCTGTTATTCATGGATATTCTAGGTAAATTTTAAACTTTATTGTTAGAGTAAATTGTCAGTTATCAGTGCGGTTTTTGATCATTTTTGATAGCAGCACCAAGGTTTAACGGTGTGATGAGACCTGTGTTGAAGCTGTGTTCGATGATGTCTTCATAGAATTGTTTAGGTTGGAAAAGGCCTCTAAGATGATAATCAAGTGAAGACACCAACCTAACACTGCCAAGCCCATCATTAAATCGTGTCCCTAAGCACCACATCTACAACGTCTTTTAAATATGTGCAAGGCTGGTGATTCAGCAACTTACTTGGGCAGTCTGTTCCAATGCCTGACAACCTTTCCATTGAAGTGATTTTTCCTAATACCCAATCTAAACCTTCCTTGGCCCAACTTGAGGCTATTTCCTCTTTGTCTTCTGGTGTGTATCATTCCAGTGTCTAATGTTAGTTTGGAAGTTGAGGAAAATTTCTACAGAGACTTCTCTGTTTAATTTCAAGTTTTATTGCTAAGCCCACATCTGCCCAATGTAAACTCTAAAAAGTGTCTGTATCCTACAGTTATCCAGAGGTGGAACTTGGCAGACTGAAATACATGTAAGCCCTCTACCCCTGCCGGCACTGTTGTCCTTACTGGCTTCCACTACCACGACCAACCTTTTGTTTCAGAGGAGAAATAAGTGATATCCCTTTTGTTAAAATCTTGAGCAGTTTTATTCCTCTTATGGATAACTTTATTCCTGTGGTGGTTTCTACTCTAGAGTGGATAAGTGTGCTTAAAAACTAAGCTGAAATAAGTGTACCAAGCAGGAGTTAATAACTTTTTAGGTTTGAATATGCATCTGTAGAGTGAACGTGACTGTAGTGAATATTGATATATGTTACAGTCATGCAGTAAGTGCATATGAGTGTATGAATCTATACGGCTATGAGTATGTGTGGGATGGATAATAAGTGGCTATAAACTATTAAATGGTATATGCAAGTATGTGGTTATTTTTTACCAAATATATTTCCTCTCTTTCTCTCTGCAGTCTTAGTAAGCAACTGGGAGAATATGCAGACTGGGAAAACACAGTTTCTGCAGGTGGTGCACAGGGCATCACAGTACCTGGCACTCCGCACCGGGCAGGAGCTGCTGCCTTTATGTTGGGTGCACCTGCTGTGGACAGAGGAGGTAGGATCCTTAACCGTGGAGTAGCTCACTATGGCCTTTCCTGTGGGGGGGTTGTATTCTTAATGCTTACTGTGTTCACCATTGATTTTAGTGGCAGCATCACGTGGAGCAGCACAAATTTTGTGAATGTGCTTATTTGTTGCTAGTTGGAGGTGCTTCTTCAGGCTGTGAAAGCATTTGATTTGCGTGCTGTGGGTCCAATTCTTAAGGTTGTTGCCTTCTGTCTGAATGATTGCCCATCTATATAAGTTCTCCTTGAGAGAGGAGAAGAAAGGCAACAGGAAAGAAAATAGGCAGAAGTGGTTTTGTTTTTCAAGTATGTACAGTTTAGCCATAGATGGCCATTCAGATTGTGGAAATCCAATTACAAAAGCAGTAGGTTCATCCCAAATAGTTGTTCCTCTTCCTGTAGCTGGGAGGCAACGGAGTAATTAGGAGAAAGATACACGTCTTACTGATTTTCATAGAGCTTATGTGTCTTTGTTTTAATATTAGTAGTTCTATCTGCACTAAGATCCTTTTAGCAAGTCACCCTATTTTTCAGCATCACTTACAGTTGTTTCTCTGTAGGTGCTGTCAAGACATATTTAGGAAAAATTATATTGTAGAAGTAACTTTGTTAGCAGTAGCATTGCAGTGTCTGTGTACACTACATTGTCTTGGTCACAGTTTAATTTACAATAAAAATAAAGCTTTTCTTCCACTTCCAATAATTTTATGAAATATTTTTTTAAAAAAAACTGTTACTTGTGATCCAGAAAAACAGTTAAAATGCGTTGTGATCAAAAAATCATTCACTCGTTTAGTGAGTTTTAATAATCTAGCCTATGCTTATGAGCTAACAGAGCCCTAGAGGAATCTTAGAAAATTAATATCATAGCATAAATGAAATAGTTTTTCTTGTACTTTACATCTCAGGCCTTACAAGTGGGAGGTTTTATTCTTTCTGAGTTTTTAAGGGTGTTATCACAGAATCATAGAATTAACTGGGTTGGAAGAGACCTTCGAGATCATCAAGTCCAACCCTTGTTCGAACTCCACTGTGATTACTAGAGCATGGCACTCAGTGCCACATCCAGCCTCGTCTTAAAAACCTCCAGGGACGGTGAATCCACCACCTCTCTGGGCAGGCCATTCCAATGCCTGATCTCTCTCTCTGTAAAGAACTTCTTTCTAATATCCAACCTGACAGAACTTAAGCCTGTGCCCTCTTGTCCTATTGCTGATTGCCTGGGAGGAACTATATGGCAAATGGGCAGAAGACAGTGTTCAAATACTCGTCATTACTCCTTCAAATACAGTTTGTTACTTCTTTTTTTAAATATGTCAAGAAATATAAGCAAAATATGGGATACTTTTCCTCTCTGACTTTTCCCAGATACAGGATTTTAATTTAGAGTCAAACTTTGTTGCTTTGACTTAGGAACAGTTGCTTTGATCTAGTTGGAGATTGGTAAAGTTTTTTGGTAGATTGCAGGAAATAATTTTTCTTTTTGAAAGGTCTTCGTACAGGTAGTAGTGCACACAGTTACTGTCTCTGAGAGATTAGTAGCATATAAGGAACATTTATCGACATTAATTTTGCAGTCTCTGGCTTGCACACACAGAGCACAGGTCAATCCTGCATCAGGAGAGTCCCTTTGATATGCTACAGTAACAGGTTTAGAAGTCTCTGTTAGAGGAAACGCTGGAATGATCTTGAGAATACAGAGAAACCCATTTTGGAACTACTGTCTCTTCTTTTGCTCTTTTGTACTATTTTTCTGGGATCATTTTTCAAAGTACTCTCCTCTAATATGCAAGTCAGCATATTTAAGGAGTTAGCTTTTGCTTATTTGAATATTTACCCTTTTTCTGTCAGAATGTGCACTTTTTTATTAATCATGGACAGATTTGCAAAAATCTCCAAATGAATGGCCCAGCCTTAGCATATGGAATGACAGATGTTTTAGATTTGAAGTTGGAATTTCTTTCGCAAAAACTAATACTTATGCAGTTTTTCTAGAGGCAACAAGTCAGAGGTTTTTTTTAGCTACTACACTCTGTATTAGTGTATTGTTCCTTTTGCATCTCCCTGAGTCCCCACAGAAACTGTTGGCTTTCCAGCATGGAACTCTTAGAAAAGAATTAAGTGCCTCAGTGTGATTTGTATCTCCCAAGGTCAGTAAAAGTTGTCCTGTGTCATCTCTTAAGAAAATTGAGAAACAGAGAAGGGATGAGAAACCATTACAGTCATTTCTTAAATCTTTAAATGTATCTTTTTGATAAGAGTTCTTTTGCTACGTTCATTTTGTGTGGTAAAATCAGTATAAGCAGGACTCTGCTTTCAACACTGAAGAAATTTGGTGTCAGGTAGCTGCAATAACTGAACTACACCATTCATTGCCTTAAAATACAAAATTTTCCTAAGTAGGATGGGTAGATCAGGTGCATAGTGATTTATATTCTGAGCCTCTGTTCCACAACACACAGACATGCACACATACAAACACATATGCAGGATACTCACGCTAGTCAATTCACTCATTTTGGTCTTGGGGGAACACTGTGACCTCTTGTCAGGTCTGTGTTCTGCTGATGACATAGTTTCTCTGTGTGAATGGTTCAGCATGATCAGATCAATGTAAGCAGGACTCCTGTCTTCAAAGGTAGGAGGGGTCTGTGTTTGCATCAGACACTAACACAACTTTTCAGGGGAGCTGAATTAAGGCAACAAGTTCCTGGGTTCCTTTTTTAGCGAGGGATAACAAACATGCTAAAACTGTGACTTGAGTGAGTGTAAACGACACAATGGCTCAGAGTTGCATGGTGGTATGAGTACTAGGAGCCAAGATTTCCTTCAGATTTCTGGGTAGTCTATCTCCAATGTTTAGTTGTTGGCACATACAGATTTTCAAGTTGCTTTGAGTATGGATTTTTGTGTGCTATATGTATAAATTTAGCACTCTAGAACCATGAAGGAATGGGGTTGGCAGCCTGTGCTACACAGGGAGTAGTCAAGTTGAGGGAAATACTAAAGTTGTCAGAAGAGTAAATTTCTCACAAATTGTTTCAGTATTTAAAAATATTGAAATATGCGCCTTACATGGAGCAAGTAAAGAGAACTTGCTGTTAGACACTGTACCTTAAGAGTAAAGTTCTATAGATTGTGATTTCTTTTGTTTCCAGCACTTAAAACTGTAGAGTAGGCTGGTAGTCACACTCCCACTGCTGTAGCTGCTTTGATGTACTGCTTATGTTTTCTAAGTTTCTGGGAATTTCAGTTTATTCTGATGTCATTATTTCGTCTGTCCTTTCCATGCCTTTTCCTAAATGGATATAGGAATGCAACAATCTCCTAACCAGACATCAAGAACAGGAAAATCAAGGAAAGGTATTTTATGCAGTAGCATTTCAAATATGAAATGTGTTGTACTATATACAAATACACATCTATGATGTTTATTATCCTGGAGGTCCCTATGTTGATGGTATTGGTTTTTTAAATTGTATTTGAGAGCAGGCTTTGCGTGATTTTTATTGGTTTGCATGTTTTGCATTGGTTCTTTATTATTGAATTTAACGTTTGCTTTGTGTCATTAGTGGTAATAAATAATTTTATTTTTACATATGTGCTTCTGTTAGTCTGAAAGGGAAATGGATTTCAAATCAAGTAGAAACAAACAATCCCCAGAGACTTTTCTAGATCCCATTTCTACAGTGGTCAGAGTTTGTCTTAAAGCTAGCTCATGAACTTTTCCTCTCTTGCCTTTTAAAGGACAATGTGACCTGGTCTTGATCATTGCTTCAAGTTACTATTCATTGAAAGCAAAAGTTCAGAAAACTGAGTCAGCTGTTTTGATGAATTATAACTGTATTAATTGAAAATATAACTGAAGTCACTTGTCAAGAGTGATAACTCCACACTGTCCACCCAGCTCTAAGAAACAGATTTTTATTCAGCTGGGGATGTTAGCAGGTAGATTAAACTGCTGGTACCGATTAACAGAAAACTGTTACAACTAATTAATATTTTTTAAATATTGCAATAGGAAACATTAAAAATTAGAGACTGTGTTGGTATTTTAACTGTTAGCTTGTCCTTGCACTGGAGATTTCAGCTTCTAGGTTTTATCTACGTGACATATACACTGTAGTTCATTGTCCAAAAGCCCAGTGCAGGTCAGGAGATGTACACATCAAAATTACCACAGAAGCCCTGTCTTTAAAAAAACCCGAAATTTGCATACTCATTTGTGGTTTACTGCTAGTAGAGGAGATGTGTTCAGGCATGATATGCCTTTGTTTTCTTTTCCCTTGTATGATTCTGCACAAGACCTTGTCATCATACAACTCTTTGGAAGGTCACCAGTCTCTTATTTATAAGTGACTTCATTTTGTTATGATAGTGAACAAGAATTAGTTATCAAGAACTTGAGGAAATAGCTGAAATAGATACTGTGGGGAGGTTGTTTCTCTTTTTCCTTTCTGTTTTGGGAATTGCAGAGCTCTTTTATTTCATCTTAGCTGTTGAGAGGTTTTAGCAATCTTCAGTCCGGATTCCTGGAATTCAGGTTTCTTTAGTACATCAGTGATGTGCTAGAGTGCACTCTCATCAAGTTTGCAAATAGCCTTAAATTGGAGGGATCTACTTCAGGGCAGTGCTACCATTCAGGGGCACTGTACCCTGACAGGCCTGTCTTACAGAATTCAGCAAGGGCAATTGCAAAGGCTGCACATGGAAAGGAAACCCAATTGCTACAAAACATGATGGGATCGCCTCGCTGGAGAGCTGCTTTGCTGAGAAAGTCCGGAGGGTCTTGGCAGAATGTGAGCTGAGAATGAGCCAGCAGGATGCCTTGGCAACAGTGTCCTGGGTTGTATTAAGAGCAGCATAGCCAAGAGATTGAGGAAAGTGATTATCCACTCCTGCTTGGCTCTTACTGGATTGTGTCCAGCACCCTGGGTATAATATAAAATCTCTTTTGCCTCAAATGCAAAATAGATTGATTGGTCTTTCAACAATGAGCAAGTTCAGTGGAAGGCCACCAGATTTATCAGGGGCAGGAGTATTTGCCCTTTGAAGACAGGCTGAGGAAACCAGGTTATTTTAGCCTAGGGAAGAGGTGACTTAGGGACCTAGCAGCAGCTTCTAGTACATATGAGAAGACAAAGCCGGGTGCTTCCCAGTGACAGGAGGAGAGATGCAAGAGGTATAAATAGAAATGAGTTTCTAATTGGACATGGGAACAATAAAGACAGTAAAACAGAGACATTGTAGACTCTCCCTCCTTGGAGGTGTTCGAGACCAGACCGGATAAAGCCCTAAACAACCTTACCTGACCTCAAAGCTGAGCCTGCTTTGAGAAGGCGGTTGGCTAAGAGACTTCCTCCATGGCCTTGATTTATCCTATGTGGAAGTAGCTTGGAGAATAGTATAGAATGCCCTGATTTTGCCCCTTTTGTCTGCTGAACACCCTTTTTGGTGCAGTGTAGAGAACTGCTGATGATTCTTCCACTTGAGAATAAGCTTTAGATCTTGATTATGCTTTTTAATTTTCTTTACTTTTTCAGAATAATCTGTAACTGGGTAAAGCAGCAGATAGCATAGCATATAGCATAATGTTATACCTAATGGTGCTTAAATTAGTAAAATCTCTGCATGTGATGTGTACTCACGTGTAATATGAATACTTTGGAGATTCTTTGTCTTGCTAAACCACCACCATTTTGTTCAGTGTTAACTAACTTTTTTTTTAAAGTTTAGACATGTTTTTTAAACTTTTAGATATAAGCATCTAAAGGGGTTATAGCTATTCTCTGCCCTCCCCTCCCCTCTTCTTTCTTTTCTTTTTAATTCAGTGTGGTTTGAAAAAGCAGTTTTGTTTTGGAAATGCACTCATTCATGCCACCTTGTATTGAGTTGACTACCTGAAGCATCATTCTATTACGACCTGTAGAGTTGTCCCTATTAAATGTTTATGTGTACTAGTTAATTTTTAATGTGCCCAATCTAATTTCAACTAATTTCAATTAATGTTTGAACAGCAGCAGATGACTTTTCCCAAGGAGACTCAATAAGGTGAGACTTTGAAAATACCTAACACTTAGCTGAGGAATTATTTGAGAGATGTAGTACTCATTTTGTTTTGCTTTTCAAGAACCTCCGAGAAAGAGGGAAGCGATGACAGTTGGCATACCTCTGAGGAAGAGGAACTCGATTTTACCCCCAAGGTATGGTGCATTTACAGAAAAAATGTTCTGAAAAATTAAGGGACTTAAAGGCAAGTTTTCTTTGGGATTGAAAGACACTCCTGTTCCAGCCAATATTGTTTTCTCTTTAGAAACAATCTCTGGCCTGCCAGCCTTTCTTCTGCTGTGAGTTTTTCCTAAAAGACTTGTAGCTGAGGCAGAGCATGCAGTATTTTTGTAGTTTGGAGCAAAAGAGCAGTAGGTGACAAGTTAAAAAGCCACATAGTTTTTTATTTGTTCTTGTTCCTTTGAGTCACATTTGCAGACCCTAAAAGTTTTTGAGTTACTATTATAACGTATTCTGTTCTTCTCCAAAACCTATTCTGTTCTTCTTCAAACATTGTTATTGTTGTGTGTAAATTTGGTGATAGATTCCTAACTGATAAAGAAAAACAACATTTATTTATCAAGATCTACTCCATCACCTAGTTCTCCTTTCCTCCTCAGCAGGTTCCTCAAGAGTGCTTAATGAATGGATGGGTCATCTTTTTTGTTCTATAAGATGACATTTTGTGCTTGCACGTGATCTCACACTGCATGTTTTACTTCTGTTTCTGAATGCTCGGGTAGATTTTTTTTTTATCAGTTACAAGCTCTCACACATTGTTTTTACTAATGGTGTGGAGAATTATCAACTTCTGAGTGGTGTCTGGAGCATCTGTTCTGTTGCGCTGGAATTCTGCAGTCATGAGGAACCACAGTGTGGTAGTTCAACCCACTCTGTAATGCTGGAGATGCAAGCATGTTTAGTTTTAACATGATTTCATTTTCTTGCACTGATTTAAATAGAAATTATGCATTTTTCTGGCATGATTTTTAAATTTAGGGATATTTTGCTAAGTGTACTTGCAGGGACTAATTTATCCATTAGATCTAGGGATTTTAACAGTTACTTGAGTAGTACACATTTGTAAGTAAGCATGCTGGAACTTCTATCTTGAATATAGCTGACTTCTACTTAAATTTTATTAATATAAGAAACAGATTTTTAGAACTAATATGCATGCAAACATAATTTTGGAAGCAGTTTGTAGAAGGGTGCTAGTTCTGTGTGAAATACTTCCTGAACTGCATACATGAGGAGTGTCTTTGTAGTTAGAGATATAGGATGAAGCCACCACTATCATAAGGACAGTCTGATTATATTTACTGTTCAAGATTTGATGTGAACAAAGGATTTGTTGCTGTTACTGTTAAAAAAATTCTTAAATAAATCTTTATTTACAGAAGCTGCAGAAGCCAAACTTGACACTGCTAATGAATGCTTCACAGCACTTCAGGAAAAACAGTAAGCTATTTGGAAAAGGTTGAATGATATAGCAATATATAAAAGTAGACTTCCTAAGTAGGTTTTAGGGTTTGGATTTTTTTATTTGTGCTATAGTAAATGAGAAAACTAGCATTTTGAAAACACAGCATTTAATAATTTAGAATAAAATAAGTCATTAAAATGAAGATATTCATCTTCTATTAAGCCTTTTTCCCTCATAAAGTCCAACCTCCATCCTGCCCAACCTTACCTGTTTCCAGACATTCCTAGATGGCTCATCTCCTGTGCACTAATCTGATAACATTGCTCTTTACTTAACTCCTTCTGTTCACATGCATTTTCCCTTTTCTTGTGCTTTAAGATGATGATGATGGTTCTAGAATTGAAAGTCCTAAATCACCAAAGAAAAGTCTCAAACAGCAAATCCCATCAGATGCAAACCTGAACAAAGGAGGCAGTGAAGAATTGTTTAATCAAGATGTCTCAGCTGCAAGTAACCTGGAGGAAGAAGAATTGGAGGAGGAGGAAGAAGAGGAGGAGGAGGAAGATGATGATGAAAATCATGAAGATGGTGATGAAGATGATGAGGAGGAAGAGGAGGAGGATGAAGATTTTACTGAAGATGAAGAGGAGGAGGAAGAGCTGGAAGATGAAGAAGCTCAGTCTAGTGAAATACTGGAAGAGGAGCAGGGAGAAAAAACAGAACCTAAAGGTGAAATTAATGGGAAATTAGAGAATTTTAGTAAAGCTAAATATGAAGAGGAAGCTCAGTGTGAAACTGGAGCTGTCTGCACTGATGATAAAATAAGTAAAGAACATGATGAAAAGGGGGAGGAATCTGTTGATACTCCTGTGTCTTTCATAGCTGGGTGTTATGAAAGATTGCAAGAAAATAAAACATCAGTGTCTCCAAAGATCATGAATAATGAAGTATCTTGCAAGTCAGTACCAAAACAAGCTGTCTTTCAAAATCTAAATAATCTGCAAGATACGCAAGAAAGCTGGAACAGGAAAAGCATGATTCAGGAGAAGTTTCACAGAAATGCTGACTCCTGTTTTGTAAATTCTGAAATGACAGACTGGAAAAAAGAGATACCTCAGCCTCTCTCAGATAGTTGTGGTCCTAAGGAGAAAAAGTCAAGCTTCAGTGATGACTTTGAAAGTGATAATAATTCTTGGTCAGCAGCAAAAAATCCAGGACTTGAAAGAGAAATACCAAGCTCTGTCATTGTTGATCGTGTGAGTGATGAAGATACTGAAGAAGAGCAATATGAAGGAGCAGGTGATAAAATCTGTGACCCACTGAAACAAGAAAGCGAAAACTTGCACTTAAATAGACATGAAGAAAATTTGAGAGCATTTCATTCAAGCACCAAAGTAAGTATATAGAGATGATTCAATCACAAGGGTATTTCCTAAAGGGTCATATAGGTAAGAAACAAATAGTAAACTGGATTTCTGTTAATATGTATTCTTCACATATCTGCATCTTTTGATCATCCATTTTTAATGTTAGATAATGTCTTACTCCTAGCCAAAACAGTTTCTTTGTTGTAAGAATATGGTTTTGCAGGCAAAAGAATAGGCAGTAGACTCTGGAATTAGTTAGAATTTTCTCAGTTCGATGTACAGTTTTTATCAGCGAAGATTTACTGCTGTTTAGGAAAATGCATGGTACGATGGCTGAAAGTGAGAAAACAAAAAGAAATTTGTGGAAGATTGAGAGCAGGAAGCTAGTGATTTTCCTTGGAGCAAAGTAGGGGAAGAAAAGGCATATGTTCCAGAATGATGTAACTTAATGAAACTAGAGGTGGACTGACGTGAGGAATTGCTAATGTAGGAACAGCAAAGAATGCTTATTTCTGTTCTTTTCAGCTGCTTTAGTTGATCTCTTTTAGGAAGAATCACCTGAACAGCAAGAAGTTGAGAAGCAGGACAAGGAAGACACTGGTGAAAAGCTACGAACTACAGTTGCTGAGGATGTGAAAAATTCTGTTTGTTATGATATCTGTGAAGTTCACAATGCTTCAAAAGACAACTCAGGTGAGAGAAATGAGTTAGTACCTACTGATCCCAACTCTTCTTCTACAAATATTAATGCACAGAAAATTAACTAAAATGGTGATTGACTTCTGAGATAGCAAAATTTTCCCTTCCTTGTGAATCCCATTGGGTACTGGCAGAGAAGGAAAGCAGCTTTCGTTCCTTTTTATTCATTCTTGAAGAACTAAAATTGTAGCACTGTATTCCAAGCAATGCAATATGAAGTGTGAGGTAAACATATGCAGGTATTCTTCCCAAGAATGCCAAGACAGTGGAAAGATTAAATGGATTTATTTCATATGTACAGACCACTTTTTTACAGTGTTGCATGCATTGCCCTTCAGGGGCAAAGGCAATGCCCCACCTCCTCCAAGGCGTTTTGTATCTTGTCTCTCCTCCCCCACCCTCTGTGGCCCAAGGAGGCCTTTTACATGTCTGCAAACATGTGTCTCTACATGCTCATTTGTCTGTATGCATTTTACCATAATCATGCATTTTGGCATGGTGTCAGTAGTCAGAGTCCAGGCTGGAACCAGCAGGTGCCTCTTCTAGGGTGGGTGCCCTCACTGGTCTCCAGCTCCTTCTCTCTACAAAAATGAATCCTGAATCTGTTTTACCTAATGAAGTAGCTTAAAACTGAGAAATAAGAAAGAACAATCTGGCCGGGAACCCACTGAGATTGAACGTTACAATCATCTCACTAGAGAAGAGGTTTGAATTTTAAGCCTCTGAGATAGAAACGGCTTTTGTGTCTTGGGGTAAGTGTTTGAGCTGTGAGCCTCTACTCTGTTTTTAAAAAGCAGTTCTTAGGTGTGCAGCTTCTGGGAAGGTGCAGTGTTAACTGTCAAGGAAGATCCTTCCTGGTAGTTCTACAAAAGAAACATTGGGTTTTGGTGACTTTAGTGATGTTAGGGTGAGGATGGTTTGGGTAGTGTTTCTGCCCTGTACAGTGGAAAGTGATAGTAAATGCCAAATTCTGGAGCTGTAGGTTGCAGAGAGTTGACCTAAACTCTGTACACAACAGGACTGCAGCATACTGGAGTCTCTTTCTCAATGTTACTCAGAACGAGTTGGATATTGCCTGTAGCTGTGTCAGCTGTTGTATATAGTCATCTTCTGCTGGAAAGGAAGGAAGAGGAACTGGCTATGTAAGGAGCATACCATGATGGGTCTGTGTGTGCAGAAACCCTTTAACATGTGAAAAGGGGAGATTTCCTCAATCCTCAGTGATTTGTTTGTCTGTCAGTGTCCCAGGAAAGCTGAGACCCTTGTGCCCAACCTTGTCCTGTTATGGGGACCCATCACCAAACAGTCCTGATGGATCAGAGAGCAATTCGACTGCCCATTTTAGGGGGCTCAGCCAACAGCATAAGGCAGACCCCTCAGTGGGTCTTCCCAGTTTATTCAAGTGTCTTACCCACTGCGAGCACCTGTGAAGGACTCACACGAACAGTTTGCAGAATAACACTTTATTAATACAAAACTGTGACAGGTCAAGGTTCAAGGATCACTGGTGATAGTATCTGACTGCAGAGATGCTTTTAAAGCAATACAGACAAGCTCTAATCCCCATAAAAGTATTCAGCACACGTACAGTGCAGTTCTTACCCAGCAGGCTCCCTACAGGTTCAGCCTATTGACTGATCCCAGCAGTTACGATGGAGTCTTCCCTAACTTTTCCTCCATTCTCAGCTTACTTTTATACTACTGCTTTGTGTTTAGGTGGAGCTTGAGTGACTTTAGTCCTAAATACCTTTGTTACTGATTGGTGCAAAATTCTCTCGCTTTGCTTTTAAAGATACAGTCAAAAAATAAAGAGCACCTGCCCAGGGGGACGTGGTCATACTTTGGGGGTGGGTAACTTTGGGATGGAGGTGTGTGTTAGTATTGTAATTAGGCTTTAATGAACCAAGTTCATCCGAGGAGAGAGGTTTTGCACAGCTGTTGGCTCAGCAGCAGGACATCTTCTCCTATCTTCCTTGGTTGAGAGGTGTTATGTGGGTTATCAGCTGCAAAGTGCCACTGAGTTCCCCTCCCTGCAGGGATTTCCACAGAGCCTGGCCATGATGTCTCCACTCCACGCTCCATTCCATTCCTTTTAGCAGGTGGTTACTTACGGTTGTGTGGGGAATCACCATGGAACATGCTAACTGCATTCCATCCAGGGAGCAGCAGTTGCATTTTACCCTGTAATTTCTGTATCATTATAACTTCTGTGAGGATGTGAATATAACTTCTCAGTTTCCTCTAATTTTTGCCACCAGCCATCTTCTCACACCCTTGAATAAAACTCACTTCTTAGTTTGTCCTCAGCAATAAAACCTGCATCTTTTGGATGCAAGTCTTGACTGATAGGGAAAAGCAGAGTGAAATATAAGCACTCAAGCATCTCACTTCTTACTTGTTTTGTAGGTACCCTGCCAGCAGTGAGAGCAGAGCAAGAGGAAGATGCTGAATCTCCCTGGGATTCTGAGGTACTTTGTGTGAAGGACACAGGTGTTCCCACTGCAGGGGGTAGGAGTAAGATCCAGAAGCACTTGAGAGCTTCTCTTTGGCTTGGGCTCTACTGTTGATAAGGCTTATTTCCTCTTTTCCTGCTTTCTCCTGTTTGTAACTGGGGACCCTTTAAATACTTCTGTTCTAGGCCAGCTGTTCAGTTGGGATTGGGGTGAAGTTAGATCAAGCCAATGGCTTGGGTCTCATAGCAACCGGCCTCTGAGTTCAGTTTCTAGTATAATATTGAAGTATTGAACTTCCTTGTTGCTTAAAATACTCTGACCTTTTCCCAGAGGCTGGCAGGTTTGATGCTTTTTCACCATTCAGCTCTAGTCTTCTGACCTGATCAGCAGTTGCCTCTGCAGTCTACAACCTAGACGGTTACCTGCCTCTGAATAGGTCCTTCCTACCTCTTGTAGTGGACTCTGGCCCTTTTTGAAAGTTATGTTCAACAGAGACACCACGCATGCTGGCTGTGTTTTTCTTTTTAATTCTTTCTGTCCATGGTAATGAGCAAGTCTGTAGCTACCCCACTCTGGCTTTTCTTATGAGGAAAAATGGACTCTTCCCATGCCTTTGTTAAAAATACAAGACTAAAATGTTATTATTTTTAAGGTAGCTGTAAGCTTTGCCTTGCTAGTCTTTGACCAGCCCAAATGACCCTTGTGATTGAGAATAGCATTTTGTTCACTCACTACTGCAGGATATGTGCCTAGGGAGCATCAGCACAGACTTGACTGTCAGGTACAACGTCAGTGCAAATATTGGATCACTGCAGACCTGCAACTGTTGGTTCACAGTCTGCATCTTGAGTTAACACATTAATTCTCTTCTGTGGTTGTCCAGTTTGTCAGTGTGACAGAATATTTTAGATGAGTTGTGAAGTTTTTGCCTAAGATCTGGAAACAGACACAACTGTTTTGATTTTCCAGTATACTATGTCTTGATGAATCCTTTCCAAGGGTATGGTAAAAATTTGTATCTCTAATATACTTGATGCCGTGCTATGCAAATTGACTTAAGCAGGAGCTTTTTGTGTAGAAATGATTGAAAATGCATTTTACCAATTCTCATTCATGTGTTTTGGGTTACACAGGCAGATTCTCAAAGTCTGGGAAAAGTATCATCCAGTATGTTGCTCCCAGCTGCAGAGAGACACGGAGTATGCTCCCATATTGGTTCAGGGGAACACAACAATGGTAACTTCCTGGTGGCCTAGTGTTTGTCTGTAAGCTTTTATAGGCTGAAGTGAACTTGTATGTGTCTGCCTTAGAAGTGCTGTCATGATGTGGGTGTGAGCTACACCAGTGAGATGCTTATTGTAAATTAATGCCTTATCACAGTGCTTGCCGACCAGTTTGCAAAGGAAGTTGTTTGCATTATGTGCGTTATTTGGACATGTTTCTATTTTCTTTGATTCAGGTTCTTGTTGCAGTGATGAAAGTGTATGTGGTTTAGGATTGACCCTTTCTGAACATTTAACTGTCTTGGATGATAATGCAGTGTAAAGACAGCTGTGATCTGGCTAAACATTTTTTTTCCTCCTAGCTCAACTTTTGATAGCTTTTTATTCTGCTGTGCATAGGGGCTAAAATAGGACTAAAAGTTCAGGTTTTGTTGCTGAGGATTTCTGTCTGTAGTTTGTGGCACTGTCTCATGAGCATCTTTAGCAAAACATTATGAGCTCCCAGGAGCTTGAAATATAGTTGTTAAGTATTGGTTGTGGACGTCTGCTTTGCATGATTCTACTAAGACATCAGTGTAAAAATAGGGTAAAAGGTGATTATAGTAATCTTGCTAAGGTCTTTCCATCCTGCTAGATGACCAGGTTTAGTGAAATCAAATGCTGTTTTTTAATGTTAGTTTGGGGTTTTTTGAAATATAAATTTTTTGACATGGAGCCATGATTAGTAACATTTCGTGCGCTTACTTCATGAGAGGACTCAAACTGTAAGATGACTAACATAGAAGATTTGAGAATTATAGGCAGGGCAGTAGATTCTGTGGGTTTGGAAATGATTCAGTATTGGGCAAAATTAAAAAAAAAAAATATATGGAACTGTGCTATAAATGTAGATTAAAACCAAACATCTGTTTCTGTTGTTCCCTTGCAAGCTAAACCACAACAATCTGATGAGGACTACCTTGATTTTACCTTGTTACACATGTATGAGATTTCTGTGTCTGCACCTATGGTTTCAATGGAAAGGAAAATGCACTTGGGGAATAATCACAGTCATAATGCTGTTTTATGATCATTCATTACAGCAGATCAGCTTTGGCTTTTGAAATAATCATTTTAGAAAGCAGAATTCAATTCCTCAAAAGGACTAAATATTTTCATCTTGTTCTGTTAACAAGCATGACCTTATTGCTTCACATACATTACTTAGTTCTTCAGTAATTATTTTTTAAATCCAAGGTGCATGATGAGAAGTATGCATTGTTCTTTTCTTGTATACTAATGCAGGTGCTACATGATGAGGTAAATTGAATGTTGATGAAATATTAGTCGTAAACTGGATGAAATAATGCCTGTGACTTGTTTCTGCTTAGTTATAGAAACTACTGGTGTTGAATAGAGTAAAAAATACCCACAAATAAATAACATTTTCCAAAACATTTTTCACCTCCAGGTTTTTTTGAGAAACCCAACAATTCACATGTGAGTATTTTTTCGTATCAGACTAACTACTTATTCTATTCATTAAATAGTATGTAGTTACTTTGAATTTGGTATTTTATCATTGAACTGTCTTTCCTAGCTGAAGACTCCCAAATCTGCTTTGGAAATTGATGAAACCTCTCTTAAAAACAGACAGCAGAAGTCAGGTAATGTTCTCTTCAAGTGGTTTTGGGTTTAGCTTCATAATTTTTAGGAGTATTTAGTAAGGCATCTGTTTTGTGTTTGGCAGATCTATTGCAGGAATTTGGTTTAGAAGATGCCGAGGACATTGAAGGTATCGTAACAGTCTCTTTCTAATGTTCTTTTATGGACAGACACATTGTACTGGCAGTTTTTTTCCTAATATTAAATTAATGTTTCTAGCAGGGTGTTCTGGAAGCAGGTGGTCTACTGAAATATGCACCTGTATGTCTTTGGTCCCTGCTGTAGTCTGCCATTCAACCCTAAATACCCTTCTGTGACATAGGCTTCCTCCAGCATACATGCTGTCATTTCCCCTTTTCAGGCAGTCCTGAGGTTTGCTTTCCTTCCAATTTGCATTCTATTTTTTAATATTACAAGCACTGAAAGCCAGTTGTAGCCAGGTGGGTGTTGGTCTCTTCTCCCAGGCAGCTAGCAATAGGGCAAGTGGACGAAGTGTTAAGCTGCACCAGAGGAAGTTTAGGTTAGACTTCAGGAAGAAGTTCTTTATAGAGAGCTTGATTGGGCATTGGAATGGGCTGTCCAGGGAGGTGGTGGAGATGTTTAAGAAAAGATTGGATGTGGTATTTAGTGCTGTGATGTAGTTGACAACGTGGTCATAGGTTGGATTCGATGATCTCAGAGGTCTTTTCCAATCTGGTTGATTCTGTGATTCTGTGACTGCCTTTCCGTAGCTCATTTCAGGTCAGTTATTTTTCCTGTGTGTCTTTAATGATTTGTCATGTTGGGTTTTACCCATATGTTATCTTGAAGATCAGATATTGAAAAGTCCATGTGAAAATTTCTTTCAATGTTTTAGACTTGAATTTAAGCAATTGAAATTGCTTCAGCAAAGCATCACCATTCCTGAAACACAAATATTTCTAACTCTAAAAGGGCTAAGTGGTCTCATTCACAAGTTTATTTAATGAATCTGGGAAATAGGTACAGTATCTTCCACAATTAAATGTTGAACAAGATGAAATTTCCCATTCTATTTACTTTGTTGCTGACTCATAGTAATAACTTCTTAAAATCTATATTTAGGTCAAAATTAAGTAGTAGTATTCTCATGTTTTCAGTACAGAGGGGTAGCTGCTTTGCACTTTAATCTGGAAAAAGTCATTTTGTAAGACAATTTATGAGAAGGGAAATGTCAGAAGACAGCAGAGAAGTAAAGGCTAATTGGAAAGAACACTAAAAGTCATCTTTTGATGTCATCTAGAGAACAGGCAGAGTAAAAAGTGAGGGATTTGCATCTTTTGTATGCACAGTGATTTGTGTTAGGCACAAAGCCAGATTCATTTAACCCCACTGCAGGTGTCAATTAAAAAAAATAGATGCTAGTATTAAATGACTGGCAAAAATACAGGTTAATTCACTTAGGGGGGAGGGTTTAATATTTTTTTTATGGCAGGCTCTTCAGAAGCTTCAGACCAGTGTTCTACCAATGTTTTAACTAAAAATTTCTCCCATGCTAAAAGTAAAAAATCTTAACAATTAAGAGTTATCCCTCTTTCAGAGACAGTTGCCAATAATACAGAAAATAGACTCTTGAATCACTGCTCCGAGATGAACTTTTATTTTCAACAGCTAGTGAGGGAAGTTCTTATATCTTTCCACTTTGTTTGTGAATTATTTTTCCAATCACTAGTAAAAGAATTACTGACACAATGAGAACTGGAATTTTGAAGATGGAATGACGTTGTTGCCTTTTGTCTTTCCTGTCTTTTTCCTTTTTCTGTGCCCATTATAGAGAAATTTCAAGATTGATTAAGCCCTATGTGAAGTAAATCTTACAGGCTCCAAAGACCTGAAATCTTACCTGAAGACTGAGATTTCAGACTCAAATAGCTGCTACTGAAGACTTTACTGATGAGCAAGACTAAATAGGAGTTTGTCTTCTTTTGATTATAGCAGTCTTGCTAGGGATGATTTATGACACTCACTACAGTAACTTCTATGGTGCTGTCTACAAATGCTCCCTGGCCACCAGCACATCTGTTATCTGTTTGTGCTGCTGGTTGAAGCCTTCACCTGCACCAGCAAACAGCTTGGTATTGGGATATCTATAAGCATGAGTAAAGTCTAAAGCTACTCTATGATACTGAAAACAAGAAAAAGGGGGAAATGCCTGTGTTCCTTATAGAGCATTATCCTTCAATAATTATTAATGATTGCTGTTATTATTGTCTTTAATATTCATCAGACTGTCTGCAGTGCATCACAGTCATCAATAGATCATCATAACAAACCTGTGAAATAAGTGCTGTCAACCCACTAATGATTACTTTGTGTTGGGAAATACCTTGTGCTGAAATGCTCAAAAACCAAATCTACCAAAATATCTAGGAAATTCTACTCAGCAGTGATGGAGGTGGGAGGAGAAGGTTGTTATTTCACACTGTGTAACTTGGGATTAGAATCGACTTCTGGAGACCTATATATGAATGACTGAGGAGCTTGGGTTCCCAGTTCAGACATATGAGTTGTAACTCGAAGCTTGTAATCCTCTTAAAGAAATGAAAGCTTTCAAAAGTAGTCCCCTAAAGCAGAAAATGCCAGAAGCGAGATTTGTCCTGTGACTCATTAATACTGTGTCCTTTATTTTGTATTTTTATGATAATATCTACCTATTTTTCTCTGTCTCCTTCATTTTTCTTGTAGGAAGGGTATTGCGTTCCTCTTCAGCAGTGAAACTGTGTACAGAAAGGCTGTTGCATAGAAATCATAGAATTACGGAGCAGGAAAGGAGGTGCAGAGTGATTAAAGTGAAAAGCCTCCATCTCTTGTGTTTAGATTTCACACTTGAGGTGCTGGGACTTGTTTGGTTTTGAATATTTGTTAATTAAAAGCATTCAGTGTGCCCAGACAGAGTGACTGCTTCTGAGAGGTTTGTGACTGCCCGTATTATATAGAAATTCTGAGAGAGGAAAGAGTGGAATCCAGTTTTCAATGTGTGTGAAATGTTCAGATCACAGTTTCTCAACGTCACACAAGTCTGTATTTCATTTAGTGTCCCATTCATGTCTCCTGCAACTGTTTGAAATACTCAGTCCAGATCCATGTCTAAAGACAGATTTGTTTCATGCATAAAGTTGGGACCTCATAAGATTTCAAAGCTTTATAATTTTTTTCATGGTTTTCTGTGCACAACACATAGGGAAATTAAAATTGCTGGAGGAACATAACTGATTACTAAATAGCACACAGTGTGTCAGAGAAATTGAGATCATGCACCTTTAAGAAACAAGATTGGTTTACTTGTGCCCATTTATAGTGAATTTCAGCAAATTTCCTTTATACATTAAAAGCTAAAATGCCCTGGAAGAAAGCAATTCACACAGATACATCTTAACTCTCTATTACAGTAATTTTCTTTCTAGGAGCTCACAATTTAGAGGGGATGTGTTACTTTATGTTAAGATTTGTCTCACAAATATGATACAAGATGCAATCTAGGTGTAAATAAGTAGAGTTAGCTCATACTGTTTATCAAAATACTTGTTTTCTCACTGTAGGTGAGTTCTCAGGATCTGCCTTTCATATGTCATCATCAGCTGAAAAAGATGATGTCAAGGATGCCCTTGAAAACTATGGGGTGTGGGTATGTAACACCAAATATTTTGAATTAGAGTCTGAATCAGTAAATTGTATTATACACTAATGTAAAGAAAACTTACCAATCAATGAATAATTCTGAAGCGAAAGTCCTATAGAAATTACAGCCTGAAGTAAATGGGATGCAGTCTTCTCATGGTGGGGAAAAATCCTTATAATTATATTGGATACTTGCTGTTACAATAATTTGTTTCCAGCTGGTTTGCTTAAATTTTGTTCGGTGTTTTTCCTTTTGCGTGGTGCTGGGAAACAGTGTAGTGAAATTCTTTTTTTTTCCCTGTGCAAAAGGCACATTCAAGTAAACAGGGAGATTTGTATATAATATGCTGATCTGTTTGATTAAACATACCAGGTAAAAGAAAGATGAAATAAAAAAAAATTAAATGTTGTGACCTTCTTGATGCTTTCTCTGCCCATGCAGAATACATGCTTGTTTGGCCATGTTAGTAAGTGTTTGAGAAAGGTTTATTCAGAGGGCATTCTAGAGAGGAATAAGGCAGCTTGGAATGGAATTTAAAATTTCTGCATCTTGGCTGAAGAAATAGGCCTCTCCTTAGCCAATTCTCTGTGTGGTGGACAGTAAAAAGCTTGTCATGTTGATTAACAGTGTATTAGCTTAGCTAGCCGATACACTGCCAGACAGTGGAAAACAATGGAGGATGAGAAAATGTTGGCAGTTACAAAGACAAGTGGTATTAAAGCAATAAAACATGAAAAAATAAATTGCTTTCTAACGAAGGCCACCAGTTAGAGAAAGCAGACAGGCTTAGAGGTAAAAGTAACCCTAATGTCCAGTCAAGTCTAATCCAGAAAAACTGTTGTCTCTAAAGTAAGTCCTTCTGTTTTTAAGAAAGAGATGATTCAGTGAACTGTTAATTTAGTATCCCTTGCTTTGTATTATAAAAATTGTTTCAAAAATACCTTAATTCTATTATTTCTATTATACGATAGGATGAGTTTGCAGCAGAAATTACTTAGATTAACTGTAACTTCTTTTTTCTTGGTAATCTTTTTGTCTGTACCTGTTTACTTAAGGATAAATATATTTTAGAAACTACCAACTTGATAGAAAAAAGAGCACATGAAAATCAGACTGACAAAGCAGAAATTTCACATCAGGAAGCCCTAGCAGAAAATGAGGAATTGCACAGTGCTGATAAGGAGTTAAGTCTGAAACCTTGGGAAGAAAGATATGAAAAGCTGTGGATTGAAAAGGAGAAAAGAGAATTGAAAACAAATTTTAAAAACATTACAGCAGAATTGAAGCAGTTGTTTGGTGAAAATGAAACTGGGAAAACTGCTTCCCATGTGAAAGAAATACCAGAAGATGGCTTTGGTGAAAAATTGAAGAGTTCTTTCATTATTTCATCTCCTGTGACAGAATCAAGCAGTAAGTTAGAAAGCAGAGGTGAATTTGGAGATACTAAACTTATCCTAGATGGAAAAGTACCCCAAATGAAAATTGTAATTCCGAATCTTGGTATCCTTCCTGATGAAAATAGCGTAAAGGCAAATGTGGAAGATACCTGGAATAGAGATGAAGAAGATGGCACTAACAATATGGATAACAGAAAGGTGTCTCTGGCAAAAGGAGAGAAAAAGAGAATGCCTACTATCGAAATAGAAGAGAATGATAATGGAAGTAGTGAAAATGCAGAGGAAGGTCCTGCTTACTCCCTGAGACATAGCTTAAAATCAAGTATTTTGGGTGACATTTCTAATACTCTTCCTAAAATAAGAGCTGTTTCTACAAGTGATGAAAATGCAGTTTTTGTAACAGAAAGGAAACTTGAAAAATACTCTGAATTTAATGATGATGTTCACAGGGACTGCCTTATCAACAATAATAATATAGGAGAAACAGAAATTGAAAGTCTTTTTGCAAATGCTCAGCAGTCTTGTGGCATGCTTGAAAGGAATCTTGATGAAGAACTAAAACAAGATATGGAAAGATTTAAGAGTAAGGTAGGAATGCTGCAAATAGTATTCCTGGCTTTGGAGAAAGAGAAGGCACAGCTGCAAAAAGAGGTAGTTCACCTGCTACTCTTTATTCTTTAGGCTCTCTCCATATCAATGGTCCTGTTCACTTTAGCTATTCATCATTAAGTGAAGTTGTCTTGTGCCAATTGGTTGTTGTTTTAATGGAAACACAATACTTATGAATAAAGAGAGCAGCAGAAAGTTGCCCTTTTTGCTCTTTTCCTCCTTTTTGGAAAACACAGAATGCATTATTTTTCCAGTTTAACAGTAGGTGGCACTTAGTTCTAGTGTAAGTAGTTATCACTTAATTGACATAAAAAGAAGTGCACACAATTAAATCAGTTCTGATTCTGACATAAAGAATGAAAATAGCTTCTGAACAGGTCTTTATCAATCTTTTCATTTGCTGTGATTTCTGCATGATGTGTCTTCATTGCCCTTCACTAAAATTCCTGTTTGCTGTGAAACTATTTCTGCTTGTGCATTTGGAATCTTCTGCCCTGCCACACTACCCACTCCCCATGGAGGAAGCAGTAACCAAGCACATTTCCACTTGTTTTTTTTTTTTTTTTCTGTTTTTACAACTAACATTGTACAGTCCTTCTAACTCTTTAATCCATCAGTAATGCTTTCAATTCTTTGTTGTTCATGCTTTAAGATACATGATTGTTTTCTTTCTGAGGACTATGTTTCTACTCTCAAGGAACCATGGGTGAATTTGAAGTACTTTCAATGACAATACGCTTTGTAATGTAATTTTGTCAAAAGACTTCTCTATGTTATTTCTCTTTTCATTTTCATTTTATGCTTTTTCAGAAGTAGACACTGAATTATTCAATCCTGGAGGATATTGGGTTTCTCTTTTCTGGAAATACTGAGAAATACATGAAACTTACCTTTCTTTTTGTAGGTTGAGAAGGAAAAAAGCAAACAAAGATGTTTGAAAATGCAGAAGATGGCAAAACAGGAAGATGTTGCTAAATTAAGTACACCGCCAGACAACATTACTAATAAGGAAATGAAAGAAAAGCTTACTCTAAGGAAGAATGACTATCTGAAAATGGAGAATGAAGACAGTACAGAAGAAAAGGACAAAAACAATTTTTCAGCTGAGGAGAGGTCAAAATTGATTAAAAGGCCACTGAAAGGGTAAAGTGAAGATAAAATCTCTAATGCTTATTTGTAGCATTACTCAAGTATCTGTTAGGTTTACTAATACTTTACTAGTTAAAGTAGTGTCCTTAGTACTGAAAGCCATACTGAGTAGTCCACTGAGTCACAGACATTCAAGAAAAATAATTTAAAAAAAACCCCAAAACCTAAGCTCATAATCGAGGTTCAAATTTATTGCCTGTTTTAACAAGAAAATGAAAAAAAAAAAAAAGAGAAACCACATTCCTGTGAATTTCCTTATAATATTGAGGCAAAATGAGCCTTAACAATGAGAGTCAAACACTGAAAAAAACCAGTTATTTCTGTAGGAAACAACCACCCAGAAAAGCCAAGTAGGAACTTGCAGTTTATTTTGCTGTCTCCCTTTTCTAGGTGATTTTAAGTGATCTGCATGCAGGTGGTGTTTTCAATAAGTTCAGATGCTCTTTGTCAGGAAAAGGGAAAAGATGATATTACCAAACCAATCTCAAAAATTTGAAGGAAGCACAGATATTTTTAGGTAATTCTAAGCAGGAGTGTTTTCTTGGCTGTGCTTCAAAGGAATGTCTGTTCATGATACTCTTTAAATAGGGATATAAGATATATTTCAGCTTTCCTGAAGTTGAGGTTGTAGATTTCTGCTTCATTCCTATGGGAAGGTTTTTTAAATACTTTTAAATACTCTACAGTCTTTGGACTTAAGTCTGTATTTTATCAGAGATAATTTTTTTGTCTCAGTTGTTTCTGGACATCATCTTAAGTATGTCTGTTTCACAGAAATGTTTTCTGTAAAATTACTCAACTCATTATTTATTTTTCTCTTTCTGTTTAATGCAGTGAATTTGCCCTGAATCTCGAAGTTGCAAAGATGAATAAAAGACAGACTTTGAAGCAGACAGCTAATCAGCAGATGAGCTCCTCCAGTGGGAATCATTTTCAAACACAGGATGATAGCACTTTCAGTGAAACATCTCAAGCTGAAGAAAGGTACTGAAGATAAGTTTTATAAATAAAAATAATAAAAATTGACCTAAAGCTGAAGGGAAGTTTTTTGTAAACCTGATATGTACAATGGTTCTTCTTCTTTCATGTGACAACATGATCTGATGCCTTTTGTATTCCAAAACACTTATTTTTTGATCAGAGTGCTTAGAACATCCTAGCCAAGTTAATTAAAAGGTCAGTGGGCATAAATGCTGAATAATTATTAAGAAAAAAGAGTCTCAATACTGAAGAGAGCTAAACCTCTAGTATTAAACAGGGAATGCACATAACTGTGTCTGTCTACATATCTGTAGCTGTACAATTCCTGTCACTTTGAGTGAAGTGCAGAGAACAGTTTTTTCAAGTATTTGCTCAGTATCTTGTGGAAAAAAATAGTCTTTCAGTAGCAACAATGATAGACAGGGTTTTTTTCCAGTATTCAACTACATCTAATAAAATTCTTATATTAAATTTTACTTCAATTTCCTTCTGAAATTAGGTTTTCAAAGCAACTTTAGATATTGTTCATAATGCAAGGTAAACATGCCAGAACTGAAATACATTTCTGTTTTCCAGACCTGCAGCAAAAACAGGGAGTGAAAAGAACAAGGTATTGTAAATTAGTTTCTTGATAAATGGTTTTATCAGCTTTTATTCACTTAGGTGGGATCCACCAGATGCACAAATTGCTGCTAGTATGCACCTTTATCATACTTGAGCTAAGTTTATGGACTGTGAATGAGAAAATGAGTCATGCATGCATTTGTAAGGATCTGCAATACTATATAGATGTATACGGAAAATATTCTACTTTTTGTAGGTCGGCATGGATGTAACTGATGACCTTGATTTAACTCACTCATCTGACACAACTTCAGAGGATGTTGCATTACCAACATCCACCTACAAAGAGGCTTTGCTGCTGTTAGAGCAGCTCAGCGTGGATCATACAGGTATGTTGTAAAGTCACTTTTTCTTCAGATGTTACATGTTTCTCTTTTAAAACATGGTTTCTTTGCATGCCCTCCTAAATATTTTAGTTTCCTCTTTCTGTCTAATATTTGTTTATGGGTAGAGAATGGTCTCAAAGGATGTGAAATTATGTCACCTTAACTTGAGATGCCTCCCTGCATTGTCAGTAGACTTGCTTTACTTTATCATCGGTTCTCTGTTTAGTCAGAGCTGGAGAAGCAGATTCTTGCAAAGTATATTTGAGCTTCTCCTAATACATTCATTACCTGGGAAGGTAATGCATTATTCGAAACATCCCTCTCTTCCTTCTTCTTCCCCCAGCTTTATATGCTGTGCATGATGCCGTAGGATCTGGGGTATCCTTTTGGTTAGTTGGGGTCAGCTGTCCTGGTTGTGTCCCCTCCCAACACCTTGTGCAGCCCTGGCCTCCTCGCTGAGTGGGTGGTAGGAGAAGCAGAAAAGGCCTTGGCTCTGTGTAAGGCCTGCTCAGCAATAACAAAACAATCTCTGTATTATCAATACTGTGTTCAGCACAAATCCAGAAGCAGCCTTATACCACTGTGAAGAAAATTAACTCTGTCCCAGCCTAAACCAGCATACCCCACAAATAGTGCAGCAAAATAATGGCTGTACTTAAGCACACGTGCACACACACACACATGCATATATATATAAAAATAAACTGTCATAAGAAGATTGCATATATACACATAGCATTACAGAAACGTAAGCATCGCTTACATGAAGGATTAACCTTGGCTAAAGGCCAAACTTCTGTGCAGCTGCTCTCTCACTGCCTCTACCCAACAGGACAAAATAGGATGAAAAAGCCAAAAGGTCAATACAAAGGCAGGGCTGTCACTTACCAGTTACTGTCATAGGCAAAACAGACTCCACTTGGGGAAACTTACTTTGTTACAGTTTAAATTAATTTGGACCGTGAGAAACAAAGCCAAAAAAAATAAGATTCCCTCCACCCCATTCTTCACTGACTTTCACTGTTTTTCATGTTGTTTCCTCCTTTTCCTTTACCTATGTGGTGGTTTTGCCCTCTCCTAAATATATTTTTCCCTGAGGTGCCACCAGCATGACTGAGAGGCTCAACCTTTGCCCTGCAGTGGGTCCAGTGGAACTGTGTCTGGCACGAGGCAACCCCTGGCCTCTTCTCACAGAGACCTCTGCAGTACATGCAGTCTTCCCACTACCAAAACTTTATCACCTATGCCTAATTAACACATTACAAGGTATTTGTGCATATGTGCAGCTTTATCTTTCTATCTCAAAATAGGTTCTGCTATTTTACTGAAAATTCAAAACATACTTCTTAAATATGAACAAATAATAGAACATGAAAAAAATCGGTATACAGCTGTCTGTAAAGAAGTAAGAAAATTGGAAAGTGAAAAGGAGGAATCACGGTTAATAGCAGAAGAGACTCAAGATTTGAAATCTATATTGGCTCATCAAGAAGTGGAATGGAAAAGTGATATCCAAAGCCTTAAGTATGTATCCTTGTGTCCTGAAAACATGTTATCTTATTGGTATTAATGCATTAGAAGATGCTAATGACGCCTGTGGTAGGATAAGAAGTTTTACAGTCTTCTGAGTTTGGGTTTTTTTTAATCCCTTATAGCAAGTTATGCTATAACTGACATAATGTTAGGGGAAAAAAAAAAGCCTGAATATTAGCTCCATCTAAAATCTTCTGCAAGTTTTAAGTTTGTTTTTTTTTTTTAATAATAAGAGAAAAGAACAAGAGAGTTTTTATGGGAAATGAGATTAATAAGAGAGAGGATTTATATAAATTGTGTATGTTAGTGTCTTTGCAGCTTCTGTTGGTATTAGGAATTCGGGTAAGTCCACAGAGTGCAACAGGAGATTAAAGGGAGTGATTATCCAGCCCTACTCAGCACTTGCTGAACTGCATCTAGAACCCTGGGTCCAATTTTTGGCCTTCTGGTACAAGAGGGATCTTAATTGATATCTATGAGTTCAGCAGAGAGCTACCAAGCCGGTCATGGAGCAGGAACAGCAGCCCTGAGAGGAGAGGCTGAGGGAACTGAGCTTTGAGGCATTGTGCTTTCTGGTATATGGAAGACAGCCAGTCCCAGTTTTGCCTGGATTTGACTCCAACAGTTCATTATGGTTTGAGCCCAGATGGCAACCAAGCCCCACTCAGCTGCTCACTCACTCACTGCCCCACCAATGGGATCAGGGAGAGAATCAGAAGCATCTAAGTGAGGAAACTCATGGGTTGAGATAAGGACAGTTTAATAGGGAAAGCAAAAGCCATGCACACAAGCAAAGCAAAACAAGGAATCCATTAATTGCTTCCCAAGGGCAGGCACGGGTTCAGCAATCCCCAGGAAAGCAGAGATCCATCACACATAACAAATTGGGAAGACAAACACCATCACTCTGAATATCGCCCTGCTTCTTCCTTCTTCCACCTGCTGTATATGCTGATGCCATAGGATATGGGATATCCCTTGGATCAGCTGTCCCATCTGTGGTCCTTCCCAACTTCTTGTGCACCCCCAGCCCGCTCACTTGTGGGGTGGTAGGAGAAGCAGAAAAGGCCTTGATGCTGTGCAAGTGTTGCTCAGCAATAATTAAACCATCTGTATTATCATCACTTTTTTCAGCACAGATCCAAAACACAGCCCCATATCAGCTACTGTGAAGAAAATTAACTCCACCCCAGCCAAAGCCAGCACATGGTTTTTCAAAATTCTCAAAAATGTATCAATTACAAATAAGTAATATTTTTGTTCTAAATAAATTATCAAAGCAATGTTCACTTTACAGTTATAAAAGCTGTATTTTTTCTTTTGTGAAATTACCCTAAAAATTATATGTAAAGCTTTCTCCTTGCAATACAAACCGCTGAAATACAAACATTGCTGTCAGTCTTCCGAATAATTTTTTAATGGCTGTTGATACTTGTTTTGCAGAATTTTTAAAGCAGATTTGCAATTGCCAGCTCTTTCCTTGTGTTAATACTTTTTTTTTTCTTTGTTGACTATTGCAAGGGATATGAGAAAAGCATCCTAAAATTAATTGTGAAACACAAAACTGCTCTTTTGTTTGGATACTATAGACAGACCATGGACCATTTCTTCCCATGTTGGTGTTTGTTGCTGATTGTTTCAGTTTGTAAAGAAGTTGACATTCCCTAAGGCTTTCAGTATGAATTACCTTCAAAATTAATTGCTGGTGTTTCTCCCAGATGTAGATCCATCAAGGTTTAAATCTACTTTTAATCTCATTAAATTTAAACCCTGTGCATTTCTAAATATATTTTTGAACACTGACCTCATTCTGGAGTAAATAGAAACTGCTTGCTCTTCCTGTGGTCAGCAGTTGTTTTAGACTGAGAAAAGACTTGTTATAAAATTGTTGGGTTTGTCAGAGAGATAAGTGATGTGCTGCTTCAGCAGCATTACTTGCAATCACTGAATCTGTAACATGCAGGCAATGCTCAGCATATTAAGAAAAGGTATATTAATCATCCTATTAATCAAAATTTTATGATGCTTTGATCAGAAAAGACAACAAACTCCTTTTGAGTGAAGTGTCTCTAATGTGAAGATGACTTCTTTAAAAATTACAGAAATGTGCATACTACTGTATATTTACCTATATAAACTTACTTACAAAGGATAAAACACTCCATGATTTATTTCCATATATTATCAAAGGGATACCAAGGATAATGGAAAGAAGTTAGAATTCTTTAAAACATTAAAAATTATAGAAAAAATATAAAGTCTGACAATATTTAATATTTTTATGGTTTGTCTCTGCAAATCCATAATGTGAATTATCTACTTTTTATATCAATTCTTTAGTTTCTCAACTATTCTGTTAAATCCCAGATTTACTTTGAAACAAGAAGAGGAAAAGAGGGTCAGAGTAGAAGCACTCTATGAGAAAACAAGAGAAAAACTCATAAGGCAAGAAGAGCAATATTGTAAAGAGGTGGAGGAGAAACAGCAACTTGAGTTACAATCAAGAAATTTAGAAATGGAGTTAATAACACTGAGAAAGCTCTTGAAACAGGTATATTAAATAATCTATTATACACTTGTCTTATTTCCTGCTTCTTTTTTTATTAGTGTTGTGTTTCTGTATGCCTAAAGGAGGAGGTACTTACTTTGTGGACAAGGCATTGGGTAACTGTTGCCAAATTTTAAGAACAGTTGGTTTCTGAGAAGTCTGTTGTTTTTTTTTTTTTTCTCGTTTGTTTTTCAGGTAAAGCCAAACTTTGAGTTATTTTTCTAAATTCCTACAAAACTTTCTTTATTTCTTCTTAATTTTTCAG
The DNA here is from genome assembly GCA_038380795.1 of Pyrocephalus nanus. Taxonomy (NCBI): domain Eukaryota; kingdom Metazoa; phylum Chordata; class Aves; order Passeriformes; family Tyrannidae; genus Pyrocephalus; species Pyrocephalus nanus. Next base: position 3,688,169 of record CM076262.1, on the reverse strand, counting down.
AAAAAAATGAAAATTTATAGGTGGATTATTATAACTATGTGGAAGCAAAAATCTTTGCAAGAATAAAATTGAAAATGGGAAGATATTGCTAGCTCTGATTTTTCTCAAGGTGCAAGTAGTTTAACTGTATTGTAGGTTGAAGAAGAGCGTGATGAAACCCAGAGACAGCTCTCTCAGGAAAAGAGTGCCAGAGCCCTGCAAGAAAGCATTTTGAACAACCACCTTTGGAGACAAAAGGAACTAGAAGAAGAGACAAGAAGAACTACAGGAAAAAATTCAGATGTAAGCAGACTTTACCCCTAATTAATTAAATTTTATCGTATTCATTTTCAAGTCATAATCCTATATAAGTCTTTCTGCTTTTTGATGGATTATTTACAGTTTACCAGTGTTACTTCACTATATGAATACGTCTTCCATTTCCTCTTATGTCTGTAGAAGTTCTGGAAAGCAGGATCAGTCCTGTGTGTATTTTAATTGCATGTGCAAGTAGAAAACTACTAGAAAGCACTATTTACACCATTTTTAAACTGTCTTGTTTTTCATTTCCCAGACATTTTATCATCACTTTTAAAGATTTCTAGCAGTGAAACACCTAGCTACTTACATTCAGGTTGACCAGGAAGAAAGTTGTTTGACATTCACTCTGTGTTCCCATTATTTGTTTTTTTAATTACTTACTCCCTTATCAAACTTAGTTACTTTAAGTGTGCGTTTCTTTTCCACCTCCCCATACTAAAATTTTAGGAAGGATAAGCAATGAATGAAATTCTCTGTACTCGTTAGAATAATTGAAGGAGAAAAAGTGGTCCTGAACACTGTCTTAAAATCTGAATTTACTAAGAATGTGCAGTTCTTGGAAGTTGTACTTATTCTTGGCTATGCTGCCCAATTAATATTGGGTGGATATTTTTATGGGGGAAAAAAGTTATGTAATAAACTGGCAATATACAAGACTCTTGCATTCCAGGGATGATTTGGTTGTATAGCTAACTTTCAGTAATGCTAAAGAAAAAAATGTTAAAAAGATGTTGAAGGAAAACACCCTCTTTAGCCTTGTTTTTACCAGATTAGTAACACAGGTAAATTAAAGGGAATATTTTAGAGGCATGAACACACACGCAATTTGAAAAGATTTATACCTGAGGTATTTTAAATAATTTTATTTAGTTGCTGATTTAAGCTAAAAAAAAAGCATTTTATATTTGGGGTGTTTATTTATAGGTATGTTACACTTCTCATTTTGTGCATGTGCATGGGTTCATAGAGTAGCTTATATATTTCCTGAAATTTTACTCTTATCTTTGAAGTCATGCTTCACTATTAGAAATGTTAAAATGCAGTTCAATGCTGAAGTGTTTCTGTAGATGTATTTCCCATCTGGCTATTTATTCATGTTCCCTGTCATTCAGGAATCCGACACTGAGAGAGAAAAGGATCTGTTGTACAAAAATCAGTTACTGCAAGATGAGATTGCTGTGCTAAGACTAGAACTTGATCAAATAAGACTTAGGCACCAGGAGGAAGAAGGAAAATATTTAGAGGAAAATGAAACCTTGAAAGAAAAAAATGAAGATCTCAAAAAGGAACTTAAACTTAATGAGGAGGCCTTAACACAAACAGTTTTTCAGTACAATGGACAGCTGAACTTATTAAAGACAGAATCTGCAATGCTGACTTCCAAACTTGAGCAAACAAAAGAAAGCAAAGACAGACTAGAGACAGAAATTGAATCATTTCGTTCCCGCCTGAACACCACTGTTCAAGAGCTTGAACGTCATCAGTCATCAAAAAATGATGCCGAGCGAACGTTCCAGAGAGAACGTGATGAATGGCTTCGCTTGCAAGACAAGCTGCATCATGACCTCTCTGATGTGCGAGAAACCAACAAGAGCTTGTCTCAGCAGCTGAGTAAAGCTGAAAGCAAAGCTAATGGTCTAGAAAATGAACTTCACCAGTTGAAACAAATGCTCAGAGAAAAAATAATGCTTTTAGAAATGACACAAAAAGAATTAAGCCAAGCCCAGTGTCAGGCAAAGGAATATGATCATGCTCGACAACTTGAGAAAGATCAAGTAAGCAAACTTACAATAAAGCAGGAATCCATGCAGGAGCGATTGGCCCAGCTCCAGAGTGAAAACCTTTTGCTCCGTCAGCAACTGGAAGATGTGCAGAACAAAGGGATCATCAAAGAAAAAGTAGTGAATGATGTACAGGATCGGTTTAATGATATTTTCAACAAACTCAGAGCTGATACTGAAAAGCAAGTTTACCTAGTGGAAGAGAGAAACAAGGAATTAAATGCCAAGTGTACTGATTTAAGAGAACAAGTCTTCAAATATGAGACTGACAAAATAGAGAGAGAGGTAAAATCAAGACTTTGAAAGAACAAGTTTGTCAGTTCTTGAAATTATTTTGTGTTTCTGAAGTGTACCAGTTATAAGCTATATGCATGGGTCCAGATAATGCTGATTTGTTCTGATTTGTTGTGTTTCTCTTGAAATTGTGGAAGGTTTTTGCAAATCGGATCTAAGCAGAGAACAGAAAAAAGGTATCCAAACTTAAGCTTTGATCGAAAAACGTAATTCTTCTCTAGAACTTTTTTCATCTTTTCCTCAGTCCATTTTTTGTCCTATGGAACCGGTTTATGCACTTGATGAGTTTTATAAGCATTGCACTCATGACACAAATAAGAGTGGTATAAAAGGGAGAACCATCCAGTATGTGAGGGTTGAGAAATGAAAATGCAAACAAGTGAATTGACGTGGAATGGATTTATATTAAGTTCCTACAGAGAAAAACCTCTTCTCTGTAGATAGCTATCAAAATTGAAAAGTATTATACTGTTCAGGTGTTAATTTATGTATGTTCTGAGGGTTCTAAGGGGTCTGGCTGGAGAATGCATTATTATATATGTTCCTAGAAGTAGGCGGAGTGTTCTTTATTGATAGAGTATTCTACCAATTCCAGGTAGAGCAATGACTTAAAAATTGCCTTGCCCATTTTGTTTACTCTCCCTTACTTTCTGGAAAATAGGAACTAATCACATTCAGTATTTAGACACAGTGGTGTAAGGTTTGTCTCCCTTAATGAATTGAATAGTGATTTAAAATTACATTTCCTTCTTCCTAATAAATGTAGGATCTTTGAGTGAGGTTAATATCTGCATGTGTCATATAACAACAACATTCTTCATTTGTCAGTTATTTTAAGGTGTGTGTGGGGAGAGAACTCCAGCAGTACTGTCCATAATTTTAATCAGTGAATTACTTTGTATTCTTAGTACCAAAATAACAGCTTCTTTTTGAAGATACTATGTTTTGGCAAACCTAATATGTCAGTATAAAGGCAGTTGTTATTCTAAAATACAGTCAGTAAGACAACTGTAAGAAGATGAGGTTCAATATAAAGTATATCTCAAAAGAGCTTTCAGATATATGTATTAATTTAATTATATTTTTTAAAGGGAGGAATAGAACAAAGAATGATATGAAGTCCTGCTTTGGTCATCAGAGTAGTATCTGCAGTCAAACTGTGGCTCTTGCATTACAACAGATTTCTTTGGATTATCTTAAAAAAATTCATGATGGCAGTGTGTGCTTGTGCCTGGTTTCGAGAAGAATAGTACTTGAACTTTTTATATGTGTTAGGAAACATGAAGAGCTGATGACAGCTTGGAGGTGCTCAATTGAGAACGACGGAGCAGTAATTATCTGTGCACATGCCTGCTGGTGGCAGGCAACATCTCATACCTTTGAGTTCAATCCAAAGATAGGTCTAATTGAATAATCAAATAAGTGATAGTAAAGGCATTTTTCATGTTCTTAATCACTTTATTCATGCTCATTTAACTGTTTCATTAGGGCATGGTCAGACAGCTGCAGCAGGAGCTTGCTGATGCTCTTAAAAAGCAATCTATGTCAGAAGCTTCACTTGAAGTTACTACACGCTATCGCAGTGACCTGGAGGAAGACAAGCTGCGCTTGCAAAAGGAATTGGAAAAGGTTAAAACCAAGGTACACAATGTCTGTAATTATATTAATAAATCTGAGAGTGGCTATTGAAAGCAGGAGTGGATGTTTTCCTAAAAATCTAGGGAAAAGATCAACAGGATAAATTTCATGATATGTGACTCAATTGCACCGTTCTGTAAACTTGGTGTCCATGTCTTTGACATGAGGACGTTATGTCCTTACTTGAAGAGAAATTTGTATTTGCTAAGGTGCTTTGCACAATAAATTGATTTTTGTATAGTTTATAGTCACTATAGGAGAAGGATGAACTTTTTAATCCATGTTTTCACAGAGGAGCAAACAAGAGGGTACAAAGAGCATCCTAAGTCACTGAAAGGGCAGGGGCACAGTGTCGGTGCTTAGAACTGTGCTGTAGGAAGTCGGTGGAGGGATGGGAGAGGCTGCTGTAAAGGAGGACAAAGGAATACAGCTTGTGTTCATTTGGTAGTAGAAGGGAAGCTTTGAAGGTACTTGAATTGATTCCAGTTCTTTGGGCAGAGGGTATGCACGCACACATGCAGCACAGGAGTTCTTCGCCAGCAGCTGGCTCCTCCACGTAAAAGCTCCCCTGACAACTGTGGGTTCTTACCGTGATTTTACAGCTGCGGGCGGAGGAAGAAAAGCATCTTCAATCTGAGCATTGTGTTCGTGACTTGAAGACTGCCTTGGATGATAAGGAAAGAGAAGCAATAACTTCTGCCCAGAAACTGCAGGACCTCCTCTTGGCATCTTCCGAGAGTAATACAACTATAAAACAACTGGAAGAACACGTGCAACAGTAAGAGAGTAACACTGTGAAGCGAGGTGTCTGTCGCTTTGGGGTATTGGGTGGAAACAACAGGATAGATGATAGCCCTGTTGCATCATAGCAAATTAATAAATGATTTTGAAGGATGCTGTTCTTTTGAAATCAGTGCTCTGGTGGATGTTCATAGTAAGACCTGTATTTCTTTTTAAGTCTTGAAATTGAAAACACAAGATTGGAAGCCACTGTCCAGCAACAAAGCAATAGGATTGAAGCCCTTCAGAGAGACCTACAATCCTCTGCCTCAGTAAGCTGGTCATACATTTCTCTTTTTGTGACTTCTCAGCCTAGTTACTATTTCTGTGGGGAAATTGTAAAATGAGGTTTTGGTAGAGAGCCTAAGGGAACTCAGATCCTGCATTCTCCTGAATAGAGGCTGCTTGGAAAGCAGCATGTGCCATTCCCCAGCTTCCTGGTTTTAAGTTTCCCATGATACTATAGCAAGTCAAACTTAACACTCCAAAAGTAATTTTCAAGTAATACGCTGGTGTAACTATTGTCTGCTTTATACCTATCATAGCATCAGATGCTGCTTCAGATACTTGTTGCAGTGTGTTTCATTTAAAGTATTCATCAAGTTGTGGAAATTCCACAGGATATATATTGATGCCAAGGCCTTTGTGCCAGAGGCCTGGCTGGCTTCATCAAACTGGAACAAAAATTATACTTCCCAGAGCTTTTTCTGTGCAGAAGTGCTTTTCATTTGGCCACTTGCTGTGTGTGTGTTTTCATGAAACAGTAAAGGGGAATTCCTGTGGTACTTGCAGAACTGAGTGTGAGCCTTGGAATTTCCCACTGCTTCTACACAGTTGTTAATTTTAGCTCTGATGAAGTGCTTAAATCTGTGGCCTGTATGAAGCGATTTTTTTTTTTTTTGGTATTGTAACCAGTGAACTAGGGGTCTTGTTACAACTGTAGTTGTCAATTAAAGCTGAAGAATGTTTGAGAAACACTACATGTGAAATTTGAACTTTTTGATGTACTGATACTGACAAGAGAAGTAGGAGGGCATTTAAAATGTTCATCCTGTATGGGGGATGAGAAAATCTACTCTTTGCCATTTTCACTGAAGATCCTTAATATCCCCCATGGTCTTGTCTCTCTCCCTGCTATAAACAGCAGAGGTGATGGTTGCTGACAGTATGACAGTGGCATCAGACTAAGACCACTTTGATCATTGGTACTGAGTGTAAATAGTATAGGAATAAAGAAGTGAAGGGGTTTATGTCATACTTGTTTTTGGTAGTGAGGTGTAAACTTCAATCTAGAAAATCATAGTGTGGCTTCTTGCTTCCTGTAATGCTTCTGTAGGTTCACAACCGCCTGGAAGACTTGATAACTAGCTTACGGACATCACAGGCAGCTGCAGAGGACCACCATAAGCAGGTAGATGACTGGCTTCTCTGAATGACTGTTCTGGTCTTTGAATTTTTGTGTGTAGGAAATTGATGAAAAGATTGGGTGGGCTCTGTAGGCACACAGCTGTCAAATACATGTCTGGTTTTAGGGCAAGGCACCCTCAAGGGAAAGGACTGTAAATTTCCTTGTTTCCCTGCTGCTGTGTTTTGCATTTGTGTTGCTGTGTGCAAAAGACTTTTGTTCATCAGCATGATTCATCTGATGAATTCTCTTCCCCATCCCACCTGCAGGGAGTGAGCAAGTGGCTGTGTGATGCTTAGCTATCTACTGGGGCTAAACCATAGGAAATGATGGAGAGGGTGGATGTTGCGGACAATGGGGAGATCCGTGGTTGAAAGCTGAGAGAGGAGACTGGACTTGGGAGATGCACAATATATTTGCAACTTTGTTAGAGCTTGCATTGAGGCCATGTTAGTTTCTGTCACAAAACCCAGTGTTTCACCTTGTCTGTATGGACACTTGAGAAACTCATACATCCTAACAATTATTTTATCTAAGACTTTGTGCTGAGGTTTTTGTGACTTTGCGTAGCCACTAGTAGACATCTCTTGGTTTCTTCTTTTTTTTCTTTGTTTTTTTTCCTTAAAAAAATGCTACTAAAGGCATCTAGTCATCTTCTGGTCTTTATACTTGAACTGAATCAGCAAGTTCTGTTCAGCTCAAATGCATCTGTTAGACAAATATTTGTCCCTATAGGCAGAACCAGTTTCCTTTTAAGTTGCTGCTTTCTATTGCAGTGTTTTCTTTCCAGTCACCTTAGTTTCTTCTTCTGCCACTGTTGCTTTTACAGGTGCAAAAGCAGAATGCACTGGCTCTGACATCGAAGGATTTGCAAAGCATGTGGGAAGAGCAGTTTAAGTCAAGATCCAACCTCGAGGAGCGTGTTGCTCAGCTTGACAGGGAAAAGGCAGAGCTCTTTGAACAGGTAAGTCCAGAAAATTCTCCAGAGACCTAGCCAGTACCTCGGAGAAGCATGTTAACCTTTCTTTTGAGTTCTTACATAAGCAGCTTTTTTTATTATCCCTGCCATTCATGCTCTGAGTATCATGTGATTTGGGGATCCAGGAAGCAAATAAAAGCTAACTGAGTATTTTTGTGTAAATTCTGTGGTGGTTCTGTTGGAAGAGTTCCCGGTATGGTTAGCTATTAGTTGAGCACATCGAGTAGGCCTGCAATTCCCCAGTTCTTCTTGGATTCCTTCTGGTCGTCTTCAGACCCCTTGGTTTCTGGGCTGGGTTAAAGTGCTTCATTTTTCCAGTGCAATGCATGGAGGAACAGCAGCATGTTTTCAGGTTAGTGGATGCTTAAAAGCCTTGCAGAAAAATATTCTGAAGGGATTCTGGGCAAATGAACTAGTGCTTGGAAAAAAAAAAAAAGGCTGACTGTTTCAAAGGTGCAGTCTTTCCCTTTTCTCCTTTTCTGTAGAGGAATAGTGGAAGTACAAAGCAATAAGTACACACATAAATACCCTCAAAGTAGAGATGGAGGTAACGACAGAGGGGAATAAAACATTGAAGAATTCCAAGAGATCAAATTCTTCTGCTTTCTTGTCATTAAAGATCTCATGAAAGCCTTAGATTGATCTGTATTCTTCAATGATGAGCATACATACCTACATAATCCCTGCTGTGAGTAGAGAACTGCCCAAAGTATTCTCTAGCAGCTTTTCCACATTTTTTCCTTGAAAGAGAAGAAGATTACTTTTTGCTTCAGTGAAGGCATTTGTTTTTGTTGTTCAGGAACAGTCTGTTTGATGTGAAACCTAAAGTTTTTAACTATTCTCAGGAATTCTGTCCCTGGGCATTCTGTGGAACTTGACTAAGAAGGAGAGGTACTGCACCTTCTCTGTGGAGAGTGCTAGAGGCATATATTGCACCTAGATATTGCTTTTATGCTCTGTGTGTCATGTATCTTTTCTATTTTGAAAGTGTGAGAGTGAAAGAAAGAAAGTGAAGAAACTGGTCGAGTTAAAACGCCCAGTCGAACTGCGTCTGGACCAAGAAATGAAAAGAAACTTAGAAATGCAGAAAGACTTGAAGAGGTATGGCTTTTTGGTATGATGAAGAGGTATCCCAGAGTAGAAATCCAGTTTTATAGAACTTTGTTGTAAAAATAGGTGTAGGTAATTCTGTCGCCAAATTCAAGCCTTGTGTTACTTCCTGCAAGGCACTTCTTTGTGTACGCCTATAGTTTTCTATACCTGCCAGAGGAATTGCCAATGCAGGTTGCCCTGGAGCTCTCCTGGGGAGAAGGAGGTCTTTTATTCCTCTTCTCTGCTGAATTTTGGATACTTGAGGTAATTTATGGGGAATGATGGTTTTTCTCAGCAATTCCTGGTGTTGTCAAGCATGTTAAAGAAAGCCATGTCTGCACTGATTACATGAGAGTATATGGAAAAGGCTATTTATTCCTGTGTTTCATTGTTTTCTTAACTAATTTGCTGTGCAGGTTGAAGAGACTTCTGAGCAGAGCTACAAAGAAACTAAGAGTGTATGAAGAAAGAGAAATGGAATCCCAGCTTAATTTGCAGGGAGAAATGAAGAACAGATATTCTGAAATGGTCAGTGAAGTTGGTAGATTAAGACCTAAGGTGAGCTCTAATTGTTTGGGGTTTTTTTGATTGTGGTGTTATTTCTTTTGAAACCTGGGAGATGCTTTCCCTGTATTTCTTGTCATGTGGATGATTTGTTTTCCTTGGCTGCATTTTGGATTTGATGGGCTTTTCTTAATGCTCCGTCTGCTCCTCCAGTAGCAGAGGACTATAACTAATACCGAGAGAGTTATCAGTCTGGGTAAAGATGTAAAAGTTCGGGGCAAAGCAGCAGGTGTGAGGGCTCAGGCAGGCCAGGCTGTCCTGCACAGGAAAGACAAGCCAAGAGTGGCAGCCAGCCTGGCAGGGGGTGTGACCTCACGGGCCAGGGAGCCGTCCCGCAGGCCCTCAGCAAGAAGAGCACAACAGGTCTGCTGACAGTAAGCGGGGTGGGCCAAGAGTGCAGATGCCCCGGCTGGGCCTTAGGGATGGGCAGGTCTGCCATCCTAGCAGGACATCACGTCCACGGGCTGAGAGCAGTGGGGCCCAGCTCAGGCCTGGCTGCAGCTTGAGGGAGGCTGTGACAGCATCAACTGGGTCTGACAGATGAATTCCATTCCTAGAAGAGAGGGGAGGAACACCGCTGTCACTCGCAGGGCGCCGTCAGCCCCTGAGCCCTGTCTCAGGCACGAGCTCAGCAGAAGGCACTTGACGTTTTGCTTGGCTCAACAGTGTTGTTGCTGCCCGGGGCACAGTGAGGAGAGGTGCCTGACAGGGAAAAGTCTGTAACTTATTGCTCACGGGGAGTGCTTTCAGCCCATCTTGTGGCGGGGACCCAGAAGGACTGTTCCCAGCAGTGCTTTTGAGGCTGCTCTGCCTGTTCCGTAGTGGCACGTCACCTTTTATCGACTTCTCCGCTGGTTACTCGCATTCGTTGCCAAAGCGGCCGTGTTTCACACTTACGCTTGGCTTTGGAAGGCATCACTGTAGAACCGTTCACTGCCTTTGCAGTGACTCTGTTTTAGTCCAGAAGAGCTGAGAAAGGATGGGAAACTGAGGAATCCTATCTCAAATGATGCAAAAGCTGTTCTGGTTGGAAAAGAAGAGCCTGGTTGCACTTAGTTTCTAGTACTGAGCTAGCAGTCCAAATGGCCACCCCCATTGGAATTTTCACAAAATTCACTGCCTTTAGATCACTCTAAGTTTCTTTTTGTTTTTTTCTTCTTCTGTGTACAGATCGATGAACTTTCCCAGCAGCTGGACAGGGAATCTAAAAAATGCATGCAGCTGGAAGCCAAAAATCAAGATTTGCAAGAAGAGCTGTCCACCCTGCGTGGGAAGTGTGAAAACCTGGAGAAGAGCAAATGCCAGCTAAAGGAGGAGGTAGCAAAACTCCAGCATCATTCAGACATTAACATGGTGGATCGTAGCCAAATAGAACAGTATAAGAGGGAGGTGGAAGAACGAGCTGGACAAGAAATAAGACAAAAGCTACAAGAAGTCAATCTGTTTTTGCAAGTAAGTGAATTTCTCACCAGTGTCCATAGACTTTTTATGGTCATCAGTTATTAGTGGTTTACTTTTGGTGCCTTATTCTGTGTGATAGCGCTGCACTTCTGTCTTTCCTGAAAGCAGTGGGAGAAGGGAATATGGTTGGGCAGGAGTGCTGTCACAGGTGTGTAACGTGCCGGCAGGTCCCTGACTCAAAAGCCTGCCCAAGGCAGATTCCCAGTTTGTAGTGCTTGGGGGGTAGCTCTCTCTGCTGTTCTGGTTCTCACTGCTCATCCTGGAATGGGTTTTGCAACTTCCAGCTGTCATGGCCAGACACAGGGATACTGCTTTGTCCTTGTAGGGGAGAAAGTGCTCAGACAATAAGTCACTGAAGTTGTGGAGGTGGGAGATCCTCTAATTGTCTTTGAGGAATCCTTTTCCATATGACTTGTCCTACAGAGAGATTGTCCTTTCATTAGTAGCTTTGCATAATAGTGCTAATTTTGACTGCTTTCTGAGTCAAAAGTGTTATTTACCCTGGGAGCTCCAGGATTCTGCTTTCATTGCTGCTGGTAGTGAGGAGGCACTCCCGCCTCTCTGAGTAAAACAATTTTCCGCTAGGGAGAGTTCTCTTTTCCTTGGGGTGATTGAAGTTGCATTGTTTCCTTCAGGCACAGGCAGCCTCCCAGGACAGAATAGAACAAATCAGAGCCAGTCATCATGCTTCACTGAGAAACCAGCTAAAAGACAGAATTAGAGACCTTGAATGTGAACTGGACAGGATAAAAAATACCCAACAAGACAGTACTTTTCAAAAAGAATCCGTGCAGGCAGAGGTGGAAAAGTATAAAGAGCTCTATCTGGAGGAAGTGAAAACCAGAAAAAGCCTGGCAAAGAAACTGGAAAGGTGAGTCCATGCCTTTTTGGAGTGGTAATAACAGACTGCTTTTTCCTCGTGCATTTTCCTTCTAAAATCCCTTTTCTACATCTGGCCAGCATGATGGGTCAAAGCATAACAGGGCATATTTGTGGGGCAAGTGCCCCAAGACCCTTCCCTTCATCAGACCTGTCTTCCTTTCTCTTTAGAGTGCCAGCAGTAACGCCACAGTAGCACCACGATGGCATTATTGGTGTCTTTTTCAAGCCGATGTTGTTTTAACAGGCAGTCTTTTTGCCAGTCTCTAATCTGCTTGTCGTTTTACGTGTGACACAAAAGATGAATCTCGTGCCCTTTACTGTTTGAATATGGAGAGGCCTCTGGGAGAACAGAGTGGGATTCGGTGAATCAAAAATGAGAATGATCTTTCTTGGCTTCTGTTTTAGCAGCTGGCCTGAGGTTTTGAGCTGCCCTTGAGAAGGTCAGGGTAGCCCAGAGTTCTTTCTTATGGAGGTGACACTTGCTGCTCCTTGCACTTAGTGGGATTTCTTAGGCACAGGCCCTCTGAACAAGCTCAGATCAAAGGATGTGCTTGTTTTGGACGCTCTTAATCCTCTTGCCTTTTAGAAGTCAAGGAAGAGTCAAAGAACGTGGAGGGTAACTTTGCAAAAGCGTTACTGCCAAAGATGACTCTTTGTGCTCTTCTGAATGTTTCAGAACTCAGGAGAGACTTGCAGAGGCCAACACTAAACTCCTTCGGGAGCGCCACAGAAGCAAATCTTTAATCACAAGCAGCATTGTCAGTGGACATCTGGCTGCAAGTCCGGTACTGTATTCAGCTGGTCTGGGACATCTTGGGAACAGCTTGGGACTGAACAGAAGTCTCAGTCTTGGAGGAAACTTCCTAAGCCCAACAGAAAACACATTATCATCAAGAAACAGGGTTGAAGCATATGTGGCCAAGGTAAGCATTTTGAAATACTGTTCTTGACTACTGCTTAGGGGAGTCTGTATGCAAGGTTATCCTTTTTAGCCTAAAGTTCAAATCCATTTATTATTCCATGCCATACTCTCTAATATGCCAGAGCAACTGCTAATTCTCAGAACTGTACACAGCTGTATGTGGTAAGGCCGAAGACTTTTGGTCATCAGGTTTGTACAAATTTTCCAGAGTGGTCAAAGGCCAAAAAATATTGAAATCAAAGCAATGAGCTGTGTAACTACATTCTTTTACAAGCAACCGTGGTAAAGAGCACTTGTGGCGCAGGAGCCTCCAAGTTCTACACTAAATTTACGTGTATGGTATGTGTGGCCTATGTCAAATGGCTAATTGCCACGAGGAGTGCCAAATGCCACCAGACATCCGGGAGACACCTTTCTCTTCATCAAGATCTTCGTTCTAGCAGTTTCTTCACTGCACCTTGCTTTAATATGTTACTATGGGTAGGAGGCATTTGTTCCTGGAGTTTCTGCTATGTCTTGAAGTTTCTTCATGTCTTCTACATGAAACCTATTTACCTACTGCTTGGGAAGTCTTCACAGCCTTCTAATTTTGCAGCAATGCTGCAGCCTCTGCAACACCACTGGTCCAAGTGTGCCCTGTCATCAGCAGTCAGTGTGATGGTAGCACATCCCTCAGAGAATGCAGAGCATTATGCCAGGAGGCGTGGAAACCACACACCAGTAGTTGAGATCAGTGGGACAGCCACGGAGCATGGCATTGAGGCGTGGCCAAGCTTCTCTCTTGAGTTAGTGTGTTTTCTTGATGGGTGAATGTGGGAAGCATTTGTTCACTCTGAAGTCCATCTCAGTTCACTGGTCCCCCCACCTGCATTGGAGAGAACCCATTTCAACAAGGTGTCTACGTACAGCACCTGGTTGAAGACAAAAAAGCCCAGAAGATGAAAAGGGGCCAAGCAGCGTAGGTAATGTGTAGCAGTGGCACTTACAGAGAGGAACTTTTTTGTACCGCTCTGAAGAGGTTTTTGAGGGCAGAGGCGTGGACAGGCATTACAGGAAGAACTCATGAGGTAATTAGCACTGTACCATCTGCAGGGACTATTCTGCAGCCAAGCACTAGAAAGGAAGCAAACTTCAAGGACCCAATGCAAAAGGGAGAAAAAGAGAGGAGCAGGAGAAGCAGAGAGCATGGAACAAGTGAGGGAAAGAAGGGACAGAGAGATGGGAGCAAGATGTTAAAAGAAGGCAAAGGAGGAAACCATTCCTGTTGTAGGAGAAAAGCTGCCCTAGTTTAAAAGAAAAGGGTTGACAGCTGTGTCTTTTTTGAAAAAGAACAGGGAAAACAGACAGTGAAGGAAAGGACAGAGGGAGTACCCAGTGCTTCCTAAAACTGAATTACAGCAGCAGTCTGCAGGTAATCCTTTCCTTTTTGATGTTCCAGAAGGAAACTCTGGGCAGCGCAAAGTTTTATCAGTAGCAAGACAGATACCTTCATTGCTTTCCTGGCTTCCCTGAAAGATGTTAGAGAAATAAAATATTTCTACAGGCTATTTCATGGCTCATTGTTTTATCCTGTTGCTGATCTGTGCAGATATGTAGTTCAAAGCACTATATAAGCAGCTTCAATGCTTTGCAACAAATGCTTCCCAGATCTACTTGTGGAAAACAGTTGAGCTGATCCAAGAAAAGAATGCATTAGAGCTGAGAATGGCAAGACTCTTCTCACTCAGCGTCCGGACTTCAACAGCACCCATACAGTTTTTTGTCAGGCCATGTGTGTCTCATAACCTTGAGCGTACTCTCAAGGAAGTTGATGAACAACTATCTAGGACATTTCCCCACTCTTCAGTGACTGATGTCTGGAGGGGCTTTGTTTCTTAGTTTGGGGGCTTTTATCGATCCCAACCTGACCTTCCCTTTCTGGGTCGTAAATAGAAGGAACCGTTAGTGGTCTCTGTACCAGAATTTGTGAACTGCAGCCTTAGTCCATAGCCCAAGGCAAGGAATGCCTGCTGCAAATGTTGCAAGAAGATTTTGGACTGGAGGCCTGTTGTTACATTTAAGAACTGTCAAGCTTAAATCCTAACAGCTTTGCCAAAGTCTGGGGAAAATGAATGCGGTTGTCTTAACACAGAGAAGAGTAGTGAACTCTGCTGGCTGCAGCCAGTGTGAATTGGTGGATTGATGAAACCAATTTCCCTACATAACATGAGAAAGGGAATGTCTGCTTCCTATTCTGCCTCTCAGTTTCTATTCCTTTTTTAGTTCCATTTTCCACCTGCCCTCTTGTGTTCTAGTGGTCCTTGTATTGGTAGCTTTTTTGCTTGCCTTGTGTATGTGTAGGCCATGTCACTGAAGACCTTTGAACTTCAGGCTGGTTTTCTTTCTTCTTCAGCTCCTTAATCAAAATCTTCTCTCTCTTCTCTTTGCAGCCAGATACGTGACAAGGTTTGTAGCCAGTACTGTTTAACCTTGGGTGGTACTGGAAATGTTTTGTCTATTTATGCTGTTAGGTTCTGATTAAAAATTACGGATGCACTCACCCTTTGCCTGGAAACGTTTTGAACTTGTTAGTTTCTCTGAGAGAGTGACTGCTGCCGAGTACTTTTGTGCTTTCTGTATTTGTAATGTTATGGCCTCTGTGGTAGTTCACCCTCTGTAAGATGACACTGGATGCATGGATTTCATCTGTTATAATGGAACTTCTTTTAACTAGGGGAGTAGGCTCTTTACCCTCCTTACCTCTTCTGCTATTCAGAAAGTTCTGGATAGTACCAGCAGTTATGTCTGGAGTACCAGTACTGCTCTGAAGTTGAGTACCTAGACTCTGAGTATCATCTCATGGAATCTTACAGGATCCAACCTACTCTGTGCTCAGAAGTTCCTGTGGGTAAGTAGTACGTCAGCAGAATTATTAGTACTGAAGCAGAATTATTGAGATGGTGACTGCTGCAAGGGAACACAGTATGGTACTGCCTGAAGAGCTGTGCAGTGAGAAGTGCCTGCTCAAGAGGTTTGGGCTGATCAGCTGTGATGCCTTCTTCAGAGGAGCAGGAGAACAGTGGAGATACATTATAGTCCTCAAGTTGTATTTTCATTCAAAGGCCTCTTCATTCCCTTTTCAGAAGTCCGTGTGTTGGCTTTACTTTCACCCATTTCTGTTTCCTCAGGTGGGGATGAGAAGTACAGAAAGGTTAATGGAATATATAAGAATCAGAGAAATGCTTTTTCTTCTCTTGATTCATCCACACATGTTGCAGAGGGTCCTGTGGACCTTCTGGTCATTCTGAGGGCTTCATAAAACAGGGTTTTACTCTTCCAGTACTAGTGCTTTACTGGATTAGTCCTGGGTTTAGGTTGTCTTTCAGTCTAGGCATTAGTTTTCCTGCTTTTTTCTGTTACCTATGTCTCATTTCATGTGCTGGGCGGGAGTGCCTTTTACCCAGGATTTTGCTGTTGCTTGAAGCTGCTTGACAAAAATTAGAGGTTTGGGGATTTGAGGGGGGGGGAGGGATTTTTCCACTGTTCTTTCAACTCTGTGCTCCCCTCTTCTATCTGCGAAGGCAAAGGCTATTCCAACAAAGTAGCACTGGGGTGGTGGTTCTCCTGTAGAACCAAATGAACAACAACAACAAAAAAATCCTTATGTTAAAATGAAAATTCTTCTATTTTGATTTTTCCCATCCCTCTTCTTCTTTTACTTGGTGCCACCGAGGAGAGTTTGGCTCCATCTTCTTTACTCCCCCCACCAGGTTGTTACTACGCCCAGAGAACGTCCCCTGAGCTTTTGCCACTCCAGTAAAGAAGCAGTCACAGCTCTCTCTGCCTCTCAGCATTATTGAAGGCCATGGACCACATGAGCTTCTTCGTGGCCAGTGTAGGCCCGGAAGCTGCAGGGTATCTATTTTGGAATTCACTTCTGTGTGTCACAGACTTGACAGAAACAATGTAGGACTCACAAGTATCATCAAATGTGAACGGCAGCATAGAGCGCCTGGTCTATGACTCTTCCAAAGATCTGATTTCTCCTTAGGAAGACTCTGAAATCAGAATCATTAGTGAAAATAGCTTAGTTATCCCCTAGAATAACCACCTTCTAGGGGAGACAGGATTTAGTGCTCCTCTAGTGATCCGGGCTGACTTTGGTTGCGTAATAAAACCCGCTCGCTGTGAGGAGGCTCTAGCTGTTGCTTTTTGTTCTTAATAGAGATTTTGCAAGAAAAACTAGTGTCTCTGTATTTTTACATACGGCTGTCATGGTATTTGCAATAACAATATAGAAAAGTCTTGGCCTGACCTGCAGGAGCTCTTTCCATTTTATGTCTTAAGATGGGGAAAAGAAGAATACTGGCAACATGCTTTTTCCTATACAACAATACATGTCGATCTTGCAGCAGCTGCTGTTGCATCTCTTCCCTTTGGAAGCTGCAGAAGCCAGCCTCAACTGAAATGCTCCCTGTGGATGGCACTTGTGCATATCAGCATTTAGCTGACGATCTGCACATGTATTGGCTGATCAACTTTACCCATACCCTCGTTGCAATCTCCACTGTGCTTTCTTGATATTTTTCAGTTGCCCAGTTACAATCCAGCTGGTGAGTTACAGCTTGTTTTGCACTACCATTACTGTTCATTGCTCAGCATTGAGAATGCTACAGCCTGGCTGACCAAGAGGTTCTCTTCACTAAAAATCAACCTCCCAACCAAGATGTCTCTATTTGGAATGATATTTTTAGGTTTTATTGCATTGTCTGTGGAGTTTAAGAATGTTTTAGGAGTTTTAACAGTCACATTTTGGTAATATTACCCAAACTCTGTTTTAAGTGTAAATCTTAACTCTGTGTTCTGTATAATTCTAGGTACGACAGGAACTGGATGAAAAAATCACTAGAGAACTTCAACAAGGTAATGTGTCATTATGTTAGAAGTATTTTTAAGGAAAACGGTGACTATTCTGTTTCTAAGACTATTTCTAACTCATGACTGCTCTCCAGCCATTTTTTTCAAGTTCCTGTGCTAAGCAGAGGGGGTTTTTTTCTGCCAGCCTTCCAGCTGAGACTTGAATGACAAAACCTCCTGCTTACCAAAATGTTGCCTTCAGTGTTGTGCAGTTGCCTGGAAAAAATCAAGCACAAAGAAACACTCGGCTTAAGCTGAAGTTGCCCTTCACTAGAGTTGATTTCAAGCCAAACATCAAAGCAGCCGCAAGATAAGATTTTTATAAGCCTCAGCCATCACTTCCCCTCCCACATACACCGAGGCATTGAGCACTAAACCGTACCATACCCCTCCTTTGCTGTTAGTTCTTGAGTTTTGCTGGGATTCTGGGATTCAGGGCTTGTCTTGGGAGCTTAGGTGGTGCCGTCTTTTCTGGAATAAGCAAGAAGATCAGGGACAAAAGATAATCTGTCTTTAGGAAAAGATTATTCGATGCTGTTTTGGCAAATATCAGTTCAGTGCTTGCCATATGTCACGTAAAACATGCTGTAGAATGTGAAGCCAGGTGTCCAAAGAAAAAATCCACCTGTTCCATGGTAATTTATTCCTCCCCAGTTACTGCTTTGCAGTGCCTTTGCCTTTTGCCTTTGCTGTGTAGTAGTAGCCTGCCAATGAATCACTGCTTTGAACAGATAAGGAAAGCAAAGACTTCAGGTTGAAGAGGTCTCCAGGGGGCTAAGTTTAGCACGGGAGTCATTTGTGCGTTCCCTGAAGATGTTCGGTGTGTAGCCTCTGGAGCGTCTTCCACTTGCTTTAGAAATGCTGTCGACGGATAAGCAAATGGGGAAAAAATGGGTTTCTTCCTTTGCGCCCAGCCCTTCCATTGTTTTGTTCCCTTGGAAATTTTAAAGTCTCTGTCTGGATTGCAGTCTCTCATCTTGCCTGTCCTGTCCTTGCCATGCCTCATTTTGCCCTGTATGCTGTAAATGTAACACCAGGAATCTTTTGTCTTTTCTCTCCAGCTACTGCTGAACTTGAAAGGGAATCTGCTGTATCTTCAAAAAATCTTCATGTGGACCAGGATCCCCTTTGCAGAGCAATAGAGGAGTACCGTGATGTTTTAACCAAAAATTACCTGATTTGAATGAAATGCTACAAAGGGTCTAGAAATCATTTGGTTTTTATAGTGCATCTATGGTTTCCCATCCCCTGGTTCAGATGTGAAAACATTTTTCTTGCATATCTGAATGTAAACTTAAAAACTCTATTAGATGGATGTCAAGCACATTGCACTTACTGGTTGGTTTATTGATGCAAAGCTGGTTTCTTTTGCACTCAAACTAAGAACCACATCCATTTTTGCACTCACAATAAGAACCACATCCATTTTTTTCTGACTAGCAGATTGACTGATCTTGACTCTTGAGCTTGACAAAATCATCAAATTTGTTTCTTATTATGGTCAATGCATTAGCATTTGCTTTGTTCTGTTAAATCCTTTTAGTCAATGTGTTTGGAATGTTTCCAGTGTTATTTTAACGTTTAGGACATTATGTGATGTGCTTTTACACTGCTGCTTCAGTTCTGATGCAGTGACTATTTCTGCTGATAAAGTTTTACAGGTGTTCAAGCTGTAGAAAAGGGCACTTTACATTGTCGTCACTTTATGTGATGTAGGTTTCAAATGGCTGAGTGTGTAGTAGTAGCAAGAGTTGTTATATGGTTCTTTTTTATCACAGAATCACAGAATGGGTGAGTTTGGAAGGGACATCTGGAGGTCATCAGGTCCAGCCCCCCTGCTGAAGGAGGAGCACCTAGAGGCAGTTGCCCACATCTGAGTTGGTTTTTGAATACCTCCAAGGAGGGAGACTCCAGAGAGTCCATGTGCCACCTGTGATAGTGCTCAGTCACGCACACAGTACACTTGAATACCATGAGAGGCAATTGGGCACAAACTCAGTACCTTTTCACAGTATTGGTGTTGATTTCTGTTTTAAAAATTGCTGCAGCTTCAGACATTTGCAGCTCTTGCATCAAAACCTGTGGTGCACCTGAAACATTTCTAATTGGAGGGAAAAAAAATTATTTTAATGCATCACCTTTAAGTTTCCTCAGTACTCTCCAAAACTTCTGTGATCGGATAGCCAGTCTTTTTATTGCTGCTAACAGCTGATGATACGGTGTCTGGAGCCCAGCTGTTAGCCCAGATGCAGTGGGACGTTGTGGCAACCATACAAGCAGCTTTACTTATTTCAGGGAACCACTAGTTGTTAATGAAGATCTGAGTTGTCATTTCCCATCCTGAAAAGTCACCAGCAATCAGAAAAGTATAGAACAAAGTCCCAGTTCTGGAAAAGTAAGAATTATTGTACTGAGATGAAGAAGACTGGAAAAACTTGGGGGTTTTACTGGCTAACTTAAGGATTTAAGAGTCAGGGAGGAAAGCATTAAATGCTGCTGTGACACTCTTCCTTTTTATATGAATACATTTTTGTGAAGGTAATACACTGTATATAATTCAACTTGATATTTAATAAACTTTGCAGTCTAGGACATGTCTTTGTTTTATTGTTCCCCTTCTTAATATTGCTTTTACACCCCTTCTTTGCCCATGGAACCCTCCAGAGCTCTCCTCTGCTCCCTTCAGCTCTGCTCACAGCTGCATCTTCAGCCTGTCCCAGAGGACAGGCAAATGTGTCCCCTTCCTCCATGGAGGCTTGAAGCACAATCCGGTTAAGATCATGGCCTACAGGTGAGCTATTGCTACTAATCAGTTGCTGAACTCGTGTGTAGAGACATCCTCCTTGTGGTCTGGGAAGAAGACAGTGGGTGAGCTTCTGGTAGCCATAAAACACAACCAAATCCCTGATCCTGCGGGAACCGGACCGGTTTGTAGCCCGCAAAGGAAAAGGGGAATTCCTTCAGCCTGCCTGCGATACACTGTAGCGTCTCTCCCCCGATAAAGCTGATGCAGAACCTCTGGGCCTTCACTTTGTGTTGTCATTGGGCCAAACTGGGACAAGATATGTTTGGAAGTTTCTTCCTGCCCTGCTGTGTGCTGCCGCTTGGCTGGTGGGGCAGCAGAGCAGAAATTCACTCTTGGCATCTGGCAAAGCAGCAGGTGACAGCAGTTACTGTGGGGTGGGGTGGGGTGGGGCTAAAGAGAAATCCATTCCTTCACTTGAAAAATCCATGCCCAGTGTCACAGTGAGGACACTTGATGATCTCAGGTCAGGGCAGGAAAGCTCCTGAGGCCTGGAAGCCAGGAAATACCTGTCTGGTCTTCAGGAAGGGCAAGACAGAGGAGCTGGGGAACTACAGGCCAGTCAGCCTTATCTCACTGCCTGGGGACAAAATGGTGATGGGGAGGAGTTGGCATGGGTTTGTAAAGGGGAAAATGCCAATCTGGTAGCCTTCTACCATTATGTGTGTAATTCCATGGACAGAGGGAGAGTGGTGTGTGTTTCTTTCCTTTAGCAAGGCTTTCTCTGGCTTGCACCATAACAGTCAAGTTTAGATTTTGGGACTTCCTGATCTCCTTCCAAAGAGAAAGCAACCATGTCTCCTAATTTCCTTCCTTGCTAATGTATGTTAGAAACCCTTTTAGGTCAGTACTGTGGGAGGATTACTAGATTTTGTAATTTGATTGTACAGAATGTACAATTCTGTTTTAGAAAATCTCATTATATTAGTTGTATTTTAACTTAAGAGCAAATGATGTAATAAGTAATCTGGGTTTTCCTGTCTTCAGAACATTGCACTGAATTGTGGCCACAAAACATGATTAGTTTTCCATTGATCTAGCCAGAGTAGTATCGTGAACAATTGATTAAAGGCTGTTTGAATAGTGCTACTGTAGCCCTTGCATGTCTACCTAGTGAGCCTTGACCTCTGAAATATCCAGAGATCTGCTTATAATTGATTGCTGACCTCTGCAGCTCTAATTGCATCATTGATGCTCTGCAGAGGAAATACAACTCTGGTGTCCTGTCAGCAAACCGCCCAACTTTGTCCTGTTTTCATCTCCCCTTTACCTTCAAGGCACCTCTCACCACCCTTATCTGGATATAGAGATAATAATCTAATTAATAATCTGTTAATAAAACCAAATAAGCTACAAGATCTATTTGCCCAGAAAAGCCAATAGTAAATGTTTCTTTACTGCTGGTTTTTGGTGAGCCAGCCCATCAAAGGAGGGGATTGTCCTGCTCTGCTCTGCACTGGTGCAGCCTCACCTTCAATATTGTGTGCAGTTTTGGGCACCACAATGTAAGAAAGATATTAAGCCATTAGAGGGTGTCCAAAGGAGGGCAGCGGAGATAGTGAAGGGCCTGGAGGGGGATCTCTATGCACAGCAGCTGAGGTGACTTGGTATGTTCAGCCTGGAGAAGGGGAGACTGAAGGGAGACTTCACTGAGGTCTTCAGCATCCTCATGAGGGGAAGCACGGGGGCAGGTACTGATCTCTTCACTCTCGTAACCAGTGATAGGATTCAAGGAAATGACACAAAGCTGAGTCAGGAGAGGTTTAGGTTGGATACCAGGAAAAGGTTTCTCACCCAGAGGGTGGTTGGGTGCTGGAACAGGCTCCCTGGGGAAGCAAAGCACCAAGCCTGACAGAGTTCAAGAAGTGTCCCGACAACGCTCTAAGGCACATAGTGGGATTCTTGGGTTGTCATGTGGAGGTCCAAGACTACTTTATGTTCCTCATGGGTCCCTTTCAACTCAGTATATTCTCTATGATTTATTGACTGCTGGACAAAGCAAACTGAAAGTCAGTGTTAACATATTGCATAACAATAAAGGAAAGTCTAGTCAATTCAAAGAAATTATATGTTTGTTTTCTTGTTCAGTAGTGAAAAACTTATTTTTAAAAATGTGTGGCTGATTCTTGGTGCTCAGTGAAAACAGTTGCTACCACACTACATGACAGTACATGGGGTCACTCTTTATCCTAAGCTTAAGCAGTACTTTAGCTGAGCTTACTGTAATAGCTGACCATTCTACTACTTACTAGCTATGATGAATTATTAATTGTTAATTATCAATATTAACTCTAATCACTGCTATAAGCACAGTAAGGACAGTGAATTACATAGGCAAGCAGCACAGTCCACGCTTTATTCAGGATAATTTGGACCATGTACTAGTGAGGCCTTGTGAGTACAGCTGTGTGTTGCAAATGACAATGTAATGGAGCTCTAGGCATCTTTGTAAACAAAAAACTGCCTCCTTCACATTTATAAACACTCCTGATACCAATGTCGACACTGCTGCCAGTCACCTTGCCAATGAATTGTTGATTGCTACAGCTTTAGAGAAAAGTCCCTTTTTTATCCCCAGTTGTATTACCAAAATCCTGTGCATACAAGTACATTCCCTGCTGCAAGAATGAATAGACAGTTAATATCCAACTCCAATGCTTCTCTTGAATGGCTTTACATGAAAGAGTAGCATGCTTACATAGTTTTAGCACATCAAGGCAAAAGCTAACAGTCCTTTCACAGCATCTAGGTAGCCACAGCAGAAATTATTTACTATTATTTACTAATTATTTACTAAGGAATTTTGAATGATACAGGCATGTTTCATCTCCTTTTTCCACACAATTTTTCAGAGCAACCTAATCAACAAGATGCCTTTGTATCTACTATTAATAAACTAAAATTGTTTTATGATGTCCTCTAATTGTCAGGAGTTGCAGGGCTGTATCCTGGGAATGCACCAATATTTTGAAGAAGCTAGGGTTTAAAAGCTGGTTAGTTTCTTGGTATCCACAATGGAGCTGAGCCTTTTTCCATAGTACATATTTAGGGTGGAGTGATGTTCACCCATTTGTTTTGGGATGAAGATGCAGTTACTTTAAACATGGGCTGAACTTAATCTCCTCTCCATAAGTGATTGTATTTCTTTCTAACTTTATTCCTAAACAAAATCCTGCACCTGCATTTTGCCATCTAGACCTAAGGCACTGTGAGAAAAATCAGCTTTCATTTTGAACATGGAAGACAAGATGTGTACATGTTCTGGGTATTCACTCAGGACCCAATAGATAAAAATATGTACCAGAAGTGCATGGAAAAGAGATGGCTCAGTGGCTTTTGCCACTTATCTATACTTCCTTATGTCTAGATTATCTTCACTGATAAAGCCTTTCTTGGTGCTGTAGTAGGACCTTTGTCATCTGAGAAGTTTCTTGCTTCGTTAACTTACTAAGGCTCAGGTGGCCCATGGCAGAGTGCATGGAAACTTCAGTCCTTTCATAAATAATGTTCAGCTGCTTAAAGGCCCAGGATGATGAAGGGCATTGCTCAGGGCACACCTGTATTGAAGTGTGGCATTAGCAGTAAGGTAGCCTGCCCCCTTTTAGCTAAGGGCAATTCTGCTGGCATTGACACTGATGTTGAAACTTAGAAAAAGCATAATTAGAACCAAACTCAAAACTACTCGCTCAAACCCTGTGGTTGTAAAGCATTGAAGATGCCTTATCCACCAGTGAAATTAATACATACAAACATACCAATGCTTGTCTTTCTTACTGCTTTCTGCACTGGCTGGACTTCCATAAAATGGTGGAACCAGAAGTTAGAGCATAAAACTCAAAATTACTTGATGGATGTTATAAACAATGCAAGAAGTTAAAGTAGGCTCTGGACAAATCAGGGAGCCGTCCCCTTCACCCGCATAATAATCATCACTTAAATGATAACAATCACTAACACTGATCCATTTCTCATCAGAGACTGTTTCCACTTGGATCCTGACAATTTTAATTAAATGTGAGTTGATGACTTCATGGAAGCAATCTTGTAAATCAAAAGTGCAATTCCAGAGAGTGATCCTACCCCATTATAATTACAAAAAAGAATCTAAGCCTGTCTTTTCAAAGTCCTTGAGCCTTTGAACTTCCTAGATTTAAGCTGGACTTATGCCTGATTCTTGTATACAGGATGAGTTAGGACAAGCCAGAGAAGAAACATGGCAAAAAGCAAGAAGGCTGTTTCCGTTCAACATTAATGAGCACACACTTTCATGGATTTTGCACTTGCAGTTTAATCATAGAAATCATTCTGCACGCTTCTACTTCTAATGATTTGATTGTTAGAAGAAGGGCTGGCCCCAGTCCTATTGACTGTTTACATCTGAATGTGCTGTTTTTTAAATCTATTTCCAAACTAACTGTGGTTCTATTGTGTGATATTTCCTCTGCAGCATCACACATTTTCAATCAGCATCAGCTCCTTAGCCATAATCACTTCCTGCCTTGGCTTCTGTTCAGTCCTGTAACTTGCTGCAAAACAGAACTACTCCCATGCATCCAGTCTGTACGTATGAAATGGTATGGATGCAGCGGTATTTAGGTGGCAGTTGGCAAGAAATTATTTGATTAATTGAAAATGCTATAAACTGAGATTGAGATGGCTATAGATAGCTAGGGGGGTTATTGCTACGTTTTTTCTGGTCTTTTGCATCCATGTTGCTTTGAATACAATTTTGACAATCTATCCCCTGTGTCCTAGGACACTACATCACCTACATGTTTGTCAGTGCAAATGCTGCAGATCCCAGCCATGCACCACCAGCAGCTCTGACCAGTTTGCAGAAACAACACAGCATTCATCTGCATACAGGTTTCCATCTGCATCATAAGCAGACCTGAAGTCTGAAATTACACAAGTGAGAATTCCCAGAGATTTAAGCACAAAAATACAAAGCAAGAACCATAATTAAAAAGTAGCATTTTAGGATAGGAAGATTTCATATGCTTTAAA
Source organism: Pyrocephalus nanus (assembly GCA_038380795.1). Classification (NCBI taxonomy): domain Eukaryota; kingdom Metazoa; phylum Chordata; class Aves; order Passeriformes; family Tyrannidae; genus Pyrocephalus; species Pyrocephalus nanus. Next base: position 3,663,365 of record CM076262.1, on the reverse strand, counting down.
ATATTTCAGTGAATGTTTTCTCACACTTTCTCAGTATTTCTCATGAGCGATGTGCACAGATACAATAACTGTATCTGTGTTAAAGGGAACTTTACTACAATGACCACTGCTGTAAAGCCCAACTTTGTTCACATTCAACAGGTTTCTATCCTGTGTATTTTATATTTTTTATGGATTATGCTACTTAAAGTCCAGTTTCTTTTATTTCTCCACCTGAACACTTTTCACTGCTGTTTCTATGCAGAGCACTGTAGTCATCAGTGCTGACTTCAACACTAAATTAAAAAGAAGACAAATCTACAGTAAAAAAGAAGAAGATTGCAGGACAACCATTAAAGATGTTTCAGTGGACAAAACCAGTACATGCATATGTTCTTGCTGTCCCTTAAGTAATGAACACCTTTTATCTAAAAGTGCAAGTAGCAGGAAAGAAGTTGAGCACTGAGTGAAATTTTTTGGCATTCAGTGGCACTGATGGTTACTGATGTAAGACTGAAAAGCAGCAGCACGTTGTTCTACGCAAATTTGAGTTCCTGGAACGTGCTGCAAGGCTCCAGGAAGGAAGATATTACCGTGCAGATAAGGTCTTGCTTTTAGTGCTAGCAAGGAGTTCTTGGCATAAGTCTGAATTCTATTGTGTTTTCGTCTTTGATTTCCACCTGCGTCAATGGAGCTTTTATTTTCTTCAGGGAAAATGCTGCTGATGTAAGAAATATCAGCATTTCTTCCATTACTGTAAAAATTACTGTAAAAAAAAAAAAGGCCTCTAAAAGGGACCCTGAGACAAAACAGAGCACACTGAAAGAGCCTATCAGAAACAGGATTTCCAGGACAAACACCTGGCTCTTTACTATCTTCTGTCATATGTTTTTAACCTAAGTCTTGTACAAAGTTTCCCCTTTCTCATCTCAAGGTTTGATCTATGACCTTCTGACACATCTGGGTTTCATGGTCATTTGTCTGTGAATACCTAGTACTTGAAGTATGCCTTATTATTTGAGCAACAGAGAAGCTAAAACTAATTGATATGACACAGCTTTTCTGGATCTTTACTGCAACTGAAGAACTTTTCCACTTTGAAAAAAAAGTCCACAGACTCATTTTCATTATTCTAATGAATGAACTGCAGCTTACCCAACTGGAAAGCAGAAATAAGAACCCAATTATTAAAAATTAGTAGGGTTGCTTACACAGGTGCCAAATGTATCACAGACCAAATATAACTAGCAAGCATAAATCATCTTGTGTTTCACTGCCATGACTCACATTCGTAGCTCCCCTGCTGTCAAGATGCATACACAGCCTTCACACCTGCTGGGCTTCCACTCTACTCTTCCTCCTCCCTTGCTGGGGACTAACATTCTCTAGCTTTCTTTTTCAGAATCATTAATACTAGGCCATCACTCGATGTCCACTTTCTGGTTTCAATCCCACTAATTTTTCCTACTTTGACTCATTTATGAAAAAAATGGCATAAAAAAGTTACTCTCATTGGTGATCTGTTTTCCAGCTTGGACTGTGCTACAGGCTTGATTCAATGAAATACTGAAATAATGAAAATACTCTGGTTATAATTCAACTTCCTGCATGAAATACTGTTTTATTGAGTGCTTCTCTGAACCATATACTTACAAAGACCCAGTTAGCCACTACAGATTAAAGCCCCTGTAAGTTCATAAGACTTTAATTGCATTTTATAATTTTAAAAATCATATGAACTTCTAGATTTGATTTCAATAAATCCCTTCTGACTATGTCTGCTGGCTTTGATCCCTTCACCAGTACACCCAGAAGAGGCTTTGGTCAAATCCAGACCAAAACCAATGGCATCAAATTGAAGGATATGATGGAGCAGAAATTGAAACAAAATGTGAATGTAAGCTAAAAATCACAACTCTGAAAAACTTAAAAATGCTGATAAGTATAAAGGCAAGCAACCTCCACAGGTTTTGATTTTAAGGTTTTAAACAGCACTTTACTTCTTAACAGGGCTCCATCTTAACGGGGATGAGTTACTGCCCACACTCCCAACCAGTCCTGTGAGCTGGCCCATCCTTTGCCTATCTCATTGCAGAAGTCAGTTTTACAATGCACTGCATATAATCAACTCATTTGGCCTTTGGCAGCCACGTTTTGTTTAGGATCCTTTTCTAAAAGGGAGCTTAAATTTATCTTTCTCGAGATAGAGAACGTCCCAAGTTTGTGTTAGCCTGTGAGTGCAGACACAACTTCCTCAAGCTGTAGCTCCTCCCAGCTCTGGGCACACAGAGGATCAGAGGCCCAGAAAAAGTGCACACAATAGCTGAGAGAACTCACTTGAAGGGAAGAAGACAGGGTTTGCAATCTGCATTTTAAACACCTAACTCTGTCAAATTTATATTCCAGATCACGCTTCAGCAATTTCTGAACGATTTGGATTTCTCATCTGGTCAGTCCCTGGATTTTATTGATCAGCCTCACTACTGTGGGATCAGCACTTCAAGGATAGAGAAAATAGTTCCAACTCATATCAGCAGCTCATATTTTAAATCCTCAAACACAGGACCAAGGACTTGCATTGCAAATGATGTGCTTGAGGCACATGGTCTCCATATGCATTGACATTCTATGACAGCTTCAAACGTAATTCCTCAGCTATAAAACAACAGATTTCTGTAGTCTTTCCAGAGCTTCTACAAGTATTCAACTTCTCTTTCAACTATAACCTTCCTAATACACCCAGGGCTGAGTAGTGCATTAAAAATGAGCTCATCCTGATTCCACTCGTTGCCTCTGCATTTTTTTTCTGAGCTCTAAAGTAGCTCATTTAATAATCTGCTTTCTTTGTTCTTTATCATTGCTATTCATTTTCTTTTCTCTTGTGCCAATATCAGCATTTCAGTAGCAAAAGGGCTTTTTTGACTGTTTAATGAAACTGGTTCTTTTGAATCAATTTCTATTGACTTTTGGTAATCAGAGAAACCCCCTGATTTGATGTCTGCTCAGCAATTCCCTGCAGAAATGTGGACAGAAAACTACAACACATTACTAGGTCACAAGATGGATAAATGTGAAAAAAGGTTAGCAGCGCTTCACATGCTCCATCACAACCAACCTCAGGAAACAAGCTGGAAGTTACAAGAATTGAGAGACAGATTTTATGAAGAACAAATATTTTCAGTTCAATGTATTTGGTTTCCAGTGAACTTGCAATGAAAAGTACCGAATCCCACTTAATATTAAAATCAGTAGAAACCCAAATTTGCACATTTAATTTTTTTTTTTTTTGACAGCACTTTCATATATAGGGAAAAAATACTGGGCCTGTTGGCAGACTCAAGGACACAGAAAACAGCTTTGTTCAATAGTACTGACTTCCTCTTGCTGCCACCATACCAGCATTTCTACTGGGTAGTCAATAGGATGTGGCCTAAACACACTACGCTGCACAGAGCTTGTCCCACTTAACTTGGCTGTTGCTGGCATATAAGAGGCCTACATGTGATCATGATTACATGCAACCCCTATATTCAATACTGCAGCAAGTTTTGTTCAAAATAAATAACTCACCTACCAAAAGTACTCTGGTGTCTTCTAAACTACACTCTAAGACAATGGTTGCACATTAGCAAACACAATTCTCTTTTTGTAGATCTTACCCACATTTTGAGCAACATGACAGCTGCTAAAAGATGAAGACAGAGAATGAGTTGGTCTCATTCTCTTAATGGGCTTTAAATAAATGTGTGTATTTGTTTTAAGTTTTGTGCTCCTGGTCAAAAGTCTTTTCAATTTAATTTGTCTGCAAGGATTACGGCATTAAGAACTCCTGCACCTCCAGTACAGTCTTGGGGACTAGAGAACAATCTCTGATAAACAACAAAAAATGTATTATATGAATAAGCCATTAATTTGACTGTGAAAACTTTCAACATTCTTCCTTTCTACATTAAACACAAAAAAAAACCAATCACAAGAGGAACAGTTTTCTACTTAGGGCCAGAACGATGCTTAGAGATGGTTAAACTGACTATCACACATCTACCTCCACATAATCCTGGGTTAACATGAAAGAGCTTGGTTTAACTTCAGGAATAAGATCTTATTTTAAGAACAAGGTATATTTACACAGTGTCAGGACCATCACTGACACTGACTGCTTTTCCCAGCATGCATTTCCCAGTGAACTCATGCAGCATAAAAACCCAAAGGAAATCCAGTGAAAGTGTCTTTAGTAAAATGTAGAAACTTTAATTTACATGCAAAACTACAACATATTCATAATAAAAAACTGGTGTCTAAACAAATTAAACACAATTTGTAAAAATCGTTCACGTTGTTAAATAGGTCTGTACAACCAAAGATTTACAAAGTCCCTGTGCATTTTCATCTTTTCAGTGCACAACTGAGTTTAGGGGTTCTGCTCGAATATTCCCCAAGTCAAGAGCTGAATCCGTCTCTTCATCAATTTCACCAATGACGGCACTACAATAAAAAAAAAACTCAGGTTACTATTTCTTGAAATAAAATCAATCACACACTTCTAAAACAGAAGCTGTCTTTTCCCTTTTAACAACCCTTATTTATTGTTAACCATAATGACTTTTTCTGATTGATGCTGCATGTTCCCTGCAAGCTTCTAGTGATGCACACTGGAACGTCTGGAAGCACTTTATATTATGATAGCTTCTTCCCTTTTATTTTCCAATACCTTCCCTATTTTGAGAGTTGCCTATTTTGAAGTTACTGTTACTTAGCTGTTGATTCTTATTACTTTTTTCTATAAGAATATTAAATTTCAGTATGTTAAGAGTTGCAAGAATACAAAATTATTCCTTGTAATGAGTATATTTCCGAGTTTGTTAAGTTTGCAAAAAAAATCAGAATCAATTTTATAAAAGAATATTTTGAGTATACTTGAGTAATGGTGGCCATCTGGTATGATAAAAGAGCGAAGCAGTTAACAATTACTTGGCTTTTTATACACATCTATACTATGTGAATAAAAAGTCACTGGTAGAGTACCATGTTTAGTCCTACCTTTGCACATGTGTCAATTTACTTTTTCTTAAAAGCTTAAGTCAAATGTGATGAAAGCATCCCAAAATGTCATAATGATGTTAGATAAATGCACCTAGACATAAATTTAAGTCTTGACACTGCTTTGTACAGAAATATCCATCAGAAATAGAAGATGAAAACTCCTATCCAGGCTCATGTGTTGGTCACCGCAACATACTCTTTTTCTAGTTGTGATTAAAAAAGAGTATTATTTTTGCCATCAGTTTCAGAATGCTGCTGCAAAAGTAATCTTCCTAGCAGGCCCACTTACCAGGCCTTCATTCCACTTCTCTTGTAACCCTCCCATGTTTTTGGCATGTCAGCTACTTCTCTCTGCCTTCAATGAGCTTTTACTCTCATTCCCTAAGTGTATTTTACATCAAGTATCGAGTCATGCATTTGACCTGTCACTACATCAGCTTCAACAGCTGTTACACTGTCAAGCCAGAACCTTCATGCATTGTCCAGATCACAAAGTGATCTCTGTGAACATCTCTTCTACATAAAAGCTGTTGAAAGTCAACTTTGTATACCAGATTGTTGACTTTTTGCATGAGTTTTATCTCATATTTTAGTCATTATTCTATTTTTTCCTTCATCAAGCATCATGAACTGGAATAAAGAACATCTACACAATGCCTACACTCCAAAGAGGAGAATGCTGAGCTTTGTAGAGACCCTTCCTAAATTGCTAATCAGAACGTGCTGGTTAATTCACAGCTCAGTAAATACAGACTAAGGAGATCAAAGAATCATAGAAAGGCTTGGGCTGGGACCTTAAAGATCACACAGTTTCAGCACCCCCACCTCCTGCCACCCACCAGATCAGGTTGCTCAGAGCTTCATCCAACCTGGCACTGAGCACTTCTAGAGATGGGGCATCTACAACTTCTCTGGGTAAGCTGTTCCTGTATCTCACCACCTTCTGAGTAAAGAATTTCTTCCTAACATCTAATCTCAATCTCTCCTCTTTCAGTTTAAAACCATTCCCCCTTGTTCTACCACTATCTGCCCATTGAAAAAAAGTCACTCTCCCTCTATTGTATAAGCCCCCTTCATGTACTGGAAGGCCACAATGAAGTCTCCCTCACTGAGAAGAGAAACCTTTTCTTTTCCAGGCTGAACAAGCCCAGCTCTCTCAGCCTGCCTTCAGAGGAGAGGTGCTCAAGCCCTCAGACCATCTTTGATCCTAAGTGTAGATGTTTGCTATTTAATACACAGAGTCATCTAGGTCTGAAAAGACCTGCAAGATCGAGCCCAGCACTGCCAAGCCCACCACTAAACCCTGACACTAAGTGCCACTTCTACACATCTTTTAAACACTATCCAGGGATGGTGACTCAGACACTTCCTTGGTTGGCTCAGCTTTGACAATACTTTGACAATACAGTGCTACCCACAGACACAAAGGTGCAAGGTGTCTGGGGCTATCAAGATCTATAATATACATATACACACAAAAACATGCACACATACACACTAAGTTCACATGAACAGATTTAAACAAGGACATGCTATACTTACACATTATCACCTCTTACAATGTATAATCCCAGCACAACTTGCTCAACTCCTTGCGAAGAACTGAACACTCGTTCATGGCTTTCATCCAAAATCAAGTTAATGGTCTGGTCAAAACCTTTGAGTGTTCCCTGAAAATAACATAAAGCACTTCAGTTAACTCTTAAATTTATCATCTTTGCTCTCAAAGGTATCTAAAACAAGGTAGCAAAACTAAGGTACTAGAGAACATATGTTCTATTAAGGTTTTATTATTTGGCTTAAACACTAATAGCTAAAGAAAGTAATTTTCAAAGCAATAATCAATTTAAGAAAAGTACACATTTATTACTGAGTGTTCATGATGAAAGTTAAAATAAGCTTTAGTATTAAAAGAAGTTTCCCTAGTATCTAGGACGTTTTAGATGGAAACCAAATTACTGAAGAGAAATTCATTTTCTTATGCATTCCCAAAGGAAAATTAATTTGACAAAAAAGTCAAAGCATGTACAGACACAAATTTATCAATGGACAAAGCTGACATGCAAGAACCAGTAAGCATTTACAACTTTTTTTTTTTTTTTTTTTTTTTTAAACCTTATGGCCGTTATCCTGTTCTCTATGATTTAAAGGTGTGAATATGTGAGAATACCCTAACATAGCTTCTTTACTGACATAATGGAAAGTCTTTAAAAAATACAAGTCTTACCACAATCATTCTTCCATCAGAAGTAATTACTGCAACAGTACCTGGTAGCTCATTAAGGAAATGTTTAATAATATCTGAAATTACGATTTTCTGAGACATTCATATGTCTTATAGGCTTTAAGAGCCATCAGGAGCCAGAAAAGCCTATCAGCATTTTTTTAAAAGCAGCATGGTTGATAGCACCAATTGACAACATAGTATTTTTAAGAAAATCTTTAAAGTTTCACTTCACTTAACCATGGACAGTCATACATGAACGCCATTAAAGCAGAATAAAGATTTGAGTTCACCTCTCTTCCCATTACTAACTGCACTGCCTCAAAATTGCAACAACATAAACAGTTTTATAAACACTTTAGGTCCTTAAAAATCAGCTTTGCAGTGGTGATCCCGAGCCTGGCATTCTCCATCTCCATAATATCTCGTTATGCCAATCCGATGACAACATAGCCGTCGTCCTGAATAATTCCGGGTTACTATCTTACTGTTTGTGAATAAAACTGAAAATTCCCACGGGTTGCAAGAAGCACAAAGAAAAACCAGCACGAAAAGCATTCCAAGAACCCCAAGTCCCGGCTTTTGAACAAGTGATGCAAAGCCGGTAACTAAAGGCGCGTTAGGCGCTCTCAGCGGGTCAGGCCCACCGCGGCTCTCGCTTCCACCGCGGACCGCGCAGCGCTGCGCTCCGCAGCCCTGGGCGCTGCGGGGGGACCCTGCTTTCCGGGAAATCTCCCGTACCCTCCGCTCTGCCTGCCGAGCCCATCTCCCGCACGGACAAATCGGCACCGAAATCCGCGAAGGGCCCAAGCACGCAACCGCGCCACCGCCCCAGCCCCGCCCTCAGGGCCCCGCGCCCCCGGGCCCCCGCCCCGCCCCGCCCCGTCCCATCCCGTCCCGTCCCGTCCCGTCCCATCCCGTCCCGTCCCGTCCCGCCGCGCCGCTGGGATGCGGTTGATGTAGTTCTCCAGCGCGGAGGTCATGGCGGCGGCCGCACGCGGATCGACCCCGCGCGCACCAGCGGCGCACGACGCTGACGCGCGAGCCGGCGCGCAGCCGCATAGCGCGGCGGCCGGGCGGGGCCGGACCAAGCCTCGCGCACGGGGAGAGCGGCCGCGCATGCGCGGGGAAACACGAGGAGGCCGGGCGGTACCAAGGGCGCGCGGCGAGAGGGGCGGGGGCGGTTACCGTGCCCCCCCGCGCGGCACGTGGCACCGCCCGGGGGGCGACCCTCTGGCCACTCGCACAGGCCTGACAGCCCCTCTTACATCCCTGACAGCCCCTCACACAGCCCTGACAGCCCCTCTTACAGCCCTGACAGCCCCTCTTACAGCCCCGCCGGCCCCTCACACAGCCCTGACAGCCCCTCACACAGCCGTGACAGCCCCTCACACAGCCCTGACAGCCCCTCTTACAGCGCCGCCGGCCCCTCACACAGCCCTGACAGCCCCTCACACAGCCCTGACAGCCCCTCACACAGCCCTGACAGCCCCTCACACAGCCCTGAAGCCCCTCGCACAGCCCCGCCGGCACCACGGAGGGGCTTGGCCGAGGGGCGGTAGCTTGGCTAGTTTGGCGTGGAGCGGGAGGGCCGTTCTCCTGTCCAGCCGAGGGCCTCGCTGCCTGGGTGCAGCGTTTGTGGTCGCCGGCTCATTGTCCACTTGGAGACCAGTGACGAGTGGTGTCCCTCAGGGGTCGCTGCTGGGCTCTACACTTCAGCATATTTGTTGGCGACGTGGACTGTGGGATCGAGTCCACTCTGAGCAAATCTGCTGGTGACACCAAGCTGTGTGGTGCAGTTGACATGCTGGTGGGAAGGGATGCCATCCAGAGGGACCTGGATAGGCTTGAGAGGTGGGGCCCTGTGAACCTCATGAAATTCAATAACGCCATGTGCAAGGTCCTGCACTTGGGTCATGGCAATCCCAAACACATCTACAGGCTGGGCAGAGAAGTGGCTGAGACAAGCCCTGCAGAGAAAGGTTTGGGGGTGATGGTTGCTGAAAACTCAGCATGAGCCAGCAGTGTGCACTCACAGCCTAGACAGCCAACCCAGTCCTGGATTGCATCAAAAGCAGTGTGGCCAGCAGGTCAAAGCAGGTGATGTTCCCCCTCTATTCTGCTCTGGGTAGACCCCACCTGGAGTACCACAGCCAGCTTTGGGGCCTCCAAGATAAGGAGGGCATGGAACTGTTGGAGCAAGTCCGGAGGAGGGCCATGAAGTTGATAAGAGGACTCAAGTACCTCCTCTGTAAAAACAGGCTGAGGAAGTTGAGGCTGTTCAGCCTGGAGAAGAGAAAGTTGTGTGAAGACCTCATAGCAACCTTCCAGTACCTGAAGGGGGCCTGCAGGGAAGCTGCACAGGGAATCTTCGTCAGGAACTGTAGTGATAGGACAAGGAGTAATGGGTACAAACTGAAAGAGGGGAAATTTAGCCTAGACATTAGGAAGAAACTCTTTACTATGAGGGTGGTGAGATACTGGAAGAGGTTGCCCAGGCAGGTTGTGGACGCTCCAACCCTGGCAGTGTTCAAGAACAGGTTGAACAGGGCCTTGAGCAACCAGTCTAGTGGGAGGTGTCCCTGCCTGTGGCAGGGTGAGTTGGGACTAAATGATCTTTAAGATCCCTTCCAACCCTTAAACTTTCTATAATTCTTGCTAATATGGGAATCATGTGAATCCTCCCTTGGTTCCCTGTGGGCTGGCAGTGTGAGGTGGGCAGATAGGAGGCCTGACTGCTGCCCCTCCACACTGCCCCAGTGTTGTGGTTTAACCCCAGGCAGCCATCAAGCCCCACACAGCTCCTCACTCACTCCCCCACCAGTGGGATCGGGGGGAGAATTGGAACGGTAAAAGCTGGAAAACTTTTGGGTTGAGATAAAGATGGTTTAACAGGGAATGCAAAAGTTGTACATGCAAATGGAACAAACCAAGCAATTAATTCACCACTTCTCATGAACAAACAGTTCTCAGTGAGAGCAGGGCCCCATCACATTGACTCGAGAAGACAAACACCGTCACTCCAAACATCTCCCCCTTCCTCCTTCTCCCCCCCTGCCTTTCTGTACTAAGCATTATGTCATACGGTATGGAATATCCCTTTGGTCAGTTGGGGTCACCTGTCCCAGCTGTGTCTCCTCCCCAACCTCCCATGCACCCCCAATTTCCTTGCCAGTGTGGCAGTACATAAAGCATAAGAGGCCTTGGTTCTGTTTTATCTCTGTGCAGCAATAACAAAAACATCTCTATATTATCAACCTGCGTTCAGCACAAATCCAAAACACAGCCCCATCCCAGCTCCTGTGAAGAAAATTAACTACCCCAGCCAAAAGCAGCCCACTCGGAGAGCCTCGCAGCAGGGCTGTGGAGTGGGTGTCCAGGGCCAGGCTTGCAGGGTTGCTAAGTCCCATGCAGAGATGCTTTCTGTAGGAAATGCTGGATTGGGGGATGTGGGAAAGACAAGGGTTGGGGAAGGTGGTTTTGTTGTGCCTGGATCCCATGCTCACTTGTGGGCTTGCCTGGGCCCACACTGTGGTCTGCAGGTGCTTTAAAGAGTGGTCAAGCTCTGCAATCAAAGCAAAACTTTGCATATCTTTAAGAAAATTTGCAGTGTTAAGTAAGTGGTGATTCTTATGCTGAAGTTTGGATTTTATGCTTGCACAAATCTCCTTTCTATAGATATGGGAATAGCAAATCAGAATGCCCTGAAGGGACTCATGGGTTTTAATTTTTAACTTTGTTTAACTTCACCTGTCACTAGCATGATTATTACCGGCTGCCACACTTTCTGGTCAGTGTACATCATGCTCACAGTGTTTCCTTGGTATCCTCAAGAGTCCTGTGACACAGAGTGTATGGAATCTGCTGGATTCAGTGTAGACACTGGCAGTTTTCAGGACTGTAGGAAGGTGAACTGGTACTTCACAAAAGAAGAAATATCTTAGGGAAACTAAGCTCACGTTCAGTGACAGAACCAAAGTTAAGCTACGAAACTATTCCAAACGCTTTAGCTGTCTTTGCCTGTGGGAGTTAATGTAATCTTACACGCAGACACAAATGAGGCCGCATTCTCTGACTTCCATGTGTCTGCCTTTCAACTAGAAATGTTTTGTGGTCTTTATTTTACTATTAAGAGCCTACTTAGAATTTAGATTGTCACTGTCAGTACTAGTGCAACTTCCTTTTATTTCAGTAAAGACTCCAGGGACAAATTGCAAGAGGTCCAAACTGGGACTTGGTGTCTAGCCCATGGTTTGATTCCTGAAGGAAATACATTTTCTGGACAGTAGAATGCTATTGTTTATTCTCCTTCTAGTGTGCCAATTGTTTTCTTGCACATTATAGCCATCAAAACTACAGGGAAAGCAAAATGAAGTCTTTTAAGGCAAATTAGCCAGAAAAAAAAATTATTTCATGTTCCTGGCACCTCTGAAGGTAACCACACCAAAGTAGTCTCTCAAGAATTTGTCTAATGGCTCAACTTGTATGAAAAACATGACAAGAGATATCAGAGAACATAAAATACTTTTGTAATTGGGCGTTATGTAATGCCTATACTCTTAAGCTTTTATTATAAAACCTTCACTACTACCACTAGCCATTACAACAGGACTAGAATAATTATTGTATCTTACATGTAAGAGGATGAAGGTTTTGTGTGTGTGTGGTTTGATGTTTTCCTTTTCATACTCTTCTTTCTCCCTATAGAGAGACATTCTCAAAGGCCAAGAAAATGAGATCATTGGGATACAAGGATGTAGGCTGAAATCTTAAAATACTTGCACCACAACGTTACCTCAGTATCCGATCCTGAGAATGTCTAATCTGTCGGTTTATACTGACAGTGTCACAGTGTTCCTGAAAATAAGAGAAGGGGTTGTGGTTTTTTTCTGTTTGTTTGGTTTGTTGTTTTTTTTTTTAATTTCATAAAGGAGGATTAAAACCCAAAGAGTAAGGCTGGACTCCTAAAGTCAGGTGCCAGGCTTTGCCAAACCTGATGCTTAACAACATTCTGAGTATAGACTAAGCACACTCAGTATAAAGGAACTCTTTTTAAAAAGAGAATTCCTGACTTGTCTACTCTTAGGCTCTCTCTGCCTTTTCCTGAAGGCAAGCAGCTGTGCCCTCTGTTTGAAACCACCACTGCTCTTACTCTCTTGTAAAACAACCCCCCGCATAGGAAGTGGAAAACTTTAATTTAATTTAATCCCCGCGTCTTTTTGGAAAAAAAAAAAATTTCCTGCACCTCCCACTCAATAGCAAGGCTTGGTAGACCGAGTTACAAACTGGGGGCACGTTGTGGAAGCGTGTCCCTTGCAGAGACATGGATGCACGATGGATCCATGAGGGAAGAGCCTGAAGGTGCGGGTGGGCTGTTGGCCAGCAGGGGGCGTGCTGCGCTGCCGAGCGCCGCGGAGCCCCGCGGGGCTGAGGGGAGAGGAGCGAGCGGGCCTGGCTGCCTTCAGCCTGAGCGTGGCACCTTGGCCTTCTTCACATAGAAAAATAATTCGTTTTCTACCGGAGGATGAGATGCGTTTCCCACTAAAGATGTCCCTTTTTTCTCCAATGCTTTCAAAGTGAGCCCAGTGTGACTAACTCAGACGCAGACATTTCGCAGGTTCACACTTAACATTAGGCCAGACGCATTTTATTTTTGGCCATAGTTGTCAATATAACAGTGGCATTATAGCATTTAGGATCAGAAACCTGTAGCAGGCAGCCCTTTGCCTGTTCCTTCCCCTCAATTGCTGCAGAGCTGCTCTTGGGGACACACAGAGTAGCTGAATATGAGCATAGTGCCCATTCAGCTCTCAGTCGAGGAAACAAAACACCTTTGTAAAAAGGCTTTCCCTTTCTCTTGCATTGTTTAGATATAGCTTACTTGCTAATTATATTTACTTTTGTAATTAAAATCAGTTTTATTTCTGCAATAGATTCTCCATACATTAAGGTTGCTATGGCAAATGGTAACTGTATATTATGCTTTCTGCAGAATACGTAACCAATTAATAATGCCCTGGAGTGTCTGCACACTTTCCTGCTTCCTTAAAAGTCTGCCAGGGCAGGAAGAAAACACTGCAATGACAACTGTAAGGTGTATGTGCAAGCAGTTTTTGTGTGTACAGTTGTTACCACCTAGCCAACAGCTGGTGGAATGGATGAGTAAACGTTGTGTTGCTGCTTCACTGTATATTGCCTCTCCAAAACCACAATAGCTTCTGGTGGCTTTGCTTTCCTTGGTTATTAAGAAGCACCCTTGTTTTATAGAGCCAGCCATGCTTAAGGGTGAAATGGCCTTGTGACATTCTTGTAAGAAGTGAGGCTCGACCAGTACTGCTGTGCCATGGCGTGTCAAGCCACGTCCCTGTCAGATAAGAGGGAGAAATGTGTGAGACCTACTCCTCAGGCTTCCTTGAAAGCTGAAACTCTAATATAATCACCTGACTGTGGGAAGAGGAGCTGTAAGGAGTTCCTTGGAACAAACCCCCCTGAATTGGTAATATCTGTCAGCCAAGCAATTGCATCCCTTGGTTGCTGCTCAAGAAAAACATAGTATCTGAGGTAGGGAACAATGAAGTGGTACATGCTGAAGAAGAAGAATCAAAGTACATTCTCCAGAAGAGTACTAAGCACCCCCAAATCCCCCTCATTTAATTTACTTTATGTTTCTCACACTTTCTGGGACATAAAGTTTTAAATCTCTCTGATTTTCACCTACATGCCCAGAATGTTACTTCATAAAAGGAGCCTAACCCTTTAGCTTGCCTGTAGTTTATACACACCCAAGCTGGCTAAACATGATTAATTTCTCTTTATGTGTTCAGGAAAAACACAAACATCCCTTCACCTCTGCTTCGTTTTTCAGAATCTGTAGAGACTCTAGGGTCCATTATCAGCAATGCAAGGACACAGATTTTATCTGGTAGTTGGAGAAAAGTAGCAAGACTTTGTCCAGCCTTGCTCACCTTATACATGACTAGCTGCAACCTAAGGTGAGATGTATTTCACATACATTATTATATCAAATGACGGGTTTGCAATGAAAAAACTGGAAAATATTATAAAAGGGTAACAGTTTGAAAATGGTTGTTAGAATATAAGTTACAGTGCATTAGAAACAAATCTGTAGTGTGAAGTCTCAAAGTGCTTTTTATTTATCTTTAGAAACTCAGTGTTAACAAACACCTGCTCTAAATTTTGTTTGTTATGATAGCAACTGCTGCTATCGTGGGAAACATTGAAAAAAAAACTTCCCTCAAAGAGCTCCTTTTGTATGAGAAAGTGCGTATTTTCCCCAGCAATTTTTGCTAAAATATGCAAAATGCCGTAGCAATCTTAATGACTATATCCCTACTTAATGTGTTAGTATAAAAAATAACTTTGAATATTTCTGTTTGCAGAAAAACAAACTCTTTTCCATTTTTCCTATTTGTGTATGGGGTTTTTTGGTTTTCTTTTTCTGTTTTGTTCGTTTGTTTGTTTGTTGGGATTTTTTTTAACAGAAGAAACCGATAATAGCTATAGAAGTTTGGCATCATTATCCCTTCAGATAATAATTTAAGGGAATGTTATGAACTATTGGCAGGAAAAATGACATTGCTAATGGGTCATGTACCTACAACTACAAAATTACAGAGCAAATGAATTCTTGTTTTCAGTTGCTCTAAGCAGAACACTAAGACAATTCTGTTATACACAGAATAAATAATAAGCTTCAAGTAACTGGCATTTACTAGTACATCATAGAATCATTCTTACAGTCACAGCTGAAATTGCATTTGCTAAATTGCTTTCACAGAGCAGGCTTTTTCTTCTGATAGATTCCCTACTTCTCAAAGTATAATTAATCTTCCTGTAAAAGCACTGATCCTAATCTTTAGTCCTCGTTAAGATGACTAGATATTCCAGTTTTAATTATAAAGTCCTTTATCTTAATACTCTGCAGAGATGCCCATTTGACCCCATTCCACTTTTGTTTCGTTTGCTCTGTGGCACATGATCATCATGTAAAAGGAATAGCACATGGTCAAAGGGCTCTGTTCAGAGGTGACTAACATGCTGCCTGCTGCCAGATATAATGTAGATTGCACTAAAAAAAAATCAATATATTTCTGCTCTGTAACTTAAATTGCATGATTATTTTTTGAAGTAGGTTATTCATTGTACCACCGAGCAGTCTTTTGGCACCAGGGCCTTGAAACCAATCACAAAAATGGAGAAAGAATATACTGCAGATTTGGTCCTGCCCACAAGAGGTGTTGGAATCCTTCCTGATGAAAACATAAGTGAAAAATGATCAAAAGGAAGGAAAAATAAAGAGGACAATCTACTGTCCTTTAACAGGCACTGTGTTTAGTCTGATAAAAGGCATAAGACCAAAGGGCAGGGGAAGGCTATGCTATGAAAAACAAAACTTGAAGCACAAGCAAATAGAAGTGCACCAACAGTAATGAAGAGATATGGCACACAAGGATGGCAGATGCTACTTTCTTTATAGTCGTGAAGAAGGCTGTCTGCTTTGTCATTATTTTTTGCCTACGATTTTGCAAGCTACTGCTTCAACTCAATATTTTCTCTTATTACTCCCAGGATCTCCTTGGTTGTTGCAGCTGGCATCCTTGTTCACTGCAAGAGTACGTGGTAGCTCTTTCACTTGGTACTTTCAGGCATTCTCTTCACATCCTCCAGTTAGTGTTTCTGCTGGCACTTGAGATACCTTCTAGTGATGACTCCTTTTAGCTGTTAATGTTCAGATACTGAGGTGGGTTAACTTATAGGGAGAATAAATAGCTTCAGTGACCTATTTTGAGCTTTACTGAGGACCTTACTTGTCCCAGCTGTGGTAGCTCATGATTCCCTCAGGCAGGCAGCTGACACCAGTGCTGGGGTCAGGGTTGAGCCCTTTGGTGTGAAGATAACTCTATAACTTTGTATGCTCTACTCTGGAACCTGGGCTACAGATTCAGGGGTATCCAGATACCCCAGAACAGGGGTATTCTGGAGGGGAAGGAGGGATTGTGATGACAGAGATAATAAGGGTAAGAATGATTGGCAGCATAAGAAAGTCTTTCTATTGGCTTACTGTTGGCACAGTTGGTCTAAATTGGGGAACATCTTTGTAAACAAGCAAAAAAAAAAAAAAGTCAGGGCTTTAGATAATAACAAGATGCAATTTTGTTGTTGTAACTTCTTGTTTGAAGAAACATCCTCATAGGTAAAGCTTTTTGTTTGAAGCAGATCAGCTTCACAGCAAGAATTTGCCTTGTACTTTGGTTTTTTTACTTTTATTTGCAGAAAAAATTTGTTTTTTTGGATTAACATGATTGTGTGTCCAAGGCCTAATTGTCATTCTGGAGTGATGAATGACACAGATAAACTCATACCGATTTAAATTGGTACATATAATGCCTGAAAGTACAAGTCAGTTTGCAACTGTGTAGTGTCAACTATACAGTCAACTCTATAAAAGTCAACTCTATTGTGCTGTAGTAGTTGAGGGAGAAATGATAAAAGGCCTTGAGAAGTGTCCTGTTGGAGTCATACTTACCTGGCTGTGGTGTAGAAGAGTTACCATCACTGCACAGTATCTCACACGAGATACCAATGTCTCAGAGAGCACAGCGCTAACCACTAGTAGCTTCTGCCTTTTTATTATCATCCACGTGCTAGTGCATTATTGATTAACGCTGTTGAAAGCCAATCCTGCTGGTGTCTTATGTTCTTACTGAAAAACACTTAACATATTGGCCACATCTAATTGAATAGCAAGAGGAATGAATGAAATATTGTTCGTAAGCGCTCCTTTCCTTTATAGTAATTGATAAAAGTATGTGTGTCACTGAATATTGAACCATCCTGAAGGCATCAAATTTCCAAATATAATGCTATTTTTTTTAAATATATTTTAGTCAACTTCTGCTAGATATGCTGCTGCTACTAATACTCTGGAAACTTACATACTTCATTTATTGTAGGGACTAAAAGTATTCTGTCAATTTAGTTAAGCATTACCATGTCTCAGAAGGATTGTTAAATATTATTCTGATTGTTTACTAAATCTGTAAGTTGAATCTTATAGACATTCACTGAAATAGCAGAATTTCTTTTGAAGTCAGTGGTGTTGGTCAGTCAGTTGGTATTACAATGACAGCAGAAGGCATTGGTCAGTATTAGGGCCTCATTATGCTAAATCCTCTACACATGCATGTGAAAAGAGAAAAAGATTTTGCTACAAGTACTTTGAATAGTGAATAACCAAGAAAAAGTGCAGAAGGAAGAAAGTGTTAATGTCTCAGTTTTGATGCCCTTAATTACATGCTTTAACTTTTGATCAGCCTAGAAGTGGTCAGACAGACTAGATGATCATTGTAGCTCCTTTCCAACTGAAAATAGTCTATTCTGTCCTATTCTATGGTATTTTAAAGTCAGAATGCAAAGAAAAGTAATTTGCCTAAGGCTGCTGTGTACCACCAATACATTTCTGAGCTATGTTCCAGGCAATTTGTAATAGTTTATTTTACAAAACCCTTTTGGTCTTTGAGTAAGGTTCCCCTGCTTCCCCCAAGCATGTAATTTGATACAGATCATGTATGATCATTTCTCATCTTTCCTCTTGTCTTCTCCTTTCCAGAGACTCCAGTACTTTGCTAATCACTTTCCTTCTCTTTCAGCTTCAGGGAAAAAAGTTCCAGAAGGGGATATGGACTATAGTACACTACATGTGATGTAAAGAACTATTATCATCTCCCTCACCTGCTTTTCTGTCTTATAATAAAAAAAAAATCAATTAAATGTATCTGGAAGAAAAAATTAAAATGGAGATAAAATTTATTGCCATTGTTGGTATTACTGGCATGACATATTAGGGTGTTTATATATCTTTCAAAAAATGGTTTGTGATTCTTTTATGCCAGATAACTGATGAGGCATGTGTGATTCCTAGGCAAACCAGGCCCCTGCAAATTGAATCACAGTATCAAGGTAAGATTGTCATTGTGCAAGCCTCTGCTGCCCTGAAGCTAATGTGTACAATCTGTTTTTGCAAGTGCTTTCATATTTTTGTTATTTATTATGAACATATACAGCACATAAGTGGTTTTAGTATTGGCTGACTGTGGTATTTTGTAGTCACGACTGTGGTATTTAAACAGGAGATGATCTGTTCTGCACATGGAAAAGGGGCTGTGTTATGGAGGAAATAATTTTAAAAAGTGTTGCTATTTTTTGGCAAGAGGGTGTTATGATTATTTCTCAAAGAATATACTCAGTGTTCATTATGTTCATGTACAAACCCATGGTGATTTGAATCTGATTTCTAATCTGTTCCTAGGGAGCATTGTCTTTGTGTTAGACATGCAAGTATGCTATTAATTTGTAAAGTTCTTACATGTGTATAGTCTCATCTATTTCTTTTTTAGCAGATGTATCATATTGCTTCCCAATTTCACCCTAAGACCTGTGATTACTTAGATTAAATGAGGAATATCACTTGAATAGCAACTTCTGTAAATAATAGAGTTTTTTAAATAAAACTTCATCATATCAACTTTAAATTAATATCCAAATGAATTTGGTATGATAAAACAGCACATTGCCATTGGTTAAGAGAATTCATTTCAAAGAATTTGCCTGGCAGTGATTTTTAGAACACATTTCAAGACTTTCTGAAAATCTTGAAATCAGGCGTAACATTATTGTGTTATAAAAATGTGTTTGGTTAGGGACACATAGTTATTTTCAGTTTCCAGATGAAGCAGAGATGATAACTTATCTCCAGTCACCGCTAGAAAAATTTTTTAGTCACAGACTATAGGGTTTTTTTCCTTCTCCTGCTTGCCCCACTGTTGTACAGAGAGGTCATTTTTACGGGAGACATTGTGTCCAGGATATACATATCTAGCTGAAAGTTGTTTCAAGATAGGAAAACTCCTGAAATATGCATCCCTCACATCTCAGGGATATGATTTCCAGGCAAATGATCAGCTTTAGAAACTGTACATCACAGGACCATGTGTGCATATATTGGAACACAAAATGCTATGTATAATGCCACGTTTTCTGAAGCAGGTCTATCTTTTAGTTAAAGTATTCTTGTGCTGAATTGGTGATTAATCAGTAATGTTCCATCTGAACAAAGTCTCAGTTCAGAAGGGTACGGTTGCTGCTCTGGGTTTAGACATTGTCCAGCAAGGGGCCTCAATGCAGTGCAAGGATTCCCAAGGCAATTGTTTGAATGGAAAAATAAAAACAGTGAGAAGGAAGCTGGCAACAAGTTTATAACAGCTAATGCTCTCATAAAGAGATTTTGAACAATGCTAGTGTATTGAATTTAGGGGTGAGTGGGTTAGAACCACAGTGCATTTCTTCGTATTGGGTATTTTTTTTCTTATGTGGGTCTATAGCATTTTTTCCCTCCACATGGTTACCAAGGAATGCAAAGCAAGCTGTCACTGTGTGTAAGATGCAAGCAAGATCTAAGAGCTCCAGAGCAGCTGAGAACATGGATACAGCATCTTGGGTGTCAGGATGACACTATTCTGGCAGAAGATCTGTAAGGCGCAGAGGCTTCCATTTCCTGCTGTCATTTTGTCAGGATCCAGGTCAGCTTCGTTATACAGAGACAAGATGTTGTCTTCAACATGGGAGTGTATCTCTGTAGCACCTCAGGTTGAGGGGTCACTATCTTGAAGTACAGGACATGTTATGGGTTGCAGGGAAAGGGCATTTTGAAATTGTGCAAAACTTATCATGGGATGTTTGGGGAAGGAAGAACAAGTAGGGAAAAGGAGTGATAGAGGTTATTTGGGGGAAAAGATCTTGGGAAAATAGAGAGATAAAGGGTTAAAAGGGGGCAGTTGCAAGTAAAGAGATGGCTTTCCTGGCCATGCCCTCTACTGCATCATCAATCTGTCCTGTCCTCTCATTAAACTCCATTTTTTATTTCCTGGATGCAGGGCTCTTTTCTGTGTTTATGTAAGTCCGAGAGGCCAGCCACTGGAGTGGGACCATGGGATCACAGGGGCCCTTGCTGTTGCTAGTAACTGCAGTGGGTGAGAGTATATAAGAGAGAGTGTGATGGCTCCTGAACTGGTGATCCATGTGTCTCTGTAAGTGAGACAACTGGCAGGTACAGAGTAGTAGAAAAACAGACCTTTTGTGTCTGGAATGCTTAGCACCCATTTTCTATATCTTTCTATAAAATAGATCTCTGTTCTGCATTCAGTTCACTTGCTGTAGTTGTTCACTCAAGAAATCTCTGGACTGAGAGTGTCTGTAATGCACTGGGTTAGGCAAACAGGCATGTGAATTGTAACTAGGCAGTCTCGATGAGACGAGGAAGTACTGACTACTTTCTTTCCCAGGCTTCTGAGGAAAACCCCCTTTATAAAGGATTTTATGAAATATGTACTACCTGTTGTCATGTCTCACATACAAGAAGTCTTCACAGTGTACCTCAAAAATTTCTTCAGGATTCTGTCACACCAAATCCCACCGTTTCCACATGGTTAATTACTGCCAAGGACAGTCTCAAGCAAGAGCCAGTAATGCATGGATATCTTTGCATACACAAAGCATATAGGCAGATGTGTATGCTTGTATGTAGTGCAAGTTTCAATATATGGTATGGCTTCATGATGCAATATGAACAGTCCCTTACCAAGTGTGAGGCAACATTTTGCCTTAGTGTGGACTAATGATTTTTTTAACATTTAGTGAAGGCTGAGGAGTAGCCTTTATTAACAGGTGCTGCTTGCAGGAGGGAGAGGAATGATTGCATGTGGCCCCAATATGCATTCTGGATGTTTGAGGAGGTGAAAGCAATGAAGATTTGAGAGGACTGGATATTGATGTTGTCTCCTGAACAAATCAAGAATCAATAAGTGCCTTACTGGGCAGCAGGAATCAAGGTGGAAGTGAGAAGGACAAACCAAAAGAGGCTATAGAGGTGAGGATTAACCTAAACAGATGTTAATGCAGGGAGGAAGTACTGGCTCCCTGGCTGAGATCTTCAAATTTGCTTCCACAGTATATGGTGGATTTGCATAAGGACTGCATTCTGAGCTCCATGGTCAAGAGGTACTGGCTGGACATAATAGAGTATAGGAAGCTCTCTGCATGTACAGGTAAATACAAACGTAGTCACCTTTATTTCTGTTCAGCCCTTTTTACTACCTTCTCTTTCTATTCAGCAACTTAAAGTGAGAAATATAGTGCCCTAGGCACAATTTCCTACCAGATGGGTCCTGCCAGGGGGTGGTATGGATATTAGGAGCTATGAAAAGTTAGGTGGGATGATTGGACCCTGCAGGAATCTAACACTCCCTCTCACTCCTTCCTCCCCACCAAGTTCAATAAATCAACACACAAAAGCTGTTTGAAAAACAACCAATTCAAAACAAAAGTTGATTTGTGTCATTATAATTATTTGAATGCTAAGCAACAACTACAGTGTAGCAAACTGTGTGGTGGTGGAGTGGTTGTGTCATTTTCGAAACATTAATAGAGTTCCATTATAAAAAAAAAATAAAAACAAAACAAAATAAAACAAAACAAAATTAAAAAAAAACCAAACAAAACCAAAACAAAACAAAAAAACCACAAACACACCTTTGGTAACAAGTCTTGTCTAGAAACTTTCCACAGCAGCTTTCCATGGTGGTCTCAGAGTAATTTATGTTGACAAATTCAAATATCAACAGAAACTGTTACTGCCACAGGTTTAAAATCCCTCAGTGGGATATCATGATGATATCATGATACAACAGTGAAAAACCATACAGGAACCTTTATTACTCTTGTGTGAGCAGATGTGCAGAATAAAAAAACCCACTGATTCCAAAGATGTGATTCTGTCAGAGATATTAACCAATATGGCCTGAGATAGTAACATAAAATTGTGTAGTGTCTTTGATTTAGTAGGTCTTTGATAGTTCATGCTTTCTGAAGATGTGTGCCAGAGTATTATCATCTTTCAGTTCATTTAAAGTGGGAGATGAGTAAGATCCAGCACTCTTTCCCTACGTTCTGGGCCAAGCTTGTCCTGAAGAAGATTGTGTAATGTGTGCACACTGGCTACCGTGTCACCCTAGCAGGTCCAGCACCAGGGTTCAACTAAAATCTTTATCACATGTACATTAGTATTTAATTTCTCTCCAGTGGAGTTTCACTGCTGTTTTGAGGAACATCAACTACAATTCCTAACTGTTGGAAAGCAACCAGAAATTTGGTTTCCATAGATAAAACAGTATTTAAAGCAGCAGTGTTCTAAACACTGCTGATTTATCTCAGATTCACTAAGTCTTTGAATATCAACAGGAAGCTTGATACATAAACCTAGGTTTTATGGCTTTTATCTTTATAATTTTAATATAGCCTTATTTCTGAAATGGATTTTGTTCATGTAACCACTGTGTAGTAATGCCTTACAGGCACTCACTGTTAATTCTTTATCCGGGATTACAAATATGCCTAAGAATAAAATGGAAGGAGATGTTGTGGTATTAATTTATGCATTTTTTTGAAAACGTCAAAATCTCATAATCTTATGTCTAATGATTTAATTTAATTATATGGCTCTACATTTTCATCTTCAAAGAAACCTACAAACAATGACTAATTAATCCTTGCAGCAGCCCTTTGGAATAGGTAAATAGACATAATTAATCCGATCTAACCAAATCCTTGCCCAAGGCAATACATGGAATCAATATTTAAACCAAGATTAGAGGTCAATCTTACTCTCTGGTCATTTCACTAAACTAGTAGTTCCCAAGTTTCCTTGATAGCATAGTTTAGATGGACAGATGCCTTGGCCTGCACCAAATCTTTGTTCTCTGTCTTCCACCTCTGCCAAAATGTTTCCTGTTTCTCTTGCTCTCAAAAATTACTTCCACTTCAGTCAAGCCACAGGTGGAATGTCCAACTTTTCCCCTCCAAAATCCTGTACCTGTTTTTTTCTTGCTTATTTGTATCACTTCCTGACCAACTCCTTGCACCCAAAGGCCTCCTCCCACAAGTTCCCTCTCCTCCAGGTGCCATTGTCCCCTCTTCCATGGAGCCCTGTTCTGTGCTTGGGTGCACATTGCTATTCCTCAGGGGAATTGCCTCTCTCTTCCCCTGCCCCTACCTCTTGCTAGCAGCTGTGAGCAGCTGGTGGGGCTGGTGTAGCTGCTTTGTATCTTCTAGTTGGCTCACTCTTGTATGGTGAAAGGAGAGAAGACTGAAAATAAGCTTTGCACCATTAAATAGCACTCACTGTTCTCATAGACCATGGCCCATACCAAGGTGCAGCCTGTGGTTTGTTACTGAAGGTATAGGTTCCTGGAAGGCATTGCAGCATATTGTGAGTTATAAAAACAGTTTATAGGTTCAAGGGCAGGCATTATCTTTCAGGTAGTATTGAAGTCTAATGATATTGATGAGTGCAGAAATGAAGAAAAGTTGACATAGTAACAAAGAATATTACTTGCCTTGAAACTGGACTAGTGATACTATTGACTGGAGTGAGGTGGTTCTGAGCACCACAGTGAGCAGCAGGGACTGCAAAATGACAACAGCTGTTTGTAGCACATTGTGATAACATCCTGATTTGACAGAAGAAACTTATTCTGCATAGCATGTAGTGATGGATGGGGTGCAAGAAAAGAGAGGAAAAAAAAAACCGGAAGAGATTCCCATCTCATGTCATCAGAGTACAGAGGACTTCCCACCATGGCAGTGTTTAAGATCTGGTCAAATCTTATTTGGGTATATCTTTTCTTATCTGGTAGGAAATAGAGTTAATGTGATGTATCTAGTAGCTGTAGATAACAAAGCCACATTTGTATTTGTGCTTTGATGTAATATGTCAGATTAGAAAAGGTATTCACAGTGACTATAGAGATACTGCTAAAAAGAAATTAGTGAAGGGACCAGAAGTATTCCTGCAGGCAGCTGATCTGACTGCTGTAAGTTGATGTGCCATAGTAGTTGACATGCCAAACTTTCCTTGTACTCATAATTTCTGTTACTTTATAGAAAATGTTGTGTTTTGAAATGACTGCAGGAGAGAGAAAATAAGAGGATACACAGAGAACCTGAAGTTCTCCAGCAATGTTGCACAATATCTAAGTATATATTCCTGATACACTGCTCCAAAAACTCTGATTTCTCTCAGCATTCCCAAAAGTATATGGCTGAGACTGCATACCTTGATTCCATTTTCTTCAGAAACATGTTTTATGCTCTGCCCCTTATTTTCAGGCTTTCTGAAGCTGACTAAAAGGGCAGATAGCTACCTAAATAAATAGCCCAATTCAACCACAAATTGACTGAGCTTTGACTAAATAGAATTTTATGTGATGCAGGAGGTCAGATAGATGAGTATAATTGTCCTGCTTGGCTTCAGATCATTGGATTTACTTGGGTACTAAGTCTCTTCATTCAGCATGATTCATGAGAGTAAAATTCTGAGCTCTATAAAATAGGAATTGTCCATTCAACCAAAAGAAGAATGGCTGAGTATAGACATATGGCAATCTTTTTTTTCAGGTTGTTGATAATTTCAAAGAACATGTAGTAACAGAACAAATCAGCATGTTGGTGGAGTTTCCCCCGCCACCCACAGTGCCTGATATTTTGGGGCATATAAACAGGAGTGAGTTACAGTAACACATCCCTTTCAATCTGAGTAATTTTTACTGAAATCCAAGATGACTACTGTGAAATGGAGATGTACAGAGGCATAGTCTTCTTTCTGGTTTAAAATCATTATATACTGCAATTACATGCAGGAGAAGGCAAATCAGTTAAGGACTTGTCTTGGAAGACGTAACACAGTGGAACTGTGAATGTCTGTCAGTATTCTGACATAGTTCAAATGTTAAGTGACAGAAAACCTACTATCACCCAAACTAGATGGCAGAGCTTTATTGTATGATATTGTCAGTGAAATCCTGCCTCTTGACAATTGAATTAAAACATTTTTTTTCACAGCCATGTTGAAGATTATTAGCTGTTCTGATACTTTCTCTTCACTTACATGACTCTACATATGTACATGACTCTACATTATGTAGAGCAAACGCAGCAATGAAAGATTTGCTGCATAAAATCTTGAAGGAAATTTTCTTCTAGTCTAGGAATATATTTTTTTGATTTCTGGAATTAAGTGCCCAAGAGCAGCTTTTAAGCACAAAGCAAAAGCGTAGTCCCAGTGAAGCCCCAGGTACTTCCTCTGTGGGGAACAGAATCCTTTTAAGATGATTACTGCTGAGATATGTTCAGTGGTCTGTGTCTCGAACAGAGAGGGAAAAATGAAATGTTATCTTTGTACTATGCAAATTTTGCAGGCAGTTTACTGTGTTTAATGAATTGTTACAGCATATGCAGATGAACACTTCCCACTTCTCTCCACAGATCTGGCACACATTAATCACTTGTCCCGTATTTCTCTGCTATATAATGGCTACCTCTGCTCATAGAAACACAGTCCTCTAAACTGAAATGAAGGTCCCCAGAGGCTTCAGTTTGCCAAAGGTTAAATCTATCTCCTCCTGTCAGGCCAGCACATGGTGTCTTCTCAGCTTTTAAACAAAGCCAAAGGTTAGGTGGCAAGAAATAAAGTCTGCTGCCCTTTCTGTCCTACAGTGAAGACCAAGCAATACCATTATTTCTTTTTGTGTAGGCTTTCAGCTGTAGAGCCACAGAACTCACCATGGAGCTTTGAGCTCCATCTGACCACAGTGACTTTGCCAGGGTCATACTGGAATTGGGGTAGCCCTACAGAACCAGTGCAGGTAAAAGGAGGCATGTTAAGTGCTTTCAGTGAAGTTCAGCTCATTGCAGAGAAGACACATCCATCAGTAAGGTGCCTCTTGAGGTCAGTTATGCATCACCATGGCCTTTTGTAGATCTCCTTTTTGTACTCTCCCATGTTAGGCATAGCACTTCCATTCCTTCCTTTTCTCTTTTTATTAATAGAAAATTACATCCACACTTGTTTGCTCAAAAATATTTAGTATCCAGAGCCTGTAGATAACTACATGATAGCTTCCTACCTCTTAGTGTAAGTAGTACTAGTGCTGCACAGGTTATATCAGAGGAAGAATATATAATATCTACATATATACCTTGTACATAAAATAAGTATACATGCACATACATACATATATAGACTGCATACACTGGCATTGCCTCCAGCAGTAATGTACTTCAACTGTGGTCTAGACAAAATTTTAAAAATATTTTAAGGACTGGTTCAATGGATTTAAGTTGCTAGCCTTGAGACTTGTTAAGCATGCATGCTTAGTGCACTATAGAGATCAGACTGTTTATTTATCTTGAGTTCAGTCTGTAAAAATGAAAATATTCTAAACCAATTGACACTGTTGCAAGTTTAGGTCTCATAGAACTGCTAGATTTTGTAGTTAGCACCTTTGCAGATGAAGCTGCTCAAAGCTGCTCCAGATTCTCTGGGAAACTCTTCTCTTTCTTGAACCAATCTTAGGATTTACCTGGTGAATTGGATAGGAGACCTGATTTAGTTGTAAAGAAATCATCTACTCTTGTGCTAGGTTGGGCTTTAGTTAGATCAACTCCTCAAACCTCTGCCTGATCATTCTAGGCCAGTGTAAAATAAGGTAGAAACACATGACAAGACTTAAGAAAGAGATTTAATTGCTAGGTTGCTATAAGATTTCACACTTAGTTTCTAGTGTCTTTTGTGCCTAAGAAGAACAACTTATCTTTCTCTTGATTTTCCCCGAGCCCCTTTTGTTTTTACCCACAGAACAGTGCAAGTAGATACCAAAATATTTTGCAAGATAAGAAGCACGTAACATACTGCAGAAGTGACGTAAGAAATAAATGAGATCAGTGCAGCATCCCTTTACTCTGCTGGAAATCAGCTTTGGCTCAGCCACTTTTCCCCCCATAAGCCTGCAAAGACCTCTGTCTTTTCCACTCTACTGGAGCTTTTGGATCTCAGCATTGTCTCTCTGCATCCTGTAAAGAAGCCAGAGAGACACCTACAGAAAATCAAATGCAGAAATTCCTGCAGTCATGTTTTTATTTTGCCTTTGCTCCCAGTCCTTGCAAAACCATGTTATATTTAGTGATCCAACAAATCTGACATCATAGCCCCTGCACAGGGGAAGAAATCTTATTGTATTCTTATGAGGGATGAAAGACATTGAAACACTGGAGAAGCTGAAAAAACTGGTGGTAGTGTTTATCAACAAAATATATTAAGCTACATGAGTTGCCCAACCTTCAATTTCAAACTTTCCTGTGAAGTTTTCAGAGCTCTTGTAGCATCCTTATCTTGACTGATATGCTAGGTGAAATTAGAATAGTTAGGCATTTTTATAACTATTTGCTTCTCCAGCCGCAACATAAGTCAGTTTATATTTTTCATAAATTTAAGATACTGTTTTTTCATCAGCAGTGGCTTTAAAGAAATACCACTAGAGGGCAAGATGACAGCTGTAAGCCATTTGAATTTTGCTATTTCATGCCTGTAGATGTTGAGGTTGATGAGAAACTATTTACTCCAGTGGTGCTAAAACAAACCTTAAAATTCCCTTATCTTCCACAAATTCTTAAAAACTCTGCCAAAACCCTTAAATATAGAAAATAAGCTATTTCATTTAAGCTAACATGATATGAGTAACTTAAATGTAATGAACAAAAATTATATGTATAGTCAATCAATATTAAAAAAGAAGATACAAGTATTACATCAATGTCCTTGTGAAATTGCCTGGTGTTCCCTAATATAAATAAATGGCAGATATTACCAATTCTGTGATAGTTAAATAAGGTATTTCAACACATATATATTTTTATATACACACACACGCATCCATGCTTAAACATACATTTATGTCTATGTTAACAATATAGATGGAGTGCTGAGCAAATTTGGAAAAGCTGATTTTTATTCCTAATACTGTTTTATTGTTCCTTAGTGCTTAAAAAATGCTTTAAAAAGTACCTAATGCAGTCCTACAGCCAGAGGCTTTGAGCTTATCAGATGCCATAAACAAAGACACAGAGGTCCTGGCCAGTGCTTGAATGAGAGGCCTCAGAGGCAAGAAAGGAGTCTGTGGGATGCATGTAGTTTTTGCTTTTAATCCTGCTGCTATTTCAGCCTCCCACAGAAGTTCTTGTATTTCAGTTTGTTCTCATTGTGAAAGCTTTGTTTCCTTTTCTCCTTATATTTTAAAAAGAAAATTGTATACAAACAGTGGGAAAAATCCTAAATTACCAGCTCATTTTTTATTCTAAACACTACTTGCATAAAGCTTCAAAGAAAATAATAAGCAGTGTTTGAAATAAAGTCTTTAGCATTTGGCTCATTGTTTAAAGGATGCTGTGGATAACATTTCAATTACTGAGTTACTGTGGCCTCCACCTGGAGCCCTTTAATTTTGTCCCATAAGTGCACATAGCTGTGATAGCAATTTTTTGTTACACTTATACAGTATTCTTTGCTTTGAAAGTCCCTACACACATTTTGTGAGGCATACAGCATGTTGATATAGTAAAGGGGTTTCTTCCTGCAAGAACTAGGCATTAAGCCCTGGAAAAAATAAGAACTTCAACCCAGTTTCTGAAGGCTTCCTTCTGATGGAGCATCCTAAAACTTCAGGCTCTTGAGTGACAGAGCAGGCCTGTAACTGATGCATGTCCATAGACCAAATGTCCAGCTTGCTTTGTCAGGTCCAAAAGCAGTATACTTTTGTGTCTGATAGGTCCTTGGGGCAGATCCTGTTGGCTACAAATCCAGCTGAAAGGGCTGCCCTTCCTCTGCACAACTCAGGTCTCAGAGGATCTCCAGGACTGAGCCTTGGAGGACCAGCCAGATCCCTCACAGCACAGACATAGTGACACTACCTTCTAGGGAGGTTGCATGAGGCCCCTTTCCTATTGAAGTAACATCCCTGAGGCTTGGAAAAATGTAACAGTGGGCTGTTGAAGTGGGGTGAAAAGTCAGACATTTCCTTTTACGACAAGGTGGACTGGTGCAGATGTTATTTGTCCTGTTTGACTTTTCTCTTGTGGTCAGTCTCTGAGCCAGTCCAACTGTTGGTAATAGCTATCAGAGGCACAGGCAAGGGATGCAGGGGGAAGCATCATGCATGTGATTCAAGAGGGGTAAAGGGGATCCCGCTCAAGAGACTCCTGTTTATGAAATCCTGAGGGATCCTCAGTTACTGATGGAATCCTGCATATGGTGATTGCCGTGCCCCACGAAGTAACACTAGCATTAGAGACCAGCTCTTAAAAGCTAGCACAAACCCCAGAGGAGACCATCAGTTTTGGTAGGCTTCTGTAGTACTGAGTCATTTACTTGACAGATAGTTGCACAGCTAGTATTTTTCTAAGGAGCTAGATCTGTAATGGGTGGGGTATGGCACAGTTAGATGCCTTGACTCTGCAGTGGATGAAATTTCCCAATTAATTTGGGGAAAAGTGTTTCTTCAGGTTCTGTGATTTGAAGTATTCTGAATATAAGTTTGCATCACCACTGTTAATCATGCATATTTGAATAGCTGTGTGCCCTGTACATTAGGTGGCTACATGGGATAGTACTATCTAATGATGATCTTTATAGCTAGTTGGGTAAAGAACGGCTCATTGCATTTTTCAAAAGAAGTTAAAGACCAATACCTATACACAGACAGATGCACACACATATTCTGTGAGAGTTTTTTCAATTACTATTTTAGTATTTTATTTTTCAAGTAATAATCTTCTTTTTGATCCAGTTTATCCATTTATCCCATATCTGATGATCTACCTGATGCTAAATAGTGCTGATCACTGGAGCTCCTGACAACAGTGCACTGGGGGAGGTGTGCTCAGGACAGCAGGCCAAGAAGAGAGATGGGTAATGAGACTCATAGGACACCTGGGTGCATTTCCAAACATAAAATTTTGAGGTTCAGAGAAAATGTTTTGTCCTTCAGGTTTTCATATTTTATAGAAAAATCAAATGGAGCATGAAAAACAGACCTTGGAAAATTAAACAAAGGCCTAATTTTCCACAAAAAGAATGCTTCAGTAGAAATATTTTCATCAAGCTGTTAAGAGCATAAACCCTGCTGATTTAATATAGTGCTCTGCTCTGAATTGGAAAAATGAATACAGATTCTTATACATTTGTGTATATACTAAAGACACAAGTCAGGTTCCAGCAGAAGTTTGTCATTATGCAAGATATCAGTCCCTTGAACTACACTGAAAGCTGTTACTCTCAGGCAAGGCCTGGGAGAACTGCTTCCAACTCTTAATTTTCCTTTTGTCTGATCTCTCTATTAGTAAATAAGAAGCTATTTGCACTTCATTAGCAAGATACTCCTGTCAATATTAAAATATAATTGATCCTCAAATTCACCATTTACACTGGCAGCAAAGTAAAGTGTACATTATCTTTTTATACACATGCTTCAATTGAGCAGTGGTTTGCATCAAACATTTTCTTATGCTAATTATATTGTTGCCTTCGTAATATGAAACAGTTAATTATCAATCATGACAATCCTCCTATGGGTTTGGATAGAGTATTTCATGCCTCTGTTTATTAACCCTGTTTTCAAACAGCAAACAAAAACAGTGGTTGGTGTCTCTTAGTTACTGTTGCTTTGGAAGCTAGTTACGTGTCTTTATGTGTAAATTACTATTCTTAAAAAACAAACAAACAAAAAAAAAAAACAAACACAAAAGAAAGCTTAAAGAATCTGTGGGTTTTTTTCCCCATCTTTCTTTCTTCCCTTCTTTCTGTATTGTTATTAATATGCTATGTCCAAGAGCTCTCTTTCAACTTGGTAGGATACAGTTCCTGAAAACTAATTAACTCATAATTCAGTTTAGAGCAGGCATTTCTCAGTAGAAACTTATAATCAGAGAGGAAGGATGGTGTAATGACTAATGAAGTCTTGTTCCAAGTTCTTTACCAATCTTCTTCAGTGACCTTAGCAAATCTCTGTGTAAATACTGTTATTCTCTTTTCCTGTGTCTGGTTTACAGAAGTATTTTGAGCAAGGACCATCTCTGTATAGGAGAATGACTTCAGAACACTGCTGTCCTGACAGTATTCTTCATATATGCTCCACGTTTCCTTTGAGTCAGTAATAGGTCTCTGGAGTTTTACCCAACATAACCAGTGTAGAAGGGTCCGCTGTTACTTAAGGTCTTGCAAGTTAGAAAGTAGAAAGCTTGGAAAAATCTTTTAGATTCCATGATAATACAGTCTTCAGTATAAAATCTTAATGCCACATATTTGTGATTGTAGATTTTAAATGCCATTTTCATTTGTTTTAAGATGTATCTGTCTAATTCATGAGACTGAGTAGGAACTTAATGGATATCAAGTCCATGGAATTTTTTTAAATAGTTGTTATGAAACAGAAAATTTAGAACAGGTACACATCCATCCCATGACTTATCCTTTAAATACACTATTAGAAACCCATCTTTATCTAACATCTAGTAATTGCCTCATTACCTCCAAAAAACTGTTAGGGTGCTTTGTCTTCTGTAGCATACTCAGATGTACTGAGTTATTTTTACATTGGAAGGCAGCAGGGAGTCTGATTTTAGTACTACCTGTTCACCATGGTGCAAGATTTCTGGCATTAATCTGAAAAAGGCTGTTTTATTTTTGTCATGGATTGAAATGCCTTTGAAAGTTACCAAGCTGACAGTTTTGGAGACTGGCATCCTGTTTTCATCTGTTGGATGGGTATAATACTGTCAGTGACTGATCAAGCTGCCCTACTTTGTTCTATTGCCATCTACTCTAGGCAGATGTAGATCATCCAGCCATAAAAAGGAGAGAGACAACCTTCATGACTTCATACTAAAAACCAGTAACAATTCTGCAGTGCTTCTAAATACTAAAATCCTCTATTGGCATGATATTCAAAATCACTACTTTTAATTTTCATCTCTCTTGACTGGTACCAGTTGATGATAACTAACTCCACTAAAATAATGTATTTTTTCCTTAATCTATGTATTATCAATGCAAAGAGGTAATTTCTGCCAAAGTAAATTTCAGAGCAGGACCCTGAAGTCAAGAGCTGCAAATCTCTTGTCATTCTGAACTCCCCATCAAATTGCCAAAGGTTGAGTATCCCAACAAAAGACTTACAGCTCATCTCACCAGTCTCCACAGAAGCCCTGGAAGTGATTACTTTTTGGCACTCTCCTAAACTACATGACAGGAGGTTGTAGTGAAGTGGAAGTTGGTCTCTTTTCCCAACAAGCAATTGTTAGAACAAGAGGAAATGGCCTCAAATTGCATCAGAGGAAGTTTAGATTACATGTTAGGAACCCTTCCCTTCACTAGAAGGGTTGTTAAGCACTGGAACAGGCTGCCTAGGGAAGCGGTTGAGTCACCATCCCTGGGGATATTTAAATCATAGAATAGTTTGATTCAGAAGAGACCTTTAAAGATGCAAGCCCCCTGCCACAAGCATGACATGTTCAACTAGATCAGGTTGCTCAGAGCCCCATCTAATTCAACTTTTAATGTTTCCAGGGGTGGGGTATCTACCACCTCTCTGGGCAACCCGTGCCAGTGTTTTACCACCATTGTGAAAAAGTCTTCCTTTTATCTAATCTAAATCAACCCTCTATTAGTTTAAAACTAAGTTTGATCCCATCTTTGTTGTAGACCCACTTCAAGTACTGGCACACTACCACAAGATCTCCCCAGGGCTTTCTCTTCTCCAGACTAAACAATCTCAAGTCGTTCAGCCTATCCTCATAGGAGAGGTGCTCCATCCCTCTAACCATTTGGTGGGCCTCCTCAGGACTCACTCCAACAGGTCTGTGTCCTTCTTGTCACACAGATGTGGTACTTAGGTCTTTTCCAACTAAGTGATTCTATGAATTTATGATTCTGAACCCACAAGGTTACAGTTTTCTTCCCAGGAAACAGCTCTACAAGAGAAAAGTTATATGAGTAATGTTGGTCTTGAGAATGCACTTGTTCATTTCCACCTCCCAAAACACTTCAGCAGAGAAATACTGGTGATTTTTAATAATCTGGAGCAAAGTATTTGATTTCTCTGAGTATTGCCCAGGGCACTGATACAAAGGAGTACTACATTCTTATAGGATTGATATATTTTAATTTTACCCAGATATTCTGAATTTGTAATGCAAGAGAGAGTAAATTCAAAGCAAACAACACAACAATTTTAAAAAAATGCCCAATAAATGCTATAGTAAATATCTAATAACAGCCTAGCAACAAATATTAAAGAAAACCATAGGTTGATCCTAATCTTGTATCTAGAAGTCATCTAGCTCACAAGTTACAGACACTAATAGTTACGTAGTCCGTATGGTCCATATGATGTTGAATTTGCATACAGGATCTGCAAACAGGTTGCATTCATGAGAAATGGTATATTAATGATGGACTGGGGAACAGCAAATGCATTTCTGTTTAATCTTCCTTGATGTTGCGCACAAGGGAGCAAGAAGGGACTGAGACTTGGGTTTCACTGAGGTTTCTATCTCTTTTATGATTCCTGATCCTAAACTTACTCAAGAAGAATGTTGATTCTCACAGGCTGCTTTTCCTTGTATGGAGATATTAATGCCCCTTTCACAGTCATCTCATCTTTCAGTGGTAAACATGGCTTGTTTAGCATGGCTTGTTTAACCTGCTAGCAAATCTTTACTGTAGTGAGAAAAAAAATGCTCTTCCTACCGTGGCATTTTGTAGAATTCATCCTGAAACCATTCTGTACAGGGCACCTTATATTTATTGCAAACATATATCAACATGGGATTAGAGCTGCATCTCATTACTGTCACTCTCTTGAGACTAGAGGATTTGATAATCAGTTTGGGATGACTGATTTCCAGACCTTGTCCCTAACCAGTACAGTGGTACTGCTGCATATGTATACACATGCTCATTCCCTACCCTGCAAACAGCCCATTCACTGCCTGATACACTTTTTTGTTAATTAACCTCAACTTTCTTAAGAATCCCTTTCAATTTGCTATTACAAGATACATGCAACCAAGATTATGAAGCTTTCAGAAGTCTGGGTGATAGGTTGAAGCATGTGACACACAGACATCAGACACTCAAGACAACAGCTTAAAGCTGTAATGATCATAATTACTGTTCCTTTCTCAAATAAGAATTCTTTATTCCTGTTTAGGATCTATGTGCTCAGATATTTCACAGAAAATATTTTGTTGGTCTTTGAACTGCAAACTCCTCAGGTCTCCATAGGAACATACATTAAAGGATGAAACTAGATGTTCTTGTGAAAGCTGAAATCTGCAGGCATTGAGAGACTTCATTCCTAAAAATATGCCTCTTGATCTATTGTGAATCAGCTATCTCAGTTTATCCACTCCCCACTTAATGCAATAATAAAAAAAAAAGCCAAATGTACAAGAGACTTCTTCAACAGCACAACAGAGTAGACAGTATTAAGTTATTCTTTTGTAAGCATTAGCTACAGAAACTTTGAAATTCAGAAAAAAGTGACCTTCAGCTTACTATTCCCAGCAAAGTTAACGAATGGTATCCTGGGTATAAGAATATATTCACCTCATCCACATTTAAGGCCCCTTTTCACCTCAATGAGCTTGGCAGAATAGTAAAGGTTTTTTTTGTATAAATTATCTCATTTTGTTCCTCTTCCAAGGACTAGTACTTATTGTTCTGGGCCTACATTATGGCTTCCTCAGAAGAAAGGTAATTCTAAAGTGTTTATCATATTATGCTTGTTGTTACAAATGAAAAATGTGCCTGGATGCATCTTATCAGGCGAAACATGTAGTTATACACAAAATAGTTTTGCATGCTGGCGGTGAGGGAGCATCCAACATGCTGAATGTCAGAAAAAAGGATAAAAAGTGTTGTCCCAGAATAATTTCTGTCAAATGATAGGGAATGAAATATATATCCCAGATTTTCTCTTTTGGCCTGTGTTTGACCAGGATAGAGGAGGTGCTGAGTGACACAGAATCTTAAGAGAAAAGCCCAAATGCTGAGAAGAAGAAGCAGAGAAACTTTCCATTCTAGCATATTCTAGAGCTTGTGAAAGTGCAATCAGAGCCTTTTTTCACTGTAGATAAAAAGATCTTTGAGAAGTGTGTACTCTGGTTATATTTTGCCTCTTAACGATGCACCAGGACTGCTTAATTGCTCCAGCTGCCTAAAAGCATTCTGCCTCCCCAGCACACATTAAAATCACAGTGCTCCTCCTAAAACAAAAGCCCTAACAGTTTTAGAACATATTAACTTTTCACATATCCTTTGACTGTTTCTAGTAGAGATGAAAGAAAACAAAGGCCACATCTGTGGAAAGAGCTGTGATCTCTGTTAAGATCCCTATCTGGAAGTTATATGCTTATTTAATGCCTAAAGTTGGTAGCTGTCTTTCACAACATCATTATCAAAGCCACAGATAAGGCATCATATATTGCTTTCTTGGAAAGCTTTCTGCAACAGCATCATACTTTTTGAATTGTAAATAACTATAAGCAAGAAATATACAAATAAATGAAAAATATTATTATTTCAGGTATCTGACAGAACACATATTTTTTATTTCCAAGTAGTAAGTAGTGAGGTTCAAATACAAGTGTGTGGAGACCGAGACAACACACAGGACTGAAACCAGAACCTTAGAAATATTCAGTTTCTCATGCTGTTGTTTTTTGAATGACAACAATACATTTTCCTGACATTTAATGGCTTGCTTTCCTTACCTTCTACTTCCATTTTTTACCCCCTGGAACATATTTTGAGTCTAATATGTTGCAACAATATTGCTTCAAATTAAAAGGTTCTGCTTTAATGTACAATCTGTCTTAAGAGACTTTTATTTGTGTTGATGTATTTTCCTCAGGTCTAACCACATTGCATTTAGTTTGATGTTTTGAAATACGATCCACATCACCTTTGCACAGTTAATGTAAGACAGTTTTATAGTTTATCAGCAATTAGAAAACAGAAGGACATAGGCCTATATTAACAAGTAAGTGATGCAAGTATGAAGCAATGTCACCATAGCAACTCGGCTTGCACACAGGATGCTGTATTTAACCTTGCAGAGCTCTTTAAAACTCCTCGTTACTGAAATAGGTAAACACTATGTGCTAATGGGGCTGTGCCTTCAATGCTGTAGAATTAGATTTGTCCTAGAAACATGCAATTGCATTGGCCCAATATAACTTCTAAGAAACCGATAATGTATGAGCACTCAAAGAGACATGCCTCATGGAAATCACGATTTGCTTTTATAAATGTGCAAGATTGCTTGCTCTTTTTGGAACTGGGAGGGAGTTATCTGTAGAGCTTATTGCACTAAGAAAGAAGCATCTTAAGCAGGAAAATATTTTTAGGAATAACTCTTAGATTTTTATTCCATTTTCTTCTTGCTAGTCCACACATATGCTCCTATCTGCACAGTTACTGTGAGGTTTGTCAGGAAAAGGCAGAAAAACATACATACTTTTGTGTTTCTCTGTTGGATTTGAATTTTGAAGCTTCTAAACTAGCCATGTGGATGGTATTATTTAGAAATGTGAATCCATATGCCCTCAAGTCAGGTAAAAGTCGTGTGAATGAGCTTTGCTAGAGGATCATGCTGCTTGTAAAAAAAGCTCCAGGCAGGCAATTTTTGCAAAAAAAAATTATATTTCAATAACTTTTAGTAAGAAAGATAGGAGTTTTAGAGGTGTGAGTTCATAGGATTAAAATCAATTCTTAGAAGAAACAGTGACAGGTTTGCATATTGTGTGGGTTACAATTTCCCCTCAGCAGTTAGGCTAGAATGGTTCACCAATTCCTCATCTAGCTCAAGACTGATTAAGGTAAGAAAATACTCAGGGCAAGAGGCCAGAGTTGCTGGAGGATTTCTTGCCTAACTATATTTTAGGGTGCTAAATCACATATCATTAAGAGTTTCACAAAAAACTCCTGAGCTACTTTATGTGTCTACAACCTTGGCACCTCAGTTTCCAGTGGTAAGTTGCCTCACATTCTGAAATTTCTGCGGAAACAGTGGATACTCAACCACCCAATGTCTGCCTCATACCTGTGCTCTGGAAAGATGTAAGTGAGGCCTTTCCTGTCTGTATCTCACCTATAAAATAAAAGTGCTGATGTCTTTATATAAAACTATTTTTCTGGGGAGAATCACCCATTTGGGACAAGGAAACGCAAAGGTCTGTCAGCAGAAGAGACATGTTTACTGGGTACATAAATTCCAAGGGAAAATTTAACAGAAAAGCCCTGCTTAACCTTTTATGGAAGTTATTATCTGGTTTACCAATAGCTGACAAAACAATGGTGTTCATAACATACAAGAGAAAAAGGAGAGTCACTATTACAGAGCTATATCATATCTGATATAGTGTGGATTTCAACTGTATAACCAAGAAAAATGTATAGAGAGAGTTGTGTTAAATGTATTTTTTCTAAACTCTGCTATTGCACTGCTGTTCAGGAACATGTGGTTGTACTGTATTGTATTTTAGTAACCTGTCTGAACAGATAGTTTCAATCTCTCCATTATACTTAAGTGTGATTTACATTAGTTCTCACTCAGAAACTGTTGTGAAAGTAGAGAAGTGCTGAAAAACAATCTGGTAAATAAGGGAGCAAAAAGGAGCATGAATATTTTTAAAATTTCTACCAACTATCAAAATCAGGTTATGAGATTATCTGAAAGTATTTTGGCCAGCCCATCAATTTCCAAGCCAATAACTTGTAAAAGCTGTCGGTTCTTTTAAGAGTAAGATCCTGTGCCTACTGAATTCAGATACCAGAGGTTTCCCACTGACTTCAGCAGGAAAAAAAGGTAAACCTCTTTCAGGAGGGATAAATGTTGTAAATTTCCAACTTCAAGACAAATACGTTTTGGCCCAGCTCTTCAGTAAGGTACAATCCTATTATTTGCTGTGCTGCTCCAGCGACAAACTTCTCAGTCGATGACTGTGATTAGAGACTCTCTGTCTTGGGGCCAGAGACGCCCATCTGCCAGTCTGACTGCCCTGCTGGGACATGGACTTCTTGACTAATTCAGAAACCTTAGGCACAGTGGAAAGGCTGTTGAGGCATATCCAGTCCCTTACTGTGACTCATGCTATTCATGTTACTCATCCATGTGGGCACTAATGAAGTGACTGTGAGGTTCTGGGAACACAGGGGACAGAGTCCAGGTCACAAGTGATGCATGCCAATACTCCCGTTTGACTGCAGAGGCCTACCCTGGATCATATGAGTCATGAATTTGAATGCAGATCTTTACTAATATTGTCAGCATTGGGCTTCAGCTTCTTATAACATGCTGCTTTTTTAAGGTGGAGTGGTGGGAAGAGGGAGACTGTGACAGGGAAACTGTCTGATACAAGTGCTCAAACTTCGGGAGAAAGACTTTGATCTAGGGTTAAAAAGATGTGCACTCAGTCTCCAGAGGAGTCAATTACAGAGTTTCAAATGCTGTTTGAAATGTTGTATGTCATTCACGGTATTGCAGAGACTAGCAAATGTCTAAGCTAATACCCAGACTGGCCTTCACATTTTTTCAGTAGAATGACTGCAGCTCAGACCATGACTTCAGGCTATTTAAAATTATTATTATGAAAAATTAAAACTGCTTGTAAAACACTCTCTAAATTCAAGCAAAGACATCTAAAACAAATAGCACTGTCTTATAAAATTAATAGAATCACAGAATGGTTGAGGCTGGAAGAGACCTCAGGAGATCTGCAGTCCATGCCCCCTGCTCAAGCAGGGTTGGCTACAGCAGGTTGCTTAGGTCTCTGTCCATTCAGGTTTTGAGTGTCACCAAGCTGGAGACTCCACAAGGTTTCTGGGAAACTTCTTAAAGTGTTTGGCCACTCTCACAGAAAAAAATTGTTTTGTTTAAATGTAATTTTCTATATTTCAACTTGTGATCATTGCTTGAAGTTGCACTGCCAAACCAGTTACATACATGCGAACAGAAGCAAACTTGCTGCTTTTTAGCAGCCAAAAGATCTGAAATGAACTTTGACTAAACTAAAAAGACACAGGCATCCCTGATGTTATTTAGTTAAAACCTTTCTCTCTTTCCAGTTGGATGGGCTGCACCCAGAGCAGGCAGATCCTTCTCTTTAGTGGAGCTGTCACTGATCTCAGTGTGAACAAGCCACTCATTCTTGTGGATGCTGTGTGGTTCCCCACTAGAACTAAAATCATCTAGGAGTATAATGCTTTCTTTATTTTTTAAAATATAATACGAAATGGTCTAATAGATAATGCATACAGATGCCATAAAGCATCTTTATTGCTAAATCTTAAAACACCATTGCTCTGTTTTGTTAAATTCTATGGATTTTTCCCTAAAAAAAGCCATGCCTAAATGCCTTTCTCCACAGCAAGATCATTTCAGGGCAATATACAGAAATTTCTTTACCTGTATAGTTTAACTTTGTCAACATCTCTCTAAATAATTTCAAAATAAACTTTGTGGGACAGATTAATTCCTGAGGAAAATCATCAGAAGTCTAAAGTATATCATCAGAAGTATAAAAAGACTTATATGGGAACATTTTCACCAGAGATGAATCTATCAGCCATTTCACAGTTGAAGTTTGATAGTAAGGCATCAGAGAGTGAAAATAAAAACCTAAGACAAAAGATACTGTCACTGTCTGATAGAACCTACATAAAAATGCTAGTGTTCCTTCAAACCCAATTCATTCCAATAATTACATAGTCATTAAAGGAACAGTCTAAAGGGAAAAATACCTTCATGGAAGAGTTCATGTGAACACTTATTTAAGCTGCTTTTTAGAATATCTAGATGAATGGCTTTTTTTGCTGAATTTAGGACACTCTATTATCAGATCCTTGAAGTCATTTTACTTAATTACTTCTCTGCCAGGATCATTTTTACTCTAGATCTCTATATAAGGCTAGTTTAGAGGGAGAAATATTAATCTTTCAGATGTAGGAGAGCCATTTTCATCATTCTGTGTGTGGTTTCACAGTGTATTTTCCTTACGTTATCCAGCACTAAATTGACAACTATTAATTTCCAGATAGCCTCTTCAGTAATGTGTCTGAGGGCTGCTGCCTGTCTTATTCCCAGTGGGAGTTCCTCAGTCTCAAGCACAGATCAACACCCTTTCTGTGCTGCTGCTTAGCCAGGTGTGCTCTCATATTCCAAAAGAATATGTTCCTCTCACCCACCTTCCCCACTAAGCACCCTAACAACCCAGTTATAGACACATTTCTGCACTTTTATTCTCTCAGGAGCCTGATGCATATTCATTCCATGCAAAGTGGAACAATTTGCACAGAAATAATGGGATGCCTCACCCTTGTGCCTTAAAATAGCTGACCTTTTGTGATCAGCATATTCACCTCCATGTGGGAGATACCAGGTCAGATTCCCTCAGGCATCAAAAAGGAATTTAATCCCAGCTTCCCAGTCTTGCTAGGTCAAGTGGGTTTTATGATACAAGCTTGTTCTTTGCTATAACTTTCTGGTTAGCTTGGCTTAGCTTGTGCCTACATGTAACTCTTTATCCCTTCAATAATATTGGTCATTTATGAAATAAGTATGACTGCATCTGCATTCTCAGAGACAAGTCACGAGCAGTCAAGGATGGGTTGGATGGGGCTCTGAGCAACCTAATCTAGTGGGAGATTTCCCTTCCCACAGCAAGAGGGTTGGAACTATACGATCTTTAAGGTTCCTTCCAACCCAGACCATTCTATGATTCTGTGATACAATGCTGTGTGCATAAAAACAGGAACTCTTTGTCACTTTTGTGTCTATATAGAAAAGAAGCAAACGTGAGAAGAGCAAACAGTGAAGAGCAATGAGGCTGGTGAAGGGACTTGAGCACAAGCCCTGTGAGGAGAGACTGAGGGAGCTGGGCTTGTTTAGCCTGGAGAAGAGGAGGCTCAGGGGTGACCTCATCACTCTCTACAACTACCTGAGAGGAGGTTGTAGCCAGGTGGGGGTTGGTCTCTTCTCCCAGGCAATCAGCAGTAGGACGAGGGCACGGGCTTAAGCTCTGCCAGGGGAGGTTTAGGTTGGATATTAGAAAGAAGTTCTTTACAGAGAAAGTAAATGGAATTGGAATGGCATTGGAATGGTCTGCCCAGAGAGGTGGTGGATTCACTGTCCCTGGAGGTTTTTAAGATGAGGCTGGATGTGGCACTGAGTGCCATGATCTAGTAATCACAGTGGGGCTGGATCAAGGGTTGGACTTGATGATCTCGGAGGTCTCTTCCAACCCAGTTAATTCTATGATTCCATGTTTAGCATTAGTGTTTCTTTTCATTTGTGGCCCACAAAAAAGACTGTAGTAATTTCTTTGTGAATGCTTGTATAATATTAATAAATAATTTTGTGTTGCTTCTCTTGACTTACAGCTGAACAGGACCTCACAATTGAGGACTATGTAGCTGACACCGTTCACAGTACCCCTTTAAAGAAGGGAGGTTAGGCTTCTGTTGCAGCAATATCAGCTACCAGTGGGGCCCAGCAAAGAATAGGGGGCAAATCGCTATAGGAGAGGGAGTTTGTACTTCATACCTGATTCAACTCACTTCAGACAAATAAAACAAGAAAGGTAGTTAAACCTATAACAATAAAAGAATCAGCAAAAATCAGACATGCAATACCTAATGTTACTATAGACTGGCTAAAACACAGACCTACAATGATTTCATTTCTTGAAAATTCCTACTCAATGCTTGATCTTTATCACTATTAAGATGACAGTTTGAGAAATCCAGAAGTCAGAATTACAGTTGGAAAATTTGGGGAAAAAGAAGAGCAAATATATCATTTACACAAATAATGAAAAAGTCACTGTTACAAATAATTATAAAGATAGGGCTGTGAAACATGAAGAAGGGATGTGGTGCTCATGATCAGATCATATGCATTGCCTTGTTTTCCCACACAAACTAAAAAGAGATTAGGGGCAGAACTTCCAATAGCAAAATGTATCCTTTAGATCTTGTAAATAGTACATAAAACATCCTTGCATTGACACCATTATTAAAGGGTTCATAAGATGCTTTGTGATCCTTCTCGAAGAATAGTTTTTATTTATGCACACAGAAGAGATTACTTACTTCTATATTTTTTTAATGTTGATTTCTATTGGTGAAGAAGCAGCAGACAATGACTCCACTAAAAAAGCTAAAATCTGCAGGAGAAGTTCTAGGACGCTTCTTTTTTTAGTTTGCTCCATGTAGAAACAGGCTTATGTGGCGCTCCATAGAAGATGGGGAATGAGTATTTTCTTAAAAGAAAGATGTCTAATGCTGAGTTAGTACAAACTTTAATTAGGTAGAAGATAAACTTTAATTTTACTTTGCCTTTTATGTAGCAAATAAATTCTTTTCTTAAATTATTTCCATGGATAATCCCCATGGTGAAATGATTTGAAGAAAAACAGAGCAGGGCTAAGCTTTCATCTTCCTTCTGGGAATACCCAAGCAGTACTCATGAGATATGGACAAACTGGCAGGGCAAGGGGTACTGGGAAACCTAAGCATAAAAGGATATGAAAGGTATGGCAGAAGAGAGAGAGAATTTTTAAGTGGAATACAAAATTATGCAGAAATCATGAGGGTTATATTCGCTCAAAGATGAAAATTACTCATCCCTTTCAAATGCAAATGATGTAAAGATGTCTTCTATCTGGAAAGGTAAGGCTGCTCACTTACTAATGACACATAATACCAAATATATTTTAATTCAGACTATCTCAAGTCTGCTAGTCAGGAAATTGATCTAGGCAGCAACAAAAGTCATTAGAGATATTTACAGAGGTTTCAAAAATAGGCTGTACATTTTTACCAGAAGTCTGTATTCGAGAAGGTGGTAGCTAGAATTAACTTCAATTTCCTTGGTGACAGTAATGGCTGAATGAAAGTTTTCCTGTAGTGTGGTAAAGCTGGTGCTATGGAGCATCCTCGCAAAAAGTTATTCCTTTTAACCCAGAGCTCAAGAGAGTTTAGATTTTAAACGAAGCAAAGTTCCACTGCAATTTCTTACAGTGAAATGTTAAGTGAGGTGTTTGGGGGTTTATTTGCATGTAAAAGGATTGACTTACACTTGAGGAGGAGGGGGTAAATTGGGGTAACAATCTAATGAAAAGAAAATTTACAAAAAGTGAGTTTTAAAATTCAGTGTCTGACTTTATTTGGCACATTCTCCAGTGAGTCCCAAGTTTAATTCTCTCTAGCTGGAAAATTATTAAACCACATAAGTTCCTGTTGGGGTACATTCAGGAGGGTGTCTAAATAGCTAGTCTGCAGAATTGTTCGCAGTTGTCAAAATGTTCAAATGAGCTACAAATATTCAGAAATGAAGTATAACAACTTGCTTACTCTGCAGAGTTGTACTATTGTTCCCGATGGTACTTCATGCATATCAGGAGATTCTTTTGTTATAATAGGGTCTTCATTCCTCAACAGTCAAAAATAACTGGGAAGAATTCTGTTTGAAGGCTACACTGTGCAAACGTGTCCCTGCTGTGTCGTGGCTGCACTTCTCCCTTTGAGCCAGCCCTCCACCTCTACTCTTTGCTGTCACCTGCAGCGTGGCTGTCCTCAGCTTTGGCAGAACTCATGCTGGCAAGCAGATACATGCACGTCAGGTTTTTCCAAGATCTTTCTTCTCAAAGGTTTCATCAAGCATGCCAAAATTGCTCTGAGTTGACAAAATTTCAATTACTTAAAAAACTATC
Organism: Pyrocephalus nanus; assembly: GCA_038380795.1. Lineage (NCBI taxonomy): Eukaryota > Metazoa > Chordata > Aves > Passeriformes > Tyrannidae > Pyrocephalus > Pyrocephalus nanus. The sequence continues at coordinate 3,619,381 of CM076262.1, read as the reverse complement.
AGCAGATATAAGAGATCAGTGTTAAGACCAGGCACGTGTGGATCTTGTCCTCTGTAATGGATCTTGTCAGGACAAGAACATTCAAAGGAGGTTTTGGTAATAACACATAGGTACTTGCTGCTGCATCCATTTTCCAAGAAACCACAGGCTGGAGGAAGGGTTGGGGGAAGAAAACACTTTCTCAAGAGCAGCGATGTGCTGCCCAGCATTATTCCTGTCAGTCTTCGGGGCTCCCACTGGCCACAAATCCTCTAGCTCAGAAATTTTAAAGTCTGATCAAAAGCCTGCTGAGGTCAGAGGCAGTCTTTTCCTTCTGAGAGGATGAATGATAACTTTTAGCACATCAGTGATATTTTTGTGCAGTTAAAATATTCATATATTTTACTTAGTACATTTCAGAGGCAGATCATCAACTTGTGAATCTATAACTAAGACAAGCTCGATGCTAAGAACACTGTGAAAAATTTATTTCCTTTTATGCTTTTTGGGGGGTGTCCTAATATTTGTCTACTGTGAAGCAAGTCATTGTCACTCAGTGCCACGTGTGTAGGATATAGAGAGAATTCAGACTTGTTTGCCTCCCTCAGTGAGACTGAGTCATGGAAGAAAAGGTTCCCTTTAGATCTTGCAATATCATTCATTATTTAACACAATCCCATATTTTGTTTTGTAACAAAAAAGGTCTTTAAAAGCTTTGAGTAAAGGTAATCTCCACTTGTGTATGGAAAGGTGTGGAAAACCATTTGGCAGACTGTGACTAATGCTGAGGGAAGCTGTTTTTGTTATTGTGTTTAAAGAGGATTATGCAGAAAAACTCTTTGATTTTAGCAATCGGTAAATTTTAAAAGAAGCAGTCTGATCATGGCAGCTCTATGTCTCTCTGGAGTTACGATATTCAACAGTAAGACAGGCGTTGCTATGGTAATTAAGCATTTTTCAAGGTTTTGAGGTTTTTTCAGATTTCTTCAGTTATTAATAATTTTCCTAAAACAGTTTGGAAAAATACTGGTACATGAAAATATCACTTGTTCCTAATAAACAGACCAGTTAAAGTCTAATCCTTGTCTTTTAAAACTCTGTGGCAAATCTGCCACTGACTCTTATGGAAACATGACTCAGCCTTAAGTATTTGGCCATTTCTGTATTATTTCCTTCAAGTATATATTTTTTAATGAGAATTATTGGAAATGCCATGCTTTCTGACACACTAATTCCATCAAGGCTTTCGCAGGCAAGTGTTTCTGGCAGCACAGTCCAGCTAACTTGCGAAGCCCCAGGGCCCATTTCACCCCTCCTGCTGATGCAGAGTTGTTCCTTGAGGCACCACAGCACCAGCACAGCCGTTCTCAGCACACCTGTCTGTGAGGCTGTGAAACCACGACTTCTTGTAGGAACAAGACAACAACTTCACAAGAGGCAAAAAATAAGAGGTTATCATAGAATCATAGAATCACAGAACAGTAGGTTAGAAGGGACCTCAGGGATCATCTGGTCCAACCTCTCTTGTTGAAGGTACCGCCTAAAGAAGGTGGCCCTGTCAGCTGAATCTTAAAAGTGTCCAATTTTGGGGAGTCCACCACTGTAGGTATCCCTGGGAGATTATTCCAGTGGCTGATTTTTTCTCATTTTAATAGGCAAAATGATGCCGTAGCCTGGCAGCTTTCACCAGTGACATTCTCTCCTGAGCCACCTCTGTGTCAGGGTGTCTTACTCCCATTAACTCATTGGCAGGATGCAACGGAAAAATCCCTTTACAAGGAGATCCTGGAGGCAGCTCCCAGACTGGAGCTGAAGTCTATGTGACCCATCTCTGCAGTGTACAAAGCTAAGGTGTCTGCTCCTGGGGTAACCCAGAGACCCCAGAGGCTGCCCAGGCACCACCAGGCAGCTCAGAACAAGTCACAGTAGTCAGGCACTGGGTAAGGAGATTCCTGCCTGTGCTTAGCTCAGACTGTCCTTTTCAGATATACCAGTCTCTTCTTTACTTGGCAACTGCCCTGATAGTTAGGATATTGTATAAACAGTGATCAGTCACTACTGCCATTGGTATTAACAGCAGTTGCTGTTGCCATTTTATTAAATTCAGTGTGTGCAGTATGTGCAGAAAAGGCCTCCAGATGGGTCTCCTAAGAGGCGTGAGTATTTTGTAAATCTTAAGATGGAGATGGAATCTTAGGGTGGAGATGAGGTTGTACAAAATGTTCAAGTCAAGCAAAAAAGTAATATCTCTGGTCACTTGTGGTAACACAGCATTTGACACCACAGTAAGTTTTCTAGATAAGGCTTAGGTTCAGGCATCAGAGGAGCAGGGCCAATATTTTTTCTTTTTGAATCACTGTCTTGAACCTTTATATCTTCTGCTTCAACAGTGTTTTAGACTTCCAAATGGGTTTTTTGGAACTTGTCCTTAAGGAATTATGAGATGGACTGTCACCTCAGTTTTGCCGAATATGTAGTGTCTATGTCCTGTGTACAGTACTGGAATCTTTATTAAACTTCTGCAGTAAGGTGAGACCAGTATAGACGAAGTTTTCAGTCTTATTTAATTGGGAAATCTACCTCTTTATTAAGAGCTCAGAGAAAGAAAACAGATATTTTGGTACAAGATCATTCTTCAAGTTGAAAGAAATCTCTTTTCTTTTTCTGTAATAGTCACAAGATCTGGAGCACATCATCATTGAAGAGACTTCAGCCCGACATGATCTTTCCAGGATGTCTTATTTAACCAGAACAAAAATGATTCCTTGAAACACTATTAATTCTAGTCTTGTATTTTCAGCACTTTGATTTTTAACACTGAGTTCCTGCAGTATATCCCTCCTTTTGCTGAAACAGCCTGTACAGGTAAGGTGTGTGAGTACCAGCATAGGTCTTCTCAGCTTCTCCTCTCTTCTCCCAGAATAGTTTAGAGTAATTTGATGCACTGTGCCTTACAGTATATCTCCTCATTAGTTTACTCAGCAGTTAAGGATCTGCATCCTTAATTGCCTACAGATTTCACAGAATATTCTGAGTTGGAAGGGACCCACAAGGATCATCAACTGATGGGCTGAAACCAATATGAGAAGTGTAGCATAATTTGCCAACAATGCCAGGTCAGCAGTAGGTTGTTGACTAGTGGTAACATTGACCAATTCAGTTAAAGTCAGTTCCTAACAAGGCCTTTCACTGAAAGTCTTCACTGCAAGCAGTTAAGATTTGCAAGAATGAAGCAATGGATATAATATGTGATGGTGAAAAAAAGATCTGGAACAAAAGGTAGGTTACTTGCCAGCTTAGACTTGATAGTAGCTTCTGGAGATTTTTACCAAAGTAAATTGTAGTTCTCAAGGTAGCTTCCTAAATCGTACAAAGGATGTGCTAAGATGGTTTCTGAATGAGAAGGATTTGCTCAGACCCTGAACTGGCAGAAATATTTTTTCAATATTTTAGTTTCTTGACCAAGTGTGGCTCAGATTTTGGACAAATCTTCCTCCTTCAGGAAGGATTTGCCACAGTGACCATGTCTTGGCGCCACTTAGCAGGTGTAACAAGGTGATTTTTGAGAGTATTCCTGAAAACAAACAGAACTCAGTGAGCAGAAGGAACCCATTGACCCTTGAGCATGTATGCCCAGTTTTTCAAGCCCAATAAATACCTTGGAAATTCCTGGGCTCTTTTGAATGCTGTGGCTTGAGATTTGACCTTAGTTAGCTTTTGATCAAGGACTAATTTTTCATTTACACAACAGTTCAGCAACTTTCATTTAAGGCCTTTGACCTTTACGTTTACTGTCCCATTTTGGTATCAAAGTTGTTCACTCACCATTCTTGTGGTGTTTAGGAAGCCCTTCTTAGGTCAGTAGTTTCTGATCAATTAGAAAAGCTTGCGATGAGCCAAAACAGGTTTGCAGGAATTTTCTGAGGATGGATGACAAGAGCCTTAATGTGATTGTTAAACAGAACTAAGTGTCCAATGACTGCCTTAGGCATCAGTTGTAAGTACATATACTGGAAGAGGTATGTCATCGGGGTCAGACTGAACCCCTCTCGACATAGGTGTTCAGAGGAACATATTTTTTTGATGAAAACTGCTACATGTGAGATTCCTCACATGGATAGCGGTAGATTTCTCCACGTTAGATACATGGAGCATATTGCTGAGGACAAATTGGTCATTTTTAGGAAACTGTGTGGCCTGCTGACAATGTCTATTATTTAATGATAGCATCAAATAATAACATAATCATTGTCACTTGGTTTAGCAGGACTCTGCCAAATCTCTTGCTGCTGTGGGTGCTGCTAACTTTCAAACCTGCTGTAACTGTGTTCATAGGTATCAAACTAACAATTTAGGAGCATTTAAGAAGGAAATTGTGCTGGTTTAAAAGTAAACCATTGGGAGAAGTTACCCTATAAGCAGAAACAATGGATCCTAAGGTCCTGCTTTTTACTCAACTCTTTCATTGATAATGTAAAACTTACTGTTACCAGAGCTTCCACTATCGCCCCATGCTAATGCTAAACCATATAGCACATTTATTGTGTTAAAGACACTTTACTTAGACCTGCTTAATGTACTGTGTCTTTATGCAGGGGCTGCTTCTTGCAAGAGGACAGGATGGTTGCTAACAGGGGATGGGATGGTCTGGAATTTATTTATCCATTTAAAAAGAAAACAAGATGTTTCCATATAACCATAACGGAGAAGCAAGACTCCACTTAATAAATTAACTAACTCTACTTACACTTCATTCAAACAAAATATACTGAACATGCTGATGGTGTTGCACAACATTTAGCTTGTACAGTCTGAACTTTGTGTAGACCTTGTGCGGGGCTCTGGCATTTCCTTTCTTGTGATTTTCAATAGCTCCCAGTTCATTCATATTGGACCACTTAAAAAGTCCTGCACCTCATATTTGTTATTCTTTATTTCACTTTCTACAGGGGCCTTCTGTATTATCCAAAGGAGAAGTTGTTTAATGCCTCTCTTCATGTACATGAGTGTTATCTTTACTAGTGAAATGTGGCAGATGCTTTGGGATGTCCAGGGATTACTCTTCCCTGGAACTAAGAGTTCCAGGGTACAGCTAGGTGTTAATCAGGATGAGAATTAGGAAAGTGTTTAGGGACAGCTGACCCACTGCTATAGGAATGACCAAGAGGGAGCAATTAGAATCACAGAATCACAGAATGGTTGAGGTGGGAAGGGTCCCCTGGAGATCAAGGTCATCTAGAGCAGGTAAATCAATGTCTGCAGTGGTTCACGCCTTGAGCCCTGTGGAAATGCAACAAAACGGGCAAACATTGGGCTGTCAAATCTCCCAGATACTTTCCTGACCATAAATACTCAAACAAATAGATATTATTAATAATATAAATAATAGTGTGTCTATTATGGAACCTGATCTTTTCTCAGTTGAAGGCCTGACATGCTAGATCTGCAGCCCCTTAGTGCTTACCCATTTAGGCTGTGTAAAGCTGTCTTTCTAAAAAATTATTACAGTCAATGCATCAGACATCCTTTTTGCTGCTGCTAGCTTACCTTGCCAGCTGCATTATTTTGGGTGAAGTCCACTGCATATTGTATTGTCTCTGAAGTGTAGAAACACCAGACTGTGGGACAAAATGAAGAGAATAGTTTCTGATTACCTAAAAATTCAGGTTTCAATCATGTCACATCATGTAATGACAGGTAAAAAGTTTCTCTATCAGAATTATTGATTTCCATGAGTTGTATTTGTATCTGTACCTTGAGCTGCTTATGACTTATCGTAATTCCTGAAAGGCGAAGGCCTGGAGATATGATTTATTTCTAATGGTAACACTATGACCATATGTTGCATCAATACTCATACACAGACATGAAGAATTAGTAAATGGTGGACCAAAATAAACATTTAACAATTCTTTATTAAGAGAGAGAACTCCCTGGACTGTGATAGGCAAGGAAGAGTCAGAAACCCCCAGATGTGTTTCAGGCAACAGGACTGCTTGTGAGAAGGTCTAAGAGGTAAAAATACATTGAACTGTTGATGTTGGCTCAAATGTCAGCTAAAATAGAGAAAAAGATAGATACAAGATGGCCAAAATAAAACACATTAAGTGAAATTCATGAAATTCAAGGAAGATAGTCCAGTCTGCAGGATGAGAGCAGAAGTAAGAGAAACAGGTATCAGAGTTAGAAAGGAAGGTCTTATGATGGGAGAGAAGGACAAATGAACCAAGGATGAAGACTGAAGCTTGCTTAATCACTGATGTATCAGCACATTAGTAGGAGAGAGAAGCAGAAGATGAGAGGAGAACAGGTGAGAAATCATTAAAAATAATGTCTGAGAAATTACAGAGAGATCAAGCTTCATATAGAAATATGAAGCTGCATTAGAGAAAAGAATAAGAGAACAATTGCCAGTGCAGGCCAAATACAAGACCAAGAGTGAACAAGAGTGTTGAACTGGGGCTACCTGTTCTAGGGTAGCTTCTCTTAGCTATATAGAGTTGTATCGTGAATATTTTCCATTTTTATGGAAGGGGACATCCAGTGCTTAGCTTGTCACACTCCCTTTTTTCTCCTTCTATCACTTTCAGAGGTATTGTGTTTGTCCTCTGGAAATCATCCTTCTCCTGTAAGATGTTATGCAGCACAGTTTTCTCAGTGCCTGATAAAGAGCTGAAATAAGCTATTTCAGACTAAGGTATTTTTAGTGCCTCACCAGTCACTGCTGTTACAGGCTTTTATGGCTCAGCATGAATTCCCTGCGGGTAGATACTGAAAGCCTAATCCAAAATTGCTTAAAGACAACTAAAAGAAGTAGCATAATATTTGCAAGCAGATCTACAATTCCTTTGCCCTGCAGGAATGTGATCAGAAGCCTAAGCTAAAAATATGCTTGTTGAATATGCTCATCTTAGCCCTTTGAGAGGAAAAAGAAAGAAACCAAACTACAAAAATAGATGTAAAATACTTAAAACAAGAAATATGGGGGATTAAAGCTCTTGTTGCCTAGTATAAAGTATAGCGGAAGGATGTCAGGTGCTACTAAATGTATCTCCATTGCTTGATAGTTTATAAATGACCATTTCTTTTCAGGTAGCAAATCTAATGATTTGGAAGTTTTAGTCCTAATTTTTTTCTTGAGTCACGTTTGGGCAGTTAATAGCATCAGGAAAAAAATCACCTTAAATCTAGAAATGTCCAGGTGCAGCTGATCTAATTTAAACAGGAGCTACGTGACTAGACACGAAATCATCTCCTTTTTATTCATCAAACAGCTGTTTTATTGAAACTTTCCTGCTACCAGCTGTGTGATAACTCTTCCAGAACATATCAGGTTCCTTATGAACAAAACTGTTCACCCCAGCTTTTTAACTCATCAAACCGTGGCACCTCCACTAGCAAAAGAGCACAGATGTTAATCCCTGCTTCAGACTCCTTTCACACCCCACCACCCACATCTACTTTCAGTGGTAGGTTCTTGGCCATGGAACACCTGCTGGGGTCTGGCACAGCGATGCTCCCTGAAACAAATCAAAGCTCATTTTTCCCTTTAAAGTACACATGCTAAGTCCATCACTCAGCCTTAATGTATATGTTAGAGGGGTGATCAAGAGCTTCCTTATGAAATTAATTTCAAATGAGAAATTACAGGTTTTTTGGAAAAGAGCTCCTCAAGCCAACTATTCTGCCAGTTCAACCTTATTTCTGATTATCTTTAATGCCTCTGCTTGTTTCTGGTGAGCTAGAGGTGGGCTGGGGTTTCTGTCACAGGGAATGGGTACCAGTATCTGAACAGTACATAACTCAAGTTGCCACCAGAGTTAGGGTTCCTGGCTCTCTCGGCTGGCTGTCTCCGCAAATCTCATCCCAAATGCTGGCTTTCCTGGTGGCAGTAGCCTCTTGTTCATTAGGAGAGTAGATTGCTGCTTAGCTGGGTATCTGCTGCCCAGGGTCTCCATATCAGCCCACTGAAGGAGAGAACAGCAGTCCCTCAATCAGTCTCTCTTCCTGGTAGTCAGCAGGTTTCAGAGTTTCTCCCTCATGGTCTCTAGACACCTCTTTCTGCAGAGTAGGTTTTCAGCTCTGTGGGACCCTGCCTGCAAAGCAGGCAGCCAGAGGAGATAGGCAGCCTAGGAAAGAAGCTGAAAAAAACATCCACATCCTTCCAAAGCAGAATTTTTTAGGCTTATCCCTCCCACAAAAATGTTCTGATTGTTAGCTTTTGGGTCCCAGCTTAGCACAGCTTTGCTTTTCTTTCAAAAATAAAGCAAGCTGGAACAAAAGACAGTCTTCTGACCAGCTCTGGTTATTTTATTTCTCTTTTTGGGCTATGCCTGGATACTTGCCAGGCTACTCTGATTGGGGAGCCAGAAGCATTAGGCTCTCTTGGAAACTAAGGCTGACATTTCCATCTCTGAATGGAAAACTAACCCATGGAGAATTAAAATGACCTCTTTGGATAACAGTGAAAGCTTGGACTACTGGCTCTACAGTTCTACAAGAAAGGAGAAGGCTAAGCCAGGCAGTATTTGATGGGTGGCATAAAGCTGTTTTGGCCACACTCTTCCTTAGCTGATCTAATGATGTTTGGAACAGATAATTACTTCAGCTAATGTCATGAGTGTAGGTACTGCAATCCATGCTCATAACCTCACAGAGGGAAGGAGCGAGTGAGAAACAGTGAGACATTTAAATAGCGGAGCTGTAACTGATTATTGTCAATATGCAGGCAAAACCCATGTTAGTGGAGCTCACTGATAATATTCAGCAACAGTAGCAACTCAGGGGACATCTAACAAGCTTTACACCCTTATAAAACTCACGCTGACACTGTAGAGTTTTTTTGGGGGGTTTTATTATTATTTTTTTTTAATTGTTGTGTTTGGCTTTGTTTAGTTTGGGGTTTGGGTTTTAGTGGGGTTTTTTGTAGTTTTTGAATTTGGAAAAATTATTTAATTATTACATGATTATAATTATTACGTGATGTGTATCATAAGGAGATGTTTAGATGTTAAATGTTTAATATTGCTCTTAGGTTTGTCATGTAAGGAAGAATTACATACATGTAGCTACATATTAATAAGATTAACCAAAACATATTACATGACACATATGTATCGCTTTTTTCCTGAAGTTTGCACTTCTTATGACTTTTTAAACTTGATGACCTTAAAATTGTGATGAACACATTCCTTATATTTTATTTTTTATAGTAATTGTTTTTCATAAATATAGAATTAAAATGTTTGTTGTAGCTCTTCAAAGATCACACCTCAGAAATGGAAAGAAAGTTTGAGAAAGTATTTTGATGATCCATTGGCTGTAAAATGCTTTATTTGACCAAGCAGAGAGGAAATCTAATATTGTAAAAAAATGAGAATTACAATACATATAAATCCTTGTTATGAAATTTAATAAATATAGTGAGTAAGCAATCTTCAGTGAGCTTTGTCAAATATTTACCTTTTTGCCACATTAAATATTGGTTCCAGTATTGCAAAACATGTATAGAAGAAACTGATAAAAAATCTGATAAAAAATAGTTGTCGAGCACTATCCACCCACTTTCTAGATAGTTCATAAAATCAGCAATCTCTCCTTCATTTCGGTAGAAGATCACACTGGACATCTTTTAAGAAGCATCTATTGAGATATTGCTTATAAAACATCCTCTAATTGTATTTTGATGACTGATTAGCGATTCCAAAGTATTTGACATTACATTAAACAAAAGTTATCAGATGAAAATAAGTATGCTTTGTGAGGCATTAATTTCTGCTACTCATTATTTTCATGATTATGAATTTGAAAAATTTAGGAACTTCCAGTGAGTCACCCACTTTTTAGTGTAAAATAGGAAAGGTTCAACTGTGCTTGAAAAATTAATTACTTTTGTACTTGAATAAACTTTAAAGAAGATAATAAAATACCAGTCTGCATGTAATTCTTTTAGTATTAATTCAGGCTTTGCAGTTGTCTAAAAAGCTTTGATTTTTCACAATCAAGTCTTTCCACTCGACCTTAAAGTGAAAAGTACAATCTTGTGTTTCTCATAGAACATAGCAGTGCATCTCAAGATTGAGTAGGAGAAGAAGCGGGCTTACTCCTCAGCCATTTTATTTGTATAAATAATAATGCTGCCTTCCTTTTCTGATAGTGTGTTTTTTTTTTCTTCATCTGAAATACTTGGCAAGAAGCTGAGCAATCTACACCTTGCAGTCAAGAAGAGTTAACAAAGAGAAAAACTGCTGTCTTGTGCCTTCCCCTACCCTGCTGAGAAGCAGCCCTGGCCACATGCTGACCTCTCCCTTGTTGTCCCTCGGCAGGCAGCCACCATCCTCCTGTGGGCTCCTGGCAGCAGTGCATCACCTTCTCCCTTGCACCTCGCATCCCCTCCTTAGCCCCTACTTATATTCATGACATGAATGGCTTGTGAAATGTCTGTGCTGATGCTGTACATGCACAGATAAGAGACAAAACAGCTGCCCTCCCAAGCCCATAAATCCACTAGTCTGATAAAATCAGACTTCTTTTTCTCATCTTAGAAATTTGCTCTCATCTCTAATTATACATAATAATTCAGTGAAGTCACTGGCATAATTGGCCATCTGTGTACTTTCATACGTGTGAAATGAATAGTAGGAAAGGTTACACAGGCTGGTGCTTCTAATGCTCATGAAGGAGTGATGGAGACTAATCTTAAGGGCTAGTTTTGAGCTGAAATTCCTTTTGGAAATGACATGTGATTTTTCTTTTTGGCTTTGAGAAATATGAAAGGACTAGACAGTATGACAGCGGAGCCTGATGGCTGGTGGAAAAGCAAGGGTGGGACCAGAAGGCTTGCAATTTGTTCTTGGAGAAAAGACAATTGTGTTTTTCATTCTTGTTGCTCAAGTTTTGATTTACTCCTTGACACCTTCCATTATTAATGAAATAAAGGACAGAGTTTCAAAAATGCATCTTCAAAAACGCAGCTTCAAAAAGCTGCTTCTCTGAGAAACTACAGTAACAGACCTTACTACCCATTATGCTTTTTTTCAAGCTTTTCTAAAAACTTTAAATTAATATGAACACGGTGAACAGAGAGGGGAGAATCCTCATCCTTATTTCAAAAGGCTTCATTGTAATAAGAAATCACTGCACAAGGCTGCCAGGCTCAGAAAGGTTATAATGAAATAGTGATACTTTTCTTGTGAGATAATACTTGATGAATACAAATAGTGGACAATTACATCCTTTACAAAACTAGTAATTAGATCCCTGTTAAAAACACAAGTGTTCTCTTAGCAAAAAAACCAACCAACCAAAAAACTTGCACAGGAGACCCGTTTCTCCTTTAGCGTATAGAACAAGATTGTTCAAGTGTAGAGATATGAGCAGTTGAGGTGGCTGTCATAGTTCTGCAGCAGAATGAAGATAAATTTTTGAAGAGCTCCTTCTTCACATCCTCTGTTTGCAGTTTGCTTGTCTGCACTCCCAGGACCCTAACTCAGCTCTGCCAAAGGTTCAGAGAGTTTTTCTTCTAGCAAGAAAGCTTTCCAAGATGTTATTAAATGGCATGGGAAATGGTGGCCAGGAAAAAATTGCTACTATAAAGCAGGATGCACACTGGTGTAATGCACCAACAAGGGATGTCTGCTTTTTGGCCTGCATTTATCGTGATCTCTCAAAGGTTATGTATTCATTACATATATTCAGATCTCTGTACACATTTACTATATCTCACTCTTCTTTGAACTGTGAAGTCAAAAAAGCATTTTGATATTGAAGTCCAGCCAATGGGGAGGCTGAACCCATGCTCAGACACACATACACACATACAAGCCAGCTTTAACACATAGAAACAGTGCCTTACCAGCATCCACACAAACACAGAGCACTCACAAAGAGCACAGGCTGCCCAGCACTGTTCCTGCTCTCCAGTTGATTAGGATTGAAGTCCACTAGTGCAAATTATGTGCATGTTTGTATATATATTTTTTTATGTGGGTATATATATATAAACACATTCTGGATCATTCAAGTAGCAGGTCACAGATTTCCTAGTCTCCCCAGGTGCTGGTACCCAGATGAACTAGGTACAGAGTTTCACATTCCTGCTCTTGTTGCTGATACACCCATCTCTTACCTTACTTGCCTGCAAATCCATCTTGAACCTCTTTAGCATCCACATATTTCTACTAAGAATTGAAGATCATTATAAATAGGATTTAACCAGAGTATTGATTGGACTGTGGGTACAGAGCTACATTGGGAATTGCACTGACCAACAACCTGTTTACACGTAACCAGTTCCTTTTGTCCCCATTTATTTCTATTTTTCCTTGCTTGTTTCTCCCCAATCTATGTCGAAGCCTTCTTTTCTTTTCTTTTACCTTTGTTTCATCTCCTAAATGTCCTATAACTCTCATACACTCCCACAGCCTCCATAAAATCTGACATAGTAAGTTGTATACAACCCCCAAATGCCCTTCCCAGTGTCCTGTAGTGAGTCCTGTGCCCTTGTAGGCAACAACCACTGGCAGTCTGCAAGGTCTTCTGGGGAGACAGCTTCTTCAGTTAACTCACCTTGGTGGGTTTCACACCAGACATGGTGGGTGAATGCTTCTCCTTGGATAGTTTTCAGAGCAGTCAATTCAGCATGTGTTGTTTTCCTGGTTATTGCATTTCTAGGGTGCTTCTGCTTCGTTGTTCATCTGCTCTTTGCCAGACCTTTGTGATTCTGGGGATTAGCCTTTAATCACATAACTAACAACCGTCTGGTCTCTGTGCCAGAAAAGCCTGGAGTATCTCATCATGAACTGGATGTGAAGATGATAGCAATTCCGTAGTGCTGCAGGAAGATGTGCAGAACCTGAGAGTGCTGCTCTTCTTTATAAATTTGTTTTGATATTATGCCCAAGTACAGTGCTGGGGAGTATTATACTCCTGATTATTCCTCAGAGATGTAATATGGCGTGAAAACGACTGTGTGTAATGTGTGTCATTATCCTAGCAGGTCCTGGTACAAACTTGGGTTAGAGGAGATGGCCTACCCAAATTCCAGATTGGATTAAAATATTATGCCAGTGAAATACCTTCTGTTATCCTATTGGTAAAAACAATTACCTCCCCTTTTCTAAATGCTAGCACAGCAATTTATTAACGATCTCTCACATTTTACACATGCTGATGGGAGACTGTAGGTGAAGCCAGGGTTTCCATCACCTTCCTGAGAGGCAGGTGAGGAGCCCAATCAGACAAGGTTCTAGTGGATGGACAGGACTGTGCTGGCTAGAGGCCACCTCCTGTAGCTTCAAGCTATCCCACAGAAGGCCATCACAGTAATGCCACTGTGATGTGCTTGGCAAAATGTTGAGTCCCAAGCTCTCCTCAGAAAACAGCAGGGGTGATGAAAGAAGAGCACAGAAAAACACCGCTGTATTTCCTGAGGCAGAAGCAGTTATATGCATTCTTGAATAAATCCCTTCTATTTGGGTACCACCACTATATTTGTCCCTATACAAAGCTGCCATAAAACCTTTTAGTCATGGAAAAATACCACAGTGACAGAATATTTTTTTCCATGCTAATGTGGAATACTGGGGTATGAAAGTAAATTATTAGTTAGAAACTTGTGAGACAGAAGTGACAGTGCTCTTCTTAGGCAATAAGCAAAAAATGGAGCTCATAATTCAGAATGGATTTTCAAAAGATATTTTGTCAATCATTTTAAAACTGAGTCCTTTTAGTGACGCACTTGAAGTTAGATCAGAGACACTGAGAAAATTGGTTCTTAAAACACTAAATGACTTGGCTGGGAGAGACCTTGCTTCTTAAGAAGCTCTACAGAATTTAGTATTTTGAGATTGTGAGTTTGTTTATTTTGGATAGGTGTACCTGCCCACAGAAGGGGAGTTCCAACTAGTTGATCTTTAATGTCCCTTCTAACTCAAATCATGCTCAGATTCTATGATTTATATTGTAAATTTGTATATACTTATTACAGTATATATTTCCTCTGTTTCAACATAGTTTTAAACAATGTAGACTCCACCTCTTTAACATAAGTGTGAGTCATTTCAAGTATTTTTTTCATAAACCCCTCCCCGTCTTGACCAAGGGACATTACAAAAGTATATGGTCAGAGTTTGTCGATCTCTGAGTGTCCTTTGGCTATGGAGGAAATGGCTTTTGACTACTTGCACAACAGTTTGTGTTAAGGCTGGGCTTGGCCTAGCTCCTGGCAATCCTGGCACAATCTAGGTACATCGGAATGACCACGCTGGACTGCAAGCACGTGCTCACACACACTAAAGTAGGAAATGGCAATTCAGGGCTGTGACCAGAGAGGTAAGCCCAGGTCTGATCTACTCTTCTGCCAGTACTTAATATAGGTTGCTCTGTGAGAAGAGTTCAGCAGCTTGCACTGAAACAACATGTCATGGCAATCACTTCTGTTCTTTTGTGTGTGTCTTGCCCAGATTCAGGAACACGGTGTCTTAGAGGTTTTTTATTCTGCATTATACCAAGGTTTTCTGTGCAGTCAGAAAACTCCAGACCACTCATTACTTCTTCCTTTAGAATCATATAATAGTTTGCTTTGGAAGGGACCTTTAAAGATAATCCAGTCCAACTCCCTTGCAATGAGCAGAACATCTTCATCTAGACTGGTTGCTCAGAGACCCATCCAGCCTGACCTTGAAAGTGTCCAGGGATGGGGCATCTTCCACCTCTCTAAACAACCTTGTTCCAGTGTTTTACCACCCTCATTGTAAAAAACTTCATCTTTGTACCTGGTCTAGATCAACTGTCTTTTAGTTTAAAATCATTACTTCTTGTCCTATCACAACAGGCTTGGGTAAGAAGTTTGTCCCCATCTTCCTTACAGGCCCCCTTTAAGTACTGAAAGGTCACAAATGTCGCCTTCTTATTTTAGAATGTTACTTAACATCATGCCAGCTGGAGTTTTAAATATTTTTTTAGAAACTAGATCAAGAAACTACTGCACCTTGTGATGAATAAATTAAGACTGCAGAGCTGCCACTTTGCCACATGCATTGTCACCTAACTAAATGATTGCACAGTTGCACCACCAGAGCTGAGCGAACAGTCTAAACACATTTCTACAATTATCTGAAAACCAAGCTATGAGTTCATGACACTCGTATTCACATCTAAATGAAGACAGGCTATTAAGTTGCACATTCAGTCTGAAGGGATGTTTGGCAATAAATTTCCAGTATTTGATGATGGTGATGAGAGCTTGCCATTTGCCTTCTACTGTGTTCTCTACTCCTGAGGCAAGCCCTGCAATGCATGTGTTACTCAACCACCGAAGTCCAAATAAGCAGTCCTTTGTTACAAAACACTCACAGGCTCTGCACTTGGGAAACATTCTGCAAACCAATATGAAAATCATTTTGAATAATGAGCATATCTGAGGATGTCATAATCTACCTGCACATGTTTCTCAAACAGAGGAAGAAGTGAAAGGCAACCATTTATATATGATGGATTAAACAAGGAAAGTGTCAGGATTTAACTTGCCTGGTGATATGTATGTCTGTAAACTCTTAGGTATATCTCCGCTGCTGACTTTGTGCCCTGATAGGCTTGTGATGGATTAAATTTAAATGGTTTTTCTTGTCCTTAAGGTAAGCGTGTGTAATCTGCTTTCTGAATCAGCTCTTGGACTGATAAAGCTTCTAGAATAATGTGCAAGGATAAATGAAAATGAGAACTTGTTTATCTTCATCGCTCAAAACTGAAACAGATGAGAAGCTCCTGCCTGGGGAACAATGATGGCCATGAGCGAGAGGGGCAGATGAGGGTAAAGTACTTTGAGTTGACCCTGCTGCCTTGAGTACAGTTGAGGCCCTTTGCTTTCTCAGCTCTTGTCCTTGCTCTTCCACTCATCCACCCACAAAGCATTTTCACTCAATTGCACAAATGTATGTAGAACCTTGAGGTCAAGAATTGGTTTTATTTGGATTGATGATTCACCCAGCTAAGTCACAGAGCTGCTGATAACTCCCTGCCTGCCTTCCCACAACTCTCTTTGTACCCAGAAGGACAGGCAAGTTCATTGGGGAAGTGGTATGGAGCAAATATTCTCTTTATGGCTGTAGAAATAAGAGCAGACTATCAAGAACTGCCTTTTGGAAGGGCATAGGGACTGAGAGGTGGAAATGATCCCGCTGAACCTGGTGTAGCTGAAGAGCTCAGAGCTGGATGGCCTCTTGACCACACAGTGTAGATCCCCATGGTCATGGACACTGTGGGCCTGAAGATCCCCCCTCCCTGTGCAGAAGGGTCTCTAGTAGGTGCCTTTCTGATTGCCCTTCTGAGCAGGGTAGCCCACCTGACTCCTGACATCTAGCCAGGGTGCCTTGGTGAGAAGTGTCATGCTCTCCTCTTCTGGTCTCCAAAGGCCAGCGTAGACATCTCCAGTAAATTACGCAGGTTTCAGGGGCACTGAATTTTCTTCTCGTGACATCTGCATCTAGTCACTGACACAGGGACACTGAGTGGGTACCTTAGGTGCCACAGATGATGCCTAAACTTAGGTGGCATTGAACTCTCACTGCTCTGTCCCTTCTAATCCCCAGCTGCCATTTGTCATGTCTTTACATATGTTTAGCAGTCTTCTAAAGAAAACAGTGAGATACAAACTCAGAGAAAAAAGAAATCAGGCTGAAAACCCTTTTGTAACTAACACTCCCACAGAGAGGTAAGAACAAAAGAAGAAAGGCCAAGACAAAATATCTGCAAGTGGTGCCAGGGAGATGGAGGAGGGAGTCACATGTCTACTTTTCTATTGCCAAGCAACCAGGAAAAAACCCATATGATATGTCACTGCTATAAGGAATTTGGGCTTTTCAGCTTTTATGTTTTTCTTTAGATATAAAGCTTGCAAAGTAGGAACACATTTTCAGGAAACTTGAAAGCTGTGGCATAGACCTACAGAAGAAATAGATAATTTAGGAAGGTGTTTTTAAAAAACCTTGGTGTGAAAAGTTAAGAATATTATCTATTGGGCAAGAGAAAAGTGGAAGTTATCCAGGAACAGACAGACAATCCTTTGAGTTAATCATCAACAAAACCATCTACTAATATAATCCAGATTTCTCACCCATCAAACAGTGTTGGCAAGTGCCATTCGATCCTTTACAGTTCAGAAAAATCCCAGATTGCAATCACTGTAAGAGAAAGAGCTTCCTTGTACCAAGATTGTGTTTGACCTCCTCTACTTCTTTCTCTCTGTTTTTCATTAATAGATGGTGTCTGACAAGAGAATGAATTATCTGCATATACTCTATAGTACATGTAGAGGTTTTCTATTCATAGTGTGTTGTGTCACTGCATAATTTGTAAAGCACAATATGCTTTATTTATTACTCCTGAAACCTGGTCCCAGAGTATATATCAATAGATTTCTTTTGCATATCTGTGCAACGTAAAAGGATTAAATGTATTTATTTAGGGTATATCTCCTGCTTGAACTATTCTTCAACCCTTCCAGTGAGAGAGACTCCCCAGACAGTATTTCCCAGACAGTATTCTTCCAGGTTCCACAGCCCCTCAGATATCTTTTTTGCCCTGAAGTGTAACTTGAATGACCAATTGTAGCTTTGTAATTTCTACCACACCGTTTATATCTCCATCTTTGCAGTGGTTATTATGTACTTCAAAAGCTGAACCTAATTTTCTTCCTTTTACCTCACATGTCAAAGCTTCTATCCGCCTGATTATTCTTCTTGCTTGCCTTGAGTAAGACTACTTTCTTGAAAAGTAGGACCTGTTGCAAGACAGAGTTGAGCTGGCCAACTAAGGACCTTTCAAAGCAGAAGAGACAGATTACTCCTTGCTTTTTGCAGATTATGTGCCAGTTCCACATTCTCAATGTGGTATTTGCCCACTTCTCAACAATGACATTTTTTTTCTGGTATACATCTGCTGTCTATGACGAGTTATTAAATTACATCTTTAAACTGCAGAATATAACAGAAGGGCTGACTACCATGAAGAGTAACCCTCACAGCTAACTTGAAGAACTTGGCATGGTAAGCATGAAGACTTGCAGAGTACATTGTGATCCTGAATGTCAGATGTGTGGTAGGAGAGAAAGTCAACCAAACAAAACAATGTTCAGCTTTGTTCTGCCTTGGATTGTGGTACTTTCAGCTATTAAGGCTACTTTTAACATCAAACGTATTGATATAAGGTGAGGCAGGTTAAAAAATTAATCCATATTTCTTATTTCAATGGGTATTTAACAGGATATGAAGGCAAACAAAATCAATGTGTTTTAGAAATGGCTTTTCGAGAACTCCCGGAATATGAATCCACCAAACAACTGTCCTTGATTTTTATTAAATCTGAGAAGTGCTCACTACTTCTGTCTCACACTTTTCCTTATACTTCCATTTCTTTTTTGTTCTGCTCTCTTCCAAAGCAGCTCCACAGTTACTCTTACCATCACCATGCCATCACCCTCTAACCTTGTTATTTTGAAGATCTCTTTCCAATAAACACCCCAGCTGCTTTTATACTCTCTCTCCTGACCTTCTCCAGTCAAGCTTTTTCCTCTTCTCCAAGCCATCCATTCTACTGACTTTATAGTTGTTCAAGATCTCCTTCAATTTGCTCTCACACAACTCCAATGCTCTGCCCAATCTTCACTGCTTTTGAGGCCATGGTACCATCTGCCACACTACTTGCCAGGTCTGACATCTGGATTTCCTGTCTCTGCTCCTCTGCTGGAAGACAGATTCTGCTAAAATGACTGTGTCCATGCACTTTCTCTTGCTACAGCAACTCTGGGTAGCAAAAAGCTAAATAAGATGTCAAATTGGTAGGAAGTAATTTCTCTTTAATATATATGACACTAAGATCTTGGGCTGGAAAATAGGAGGAGGATGCTTAGCTCTAGCTGTGGCATCATTCTTAGAAGCCTGAACACTACTAGAGTAAAGAAATTGATTCCCTGCCTGCACTTTTATGGCTCAATGTCTCTGAAAGTCATTCCAAACAGCCGTGTTTGCCTAAAAGTTATACCCCTGCAAGCAAACAAAATGCTAAGTGTCAATATAACCTCACATGTGAGGATCTGAAGCTAAAACCAGAACTGGCCAGCATTTGTTATAAATAATATCACTGGAAAATAAGAAAAAAGCGGAAGGACAAACAGCTCAGAAAACTGATTTTTAAGCACTCCTGGAAAGCCCAAAGATTAAAAAGAAAAAGTAAGAAGGATTCAGTACTTGAATATATCATAAAATGGTAAAAATAAAGAGACGCAAGTGCATTTGCAGAGCATGCAGTCGTTCCCATCCCAGAGACTGGTTGCATATACACATTCCCTAAGATGGTGCAGAGGCAGTTTGCCACACAGTTAGTTGTCTCTCAACAGATGTGCCTTTCCTGGCATAGATTAAGTGATTTGGAAAAGGAGAGTCTGATTCATAAAAAGTCTGATTAATGTGAATTTTGTAAAGCAGGGACTGTTAAAATCTTGTTCATGACAAAATACTGTGATCAATCTCTGTTATGGTGATAGTGACAGGGTTAAAAAGAGATTGTCAGTCTAGAAGTATAGCAAGACCCTACTGAAGAACAGAGAAGTGGTGGAAAAGATTTATAAGGGGATGACTATAAGATATATTAGTTATGAAATTTGCACCATAAACTGTGTACTTTCCACACACAGGGTTCAGACAGGGCATATTCAATAAATATAGAATTGGAGATGTCCCATGCAAGACCAGGAGTTGGATTTGATGATCCTTGTGAGTGCCTTCCAGCTCAGGACATTCTGTGATTCAGTGATCCTAACCCAAATCAACACTTAGGTGATAAAACTGAAAACATATTGTTTTGAGACCTTTTTCAGACAGCAGATTGTGTTCAAACTTATGTAACCTGCATAATTTTTGCTTTGCACATCTGAGGCCCAAAATAGCAAACAGGCAGCATGGTGACTTGGATGAGAGCAAATATAACAAAATCTCACAATATAACTGCTTTTGCATTGGAAGTCTGAGTCAAACAGTACACAGTACTTCCAGTGTATTGCAAAAATGTAGTGGTATATGTTCATAAGACCTTTAGGTAAGAGAAAAAAAAGTATTCTTAACCAAGTCATGTCTCAGTTTCATGTTGTTGGAAGTAAAGCAAAAACCATATGCTAAAAATTTAGGAAATTACTAATAAGGTTACTGCAAATTTTTTATATTCATGATTTTCTTATGACTAATGACATTACTGTTTCACCACCTATAGTATCACAAATTAATAAGACAAAGAGAAAATATTAAAAAAAATCCCTATAGAAGAGTTAACAACTAAACTAAAGCAGCATACTGTTAACATATCCAAATCAGTTTTGCACAGACCTTCTCAAATCTAGCCAGAATCACTAGCTAAAATGTAGTATTATACAAATGTGGAGCTATTGAGACTGTCCTCATGCATTCATGTTGCACTTTTTACAAATGAGTCTTCCTTGAGTCAGGAGCACAGAGCAGGAAGACCTCATAAGGGCAGCAGCAATCTCTAGATTACCCCACTCCGCATTAATGGAACAGAAGAGAATTTATCTGAGTTTATATCTCTTATTTTGTTGCCATCCACAAATTATTAGTCCATATTTGAGGCATGTGTAGTAATACTTACTTTCATTTTGCTCGATTCTTCTGTCTAGATTGATTGATTTCTTCACGTCCACAGAAAGATGGTGTTTTCTTCCATTTCTTGTCTTTTTGAACTGCTGCATTCTGCTGTTGGGACAACCCCCAACTCTTTGGCTGGGTTAGGTCCTCTACTTTCTCTCTTTAATCATGTCATGGTTTTGCTTTGGGTCAATTTGCTTTCACACCCCCCACACAATTATTATTAGTTGAGAGAAGGTTTATGCAGACAAAAGAGACTTGATTTTGGAAAATAATATTAACATTTATTACTGACAAGCTAAAACTAAAGAACTATATCTGTAACAATTTTACTTAAGTAAAAGTACTATGTATTTACAGAAATACTTCTCCCCCCTTTATATTAGTCTAAGGAGGAGAAGCAGTTTCTTTTTCCATTCTAAGAGTTCTAGGTCTCTTCAATAACTCTGCAGTACTTTCGTTGCAGCTGGAACTCTTTCTCTTTCTTGCTCTGTGTTGGCCTCCAGGGCTGGGCCTACCCCCCTCCTGGGCTAAGACCGGAGGCTGGGGGTTACCCAGGCCCTGAAGGTTTTCTCTTCCATGGACTTGAGAGGGGACACTTGCCTACCATGGATCTTCACTGCAGGGTTACTGGGCATAATGGCTTATGAGTCCACCCCTGTTTTCCTGTGGAGGTCCCTCTCCACGGGAGAACAGTCCTTGGATAGACCTCTCTGACATGGGTCTAGCATGGATCCCTCATTTGGATCCCAAGCTTACCAGAGCCATTCTCACTCCAGCGTAAGCCTTTCTCTCAGGGTCACAAATCTTCAGCAGCAGCATGGATCCCACACACGGATCCCAACATCCCTACCCGAGCCGTTCTTGCTCCAGCGTGGGTTCTCTCAGGGTCACAAATCTCCAGCACCAGCAGCATGGATCTTTCACTGAGATCCCAAGCTTACCCGAGCCGTTCTCACTCTGGCTTTCAGGGTCATAAATCTTCAACAGGACTCTGCCTCATTTCAGTTCTTCTCGTGAAGTCTCGGCTTCCTTGTACATCCACAAGCTCCTTTGTGAGCCACATGGGGGTCTCCTCACCCCAACAAACTCCAACAGGTGGCAGGTATTTATTTTTCAGTCTTTTCCCTGCTGAAGGGAGAGAGTGAAAGGGGGGAGAGAGAGCCCCCCTCTTCAGACTTTTCTTCTCTCTTCTCCGGCTGCCAGCTTTGACCTTGGAGGTCCCTTATCTTTCTGCTGGAATTCTTCTGCAGCGGTTTTTTGTCCAAGCAGTCAGTCCTCTAAAGTTTTTTTTTTCTTTACTCTCTTACATGAGAGAAGGGGGGCTTCAGTGCTATACCTGCTCTCAGCCCAGGGCTGGGGGAGGAGGGGGCCTGGCCCTCCTCGGGACCCGCTGCCTCTTCTACATGGCTGCTACTCTTAATTTCAACTGCGCAACACACCTTCTCTTCCATTTTCTTAAATATGTAATTAGCAAGGCATTACTAAGAGTTTTGATTGGCTTTTTGTCCAGAAATCCACCTGGAAAAAACCATCCTCAGCCCCAGGGGCTGGCTGTTGGGCAAAACCACGACAAATCAGCTTGCTCCTGAAGTTTCATCATTCTTACCAATCAGTGTTAATATATTTTGAGCAGTATAATTGGTATGCATCCATCTTTCAACTGCCTCACAAACATTTTCATTATTTTTTTTTGTCTTGCCTCCGTTTTCTGCAATGCTTTCTATTCCACAGTTTCATTTTATGGCTAAGATTTCAAATAATGAAAAGGTAAACATCACAGTTGTTACAGAAATTAAATACAAAAATGACCATTTTGCTCAATTTCTCTCTGCAAAATGACATATGAAAGACATCTAGGATTTTTATTTCTGTTCACAATTACACTGGTGAAAGCAAGGAGGTTTGCATGTTTTTGTGTTAGCTTATTTAGGATTTCATCTGTGCTCTGTAGGTTAATGGATGTTGCTTGCCAATACGTGAATTTGTCAATCAGGAACTTCTTCATTACCCAGAGATTGTTTACTCATTAATATTTATTTTTTAAAAGTTTGAATAATTACTATAATACTATCTGAAATCTACTTTTTCACTTTTCTGAGGACCTGTAACACTGCAGAAAACATCTTAACAATGTGGTTTGGAAAGTATTTTTATAGCTGCCTAACAAAACTACTTAGCCTTAGTTAAAATTAGACCTTTATTTCTGATTGACTTACATTATCAGACACCCCAGCTCTTCATCACCTCTTGAACTAGTTTATCTAGTTTTTCTTTTTATCCTCCTTTTGAGTAAATTCTTTATTTGCCCATAGCAGACTGCTGTGTAGTTTTTATCTGTTGACAATTTTGTGTAGCACCATAAAAGTACAGGGAAATAAATGCGTGAAAATATGTTTAACCTAATTAGTGAAAAGTAAATTTTATACTGTAAGACTTTCCTTTATCATTTTTAGTCCTGGGCTAATCAGAGGTTGTGGTTGGGGAAAAGCAGGGAAGCACTAGACAAGCTGTTGAGAACAAACCTTAAAGTAAAAAGTAAGGAGGCAATTTATCACACATACTGGTGGTCCTGCCCACAGCCAGAGAGCTGGTAGGCCTGGGAATGAAAACTTCAGAGAGTCACTTTACAGATAGTAACCAGTAATAACACAGAACAGGAGGGGCAAGGGTTTGCTGACTTAGGGAAAGAAACACAGGGAGACTCTGTAAGATTGCTTTGAGGCCATCCTGAGCTACAGCTGAGAAAGCAGAGTATATATAGCCTATTTTGAGACCCATTTTCTCAAGAAATAATACCTGGAGACAGTTGGCTGGTTTTAATTGCTCTTGTAATTACACCTGGAGGGAACAGAATTGCAGGCACTGAAAATAACTCAGCCCTGCCAAGGTAATCACTGTTAGTGCTGCTCTGTGGGTTAGTTAATCAGGTGACTGTGTGGAGGTGTGTGATGGTGAAGGGGTAAGCTCAGAGGCTAGTCTTTAATACCTGTAGGGTAGACTGGACCACATTGCTGTCCTAGGCACCCCTATAACAGCAGTGTGGATACTTGCAATTTGATTTCTAGAATACCCAGAGACTACTCCTAATTTGTCTTTACATGCCAGGATTGAGGCACGATGAAAAGTCTGGCATGCTTGCTGACCTATCTCAGCATATTTGGAGGACTTTTGTACCTTGAGCACCCTACACATACACCACTGCATTGGGTGATATCAGTATTCATATGAACGGCAACATCAAAGACGTGATAAGAAATGTTGAAGTTGATACCAGCCTATCTGCCTCTAGATAGTCTCTAGGTGGGTGTGTGTACTGTGACTTGACTATATGATATTTAAGTCAGTTTTCTCATTCAAGACTGTGAAAAGTCACCTCTGACCTGGGTCCAGTTGTGCACTTTCACTACCATGACATTGCATCAATATAAGGTAGTTTCTTCTTGCCACCCAGAATATAAAGGAGACTGAATGTGCCTAGATGGACAATATAAGGCCTTTCTAGGAAAACCTCTGAGTGACTCCCCTGTGCATTATCAGCCATGAAACTCCAGTGAGGCAGTCCTGCGCATGTGCCATAACCGTGGTCATCTGTGGTATCATCATGGTATTTCCAAACTGTGGGGAGTGATGAAGCTAAATGTGCACTAACAATTACAGAAACAAGTCCCTCCTCCTCCTTCCTTGGTGTTGTGGAGCTCATCTTGGAAAAGGCTGATGTCCAGATGGAATAGAGATTTGTTGGAACTGGGGCTAAGTAAGGATTGGCCGGTTTTTGAAAAAATTAGAAGAATAAGAAGTATGACTGACCTGATAATTGTGACAGATTCTACTTGTTGCAGGACTTCTTGTAGCATTTTGACTAAAGTAAATAGTCTGTACATTTACAGTAATTTCATGTCTCTGTACCTGGAAGCAGCGGGTTCCTACTAGACTGGAACTCTGACTGTCTTGCTTCCCCTTGAAGAACTGTGTTAGAGGCAAACACGTTCTGAAACTCAACTTTAAAGGAAAATTTTCCAGTATTATTCCTCCGTAAAAACCACTCAAATTCATAATTTTAAAATTATCTTTTAGATAAGGTCATTTATGGGAACATAAGTAAAGCATTCAACACTGTTTTCCACAGCAGTGTCTTGTTCCTGGGGACAGTCTGCACAAGGCTTGGATGCATGCACTGTTCACTGGGTAAAAAAATGGTGAATGGTTGGGCCCAGAGAGTGGTGGTGAATGGAGTCAAATCCACACAAGTGTTGTTCCCTGGGGCTCAGTACTGAGGTCAATTCTGTTTAATATCTTTATCAATGGTCTGGATGAATGGGTCAAGGGCACCCTCAGTCAGTTTGCAGATGACACCAAGCTGGAGTGTTGATCTGTCCAGAGGAATCTGGACAGGTGGTATTCACGCAGATGTTATTCACAGTATTCAGTGCTTGATTATCAGATGGGCTGAGGCCAATTGTATGAGGTTCAATAAAGCAAAGTGCTAAATCCTGCTCTGGGATCACCACAACCCCATGAATCGCTACAAGCTTGGAGATGAGTGACTGGAAAGTGACCCAGCAGAAAAGGAACTCAGGGTGTTGGGTGACAGCCTGATGATCATGAGCCACCAGTGTGACCAGGTGACCAAGAAGACCAAGTGCTTCCTGGCACATAGCAGAAATAGTTGTCCAGCAGGACTATAGAAGGGGTCATCCCCCTGTACTTGGCACTGGTGAGGCTGCGCCTTGAATCCAGTGTTCAGTGTTGGGCCCCTCACTACAAGAAAGACATTGAGGTGGTGGAGCGTGTCCAGGGGAGGGCAACAGAGCTAGTTGTCTGGAGCACAAGGCTTATGAGGACCAGCTGAGAGAGCTGGGATTATTTGGTCTGGAAAAGAGAAGACTGAGAGGGGACCTTATTACCCTCTACAACTACCTGAAAGGAGGTAATGGCAAGGTGGGGGACAGTCTCTTCTCCCAAGTGACAAAACAAGACAAAATGGCTTCAAGCTGCACATGGGGAGGTTTATATTGGGTATTAGGAAAAATTTCTTCACAGAAAAGATTGTCAAGCCTTGGAACAGGCTGCCCAGGGAAGTGGCAGAGTCACCATTCCTGGGGCTATTTAAAAGACATGTAGATGTGGGAACCTAAATGATTCTATGATTCTATAATTTCAAAAATATACAAATATTAATATGCTGTTCCTGCAGACTGTCATATCTACTTACAAAGCTGTGAGTTTTAAGAAGCTGAAATTGAAGCAGAACATTGTTCCACTGAGATGATTAATGCTTTTGCATTAATTTCCTCCAGGAAAGATTTCAACTTTTTGAAAGGAGAAAGTGTTTCTAATTCAGAAATAAAGTAAAATTTCAGGATTTTAATTTTCTCCATGTGTCAGGCTTCCTAGTCTTGCAAAAACATGTATCTCACGTGGTGAAGCACAAATGCGCACTTAAATGAAATAGCATTCACATCATAGTCCTTTTCTGATGTAGCTGCTTGATAGTGTACAACAAAGATAGGTGGCATGACTTTGCTTTACTATCTATCTAGGGGTTCATCTTAGTGATTCCCTGTATAGCCATATCTGATAAAGCAGATCTTCATGAAACCTATCATGGCTGTTGGTGCAAAAAAAGCCTTAAGGAAGAAGAATGGCATGAATGAGAGCACGTTGGTCCATAAAGTGCAGCAGCCTGAGCGGTGCATATCTCTTGCATTGCAGATCCCACGTTCCCCTAAGAATCACAGGGATAAAGGTATATTTGATTCCTTTGTGCCAAACGCTGAATAGCAAAGCATAACATCCAAGGCAATGTTTTTATGCCCCAGACAACACTGCTGTGCTAAAAAAGGAAAAATGTACCTGCTTGAGCTGTCAAGTGACGCTGCAGATACTGAAGTGTAGGTCTGCTGAAGCTTTTTACTGGGAAGTTTTTCATTTACAGCCACTATAAAGAAAAGAATTCAGAAAGGTGTTTTCAGAAAAGAATTAGGCTTCAGGTCCTCATTTTGTCTCTGTATAGGTGCTATACATACAGTGGCATTGTCTATATATACGTCTATGTCTATGATCATCAAGCATGAACTAGATGCATGTCCAATCATGTTGGACTAAGAGCAATCTCTTGAATAACATTTCACTTAATTTACATTCAGGATTGCGTCTGAGCAGGAGGCTGCAACTAATGACTGCATTAATAGGCTTAGCACAATCAGGGTATGTGTACTTTCCTCTCCATTTGCAGAGCATCTGGTAGCAAAATTGACTGACCTTCTGTGATTCCTATGCATTGTTAGTGAGTGCAGTACCAGTCTGTCACCTCACTTATACCTTCTGAAAGCCAAACAGATCTACTTTTTCGTAGTCATTTTCTTTTATATACAAGGTAAAAGGTAACAGTAAGATGATATTCATAGAATCACAGAATATGCTGAATTGGAAGAGACCCACAAGGATCATTTAGTCCAACGCTCAGCCCTGCACAGAACCACCCCCAAGAGTCATATCACATGCATAAGTGTACCATCCGAACACTTCTTGAACTCTGTCAGGCTTGGTGCTGTGACCACTTCATAGAATCATAGAATCATAGAATTAACTGGGTTGGAAGAGACCTTCGAGATCATCAAGTCCAACCCTTAATCCAGCCCCACTGTGATTACTAGATCATGGCACTCAGTGCCACATCCAGCCTCGTCTTAAAAACCTCCAGGGACGGTGAATCCACCACCTCTCTGGGCTGGCCATTCCAGTGCCTGATCACTCTCTCTGTAAAGAACTTCTTCCTGGGGAAGAACTTCCCTGGGGAGCCTGTTCCAGTGCCCAACCACTCTCTGGGTGAAGAACCTTTTTCTTATATTCACAGTATTCAGTACTTGATTATCAAACTTCTGCAAACTATGGTTTAAGTTTAATATATGATGCTTCTTTCAAGCAGAAATATGGCATGACAAGGCATAATTCCTTCATGAGAATCTGAGATTGTTTCTCAGCAACAATAACATCATAAAGTAGACAGTAGCTCTGTAGCCATTCTGTCCTCATCTAAAATTTTAACCAAAACAAAAAACATTTCACAGTACAAACTTTTTCTCTGTAAATCACTTCAAAGAGCCTGCAGGAAATCATCAAACAGGTTTTCTTATGGTTTTTATTTACTAATATATATATTTATCAGTCAAGTAATCAAATGATTTCAAGCCACTCTAGCTACATAAATCCATGAAGTAACTAGAGAACTATTTTTCTCTAGAGCAGATAAAAAACATTACTGTGAAAAAGAACAATAAAATACACCTGGCTTCCAGCAATTGGATTAAAATTAAACATCAACATGTTTATAGGGCAGGTCGCATCCACAGACTTGTTCTTGGGATCACTTGGCAAACTCCAAATTTCAGTCTCCAGCCCAAGACATGGAAGAAGCTGCTGTATTACTGGGAAATGCTTATTTGAGCACAAACAACAGCAAGAAAAGATTTCCGAATGCATATTAAATTTTCAAAGCTTAAATGTTTGCCATGTGCAATCACTTCATTTTGTAGTTGTCAAAAAGAATCTTGTTTCTCTGTTATTTCTGGAAAACAAGCAAATTCTCTGCACTGTTAACTTTTGTGGTCAGCTGGCCTTGAGATGTCAACTTTTCCTTTGTCCCAAACATTATTTATTTGTTTATATTGTTTCCTGGAAGAAAAGATAGATATATACATATGTACCCATCATTTTCACTGAAGTATAGGCTCTCAATTCCTTTTCCTTTCAGTAACACTAGCATGGATCAGGTTTTCCTTACCTCTGCTCAATGCAACTTGTCTACCTCAGGATAGAACTGGTAAAACTGAGGAAAGAGCAAAACCTCTGTTTGTGTGAGATCAGAATCATTCTCTCAGCTCTGCTGTTAAAATTGGAATGTAATGTCTTCCAAACTTTGGGCTAAATAATGATCAGTTTTTAAGGAACCACTTTTTCATACCTTTAAATTTCTCAGTTTTTATGTTGCATTTATCTCATATTTTCAAAGTCTGCTTGGTTGCTGGAAGGGAACATTTAGATCTAGCTTTCTTTTTGCTGTGGGGTTTTCTTTCTTTCCTGGTTTTCTTCTTTTTGTTTCTTCTTGTCTTTCCTTCTTAAATAAGAAAGGTATGCAATTTCTTAGTTTAAGCATCTGATATTTTTAAAAATATGTCTACAGTTGTGAAACTCAACAAAATAGTAGCAGGCAGCCCTTCTATTAGTGACAGCAAGGAAGCCATGAGTACCAAGACAACATCAGAAGCAAAACTGGGGACAGAAGAAATTGGGAAGGGCAGACTGTAGGAGGGAGTAGCAGGATCAGTGACAGAAACAGAGACTGCAAATATTTTAAAGATCTTCACAGCCTTTCTCTGATGCCAAATGGTACAGAAAGCCTGCATCCATATTATTAAACTCTTCCTCTCCAGAACAGTGTAGCAATATGTTTATTGTCTACTGCAGGTAGTCCCTGGCTTGTGCTGATTTCTGGACCACACCTGGGAGAACTTAAGAAACCCTTGAATTGTTTGTGAATTGTAGTTTACACATGCCAGCCTGTGCAAGGGACAATTCTAAAGAATTGTCAACACAGTCAAGCCTCTGGGTTCACCTCATTTATTGATACTGACATTGCAGAAATTCTGGGGCAAGGAGGCACCTGAGGGCAAATGACCATATTCCTGTTTCTATCTACAAGTGCATATCCACCAATCTAAGACTAGGGGAGGGAGGACACAAGTGATAAATGAGGAGGTGTTTAGTGCTTAACACCAAGTCTGGACCCCTAATATGCATTAAATTCTTTCAGAGAACCATTTCAAGCACAAAATGGGAGGTACGAAGTCTCTGATATCCTCTCGGTCCATATCAGTGTGATTACCAGCCACTAAGGCTGAGCACATCTAATCAGCAAGCAGTGACACAGCCATCACAGCTGTGTTCCCCCAGATGGACTGATCTCTTTAAGAAAGTTGCCAGATATTACAGGAAGGTTTCACATTCACACCACATCATGGTAGTGAAAACCACTGAGGTTTGGAAAGAGGCTCTCACAGTGGCATGAGAAGTGACAGACTGCAGGCTGCTGCTGCTCTGAATAGGGAGCAAGGCTGTGACTTCATGACACATCAGTTTTGGAAACATTTGGGGATGTTTTAAAGCTCAGTGTCCTTAGTGCAAGCTGTTGGCTGGGTGTGATAGGGAGGCAGCACATCACAGCAGGAACTGAGCCACAGGCAGGACACAGGTGCTGGAGCTGGTGTGGCTGTGGATCACTGCACTGTGAAACCACACCTGAAGCTTGTTGGAGGGCAGAGACCTCTGCAGTCTTCCCAGCTGTCCAGGCAAATAAGGAGTTGAAAAGTTTGCTTTCACCAAAAGATATACAGTCAGGAAGTCTACAAAAACATGTCTGTATGCAAAGTTCAAACTGCACAGCTGCTGTTCCCAGCTCTTGTGGTTCCACATAGGAAACAGGGCAAAGCTTGGCTATCCAAAGGCTGTGCTGGCTGCACTCCTCACCAGCAGCCATCTAGAGAAATTGTCCTGCTGGACAGCACATCGCAGAGGTGGAACAGAGGATCACTTCTGTTTGCTCTCTCCATGGCCACCCTCTTTATGTCATCCTTTCCCTCCCTTGGCTTCATGCTAGCTGTTTGCCTGACCTCTATGCAGAGCTGTCACCACCACTCCAGTCTGTTCCTGAGCCAGTTTGATGTCTCCTCTTTTGTGCTGGCAGTCTCTTCTTTTTAAGGCACTCTGCATTCATTTGACTATTCATTTCTTCTCCCAGTCCTCTGGAGATAGTTTATGTGGGGAGATTCTAAAGTCACATCTTCAGAAAGAGTGCTTTTAGCTGCAAGCAGCTGGGGGTTTAGCAAACAGTTGGTCCTTCAGACAACCAACACTAGATTTACTTTTTAAACTCTTTTGAGTTGAAATGAGCTCAGAATTGGCTAATTGGCCAAAGGACTGAATGTCAGAAAAGTGGCCATGAAATGCCAAGCAAGCCTAGTTGATAGAAAGGAGAACTGTGCTACAGAAGGGCTAGAAAATAGGAGTCTGGGAATTATGAAATGACTTGCCTCCCTGTATATGCAGTAAAGGACAGCAGGCACCCCTGGGACAACTAAGACAAAACATGGGGCAAGGGTGTTCCTACCACAGGTATCTTTGCTGTGTGCTTGGACTTTCAGCATCTGATTAAGGTCTGTTATGCCCCAGCTGGCAACTGGAGACTGGCACTATAATCATCTCTTCCCTTCAAGATAGCTTGTTCTTCAAGGACAAACTTCAGACGCTTGCGTACATGGTGGCTTGTCGATGTGCCAGCAAGTGGTTCCTGACCATCTTGAAGATGTTTCAGAGGGCAGTCAGCAGCAGCAGATGCCTTGCCTGAGACTGCAGCTGCTTTCACAATCCACAGCACAGACTTAGCATGTCAAAAATGGGTGAAGGTTATCTTAAGAGGTGAAGAAACTGATATTATCTACAGTGAGGGGATTTTGATTAATTAGTATTTGCTTCAGACCTCAAATGCTAGAACAGAAGAAGGAAAGTCTAAAAGCAGAAAAATCACGGGTTAATAAGCAAATCAAAGAAGCAAATACATGAAAGACTGGGATTGGGGTCAGAAGGAGGCAAAAAAATCCCACTAAGTTACCCATAGCACTCCTTTAAGCAGGATCTTGCACCACATTAATCCCTGTAGACTTTTATCAGCAGGCATTTAATTCCTCCAGTGGAAATGGTAAGCCACCTCACTTGACAGCATCTTACACTGCCTCCCTGTTCTCTCAGGTCAGCTACCAAACACAGGAGCAGGGCTTCTGTGAAAGTGTGCTTAGGGAAGCTGCTTTTGGAAAGATGAAGACCAACATGGGTGTCAGTGCTGTCCAGCCATGCCCAGGCAGCTTCCCAGGGGCCAGATGTGCAGCCATGTGCCACCTAAACTTCTCCCCACACCGCTACCAGAGACACACAGACTCTGCTGCTTCCCAAAAGTTCTGGCATGCCAGGCATCATGTAGGTCAAGGAAGGGATAAGTGCCAGCAGCTTCTGTGTTGTACTCAGGAAAGCTAGAGGCAGAAAACCCACTGGCCTTCATCAGAGCAAGCCCACTGCCCTCCTTGAGTCCTGTGGGAGCTGCACCATGGTGCTCTGGGGACATTTTATAATGCTTTTACAGAGGTGGTTTCTACTCTTTAATGCACATCAATCGTGTGCATTGCAGTCTCCTATGGTTGCCAATCATTCACTGACACGGTTTGGGGTACAGGGGTCATACCCAGACCAGCGGGGTTCCTTCAGCTGAGCTGTAATTCTTATCAGGATGCCTGGCAAGATCGTATTTTGTCTCACCCAGAGGGACAGACCGACCACACTCAGGAGACAAATTGCACAGGAACAGCAGCTGTGGATGTTAGGGGCTGATCTAACTTTATTTTACAAAATGGAAGGGTTTTATAGGGCAGATAAGGAAGATTCTGGAAAAGGGGAAAGGTATGCAAAAACTTGGACAAGGCATTGGTCAGGATTAAGGATTGACAGATACAAAAGAGGGGGGATACATGAATCTTCAGATAACTTTTAAGTACATATTTGGAAAGGCCCAGATGCCTCTAACTGGACACTGTCCAATCAAAAGAAGCCTGCTTCCTCCTGTGAGATAAAGCTTACAATCTAACAGAGACAGTCTGTTTATCCTATACTGTCTGGCCCACATTTCCAGAAGTTGTCTCTTTCCACCTTCTAAAATCCTCCTCCTCACCTCCAACAATTCACCTTTTCAAGGAGCAGTCAGATCCTCAGGTAGCAACGTGTTGTTACACTGCCAGCTCTTGTTGTTATTACTTAGTATTTTAATTGTTAGTGTGATGCTTTAACCTGATGAAAGTGGGATTTCCAAATAAACTCTGCAAACAGTGAAC
Organism: Pyrocephalus nanus; assembly: GCA_038380795.1. Classification (NCBI taxonomy): domain Eukaryota; kingdom Metazoa; phylum Chordata; class Aves; order Passeriformes; family Tyrannidae; genus Pyrocephalus; species Pyrocephalus nanus. Next base: position 3,586,815 of record CM076262.1, on the reverse strand, counting down.
CTATTGAAAATTATGTTGCATAAAAATGAATCCCACTTCAAAGGCCTTACTCAGATTAATACTGCTATAGCTTAGAGCAGAATTTAGTCCCATGTTATTATCTCTGGAGGAAGATTAAGGCTCAAGATGCAATTAGTTTCAGTTTAGTGAAAAGGGCAGGATAGAACAAGTATGCTACCAGTAGAGTATTTTACATAGGAGAACAAGGAACCAAAGACCTTCTCAGTTGGTGTCTGAATTTTACATCTCAAAGTTTTCTCTAAACCTTTCACAAACCAGTCATTAGACAAACAATGCCTTTGTATTTCAGGGGATTTTTTTTTTTTTATTCTGAAATAATCACCTCTGTAAAATTCCTGGCTTAAACACAAGAAAATTGGTATGAAAATGTTTTTCGGAATAATGAACTCTGCTTATATAAGTCCACTGATACTGGGTATAAACACCTTTCTCCAGATACAACTAATGCAATTCAAATCTTTATGTGAAATAGAGCCATTTTCCTAGTCCCGTGTATCCCCTTCAATCAGTGTGAGCAGGAGGAAATATATGAGTCACTGGAAATGTGCTTTTTGCTCTCCAAAAAAATTTAGATTTAGGAGGCCTAAAAAGTGTGTTTAGTGTCAATATGGTGCTGTATTCTGGCCCAGCATTTCTTATTCAATAGTATTCTCCAAACCCCACAGTTTTCTAATGCCTTAAAGCCAGAATGAATCAGGTCTATTTTTTGTTCTTTGTCTGCTACAACCAATCGTTTCACAGTGATCAGTTCCCCTCTCTTCTTTGTGTCAAATCAAAATTAAAAAAAATCTTGAAATGTAAGAAAGATTTAAATGATTTTGCTCATATGGACTGTACAATTCTTTGGGCAGGGGCAGGGTCACACTACAGGATTGCTAAATCTTTCAGCTCTGAGTGATGACATAGTTAGGATCTCTACACATTATCATAGTCTACATGTTATACATTAAATGTTTGGTTTGCAAATCATTCTGGAGGGTATTTCTCTTTGCTTTTTGAGAACTGGAATAGGCTAAGGAGAAAATAGCTTTTCCTGCTTAAAAGGAAAAAGAAAAAACATTTTGAGAAAGTTTCATTTTAGACGTAGTAAATATAATAAACTTCGCTGCCTGGAGCAAGTGATGCTTAAATAATTCTAATAGGCACTGTAGGCTGAGAACAGGCTTTGTGTTTACTAAGACAGTAACTGGTTGAGAGTAGCAAAAGCAATAAGGAGAAGAAGTCTTTATCAGAAGAATGTCCAGTTTGAAATTCAAGCCCTAGCTGCTCTAGAAACCAGAGCTTCTCTTAGAGGCTTTAAGGCCTCCAGGCACATTAATTTATGAAAGATAAAATGTTTTCCCACTGGTCTATGGAGAGCATACAGACTATTTTCTGGAGAAAATATTTGAAAAGAAAGTTTTCATTTTTCTCAGAATCACCCCTTTTCTCATGGTAAGGGTGACAGGAGTACAAGTGTGTCTGCAGCCTGCCTGGGAGCAGAGCTCACAGTTTGTGTGCTGTAGTGGGTTAAGGTGCTCCGCAACTATTTCCTTGGTGAATGATGTAGACAATTGCTTGTCTTTCTGGGTGTCTGCATGAAGAAAAGAGAGACTCTGTAAGGTTATTTGTTCTTGTATGGGTTTTCTTGCATGTCCATTGCAAGGCATGCAGTCACTACCAGCTGAAATCAGCAGCCAGTTTTCAGCCCATCCCTGGAGACTGGAAAACCAGCCTGGTCTGAGATCAGTGTCAAGTTCAAGTTCTCTGACTTTTGACATGTGACAGAGGTTCCAGTGTGTCAGTACAAAGTTGAGATAGATCCAGCAAAGACTTAAGATTTTGAGAATATCATATTGCCTATGTTCTTTCCTTCTATCAAAATAATTTCTTTCATTCCACAGCTCACAATATTTCTTTGCATTACAAACAGAGTAAATAATACTTCTGAATGCTTAGAAAAATTAGAAACACTTTTCCATATCCTCAGTGATCAGGCATATCCTTCACTGTATGGTATTCAAATTATGTGAATGGGACTTGAATTAGGAGAAAGCATTAGGTCTCAATTATCATTTGCTAGTTCTTTTCAAATACATTGGTGCTTTCTATTTAGCTCTGTTTAAAAAATAATCTTTTGCATAATGAAGCAGGAAGTAAGATAAAACAACAACAAGGTAATCATTCAAAGATCTTGAAAACTTTGCAAGACATCATTTATCATCATCGTGGATGTCATTTTTTCGAGAGGCTAAGTAGAAGTATTTATAACATTAGAGTAGTTCAAAGCCAGAGCAAATAGTTGTGTTAGATGCTCAAAGATGAAGCTTGGAAAAACAGGAGCAGTGGTCAGCTTTCACAGAGCTGAGAAGATTTGTAGAATGAAATACATATAGTCTGAAAATCATCAGTGGAATATTTTTGTACAAACTCTGGAGCCTTAGCTGCTTGCAGTCCTTCACAAATGCTGTTATTTATTTATTAGTTACATTTGGTGCAGCTGTACCTAGGGACTAACTTGGAAACCCATTTGGACACAGAAGAATACAAAGGATATGCATTGAAGGGTCTTAAAAGTGAAATAGGTGTAGGGAAAAGACATGATATGAAAATCAACTAGGCAACACTTGAATGTCATCTAGTTATTTTTAAGCACTCACTTTTAAATGGATTGCAAAACAGAGTAACAAGCACATGGAAACAAAAAATTGTTGTATTGGATAGAAAAGGGCAAGGAGGAAAAGAAGTGTGGCGTGGAAACATGGATGTATTAAGGTTGTGAGGAGAAGGGAAGGGTAAGGCAGGAGAAGAAGAAAAAAGAGGGGGTTTGTGGACACACAGAGCAATGCTCATCATGACGCAGTGGGTCCAGCATCCCAGTGCACATCCAGCAAGTCCCTTTCACAGACACACACACCAAGCCATCAGGTTGGATATGCCAAGGGGCTTGCCCTTCCCTGTCCTCTTGCCTCTCTTCTTATCCCCTGCACCTGGCTTTCAACCAGTTGCAGACTAGGAGGAGGGCTAGGCCCCATGGGGTTGCTGAGGCTTCTCCAAGCAGCGGTCCCACCTCTGCAGCATATCTCTGCCAAAATTAGCTTGGTTTGCTCCCCTCTACAGTCTTTCCTCATCATGGCATGCTGTGAGAGAAGGGTAGCACCAACAGGGTTTGAATACTCACTGACAGATTTGTCAGTGAAGGCAGGTGCTGGGGGCTGAGTGCACCAGCTCTTGCTTTGGGAGCTGTTGCAGATGCACCAACCACCGGCACTGCTTGTCCACAGCATGAAATGCGCTTTCCCCACAGCAAAACAGAGGAGGATGTGTAGCCAAATCCTATTAAGACTGACTGGTTGCTGGGGCTATCATAGATTTATTTTTTTTATTTTTGCAACTAAATTTTCAGTTGTTACAGGTGGCTTCACGGAACACAGATGCAAGATATTAGTGTTAGCATGATATGATACAATTTTCTTCAGAAAGACAGTTAAAATCTTGTACAATTATTTGAAGCAGCCTCTGTGTGTTAGCTCAGTTTAGTATTTTGCCTACTGCTACAGAAGCCCCGCTCAGGAGCTGGGAACATCTTGCAACACAAATAAGAAATATTACAAATGCAAATCCATTGTACAGTTGGATGGGACAAGGACCAGAAATAATAAATGCATGTTGTTTAAAACATAACCATAGAGAAAATTCAAACTTGTATAGCCTATATGCATTTTTGTCAGCTCGGCAATCTGAAAAATGCCCAAGTGCAATTTTATGAAAGGCAGAATATTATACTGGCAATCCAGATTTAAATTCAAACATGGCCCTAGGTTCATGCCTGCAACACTCATTTATGATGAACCTGGGAGCGTATTGTATTAATGAATGCAGCTTACACACTACTGGAATAGATGGGCCACATATGGAGAGATCATGGTGGTATCAGCTTGAGAAGCATATATTTTTCTGATACATTAAGACATGGAACTAATTACAGGGGAGTTTCTCATGCTGAGGTATTTTTGACATATTTTTCTTTAGGTCTGCTTGTAAAGACAGAATAAATTGTCCTTGACATTCGTAAATATATTTCTTCTGTCAGTCTATGCCCCTTTCCTCTCTATGTGATAGCCCATGGAAACAATGTGTGTGGGAAGCCAAGCTTAGTATTCTGCAACAGTGAGTGCCTGAGAGCTCTGAAAAAGGAAGCTCTACCCTCCAACAACTTACTGCAGGGATAAATAGACCATGCTTGCTTTCAACCTACAAATATTTGCCTTTATGAAGTGTAATGCAGTTTGGGAAAACAATGCTGATGGCATTTTCAGATGAATCTGGATTTCTTATATTACTGAGTAGTGAAGAAAGATGAAGAGCTAGGTCATCCAGATTATTCTAGCTAATAACATATTCCCTGGACTATATTTGTTTGCATATTTATACGTATGCAGTCTTCTTTGAACATGTATGCAATCGTGCATATGTACATTATAGAGCGTGTTACCACCAAGAAGCAAAGATCCTACCTCATCACCTAATGATGCCATCTGTAGTCCAGCTTTCCTCCTTTTCACTTTCACTTGCTTTACTTAAAGACCTTATTTGAGGCAGAGATTGTGCCTGTCCTGATGTTGGATCTTTGCAAATGTAAATCCATTTCAAAAATTCATCGATGTTAATCTGTCACACAGATCTTTCCTGAAAAATTGCCTGTCACAGTCCCCTTTGCAATTTTGCTTAACAAGAACTTAAATGTTTAGGGTGATGGTGATCTAAGACCCCTTACTGTCATCCTAGCAAATACTGCTGCAGTGTTCCTTAGGATTTCTCTGCCTGTCTGGATTAGTCTGCTGTCTAGTCTTCTACTTTTATCACATTATTTTTTTTTTTGTTTTGCTTTGTTTGGTGATTTGTACACCTTTTCAGATGAAGAATGTTGCTCCTTATGCATTAAGATAATGCAAATAAATAATAATAAATCAAAAGTGAAATCATTAATAATACACTTACACAGGATGAGAAATGAACAGAAAAGCCTGAAGGAGTTAAATTAAATTAAATGAGACTGACAAAAGAGAAAGAAACTCAGGAAAAATATCCTGTGTTTTTTGTGGTTGTTGGTTGGTTGGGTTTTGTTTGTTTGTTTAAGATAAGGAATATAATCTGTTTTCTATCTGAAGAATAACAGGATTTTCACAAGATACTTGTTGACTAACTTAGACACACTAAGATACCAGAATTTTATTATTTTACTCTTCTCTTTGAGTAAACACCATGACAACGAACAGGAGATTCCTAAGCAGCTGCTTACAGTCATGGTTTCACTTATTCAGCTCTTTGGACCTGGAGAAACCTGCAGAATATAAGGTGCATCTAATGCAGAGGATAGGCATTCTTTGCTCACAAAAGCTGCCATGCTAAACTGCCATGTATAGCTGAGCTGGTCTGCACTCTGTGATCCAGCTCAGAATTGCAGCAAAAAAGGTTAAACCACTACTTTGCCTTTGTGTCCTCCCTTTCCCTGTTATCCCAGCCAGCGCAGAGGCAGAGCAGAAGGGGCGGCACGTGGCTCAGCATTCCTCAATTTCAAAGCCACTAAAAATAGATCCATTGATAAACAGGCAGGCAGAAGCTGGCAGCTGGTGCTGCAGCGAGCATGGGTGCGGCAGAGCCTGCGGGAAGGTGGAGGTGTGAGTCTGTGGGAGTGCTTCTCACGGGGGTACCCAGGCCTCAAAGGAAGAGAACTCATAACGTGGAGATTGGCACTGCATATTTGCAGTATGTAGTCAGTTTAGATTACGTGGAACATGGGACCCAAACTGGCTCCACTTAACCCAAAACACTGCATCCAAGATGCCTCTGCAAGCTCCGTTTCCATGGAAATGAACATTAGCATCAGCTTCCCTTGTAACGTGACTCTGTTGCACTGAGTTCAGTACAACAGGTATTTTATCCTATTTTAGTCTGGGAGAAGATAAGGATTAGTTTGAAATCTGCACGTGGCATTCTAAGAGCATGATTTGATTATTCCTTCTGGGCTTTAGATTGGGGCCCACTGGGCTGTATTACGTAGGTAGAACAATACCCACTTAAACTAAGGCTGACTCATATGCATTAACTCTGCCAAAACCTTATAAATCTTACACCAAAAGGAGGACAAAATAAATTTGAACATATTTGCCCTCAAATTAGGCTTTATTGCTGACATGATTGTCCTTCAAAAAAGTAGAACTATTATGATTTCAATAGGCAAAGGAGTTGTTTCAGTTGCCCAAGCAACTTTTTAGAGGATTGTATGTATTTCCTACAAATAAAACCTCTTCTTTACCACAACATTAAAGTATTAAATCAAGTCAAGTGAAAAACAGGCTTTTTCTGTAATGATATTAAATAATAAGATAAACTCCATCTCTAACATGAAGGAATGGTTGTATTTATATGGATTTAGTCTCAATATACATTACCAGAAAAACTGCCTGATCGATTGATTTCTCTCCAAGCTGTCAAAGAAATGGCAAATCTCCAAGGAATATTCTGGAAATGGAGTTTTAAAATAAACCAAAAGAGGTTTCAAAGCTATTTTCAAAGCATGGTAGATCACTGAAGTTTGACAGAATGAGTGCAGTGTTCACTCAGTTTATATGTGGTAATCTTATTTAAAGTGGTCAGTAAAAGGGCTAATACAGAAAAAAATGGAACAATTTTTCACATTCTCTCATCATAGCTGTAAGCACTGGAAAAACACCCTATCGTTGGGGGGGGATCATTGTCCCAGTCCATGGTTTATTAATATGAATCACAAATAGAAACTCAGCTGCAGAATCATTAGTTTCCTTCCTTCTATGAGAGAAACCTAATAAGACTTCAGATCCCAGCTTAGATTTATGGAACTTGTTTTACAGTTAGTAAAACCAAAGATTATCTGGCCCCTTAGACAGAAAGCAATTAAATTCTATCTAATTTTAATTTATTTTATGCCAAGTCCTTACCTCAAAAGAGGTAAGGTCTTGACATAAAATAACAGAAGGTTGTACCTGGCCTATTATGTTGACATATGCTAGCATGATTTCTGGAGTGTAGGATATGCTTTTGTAGAAAATAAAGTCAGCACAAGCAAGTTGCCTCTCCTGAAGTGCAAGAGTGATCTGGTGAATTCAGGAACACCCTCCCCTCCCAACAAATCCTGCAGGGCAGAGTGTGACCGTCATCCCACCCACATCATCAGCATCTTACAGCCATGCCATCCTAGTGGCTGATTGTAACAGATATTGACAGAATTAATGTCTTCTTTTTTTCAAAGCTGAGAAAATTTTCTCCCCAAGTCCAGATTTTCCAAGACCTTCTGTGTAACACCCATACCAGTAATGTTTTCAGGTAAACATACAGAGACTTTTTTCCATGTCATTATTCCTTCCCTTGCAAACCTAGAAGTATACAATAAATCTATAATCCTTAAAAATGCATCCTTCTGTCATTCTAAAGCAAATAAAAAAAAAAAAATCCAGAAAATAAATAAAATTCTTTCTAATAAAAATGAGGTTATAAAAATGTCTTAGTTTAACACAGCTAATTCTATTGGGGCATAACCTGATCTCCTACCCTGCAACAACATACTGTTTATAACCTGTTCATTTAAATCTGCTCCTGATCGAATTCATCCCCAGTTCATTAAAAATTATTGTACAAGAGTAGCTAATAAAAGAACTAATTGGGACACAGGCCAAATTCTCCCAGCTTTGTGATAGAGTTCTGACATTTTAGTACTTTTAATAAAGTGTATGTGCTGGCATTATAGTGTTCAATAAATTGTGCAGTGAAGATATGGAAAAAAAATTCAGAATTCCTTCTTTGAAGGGGAGACAAAGTTTGGTTTTGAAACAGATGGACAAAGCCCTCTTAGAATTCTGTTCTTGCAAAATGCATCAAATTTTGGAAGCTTCTCTCCTCCCCTTGGTTTCATAATCCTGCAAAATCTTCTTTCTGTTTCTCAAGTTTTTAAAATTTCATTGCCTGTAACAGGAGAATAAAGCTGGGGTTTTTAAAGTTAGTTTTATTTCAATAGCGATACTCTGAGAGGAGATCTGAAAAAGAGAATGAATTCTGCAAATACATTGAATTTCTGTCTTGTTGCCAAAATCACTTCATATTTTCATTTGTCCTCTCTTTAGCATCCCACTGTGTTTGAGATATAGTTTATTCTTCTTACAGCACTTTCCATTTTTTTCCCATCATCACTTAGTTCAATAGAAGTTCTACAGTGAACCTCTGCACAAACAGACTCAGTCTGGACCACAGATATGTGCATACAATGGGACAGATCATGTACAGAAAATAGGAGAGGCCTAAAATTACTAAGGACATCGCAATATGGGTAGGGATCTTGTTCATGTCCTTTCTTATCCACACACAAAAACTTACTGCTTAAGATGCCAGTGGCCCTTCCAACTGACACAGCTGGAGGCTGGAATGAAACTTCGGCTGGGAATTCACTTGGACCAACCCCTTCCTAGCAAACACAGATGTGCACATGACCTGATGGGCAGCTTATGCCTTCCCACTATTTCCTTCTTAAGTCAAAAGAAGAAACAGGTCTTTTTCTAACTCAGCAGGATGGAAGCACCAAGCAGCTCAGGCCAAAGACATGCTGCAAAGACTCCTGGCTGCCTGGAAAGTCTGCAGTAAGGCTCTGCATATCCAGGTGGGACCCAAAAAGTAGGTTGCTCACTCTAGCTAAGTTTCGGTACAGTTAAAGTCTGAAGGCCATTGTCATCTAATACAGATTTCCTGAATTTAATCAACTAAGAGATTTTAACCCATTTCCATTTTAATCCACTTATTTTGACTATAAAGCTATCACAGGTATTTCTTTTTGTTTGACCTTCTTAGCTGAGTAGGTAAATACTGGGTAAATAATAAGCAACTTCATTTCACCCTTAAAGACTGGGTCTCTGCCTGAGTCCTCGCCTCTGTCGTGTACATTTGTTGTTGAAAATAAGTTGGAGGAACAATGTGGAAAGTTCATACTACGTCTGCATATATCTCTTTTATATTTCTAAGAAATCTTATTTTATGTCCAACATTGCCTGTAGGATGCTTTTTATAGGCATATAAGTCAACCAAAGGAAGTTCAGTGACATTTAATACAGAGCTTGAAATACTTCATATATCAAAGTTTTAACCATTTTTAAATGTTTGTATTTTGAACAAGGATAATTGACTGTAATTATTATATCACAACTTGTAATAAAACAATTAAAAGAAGAAGCAAAAATAATAGATTTGAGATACATTTATGTGTCAAGTGTTATGTGTCTGTTACCATGCTAAAAATCCTAGACAACAGCCACAAAATTTAGGTTAAGGAAGATGATAAAGCGATTAGTATCTGATCAGGCATCTATAAACAAGCAATGTAAAAAAAAGCTTTTTTCACTAAACCCTAATTACTTTGGGAGAAAATCCTTCTTTGCACACAGAAGGACAGATCATGTGCTAGCTCTAATTTATGCTGATCCTTATATATTGTACAGTAGGGATATGCCTTATCCCTTGTCTGTCTCTACGTGGCATGCAATTTTTCACAGTACTTCCCAGTGATTTTCAGAATCCAGAAGCAATTCAGCATGGAGAATAATGGCAAGCAGGATCTGGTGAGTTGTGCCTACTCATGGCAATGCAGTTATGTTGTCTTCCAGCATTATGAAAAGAGATTGCATATTATCATGACTACCACTTGCTCTTGTAACAGCTGTAAAGTGGCAAATAATTCCTACCTTGTCTTTCACAATTGAGACATGTCTCCTTTCTAAAGTAATTTTTTTATCTTTTCTCTCTCTTCATTATTTATTCTGTGTCAGCATCTTAATTCATCAAGAGTATGAAGCAATGTAACTTCATCTACAGCAGCTACCAGATTTGTTCTATCAAATACAAAATGTTTCTTCATTATAACATTTATGTTTATGACCTCTCTGAAGGCTCTGCAAAATCCTTGGGTGATATTACTGGTACAGTAAGCATGGTTATTTTAGGTATATGTTCATATTTCAAGATTAGCATGGGAATTTTTTTTATTGTGCCAGTTACTATAGTGACAGTGACAGTTTCAGAGAGGAAAGATGGTACTGCGATAAAGAGATTGTCCTAAGATTCAGCTCAAATTGTCAATTACTCTTCAGAGAGGGTCACATATCTTTTTACTATCTAGTATTTTTTAATGTTGGCAGTGCTTTGGTGAACAAGTTGTTGACCTGAATTACAGAAGTAAAGCTGACTGAGAGTTATTCTTTCGTTCTTCAGAATTCTTCTACATTTAAATTTTTTTTTTCTGTATCAAAACAAACCCAAATCTTTGAAAGCTATTTTGTGTAAGTAAAATTACCCATCCCAGCAAATTCTAATGCTGAAGACCCATACTTTGTGCAGAAGGGAGACCTGATCCCAGGCTGCCAACCTGTCCCAAAAAGCCTAATACTGCTACAGTAGTGAGGAAGTTCTGTGATTTACCTTGTTTTGAAAAGGAATTTCATTCTGGATTCGGAAAAAAAAAACTACCTCAACTTTGTATGGCAATAGATTTGTCATCATTCTTTGATGAATTTCTAATGAATTCATCAGTATTTTTGCAAATACTTTCTTTTCCCTAAAAACATCTGTAGCCTTCACAACTAGTCAGTTTACCGTTATCTACATAAAAAATAAGAGAGCATTGTTCTGTATTGATTTCCTGAATAAGTGTGTGTAATTTTACAACTTATGAGGGTGAACTCTAATTCAGGCTTGGTCAGAAGGTGCCTGTTTACATATCAGCCTTTCATCCATAACCAGCAAGCTACAGAAAGTCTGTTCTCATAATTGCAACCAAATATTCTCCTCACACTAGCCCAAGATGCAAAGATGAAGCTCTGTAGTCCAAACCTCTCCAACACACACCTTGTAAGAGGGCTGCCACATCACAATGAATTGTCATTGCCCATGATAATTATTGAAGTAGCCATGGTATGATAGTATATCTGTGATGGCCCAGGTGGTCCATTCTTGCCTCTAAAGAGCCTCTGACAGCTTAAATTTACTGTACATATGGAATCATTCCTGGCTGCTGGCAGCTGAAATGCCCATGGCTAAGGTCCCAGTTACAGCTGAGACAAGGTTCAGGCTGCTGATCTCTACTCCATTTCAGTAGCTGATTGCCAACTTAGAGCTGGTAATTAAATATGTGAAGCATTGCTGTCTATGGCCTGCAAGTGTAAGCCATCAGTGGACAGGAGACAGCCTAGCAGAGGATTGTAGGATGCTGGTCACCAGCCTCAGCTAGACAGCACCAGAAGTCACTGATTTTTCAGTTGACTCCTAAAAAAGATCAAATCCAACCGAGTGAGCTGATAGAGAAGATTTAAGACCAGAATTTTTGCACAGTTATAACTAGAAACCCATTCCTTATGTCTTCACCTCTTAGCTACCTGTGAATACTCTAGGGGAAAGTCTACAAGCTCAGCTTACACCACTACAGTGTTCATTGAACTGTGAAACAGTGTCCTGGAGGGACTGGAAGTGTCAACGTAATCAATTAGTGCATTCCAGAAAAGCTTTCTAGGTTATCTCTGTACTGAGGTCTTCAAGATAAAGCCTTACCCACTGCACCCTCACAGCAAGAACAGTATGTTCCAGAGTGTCATAATGCCACATGGTAAACTTCTGGTAATACTGCTGTATCCAGAAGCGTCAGAATCTCCTATGAAGGGGGGTTGGTTTTTGGTAATATGAAAAGCTTATTCTCCCTTTTTTTTTTTTTTTTTTAACCTGGCTTTGGTAATGTTGTCTCTAAGAGAAAAATGATGATAAACTCTCTCCCAGTGCAAGATAAAGAAACCAGATTTCCTTATTTGCACAGTGTTATTGGAGTGGTGTGATGACAATATTTTTATGTCTTATTTGGAGGTGATTTGGCTCATGTAGGCAGCATTGGCATTATTGCCATTTGGCATGGAGCTGAAAGGCCTAAAAAGCTGATTATACTGAAGTGTTTGAAGGAGGGATTCAGGACACAGCCCTGGGAGCATTATAATCCTGCTCAAGCACAATGTCCCTTTTGAGCCCACTGTTCCATTCAGTTGTTTCTTCCCTATGCCTGGAAACCTTCTCTATCCTTCAGAACAAACTGTACTTTTTATTTTGAATAAGGTGATATGAGGATTGAAAGAAATATTGTTGTCACCTGAGCTTATTCCACAAATTAGCTTTTCAAAGGGCTGTAGAATCAGAGCAAGTGTCTGTTGGTTCTGCTGGCAGAGAGTAAAACAAATGGTGTTTAGGTCTTGAGAATATAATTTCACCTGAGCTGGTTCTTCAGCTGGATCTGTAATGTTAGGTAAGATGGGTTCAGTAGGTCACATTACCTTGGATGAGTTGGTTCATAAGTGCAACCCTGTTCTAGGTACAAGCTCTGATATCTATCAACAGAGGAAGACAGATGCTGGAAATGGTTACATACTTTGTAACAGAGTACCAATAGCAACAACAACAATAATAATAATAGGGTTATAGAAAATAGGGTTACGTCAAGGTGTATACAGTTCACTAGTGGAGTTCTGTAGAGCTCCATTTTAGGTCCAATGCCCTTCCATGTCTTCATAAAAGACTTGGATGCAGGACTCAAAGGAATACTAAGTGTTTGCAACTGACACTAAATTGGGAGGAGATGTTGACTCCCTCAAAGGCAGAGAGACCTTGACTGATTAGAGGGCTGGGCAACCACTAACTGTATGAAGTTTATCAAAGAAAAGTGCCAGATTCTGCACTTGGGACACGGCAATAAGAGGCTGGAGAGCAGTGCCACAGAAAGGAAAAGGGACCTGGGGGTCCTGGTCAGTGGCAAGTTAAATATGAGTCAGCAGTGCCCTGGCAGCCAGGAGGGCCAACCGTGTCCTGGGGGCATCAGGCAAAGCATCACCAGCCAGTCGAGGGAGGGGATTGTCCCGCTCTGCTCTGCTCTGCACTGATGCGGCCTCACCTTGCATATTGTATGCAGTTTTGGGCACTGCAACATAAGAAAGGTATTAAGCCATTAGAGAGTGTCCAAAGAAGGGCAACAAAGATGGTGAAGCATCTTGAGGGGAAGCCGTATGAGGAGCAGCTGAGGTCACTTGGTCTGTTCAGCCTGGAGAAGGAGACTGAGGGAAGACCTCACCGAAGTCTACAACTTCCTTGTGAAGGGAAGAGGAGGGTCAGGCACTGATTTCCTCTCTGTGGTAACCAGTGACAGGACCTAAGCGAGCAGCATGAAGCTATGTCAGAAGAGGTTTAGGACAGATATTAGGCATAGATTTTCCCCCCAGAGGATATTTGGGCACTGGCACAGGCTCCACAGGGAAGTGGTCATAGCTTCTAGAGCTCAAGAATGCTTGAACAATTCTCTGACGCACAGTGTGATTTTTGTCCTATATAGAATGAGGGACTTCGATGATCCCTTCCAACTCAGAAAATTCTGTGATTCTACGATTCTGTGATTCTACCCTGTTATAAGGGGAAGGTGAGGTTCACAGGGGGAAGAAAATGGTAAAGATGATTTATGGTTGTCATGGTTCAAGAGCCTGTTTGGACACAGACTACGGCTGGGGTTTCCTGTGGATTAGTCCTTGGCATCTCTCTGCACAACATCCAGGATCATTCCTTCATGCAAGTTCCTCAACACCCTACAATTAGGAGAAGAATCTAAAGATGCCATCTGAGGTACCTCACTGTTTGTTGCACTGATGTGTTTGACTTTTAATAATTTCAACATCTGAACTGGAAGGCAAGGCTTGGATTTATCTCACTGACATTAAACCATCTGGAAGATAGATGCTTGGTTCTGACTAGTTGTTTCAGCTCTGTTATGTTTTAGCTCAGCTATGGCACAAGGATACCTCCAGAGATCAGTTCTCATCTATCTCAGATACCTGTATCAGTGTGCTCTGAATCTGCCTCTGCAGCTGCCTGTCTCTTTGCAGTGATTTCTTAGGGAGATTGCATCATTATTTTCAACTGGATCTCCACTTTTAGATGGGTTAAGGTGAGTGGGATATCATTCATTTCTACAGTACTACATCAAAATCTGGTATGTTGTAGTCCATACATGAGGCACAGTGGACTAAATGCTAGAACTGCTAGATCGCCAGTGCACAGCTCCTATTTTTTTCTGAAGAGCTTTCAGTTACAAATCTGTCAAAATTGATTCCATATAGATATTGGCCCTGCTAACACATTCATATTCAAATTAAATGAAATTTGAAAGAGAATGGAGAAAGTGGTGGTCCAGGACTGACACATCAGTACACACAGCACAACAAATGGACTCACCCAAAGGGGAAAATGATGTGGTTGTAGTTTTTGTAGTGTTTGAACTTTAAAAGAAGTATTTAACAACACTCTTCAGACATAACTATGGATCTATACATGTGTAGGACACTGAAAGAATGTAATGATTAACTCAAGGGCAAAGCGGTACTCCACTTGCATAAGCTGTTCATCCCTTAGGCAATGTGAGATTATACTGTCTTTTCCACAGAAGCCTTACTTGTGGCATTTAACCAGATATAACACACATGCTATTAGACAAACAGTGGGAGCTAAAGTACCGTAAAGATTCAGGGAAGACTGCTTAAAGCAGAGGGATTTTATCATATTATAATAGTTGTATTTACTGCAGTTTAGCACTTTGGATAGTATTTAATATTATTAAGAGATAGTTTTCATAGCTTTAAAGGATATGTAAAGGTACTTTAAAAGAATGTTTTTAATATCTGAAGGGAAGAGGATCATGTATGTAGTTTGTGTAGAAATTGTTGCTTTCAACTGTCTCTTTAATTATAAAAGAATAATTTTAAGAATCCTGATGGTTTAGACTGGGAAATTTACATATTAAGCAGCTTGATTATTTCATATAGAAACTAATGGCATAAATCCTCTTCTGTTATCTGAAGGGCAAAAGTATAACTGAGGAACAGTTTGCAGTGGTGGCTGTAAGCCATAGGAGTGCTGCTTGGTCCTAGACCAACTGTATGGTGATCTACTTTCCAGTTTCAACACAGTAGCCTCAGGGCTGCTCTCGCTTGTACCAGTTTCCCAAATCCCCAGCACTGCTGCTGTGATTGCTGAGAGCACAGTGAGACACACGGGACACATGGAAGGGGAAAGGTGCCCTCACCAGAAGAGCCCACATTCTGGAACCTTCCACAACATCCTGTGCAGAGGAGCAAAGTCACCTAATGAATTAAATTGGCAAAGTTGATTAGATTTTACAGGTTTTTCATTTTGCTGCTAGAGGATTTTTGTATGGATTTTTTGTAACACTGTTGTTTTTTGTTTGGTTTTGTCCACAGTGAGGTTGTACTAATTAATATTGATCACTGTGTTTTCATATTGCTTTCCACTATAATGGGAAAGCTGAGATATAAATAGTTTTCAATCATTATTTGGGTATCTTATATATGAGATACTTTTAAATATTGCTGGGAGGTAATTTAAAAAAAAAAAAAAAGAAATGAAAGCGTTACTGTTACTTTCCTTCTCTGAACCCCTCTTTTTTTTTTTTTTCTTTTTCTTTTAACGTGACAATCATCAGTTCATTTAGTTCCCTGCATTTTTGCAACAGGAGGTGAATTGACTGTTCTGTCTTCAAAGAGGAGGATGGGCACAGCAAAATCTTCATGCTTCTGGGCAGGTATCATTGATTTAGTGCAGGTCTTGGAACAGGGCTTGTGTGTAGGGTTTATGTAGATATGAGATGCTTAATGCAGTGTAGAGGAATTTCTTTACTGCTTTTGATAGAGTCTATGAAGCAAGTTTGTATTAGAAATGGCTGGTACATTTCTGCATAAATGTCAGTTTTTCAGATGAAAATATTTCAGAAAGATGTATAAATTTTAAATAGAAGAGAGAGAAGGAGAAAGATTTTAGCAGTATGGTTGGTAAAGTATTGGTCTCGGGAAGCAGGAGGTGGCCAGTCAAGGCCTTGTAATTGCTTCAAGATTATCTGTGTTAAAGAACTTTCACACACTGCATGTAGGTCTAGATTTGAAGCTTTGTCACTCTTTGAGAGAAGCTGCTCCAAGGACACTCTGTATCGCAGCAGAGCAGCAGATTCCAACAGAGGGGCTTTTACTGAGGCAGGGGTACACCAGGGCAGCAGGGAGAACTGCCAGGAGCCAACAATGCTCTCATGAAACAGGACTGATTAATGTCTTTATCACTTACATAGACAAAGGGATCAAGTGCACCCTCAGCAAATTTGCAGCTGACACCAAACTGAGCAGTACAGTTGACATGCCTGAAGGATGGGATGCCATCCAGAGGGACCTGGACAAGCTCAAGAAGTGGGCCCACGGCAGTCTCATGAGGTTTAAAAAGATGCTGTACGTGGCTCAGGACAGCCCCCTGTATCAATACAGGCTGGGGGATGAACAGAGGGAGAGCAGCCCTGCCGAGAAGCGCTCGGGGTGGAGAAGAGGCTGGACATGACCCAGCAAGGTGCGCTCACAGCCCAGAAAGCAAATTGGACCCCAGGCTGCATCAAAGGCAGTGTGGCCAGCAGGTCAAGGGAGGGCATTCTTCCTTTCTACTCTGCTCTTGTGAGATCCCACCTGGAGTGCTGCATCCAGCTCTAGGGTCCTCAGCACAGCAAGGACCTAGATCTGCTGGAGTGAGTCCAGAGATGGGCCACCAAGATGATTAGAGATAAAGCACCTCTCCTGTGAGCTAAAACTGAGAGAGTTGGACTTGCTCATCCTGGAGAAGAGAAGGATCTGGGGAGACCTTATTGCAGCCATCAAGTACCTGAAGGACACCTGCAAGAAAGATTGGGAAAGACTTTTTACCAGGGCCTGTTGTGTTAGGACAAGGGGTAATGGTTTTAAAATAAAGCAATATATAAAGAACCATATATTGGATAAAAGAAAGAAGTTTTTTACAATGAGGGTGGTAAAATACTGGAACATGTTGCCCAAAGAGGCAGTGGATGCCCCATCCCTGGAAACGATCAAGGTCAGGCTGTGAGCAACTCATCTAGTTGAAGATGTCCTACTCATTACAGGGTGGTTGGACTGGAAAACCTTTAAAGGTCCCTTCCAAACCAAACTATTCTATGATTCTATGATATCTTGTAAAATACCCTAACCATTTTTAGACATCCATCTTCTTGATGGAATTATCAATATTTTTCACTCAGTTGTAGTCTAAAGAATCTCTTTGAGAGGTTTCAGTTTAATTCTACAGTGTAGTGGAACTAAGTTGTTAACCTGCAACAGAAGCCACAAAACAGATAAATCTTGAGTTCTGTTTAGAGTGGATGTAGGTGGGTCTATGCATGGGAGTAATTTTAAGAGTCTTTCATGGTGTCATTCCAAATATGCACCCCTATAAGTGTAAACCATATCTGCTTACACTCCAGTCTTAGTAAATATTAGAATCATATAGTCACATATATTTTAGGTTGTTTCCAGTATTAGCTAACAGTATCTCTTTCCATAAAAAATGCTCTTCTCTACAAATACACATAAAAAAGATATTCAGCAAACTTCATAATCTTAGTAGCAAATTTTCTGTACATAAAATTACAAGAGGTTTTCCATTAAGTGTAATTATTCATGACACTATAGGCCCAGAAATAACAGCTTTATCCTTTTGAGTACAAAAAATTCACAGACTGCTAGTGGAACCCATAGCTAGTTGTCTGCCTAGATCTCACAATAATATGCTCAGAAGGCATAGTATAGGTTGTTTTCAGGTATTTTTATGGAGTACTGTTAAAGATAAATAATGTCAATTTACAAGGAGAAGGATTTGAAAGTATGTGCAGTGCCATTTCTAAACATCCCCTTAAATATTGTACTTTCCCCACCCCCATAATATATGTGACATCTCCCAACATCATATGTTCTGCTGGGGGTGTGAGAATTTTGCATACATAGGTTTTCTATCAGATATTTAACTGGTTCATTCCACCTACATGTAGATAGCTATCAAAAATCCTGACGATATTACTTTTATGTGTCATCAGATAATTTTATATTGAACTGCAAAGTCCTTAATAATTAAAAAAAAACCCCAAAACTATGATATATAAATGTCTATGCATGGCTTTCCTCTCATGTTTTAGGCTTTAATTTTATTCACAAATGTCCCTTGATAGTCACTGCATGAACATCTCAGTAAAAGTTCTGCTCCAGATCACACAGAACACATTATGGGAAATTTTTTCAATGGAACTGAACAAATTGTATGAAGATTAATACTCATGTCTAAATCTTGACAGTAGTATTTTAATCACATTTCAAACAAAACTGTACACAGTATGAGAAAAAGGGTTAATGACAACCTTCCCTGGAAACTACATGGACAAACATAGTTCACTATATAATTTCATTTTTAAAAACTAGATTTATAGATTACATGCAACTGAATGAATTATTCCTGTAAATAACTGTCTTTCCAACAAGAAGCAGCTGTGTTTTTCCAATACTATTAAAATTTTAATTAATACTTAAAAGAAACAAAAATGAAGGGAGTAAGTGGATTATAGCCATTACTTGTTCCAAATGACATAATTCCACTACAGGCTCCACACAAAGTATTTATGATAAAATGATACTTCAGCTTTAAACCATGATTTCTGAACCTGTGTTTGTATTTACTGTAAACTCTTCTCTATGGAATTGGTAATCGATCTCACAAAAGAAAGAAGTGAAATTCAACAGGAATAAAAAGCTTTTAGTTTAAAATGTGATTAATTAAATCTCAGCTCTGGTCTTCACAAATTTCTTTCATGAGGTGATGGCCAGTAGGGACCAGTATTATCAGTTAGTCTGACCTCTCTCTGCAGACATTTGCTCAGAAGCTGGATTAAAGCACATTTTATTGGAAGACACATAATAATTTCTTGAAGACCTAAGGTTGTGATGAATTTACAGCCTCCTGATAAGTTGATCCAATTTTTACCTTCCATCACAGCTAGGAAGTCACATGTCATTTTAGGGTTCAAAATTGAATTTTCCCCCCTTTGTCTTCAGTCTCAGCTACTGGATTGTTCCAATGCCTTTGCCTGCAGGACAGTATATGAACAAAAGCTTTGTTCATGGATCACATCTTTAAAAAAATCCAGAAGTAGTCCTCAGTGTCCACATTGTAAATTGTGCCTATTGTGACCTGAATTATTTGTAGGCCCCTTTGTACAATCTGCACTTTTCACACTGTTACTTAAGTGGGACTGTTGAGAGTCAGAAACAGGACCCTAGTAATGGTCTTAGCACTGCTGTGTTCAAAGTGCCTTCCCAGTTAATTCTCATGCTACCCTTGGTGCATATGCAAGCTTCTTACTAAATGCTTTGGCCAGAACATTGGAACGGGTTAGTGAAGAGCTTCTGGGTTTTTCTAGTGAATACTTCAAAGGTCTCTCACTTGGGAGAACAGCTGGTGTTCTTTGTACTCAAACACACTGCACAGCACTTGCTTGAATTAGAGTACATTTTGCTGGACTATGATCAATAACTTGTCCATAATCTCATCATTTACTGCCTCACCCATCTTGGTGGTATTGTTATTCTACAGTTGAACTATATCTCCTATGGGTCATTGATAAAAACATCCAATCACACTGGAAGAAACTCTTCTGCAGGTTTCAGGAGGTTTCAGGAGACAGTGTGGGTGCTGGATTTAGGACTAAGTATGAGATGAAATTCACTAATACCTTAATTTCATTAATATCTTAATAGGCATTCCTGAGTGGAGATTAGCTTTTCACCTCTCCATTGCCATTCGCTGTACCTTGCTTTTGCTGCTGGCAGCATTTGTAGAAGATTTTGAAACAATAAAAGAGGGACCCTTTAAAATCAGTGGTGATTAAACTTCTCCAGGACATGAAAGAACCCGCACATGGTCAAACAATGTGACCAAAATGCAAATGGATTTGGTTTGTCTGTGATACTATAAAGAAGTATAAGAATAAGGCAAGGCACTTTATCAAACCATTGCTCACAATGCTGGAGGAACAGCATGAAACTGTAAGAGCAGCTGAAAACTCAAGGAACAGAGCATTCATTGGGAAGTTTTGTTAGCAGCTGCAGTGAGGGTGAGCAAAGCATGGAGACCGTGTCTAATAAGAACAATTAAAAGCAGTTAACCCACAATGCTATGGAGAAGTCAAAAAGATACAAACAGCATTGCAATTTTATGTACATAGAGCACACTACTGTTGAACTTCAGACCCTTACTAAGTCAAGATGCATGTTTTACAAATAGCTGTGCAATAATTAAGCAGATTTAGAGTAATGATGTTTTCTTTAGCATGTCAGTTCTGTGTTGCAGGCAAAATCTCTCACAAGGTGGACACTGAAGAGTACTGCTGTGAGAAAGTGCACTGACTTATCGAACAACCAGAGGAAACAAAAATATAACTTAATTTTAAGGGAATGGCTGCTGGAGTACCTCTTCAGTGACATGTGGTATGTGGTTTAGGCAATTCCTCATATGCAGTTCATAGGCTAAACCCCTCCTCTCTTGCTAATACTTTGTGCTACACAGATTGACCTAAGGGCAGGATTTGAACATGATGTTGTCCTTGAGGCAGGGATTTTGCAGCCAGAAATGCGGGAATTAGCTTTTTCTCCCCTTCAGTATAGATTTATCACCAACACAGAAGCCTGTGACGCATTTTCCTCCCCTACCTCTAATGACACAGATGCCTAAAGTTCTTAGCCTGAAAACCTGAATTTACCTCTGCTTCTCTCTCCATGTAGGATGAATGATTCATTTTGTTCCATGACGCTGTTTCCAACTGCAAAACTGTTACATAAGGGCATTCAAACCTTCTGCTTTTCATTCAGCTTTGGGAATTTCCTGCACTTTACCACCAAGACCTAGGTAGAGTGAACTTCAGGATGATTTTGAGTCAGGTGCCAGCAATCCATGCAGAGTATATTTTTTTGTATTTGTACTATTTTTCCTTAATGGTGCGCTTTCTGATATTTAACAGTCATCCCACTTCAATATGTTCAATATATTCAATATGTTTAAGCTAAATGCTGCTTCATCTTGTCCATGAATGGTCTCATTTCATATCGACATGACATTTACTCAGTCTCTGTTCAAGAAGGCTGTCCTTTTCAGGAAGGAACTCAGGAATCTGTTTAAATCACAAAACTGGCAATGGACAGAATGTATATAGATTTAACTAATGAATAAGAATGGCTTACACTGGGAATAGGTTACTCCACAAATTAAATCTATTGCTTCTTTTTCTTCTTGTTTATTTTTAAAACAAAAAGTGTATATATTTTTTTTAATTGTGAAGTTCTTAGTCTTAATTATCCTCCTGGTTCTCATTATTATTTTTTTATTTCTACTTGTGAGTTTTATGCTTGTCCATAGATTCAAAGGTACTTAAATATGTATCCTCTGACTTGGCAGGCCCCACACATGGGCAGCATCTGTTCAACACAATGAGTCTTCACAGAGATGAGAGCTGACCTATATAGAGATGGAGATGATGAGGTCTTGTCTTCCTTTCTGACCCAGGTTTCTTTTCTTCATGATAGACTAGGACACTGCTTTGTTTGTAACACAATCACCATTACTAACAAAGTGATTTCCAGTAGAGGAAAAGTTCCAGTTTAATGACATTTTTTTGACTTTGAAAAACTGATAATTAGTATATGCTAAGATGATATACCTCAGGCTTTCTACTATTAGTTCTGAAACAGGAGAAAAAAGCCAGGAGTAATGGAACACTATGAAATTTAGTTTGGAAAGTGTTATTAATATGCTATATATAAAATAAAGCAGCTATTTCTGTGCACTGTAAGCTGTTATTGAAACAGATTAAAGGCAATCACCACAGTATTCTAGACATCATACTATTCTCTGTCAGTGTGTTATTAAATAGCATCATATATATGTCAAATGTGTTCTCTAAGCATTTAAATGCTTTGTTTTGTTTGGGGGAGGAGGGGGAATGCAGCAAAACAGCACTATTGGGCTGTATTTTTAGCTGCTGCAAATTAACATAGCTCCACTGGGAGTAGTGCCAGGAATTTAAAATTATTGTTGAACTTTACAGTAGAATCAGCTACTGTGGTACTTCAATTATATGGAGGGCTGGGGTGTAGGAAAGATTTGAAAGAAAGCATAATAGATTATCTGTGGATAAGCTTTGCTTCAGTGCCAGGTGAGCTGAATAAAACATTTCCAGCTGCAGAATATTGACTGTCTGTAATATGTTTCAGTACTGGCATTATAAATGCCTTATAAAGGAAAAACTGGTGCATACAAAACCCATACCTTTCTGATACAGTAGAATTCCCTGCATGCAGACTCTGAAGAAATGGCTAAAAACCCTGTTGTTTATAATCACCATGGGGATTCACATATTCTCTAATGGATTCCCTGCAAAATAAGCCATATGGTTGTTACACCATGGTTTGAAGCAAGACAAAAAGTGTTATTCTGAATCAAATACCAGATAAGAGGCATAAGATGAAACAGTTAACAATTTTCTTTTTTTTTCCAACAGAAAAGTGATATAGCAAAACTTGTGTTCTTAAAGTAGGTAATATTAGAAAAAAAACTCACTACAGTTTGGAGCCATAATATTTTTTAAATGCTAAGAAGTGAACTGCAATATATATTCAAAGAAAGGTATTTAACTGTTCACACAGTGTGGCTGAATATTAAATTGATTGTATCAGCACTGAAAAAAGCATTTGGCTCCATAGAGGACAGATCAGTATAGTCACTGCAATTCAATGTGAGGTCCTAAGAACATAGATGGAACAGAGTAGAAAACACGACTGAAAGCAATCTGATATTGTGTAAATCAATCTTTCCTGGAATGTTATGTTCAGTTCTGCTCAGCTTTCCTTAGCAGAGCTCTAAACAGGAAGAAAAAGGGTTCAAAACTGGGTCATTGCACCACGAACACTAGTGGAACTCATCATTACCAGCCATCATTAATATGAAGACAAAAAAAAAGGAAGAAAGGGATTAATCTTATGGTGAATGAATGATGAAAGCATCCACAGTTACAATAAACAAGGCACTATCACATCTCTGATAGAGGGGAAAACCAAGTAAGGGCCAACAAGGGTTCTTCTCAAAGGTTATAAGTAATTTCCCCCAGCTGCTATCAGTTCACTGGCTGCCTCACCAGCTGGCTGGACAAGCTCTGTCTACGAAACTAGAAACAGGAATTGTGTTCTTGGTAACAATACCCAGTTCTGGATGTAAATCTCAAAATGAATAATTACTATGGAAAACAAAACTGAGGTGCCAAAGTAATTCCTTGGTTTGTAAAGGGAACGACTCTTAAAAAAAACATATGAAGGGTATGATAGCCATCAAATAGCCCAGAATTAAACCAAAGGGGACTTGGCAGTGCCAGGTTAATGGTTGGACTCGAGGATCTTTGAGGTCTTTTCCAACCTAAACAATTCTATGATTCTCTGAAAATCATAATCCTTAAAGAAGAAATAAGGCCTACAGCCCATTAGCTGGTTCACTGATGCCAGGTTGGTGGACAAAATCCACTTCTATGTGAAATTCGGAAGTAGAATCCCAATAATGAAACACAAACAGTTTTTATTAACTTCCACCCCAAATTATGTTCTCACCGTAGGTTTGCGGTTTTAGCCCTTTGGAGAGTAGAAGTGAATGAGACATTTTCCTTACTTAAGATGTAACATTAATGTGCAGCCTCTACTAGTTTCTTTTAACACACAATTATTTCTTCCTTGATAAATTTCAGTTAACTGATGAGATAATGAAGTAGATATTCCCCAGGAATTATTATGTAACTTACATTAACTTGTCATAATACAATGGGAGATATAAAGTTAGAAATATTTTATTACTTTGATGTTTTCAGCTATTTTGCACATTCATTTTACGCACTAAGTATTTAGGATTTTATAGAACTTCTAAACCTCATACATGTGGTGATTTATCAGCGCATTGCTAATTTGCTCAGTGAAAGTTTGTTTTGTTCTTATTAATTCCAAATATGTATGTAATGATACACTGGCTTGATTTCATTATATTCCCCAGGCTATCTAAAGCCACTGTCTAAGGACTATAGTACAACCTGGTGAGCCCTGGGCAGATTTACAGACTTCTCCGCATTAACCTGTAGTTCATGCATCACTGAGTGTTTTCCTCTCCAATTAGAGACAAGCCAATTGCACTATTTATAATTACTTAATATGACAAGGACTTATGTAAAGAAAGATTAAATAAAGGGATTTTTAGGAAAAAAACAAAATTAAAAAAAAAAACCAAAAAATTAAAAATTAAACATTTCATTATCAAAGCAGTAAGTTTCAGGATATTAGGATCTCCAAAATGTCCTTTCTATTAGTTTGTTCTTTTGTTGTTTGAAACTACTTTCTCCAGGTGGAAAATACATTGACATAGTCATAAAACCCTCTCAGAGTTTTATATAGAAAACACTAACACAAAAAATATTCTTGATTTTAATAAATGTGTTAATATAGATAATAGTATTTCAAGCCTCTTAAGAAACAGAAGTATTTGTTTCATATTAAAAGCTAAAGTCTGTTAAAATACAGGATTATTGGGGTGTGTTTTAGTGGTGTATCTCCTCTTCAGATTTCTTTTCATAAATTTTTGTGAAGGTAAATCAATTATTTATTCGTATTTATTCATTTGGGGGAAAAAAACCTGCAGAAAGCATGTGCAAGAGCAAGATGTGCTCTTGCTACTTTTCTGTGGAGCAAAACTATTTATAACCTGGTCCAGACCAGAGATGAGCACCTGAACTTTCTTTGCTTTTGTATCTTTTCCTTGCCTCCAACAGATTTCATACTGCAGGGACCAGGGCAACTCACATTGGCTCAGTAAATCCAGTTGCTTGAATTATTTCTTTTGTAGCAAACTTGGACTAAACTGTTAAGGATACAGTTATGCAAGTAGTTGCCTCCCTTGTTCTCTGATGCAGTCTATCTGGATGATTCAGGTTTAAAGGAAAAAAAAAAAAAAGGCTTAAATGTAGTGTTTCCCTTAACCCAAGTCATACTGACAGAAACAGGTTGGGGGCAAATCTCTGTTACGTTATGCCAACAGATCAGAGCTGGGCATCTGTGAGTGTGTGAGGGAAGTGATGATAGCCTGATCAGCTGCAGTCAATTCAATACATCTTACCCCAGTCCTAGCAAAGGAAAATATTTCTGTTCTGTTTTCAAAATATTTCTAACTTTTCTGTGCTCATCATATCTACAAAGTAAATCAGAGGATGAAAACTGTTTTGCATAAAATCCGATCTAGAAGTATCTTGGGAAGGATAGAGTAAGATTTACATTCAAAGGCAGAAATATAGTATATGAACAAAGCTCTGTAATTTTAAATCCTAGCAAAAGTAAGATGAAGAAGGAAAGTGATTTGGAAGAACCAAGACAACAAACATAAAGCAATATTGCACTCCAAAACAACCACACAATAAAGAACATAGCTCATCATTTCTCAGCACATTTTTGAGTGCTTTCAAACACTGCTCTTTAAAATTACTTAACCTAAAATATTTACACAAAAACAAATGGATAAAAATGTACCACCGTGAAAGTAGGGGCTGCTATCTCCCACGTCATGGCTAATCTGTGCTACCGCTCCCAGAGATGAAAGGGCCCATAGGGTTCCTTGTGATGTCTCTCCTTATACTGTATAGTCCCATTTGCTATGAGAGGATGCTGCACACTGAGACATCAACACATATTACAAATGAGTACTGGTTATGTACCAATTGTGTATCAATAGCGTAAAGGAACAGTAGAGGAGAAAATCTTTGTTCAGCAAAGGCATGTGTAATCTAAAAGCACTAATGAATCTATAGTAGCATAAGTATTTACTTCAAAAATGCGTCAATAGGTCTCCAAAGACAAGAGATGAAGCTTTAAGGAGTAGTGAGTAGACTGTGGCTTCATGTTTAACTTCAAAGTTACGCTTCCATCTGATCAACATATTTCCTAATACAATCCAATACAATCTCTATTGAATATTTCTAACTACCAATGCATACTGCTGTGAAAAAAGAAGTCATATACTCTGGCCTAATTCAATTTACTGGACTTCTTTCAAACTGTCTAATGCACATGCATTTAAGAAAATATACAAAATCTTCAGTGACTTGCTACCAACACACTTCTGTTGCAAAACAAAATGAGAGGACAAAGCCAAAACCAGTTGGATTATGCCAGTGCTGTAGACTGATGGGGGCTGTTGGAAGGACACACAGCAGGGAGGAAGCACAATACTCTCACACTCAGGCTGCTAGTTTCCTGATGTCTCAACAGCTGGGCTCTCAAGCAGCATGGATGGCCTGAAAGGAAGGTCCAGCATCAGCTCAGACAGGTAGTACTGCTGGATTTCACCGAAATTTGCTTTCAAAATAAAAGCTTGTATTTATGAGATTTAGAATAATGTTGCAGCAGCCAACAATTAAGCAAAGAAATAGAAGCTCTGAACTCTGCTTTACGCTATTCTTCTCCTCTGTAAGGTGGGTTCTTAATCAATGCTTTAAGTTCTTGCAGTTCTACAGTACATCTATTGCATGAATGCTATGAAAGAGTGATGAAATCTGTTGTATCAAGGAAAATTGTTGTGCAAGATATGCCAAAGACTTCGGGCTAATCGCTTGTCCTATTTTTGTATCATACAAGACTGTAATGTTCAACAAGGGTAGCCGAGATCAACATACTCTTTCTTTGCTTCATGCTGTCTGGAATGCTCATGTTAGAAAACTGATGGTTTATTTCATATATTGCAAATATCACAGTGATCATATGAATACTGCCCTTGACACAAAGGATTTTCCTCAATGAAGGATGATGTGTTTGGTATGTTAGTTTTGTCACCCAGATTGGTCTCTTGTGAAACATCACGTACCTTCCTGACTGCTGGGCAAGGTTGTTCCAGGTACTCCATGGCTATTATTTTAAAATGCAGTTCTCCTTTCTGAAAAGATCATTTCTTCTTAGAAGATAAACAGTGGAAGGTTAAAGGTAAAGTAAGGTCAAAGCTGTTCAGAGTCATCAAATAATTTATTCTGAAAAAAGAATACTGGTAGGCTGAGCTAGTCAAAGAGTTTGGTTGACTGAACATTGGCTATCATGCTATGGCACTCTATTGACTTTCCAGAATTTGTCGATCCCTTCAGCCTCCCCTGCATTACTGCAGCCATCAAGGAATGATGGGAGCATCAGGAGCGCTGCTACAGTTCTAAATGAAAACAGGGCAAATAATTCTGAGATACTGCTCAGTGCCCTTTAAACCTAAGCATTTCCACAAGCTGACAAAAAACTTTCTAAGCCTAGTAAACTATCTGGAAAAAAGTCTCTTTGCTTTCCCAAGGAACCTCTGGAAAATCATGTGGCCTTGATGTACCTGTGAAATAACATCAGTGGTAAAAAATCCTATTCCCGCCTGCCCCCCACCAAATCCTGACAGTTGTTCAGTCTTGGTTATATACTTGTACAAAAGGGAATAGCACTTGTAATTTAGGTTGTATATGATCTATACAGCCATGTTTTTCCTAAAAGGGAGAGTCCATTATCAGCAATTGTTATTGCTATACTGTATTGCTCCCCTGATGGTTTACAATCAAGAATTTCAATCTCAGCTTGTGTTTTGCCTTTACTTACAAAGACCTTCCTTTGCTAGCACTCCCTGGCTGCCACAAATCTTTCTCCCCTTCTACTGAATGAAGATCTTACAGCTTTGCTTCCTGCTCTTCACATGAACTGCAATCAGTTCAACCTTTTATATAGTCTCTTCAGTTTAATGGAATAACATCCAGTCAAGTGCTGTACAGCTCAAGAAGGAATTAAAATTTGTAAGAAAAGGATTGTTTTAGTCAACAGCAGGAATGGGGAAAGAAATAACTAACCATATTCAGAGCAAGAAAAAATTCCCTAAAAAGCTCCTGCACTCTCAGAGAAACCAGATGGTTCAGGACTTACATGGTGTATAGCTGTGTTGCTATCTGAAAGCTAGAGAATTTATAGAGCTGCTAGGACAAATCCTGCACTCACCAGAGCATAAATCTGCAATAATTCCATTAGCCTTTGTGGATATATGTCACTGCAAGGGAAATCAGATTGACTCTGTTTTCCCTGCTTTATGTGGTGAATAACATGATCATCATAAATACAGTGTGTCAGGAAAACCCAAGTGTTGCATCACAGGGATTAGAATAGATGTCCTTTAATGTGGCTGGGCAGCAATCCTGACTAAGTGGTGTTCCTGATGAATACACCTTCTGATGTCCAGCTCCTGCTCATAATACAGCAAATGGAACATTTTTTTCAAATTTGACTCTCATCAGACCTAAAAGAAACCTGGTCATTTGCAGTCTGCTTTTCCTAAGAAAAAAAAAGCTGCCCTAGGCAGCTTTTAAATGACAACTTCGAAAATGTGGAAAGAAATAAACAATTTAGGTTGACATTTTTAATTTTCTTTAGCTAGATTTCAGATTTTTATGGGACTAAAGTGTTGCAACCTGACGATCCATCTTCAGGTGTTTTAATTTTAAACAAAGGTAAGATTGTAATAAAAAAATAGGACAGTGTGTTAAACCTTGTTCATCCTTGTCCCTATTCTGGATATTAAGAACTTTTTTTTCTTTAAGGTAAAGAAATTAAGTATTTTATATCCATATATGTGAACCCTGGATGCCCAAATACAAACTAGCCTTGTACTGGATAGAACTTACAGTAAAAAGTCAAGGTTAGTCACTTATGGTGACCATTGGGAGGCTGAACTCTTATATGAAGGTCACCCTGATGGTCTCCAAGCAGGGAGCAGCTTGATGTATCCAAGGCTGGAAAACGAGCTGTGAAAGGATTCAGCAGCATAGGGGGTGGTAAGCATCAGGCCCAAGTTTCTGTTTGGGCTTCCTATGCTCATGGGTCTCCATTTTCTGGTCCTGGTCTAGGAGCGAAGCAGGTCATCCTGAGACTATGTGTGCTAAAAGTGGTACTTTGATTTGCAATCTGAAGCAGGTCACAGACAGAGATAGATGGCTCTCAGTCTCACTGTGCTGCTTCTGGAGCTCTGTGACCTGGTTTGGGGAGGAGCAGGGAAGTACAGAGGGATGCATATACTGGCTATTTTAGAACATCTCATTTTCAGTATGATTCTAGCTGTTGTCTTACATATTCAAAATTAGAGCGCTCTCACGTTAAAATTCACATGTACTAAAGACCTTTTGAGCATTTCCGTTGTACTAAATTTCCAAGGGGGAAATCTTCCTTAAGCTGAAAAAAACAGTACAGAGCTGTAAGTGTATGCACAAGAGGATTACAAACTAGATAAGCTTATTTTGAATAGGACATTTCACACACTTTTTTTTCTCTTAGAAAATTATAAAAATCCATTCTATTTGCTGGAAAAATCTTAAAAACATTGAGGAAACACACTTTAGAAAAACTGCCTGATTAAATGTAAGGTCTCAACAAACCTGAACATGCCTTCAAGTGATTCTTGAACTGCTACTTGAACATATCTGACATAGTGCATTTGAATTGTCATTTAGAGAAATGCCCTTCAGTACCTCTAAGTAATAAGGTGATAGAAAGAGGATTACCTATCAGAGTTACATCTGCCTTGAAAAACTGATTGATATTTTGCATCTCTGTATGGAGAGCCTGAATGAATGAATTCTGCTCTGCCATACACTTCTGCAACAAATGGATCTAAGAATCCTGATGACACTGATGCAATTGGGTTTCAACTTCTATATGAACATCCATCTGAAATGGCAACCCAGGTCAATAAATACATTTCCCTGTGTTAGCAGGCAGCTGCAGAGTCTTGAACGGCCTAATAATTTCTGCTATAATGTTGCCTCAGTCTTATTTGGAACAAACAACAACAAATAATTTTTAAAAATTCTATAATGACCTACAGAAAGTACACAGGATAAATCAAAGATATTGCTAATATTGTAGGTTCCAGCATAGCAGAATATATTTTTATATTTTTATAGTTTCTAGGTACCTAGGACAAAGACTGTGCCTTTCAATACAGAGGAACGCAACAAAACAAGCAAAGAAAACCCATAACCATTCCACTTGGATTAGGGGAGAAATTCTTTCTGATCCTAAATCTGGCTATCAGTTTAACTGTAAGCTTACTTCAAGTGGCACCAGAAGCATTGCAGCACTGTGCTTTTGCATCCTGTCTAGACAAGTGGCCTATTTCCAGTTGGCTGGTCATTAGAGAAACAGAACAAAAATTAAACCAAAAAAAAAACCTAGGAGCCAATTTATACCTCAAGAGAGAAAAAGAAAAAAATAGTCCTTCTTGGCCCAAAGGCAGCCAGTGAATGCCCTGAAGCAGATAATTATTGTAATATGATATATGTCATGAGCAAACAGTGATCCAATTTCCTTTAAAAACATCTTGGAGACTTGGGCCCAAAGATTTACATCTGTCAAACGTTGTGTTGGGTATGGGAAGGCATAGCCATCAAAACCAGTTTTCTGCAAACTTAACTTCTCACTCTGGAGGAAAAAAACCCGAAGTCAGCAAAATCAGTACCTTGTGACAAGAACCTGGTGGTAGCTGGTCATTTGGGAAATGGAGAAGGAGAGCAAACATGCAAGGCAAAGAAACTGAGAGCAAATATTTCACAGCAGCATGCACATTGCCCTGTAAAAGCCTTCAACAAAAGTTCCATGCCATTCTGTTTCCATTACACATTAGGATTAATTGTTTGGACATGCCATTACTCAGAAGACCAGTGCACAAGAAGATGTATGGGTAGGATTGGGTACTTGACTGGATTTCTGGGAAGTCTTGTTTCATGATCTAGGCACCACACTTAAATTCTGTCACAAGAGGCATTTTACATCAGTAGAAAGAAATAAAATTGTGGTGATAATAGTGAGGATCGTAGGAAAATGTGATCCATATGTATCTGGAGATGTAAGAGTTTTAATTTATTTCTGTAGCCTCTAAAGTTCTTTTTTCTGACTTATTACTTTGATTTTATGGATTATTAAGTTATCTGTTCCTTTGATTACATAGGTTAATCAAATAAAGAACCTATGGAAGGTGAAAATATTACCCTCATCTTGACTAATGTATTTGTGTATGTGTGTATGTCCGTGTGTGAGTATATTTAGGGACAGAAAGAAAATAACAAATTTTTTTCATTTCTCTTAACTTGGGAAGAAAAATATCCATTATTTTTATTGAAGGTAAGTTTGTTTCCAATAATATTGTTTGTGTTGCAGTATTGCTACCATTCCAACTGGAGATGAGGGCCCCAACTTGGCATATGCTATCCACATCTATAACAAAAAATGTGCCTGATCCCAAAACCTTACCATCTGCACGGTTAATGAGAGATAACAGTGGATACAATAGGCCAGAGCAGAATGAAGCAATGGAGGCACAGTTTAATCAGCATAACTGGCATCAACCTAAAATGAGTCAAAGTCTGATCTTACAGTGCTTACGTATAGCGTTCTGTTATCTTCATGCACCCCTGTTGTGCACTGGGAAACAGTGCGGAAAACACTTTAGAAAGGTCATTCCCTTTCTGGACATAATTTGTTGCCAGTGATTTCAATGACAAAACAAAGACTATTACTAACTTAGTATATACATATTACAATGAGAGGTTTTTACCCTGATCCACATGATCAGGGCTATTAAAAAAAATAGAGTCTTCTTGTACAAATAATATTTTAGAATTCAAAAGATGGAAATGCAAATGGCAGTAGAAAAGCAAAGGTATCCCAAAGGAAAGAGGATGTACAGTCAGATTTGCTAGTAAATAAATAAATGTTCATTTCCACTAGATAGGACTAGATAAATCAAGAAAATGGTAATTTTCTTTATACATATTTAATACCATCAACACGCATACTGCTTAGATTGTTTGTAGCTAAAAGTCCTGTTCAGTGCATACAATGTGTGAGAAATTTTGACCATATTGTACATTTTTATTTAATTCCTTATAATGGCAGATATTGTTGCATCAAACTGATTTCTAGCAGATGATTTTCACACTACCAAAATCACAATGACTGAGCAGATATGGCCTCTTAGGTTGTATTTTTAGGCAGTTTGGCAGTTTCCAACCTGTTGAAAGTTGCATAAATGAATATTTTGTGGTGAAAATTCTTTCCAGGTAGGAAAAAATAATTTCTCATCATTCACAAACTGACACCCACCTTTAATTTTTAATGTGTTGCATTCTTGAAAAACTAGAAAGAATAAAACTGTAGCTTCTGAAAAAATACAGCTTCTTCAGTACTATAAATCAAAAATTCTTTCTCCAAATATATAGCAATAAAATAGATTTTTTCCTGTGCATTTAATACATAGCTAGTGACTCATGGATTATAGCTCTTAAACACCGAGCTGGATCACCGACATCCCACAAGGTGAGAAAATGCAGAATGAACACATTGTCAAACTGAGTATTTCTTTTATTAATTGATTGAAGGAAAATATAGCTACATGTTGCAGCTATATAATAAAATATTATATAGTCCAGACCTCAGCTTATATATGTACGTAGCAACTTCAAAACATCTCGTAACCAGAAATCCAATACTTAAAGAGCGTAATACGCTCTGCACGTTGCAGAGGCTAGTCTAGGTTCATAGGTGGGTGAGGTTTGTCTGAGGACATGCATGTGATTACAGAAAGACACTGCTTTCTGGCTATTTTTTGAAGTCAAAAACAATCCTTTCCAAAATATATAGTTTTGCATATGTATTAAGAAAAGGAAGACATGTGTCATTCATTTGATACTAATTATCAGGCAGCCAGATGGCAAAATACAAACTATAATTCACAGGCGAGCATTCAGCACAGATCAACACCTCCCGTATGGCTCCCACACCCCAACAGCATAAAAACACAGAGCCACAGAAACTAAATGCTGCAAGGGTCTCAAGAAACCATCTAATACAGAAAAACTGTATAGACAAAAGATTTCAATAATTAAAAATTCCTTCGTATGCAAAATGGACAACAACAACAAATTCCAAAAAGATCCAGAGCAAAATCTAAGGAATTCACCAAAATCCAAACTGCAAAAACCTCAGAGGAGAGAATAACCACAGCACACATCTTGACTGCTGCAGGCACGTGTTTCTTTAATGCAGTTACAGGTAGAGCATGCAAGAGGAACCATTTATTGCACACAGGATCATTCACATGCATACTGAGCAAACAGAAAAATACATTTCTATAACGTGCAAAAACCCCCAGCATCTGACAGATTGTAAAATGAGCTTTACTGTAATGGAATGTGATGGACAAGTTATAAGAACCTGAACAGAATATAAACAACATTCATCACAAATTAGAGCCAAGAAAAGGCAACTGATGAGTATGCACAGTCAGGGAAGCAGCTACTGCGGGCTGGGTGGATGTGGGACAATGTAGGTGTTCCTGCTCTGCCAGGGCCTGGTTAATAAACTAGACTCTGAGAGCTACCTTCATAACAACACTTTCCCTCCTCCTCCGTTCCTCCAGTTAGAGATGATCTCTGCCTGAGTTCTGCTCTTCCTACAATACTTTAGATGCTCAGGGAAAGGTTGCTGTAAGTCAAGAACCCAGAAGAACAAAAGCTGCTTTGCTGTACAATGTGAAAACACTTAGGAAGTATGTGAAGTGGGTGCTATGAACTTAATTTCCCTCGAGTTTCATTTTCACAAGATTGCAAAACAGTATATTTCAAATAACAGACCAGAGGGGCTGTGTTTCAGTGACTGCACAGATTCCCTGCTCAGATATTTCCAATAGCTCTACTTTCCAAATGGAAAGCACTTTAGGGCTCCCGCCATAAACTGTCACTGCCTACTTCTACATGTGCAAAATCTTTTTGAGGACTCATATTTTTTGTTGCAATATTTGCATAGCGCTTGACATCTGCAAGGTAATTTCACAATTTTAAGAAATATCTTCAGACAACCATATATTTCTAGACACTTTTTTCTGCAAGAAGCCTTATAACAGATCAAAGGGTGATTGTTGGTTTTGTGGGGTTTTTTCCAGAATAAAAAGTGGTAACCCATGTAGTAACAGCATTAGAATCATGTAGTCAAATGACCTAAATACTCCAGGATGAGAGTGGTTGCTCTTGGAATTTGATAGCTACCTCAGAATTTCTTGATTTATATCTGAGGCCAACTCTGCATCTGAGCATGAGTTAAAGATTTCTGCAGTCTCTGTAAATTATTATTGCAACTATTGTAATTAAAGAAGGTATTTTAAAATATCAAAACAAAAAGGTTCACCTTCTTCTGAGCAAGGTTCTGTCCTTACTGGAAAAATAAGCCAGAGGACAAAGGAAAATATTTCACTTGTAGCTGACCACTTTGCTGAGAATAAAATAAAAAATGTATCCAATAGCAATGTCTTAGTGACACTCAGGGTCTGGTACACAGGTGTAATTACTGTGAAATCATCTCCTCTGTGAGGCCAGTAGCAAGAACTGATTTTGTAAAATCTTTTCTATGTATTTACCCAAGATTAAACCTGATCTGCACTGTGACATTATCTTGATAAAGCAAAGGATTCTAAAAGGTTAAGACAAACATGACTTGAAGACAGGATATTTTCTGTCCGAACATCCATATTCACATGAATTGTCAGCTAAAAGCACACGTGATGTGTGCTACAATCAGAGTCATGACTATAGTGGGGCAAGAGAGGCACCAGATGGTGACAGATGTGAAGGCCACCACCTCGGGGTGCTCCGCAGGTCTGAGGCAGACTCTGGAAGAGCATTGGCAGCTGAGAGGAGCAAAGAGGGCAGCGAGACCAAGGGGAGAGAGCTCCAGAGAAAAGAGCACTGGGGGGAATAAAGCAAACGTGACTGGTGTACCAAAATGTCCTGCCCTTGTCTGAATACAACAAACAGCCTTGTGCATGGACCTGCAAGGCCTGTGTATAATCAGTGGTCAGTTAATCTATCTTATTAAAATAATTTTATCTGAGGAGAGGGAAAAACCCATGAGCATTTACTGCATCTGAAATCCACTCAAATGAACAAAATCTCTAGTATTGCTTTACATATGATTTCACTTACCTCTATTTCACACTACTGTAATCCCAGATATTTCAGAATACATTTTACACCATGACATCTGAGGCCAGAGTGAGTCCCTTACAAAAGACTAAGTATTGTGATACTGTAGAGGACCTTTCATCTTTGTGGGTTAAACTTTTTTTACTGGGAACATTCAGACCATACTTTTTATACACATTGTATAAGGGCCCATAAACAGCCTCTGTGGAAATGAAAGTTTGAAATCATTATGCTGAAAGTTTCAAATATTTGTGAGACTCACTACTCAGAGACTCATTAGATGTACAAACCTACTATCAAAAAGGATTGTTCTCTGCAGATTACCTATTGTTCCTATTTATGCCTATCCCTTCTCACAGATCATGCATGCATTGCATTTAGTCTAACATTTAGGTCAGAAATCTAGTTTTGAGATTTTCTCTTTTAATTTCTCAGTCTGCAGTATTTGACATTAAACAAAGATTAATTTTCACATATTTCAGTGTGGGTGGTGATTTTGTTGGAATTTTAATTAGGGGGCTCCAAGATAAAATTCTAACCTCTGTCATGTTTAGCTTGTAGCATTCACGGAAAAACATAATGTATACTGTGCATCTTCGTAGGGAAACTTCTTTTCCTTAAACTTTTTGCATTGGCAACATGGTCCCCTGTTAAAACGAAAAGTCTGCACAGAAAAAGTGAACAGTGTAACTCCATTAGCATCACTCCTCCCTCTATCAGTACTGTGTCCTGCTGCTCTTCATTCCAAATCCTTAACTATGTGTTGCAGCATAGTAGTCATTATTCTGCTAAGAAATGGCCTCTGTGATGCTGAAATGTTTTTAAAATGTGGGGAACACATCTGAACCCACTGCAGCGCACTGAAATGAAGTGAAGACCATTATGAGCATCACACTCCTCACTGTAGCACATGCATTTATAAGACTCCCCCAGGCACTGCATGACATTGTGAGGACACAATGACTGAAATAATGAGTAGCCACTGTGCGGTAACATGTCATTTTACAGCAGGGAACCTGTGTATGGTAGGCATGGTGCCACGCAAAGATTGATTAGAACCAGATGGTAAGAAATGCATTGCAGTTGGCACCCTGATGAGCTTGCTGCAGTGAACATTAAAACAGTGAACTGGTCCTCCTGAAGCATACACACCTTCCCTAAGGCACTTTTCCAAGTTCTAGATATTGGTTCTGGCATGGAAATTGTTGTAGTTGACCACACTGATGTACACTAAATGTAAATTCTACATGGTGGTGTACAGTACAGATCTCACATGCCTACCAAACTCCAGTCAAGACAAGCATTCCGACATTCCCTTTTCTGTTCCAGAATTCAGAAAGCCTGCACATGTCTCTACAGTACTCCTGTAGTATCATCCTTGTGGGTAAAAGCCTAATCCAGTTGCTGTTACTGGCAAAATTCCCACTGACCTGCATGGAATGGAGATTTTAATTCTTAATCTTCATGTTTCTCATCTAGTAAATAAAGAAGATATTTAATTTCTCCTAGTACATCTGCTTATCTTTTCTTTATTTAGCCTATATAATCCTTTTGGAAAAAGACTCTTGCTAATTTGTACTGTTCTCTAAAATTAACGTCAGTAATAATCCATGTCATCCCCAAATCATGTGACAGTCCAAACATCAGTAGGTTTCTAAAAATCAAGCATGCTCACCAACAGGTAGAAAAGTACAGCTAACAATTTGCCAGAGGCTTACATGATCATGCAGTGGCATGCAAGTGGTCCTGTCCCATGGTTAGTCATCTGGTGCTTTTCCCACATGTTCATGATCAGCACTACACAGAACGCCTAGAAAGAATAAAGATGTTGTCCTGCAGTTCAGTGGGAACCTAGAGCAGCTCATCTGCCCCAAGCACGTAGAACAATTAGATCATTCTCTATACTCTTACAAAGTCTGATTATTGCAGCACAGCTGAAGCTTTGTGAAGTGGCCACTTTCTATTGAGCTAGATTAGTATGGTTTAGAATATGAAACTTAATCTTAGATAATATCTAGCACAATATCTACCTCAGCCTCATCTGAGGTTACAGTGATATAAATAATACTTAAATAATTTATGTGGGAATTAACTGGTATTTAACAACTTTAGTTTTACTACAGCATTTGCCCTTTGAAAGCCAAAGATGAAGTGATATATTCTACAGGAACATTTGATGATTGTGGAAACACAACTGTAATTAATGATAACAGAAAGATCTATTGAGAGAAAAATGGAATGAAATCTCATACCAAGTTTACAGTTAAAAAATATATGCAACATAAACACATAACAAGAGAATTTGTTTTACTTGTTCTATGTGTTCAACTAAAATTTTAAATATGGAAGTACTGAAATCATTCTTATTCAGTCCAGAACTTCAGAATTTTAAATTTTATGTGTAGTTCTCCCTTCAGTGTGACAGTCCATTCTACTGGCAAGACCATGTATTTTTAAAATCTAGTAATATCTTCTTCCAGTGCAATAGATTTTGTCTTACACTACAGAACAGAGTGAATATTTTTCCATTATAAGTAGGATAGTTTTCTCACTTCAGCAGAAAAACAAAATGCTTCATTTTCATCCCACCAGCATTTAATTTACTTTGGTCTATTTTTCATTCTAGTTAGTTGTGTAATTCATGCCCATCTGTTTCTCTGCAAGCCAAGTGATGGTTTTCATTTTTGAAATGTGTTCTTCTTTTTGTATATTGCAATAAATCTTAGAGTAATAGTTTGCCGATCATTTGACTATTTCCACTTGTTGCAGAATACGTTTTAAAAAAGAGCACTAGAGAGTTCCTTAACATCCATGAGGTTCTCAGTAAGTGCAGAAATTTTCTTCAGTCACAGTAGAAAGGAAAGCAGGAGTGCCAGGTTTATGCTATGCATTCACAATCAAAGGCATGTTCTAGTTTCTAAATTCACATCATTTGATATGGTCTCTCAGCTCTAGAAGAATATAGAAGAATAAGGAACAGAAATCATACCTTAAATCCACATGGCAGCATTCTGCTCAGATCATGAATAGACAGTGGGAAGCAAAACACACAAGAAAGGGAAAGAAAAACAAAAGGAAAAGGGAACCAGTTATTTAGCAGTAAAAACAGAGAAATTATTCTCGGGGGTCACTTCAAATAGAAAATTAGATTCTTTAATTTCATATGAAAATATGAACGTAACTTGAAATGGTTAGAACATTTTTATTGGTACAAATTAAACTGTTTTGTCATAACTTGTCCTAGTTGTCATCCACACCAATGGGAAAAGACTTGTTCCCGACCTTAGAAGAACTTCTCAATTTGCATTCCAGCTGCTATGCGAGAGCAAGATCTCTTTACTTCATTCCCTTCCCATGTGGAAGAGACCAGAGCAGCTCATATATTCAGATGTTCCCAATAATTTTCTCTGTCCCACATTCAAGGGGAGGAAGGAGAGAACAGTATGTAGGAGACCAAACCACCTCCAACGGATGTTCCTGGAAGGAGTTGGTTGCCCAGTACACTTTGCCCTGAGCTGCCCTGAAGACACAACCTAGTCTTTGGCTCTTTTTGGCTCCTGTGGCAAATAATCTTCCTCTTTTCAAATTTACAGAAAAAAACAGTTGCTTCAATAAGACATTTCAAATCATATCACACAGTGGTGAATAGCACTGTTGGCAGCAGGATGTTCTTTTACTATCCTTCTATAAATATAAAACACAAAGAAGGGCTCTGCTCTCAAACCTCACTTTCATTTGGAAATAAGGTATTGGCTCCCTAAATTTGTGTTTTCTACAGGGCTCCTGTAACAAAGCAAAACAATCATTCCTAAGTAACTCTGAGGATTCAGTAGACTTAGTTTTGTCTGATTTGAGGCATACTCGCTTTATTTTCTAGCCTATCTTTCCAATGTCATGAAGCTTACAAAACTACATCCTTTGTTTCTTCTTTTAGCAGTCTGGCAGGCAGTTCCCCGCCCACCCCACTCACTTCTCATTATTTTTTATACTCCTTGACCAACTTCAGCCCCATATAGCAGATGGTTAGAGATCTCAAATACAACAAATGTCTAGCTGCTGATTAAAGAAGAGAGATGCTACTGGTGCTTCCATTGAAGTAAAGGCAGAGAATTCAATGAGATGTCTTCAGCAGCTGGTCAATCAGCAGACGCCCTGATTGGCCAGTTAGCATCTGCATTTTACCAGGCTGTACAGCTAAAAGCAGAAAAAAATACCTTGGACTTACATGAAGTGCTGGTGTGTTGGTGTGGGAAGAGCTGGGTCAGGGAGTTAGGTAGGCTGGGGGACTACTGTCGTGTGAGAAGAGAGCATAGCATGGGGCTTTGGGAGGAGGCAGTGTGTACTGCAGGGAATGATAGGAGGATGACAGGTATCACAGCAGCAAGGAAAAGCGACATAAGGATGACCTGAGTGTATTGTGGTGAGAGTATTTTAAAGTATATACTTAATTCACATAGACTTCACAGACCCATAAGAAACCCAGCTTCACCAATTCCACCAGCTGTGGATTAACTGCTTTACCATAGTTACCTCACCAGGACTTCAAGAGCGAGAAAGAGCCCATAGTTTGAAAATCTGGACAGAACTCAAACAACTGAGTGTGCAGTATGGGCCTTCCTGCTGGAGAAAGCCCAGTAACAACTACAGGATCAACTCCAGCAATGCTGATTCAAAGGGATCCCAGAGAGGTCAAATGAAACAATCACTTTTTATTTTCCCTGTACAGACAAGTCAACCTGACACTAGAGTGCATACCTTTTATGCTGTGTGACAAAATATTACCTGGCTCATTGCATTTCCATTTTGAATTCATGGCTTGATTCTCTGCAATCTTAACATGCGTAACTACATTGCTTATTAATTTCCATGATCTGAATCAAGAACATGGAAGAGCAGAACAGGAAGAGATTTTCCAGTCTTGCAGAATTCTCAGCCTTCATTCACACCTTATCTGACTGCAACTGATATTTTTCAAAAACATCAGAAGAGACAAGACAAAATGTATACCTTCATGCTGGAATATCCCTGTGATGTGGGGATTCACACAGGATCTGCATCACCACCTGAGCATCCAGAGAAGTTAATTTAGAGGGATTCATATACAAGCTTACAGCAGTTTATGAATGTTTGATCTTTAATATATAGTGCGTGCATATAAACATACAAAATACAAAAAGACACATGCCTGGATTACTTGTCTCTATAATGTGTGATACAGAAAAATCTACAAAACCTGTCTTCCCAGCCCTGTCATCAAGAGCAAGCATTTTCAATTTTCATATTTCTGATGCATACATGTATCACCTGCATGTTTGTGTTTGTGTACCTATATAAATAAAGACATGCATATGCAAAAATTTGATAATGTTGTCATCTTGCAAGTATGATTACGGCTAAGTCAAAATTAGTGCTTCTGCATGCAGCTCCTAATGCAATGCAGTGAGGTTGGATATCTGTTCATCTCAGCCATCAGTGAAGCCACAGGCCTGTGGACAAGCCTAGCCCCATGCAGTTAAGGTGCTTTATTGTTTGTGTATTATTTTGTTTTCCCAGTGAAGGCAATCTGTGAGGGCAGCTAAATTACAGAATGTGATAGCAATTCCCTCTCTGAACAGGTCCAGTGTCCTAGCAGGCTGTAACAGCTCTTGGTTGGATTCATCAGCCAAAAGGGAAAGCAGTGCAGTACAATTAGAGGCAGTTATATTCCTGCTGAGTTGTACTGATGGGCAGATAAGCTGCTGCATTATGCACATGTCCTTTAATAGATTAAATAATTAAACAATAGGTGGACATCCCTTCCTTAGAGTTTAAGATCATTAAGCAAAATTACTTGGAAGCATTCCTAGACTTGCAATTATTCCTATTAGATTTGTTAGTATCACAGAATTATGTGGGCAGCCAGCATCTTTTCTGATTCAGCTCAAGTGATGGGCTTCATGCTGTGTAATTTGAAGTACAATCATATTACTACTTGCCTTTATTTTTTTTCCACACTGAAATATTTTTCTCTCAGCACTGTGCATACCTGATATCTTAGTGCTGGAGAGCATTTGTGCTATCTGCCTTTCAACAAGCCCTCCTTGTTCCCCAACAAGTCACTTATAAAGGAAGTAGATCAATAAAGAGACAAAGCAGTTGAGTGGCCATTGCTGACTTCCTCTTCCTTGGTAATGGTCACAAGGCAAATATAGTGGTATGACTTTTCTACACAAGGAATAAAAAGACAGCTAACTGTACAGACTGCCTATATGAACAATTACCCCATCTCCCCTGGAAGATAATATAATGAAATAATCACACTTTATCTCCAAAATGATAATATTCTATGCAGTGCCCTGGCAGTAATATTATTGTTACTTCAAATTATATTATATAAAGGGACTTCTTTCTTTTCTAATAGTACTCACTTCACATTTATCTAGAACTTGGCTGAGATCCACCTTTATTGCACAGAGAAAAAAGAGCAATTGAGTCTCCAGTTGTTCTCTCAAACCTCTGTGAACTTCTTCTGACACCTGGAAAGCTCATGAGATCAAAGCCACATGAGTGTTACAGGCACATCAGTGTTCTTTCCCTTTGGAAAGACATAACTACTTTTGGAAAGATGTAAATTTGGAATCCAGATGAGCATAGGAGGGGAGAGAAGAGTAAGATGAAAGCATAAGTAAGGTTCTACGTCTTATACCAGTCTGTGTACTAAAAGCCTATTTGTGTAGCAACTGGTAATGGTCCCTTTACTGTCTCCAGTGCATCTAAGGGTGTTTGCTGAAGGAGGCTCTTGCTTTGTATTTGAATATGTAATTTTATCCATCATTGAAAGTCATTATTAGAAGATGGTGTCTCTCAACATATCAAAACATTTTATTTAGATGGAAATTATTGATAATTTTATAGCACTAATTTTTAATTTTCTAGCGTTTCATTACTGAAGAAGTCAAGATACTTACAATAAAAATTTAAGTGGAAAATATCTAGGTCAACTCATAGCAAGTATGGTCTGGCACAGAGCCTGTCTTTAACCTCTTTGAAACAGTTCCTTTTTGTCCACTACACCTTCTTATAAAGACATTTTGGTCCACATGCCCTAGGGCTCCAAAGCTATTGGTGGCTATCTCTGACTCTCCAGTTGCTTCCCCTTTCTAAAAGTTTATTCTGATTGGAAACCTGTTTTAACCTTTATTTATGACTTAAAATAAAACAACAAAATACTAGCATGTATTTATGTTCTTCATTTTTTTCCTCAGAGTAAGCAATTCCTAAGCTTAGATCAGGTGCCTCTTCAGTTTCTAAGACATGGCTTCACTTCTAGTTAGTCCATTCCCTTTCTTCTATGTCGTCCTGATTGAGCTTCTTCTGAAGGAATCTCTTGAATATCTACCTTGTATTTCATGTAATTTTATGCTGAGTCAGACAAAATGCTCTGACTCAAAGCTCTCAGGAAAAAAATCCTTTGTTCTTTTCAGATTTGAAAAATCTGTCTTGAGAAGTGACCATTTCTTTCACTCAATGATATCCCATTTGAATGGATCACCACAGAAGTTAAGACAGCACATCTTTTCATTTCTATATAGGTTACAGGACTTTTCCCAATATATCATGTGACAGGAAAGCACAGGAAGCTGAGTAGTTCCATGTTCAAAATTGAACCTATGGTTTAACACAGATAAACAGAGGAACCACACAAACTTCACCAGATGATCACATGAGGTTTACAATACCTGCTTTGTGATAGTAGAGCTGGAACTTCAGAAGAGCTGAAATATAGAAGGGTGAGTAACTGTAATTCTAACTCAAAAAGCTTTTTCTTCTTCAGTCCCACCCATGTGTAGCAACTGGAATCACAAACATTGGTATGGCATTTTAAGTGACAGGATTCCTTATTGCCTTACAGCAGGGGTGTTGGTAGCTGCTTTCTTTGTCCTCTGTTGCACTTAGAGACTTTGTGCCTCTCTTCAGTTGATTAGCATTTGAATTTTGCCACAAGATCATTCTGTTTCTATAGTGATCTTAGCACCACTAGTGTAGGCTCATTTCCTATCAGTCATGATTTACTTACGTCAGCAAGTGCATTATTTTCAACTACGTTTCTTTCATTCCTCCATCATGTAGGTCATTATATTTATACACAACCAATGAGACCAACAAGTTTCTAAAATGGCCAGAATATTTAGAACAATCTGACAAACTGTACTATGTTCCTGCCTATTAATGTGCCATCATGTTGGGAAAACAATGCATAAACAAACACTAATTAGGAAAATAGGTAGAAAATCAGACAATTTCAGTATAGTGCTCAGAAACAAAAATCTAAGAGATACAGAAGTTAAAAGGCCAGAGCATGCTACTTTTACAGAAACACAGGTATAGGGTTCTAAAAACTATTCCAGGGGCTCAACAAGAAAAAGAAGAGGAAAAAAAAAGGCTAAGAAAGTCTTCAGAAAATCCATTATTGCTGCTTCTTCTTAATTGAGGCCCTGGCTATTACCATAGCACAGGGCAGATCTCATGTTCTGAATTACCTTTTAAGTAGGCAGATGTAAATCAGACAAATGAGCTTTTCTAATTCTATATACTGCACACACTTCACAGTTGTCTACACCAGTCTCTCTTTTTAGCCTTCAGCAGACACTATAATGATTTTTTGTTCTCTTGGACTATGAGTGTGTATGATGAAGGAAGCCTCTGTTTCCAAACAAGGAGGGAATTCAAGAAGAATTTGTCACTAAATGGGACAGCTAGTAGACTAAAAAAAAGAACTTTCCCTAGAAGTGTTCTTCCAATACAAATAATACAAAATGTACTGATGTAGCTTAGCTATGACTATGAAAACAGGGAAGTTGTTCAGTTTATTTAATTATGTTTGACTTTCTCTGATTTTAGATTATGTTTTCAATAAAAGTATTGGAACTCTGGATCATCTTGAGTTAAGTCTTTGCAAAGGAAAGTAAAACAAATGCAAAATGCTTCCATGTCAATGGAATACAACTAGAAAAATGTAAAGTTTTGTAGTGATGATAGGTAGATACAAATGCAAGTGAATTCCTTA
This sequence comes from Pyrocephalus nanus, assembly GCA_038380795.1. NCBI lineage: Eukaryota > Metazoa > Chordata > Aves > Passeriformes > Tyrannidae > Pyrocephalus > Pyrocephalus nanus. Next base: position 3,542,689 of record CM076262.1, on the reverse strand, counting down.
ATGGTCAATGTGTTCTACATTTCAGCAACATGCATGTTGGGAAAAAGAAAGTCTAATGAGAATGAGTTTTCAGGGACAGAAATTGAGATACAGCTACTGAATGTCATGTTTCTATTACTTCAGTTAATACAAACCTGAGAAGTAAACTTGAAACCTCAGAGAAAGTTATTTCATTTTGAACCTGAGTACATCTCTAGCCCTCTCACCAGTGTTGCTAGCAGTTTTATTAAAGGTACTTCCACAAAAAACAGATCTAAAGACTTTACAAAGCCTCATCCTGAAGCAATATTTCTGATGAGAAGAAAAATGTTTATTTCAGGATTTTTAGGGCAGGGACCAGTTATGATTTGCATTTCTGTTTCTCTCAGCTCTTGGAACAAATTATTTCTTTCCTGTAATTCTGCTGGCTAAACTGTGCAAGAATGGTTCTTGTTAAGTAACATTACAACCTTCAGTAAAGCTGTAAGAAAAAGTGAACTAGATGGGACAAGTGCTTTAAGCACTATGAAACTCTGAATTGAAATGTTTGATAGGCGCCTTTTTTTTTTTTTTTTTTTTTTTTTTTTCCCTAATAGGTCTCTGAAAAATACTGTTCTGGCTTAAGCAAATTACAGGCCAGGGTCAGATCTGCAGCCGGTATGCACTGGCATTAACAGCCAAGAATCTGGTCTCCATTAAACAAGACATTTTACTACATTAACTCTGACAAAGTTCAAAGATACAAAAGAAGATGGTATCTCTCTACACCTAGAACAGCTCATGTCCAGATTTTCTGAAACCCATATGAACAAAGTGGGATTGAGGCTTCAGAAACTTAAAAAACCCTGCCTCTGCTGTCTCTTTCACAAAATAACCAGTTACCTAAGTGTAAATTCCTAACCCAAGGTGCTTGTGATGCTGATTCGGGCATCTCCAAAGCTAGCTTCTAGCTTGCTGGGCAATCAGGCAACAGGTTTCTTTGTGGATCTGGTTCTGAGAGAAAGCATTGCTGAAGACAACTGAATCAAACAATAATGTCACAGACAGACACTGAAGTGGAAATGAGATGACAGTTTTAGTTAAAGTCTGTAATTAAATACAATAGCTGACTAAGGAAAACTTATGATCAAAGAATCTTAAAACAAATATAACATTCATAATGAGAAAAATGAACGAAATTAAACAAGAAACACAACAGTAAATAAATAACTTGAGGCTCATGATTCACTGTATCAAATTACTAGAAATGATGCAGAGTAACTCAAAGTAATATCCTAAAATATAAGAAAAATAGAGAACATCAAGACACATAAATATAATGTCCATCTATCTGATGTTTATAAATCAGGCAAGTTAGAGAAAGGACAAACACATTGGTCAAACAAATACCAGGTAGGGAGGAGGAGGTTTTTACAAAGATGCATAAGATTGCAGCAGGTAGTCAAAAATCAGTATTACAAATAAGAAAGGTTGTGACTCACACGTATTTGTAGATTGCTGTGTGAGTTCTGTTATATTAACAAATTGGTCAGGCTCTAGTACAGACACATATCCTGAACCAACTTGAAATTTGTGGTTGTAATGTAGTACATCTTGGCTGCTCAGAACTAAGCCGTGACAGCAAATCCATGTGCTTTGGAAGTGCTAGCAAAGGAAAATCTCTTCTATCTGTAAGAAAGATCTTCCTAAATATATATGATCAATAGGATGTTATATGCATTCACATTCATTATAAAATTACAGTATGTTAGTTTCCTTTTCTAAGAAGACAAATTTAACTTCATAATTTCTCTGCCTTAAGCATGTCTTTGTGGAACAATCTTTTAATTTTTAAAATAACTGATTTCCTTAACATACTACTTCATTAAAAATATACATACTATTGGTAAGATCCAATGGTTGGAAAACAGCATTCAAAAAATGTTTGCCTAGCATTCATGTAAGAGTATTTATCCCTAAGAAGGGCCAAAGGATTGTAATTTTGTCTCAGTTGCATATCTGTCAAAACTATGAATGAAATGACTGCTCCTCACATCTTTCCAATTGGAAGCAGTGAAAATAAAAACCATCAGGGGCCTCAGCAACTGGGCAGTCATGTTTTGGAGCTGTCAGGGAGGCTGCTGCCCCCATTTGATCGAAATGGAATGTCTGGACTTCTTCACTGGAAGAAGACAGGTTCATTCAGTCTTTTTCTTATTTTATCATTTTTGTTGCCTACCTGATAATTTTACTGGCTAGCATGCTCTATGGGTATTTGAAGCACCACAGTACCAGTCTGATTAGTGTTCCATTTTCTGAAGTATCCCAAGGCAAATTTTCAGACATCAGTATTCGTGACAGTTTTCCACCACATATCTACCTAAAGACATGCAACTCAGGAAACAGAGTGGGAGCTTTACCCTCCAATACGGGCCTCATCTACAGGTGGCACAAACCAAGTGCTTCCAGTTCCCCTTCACTGCATTTCACACTTGGTCTGCACAAATATTAGTGTATTCAAGATGTGGGAGAAGGCATCCATGTCTGTAAAAATATTTTCAGTCACACAATCTCTTATTGGTGTCTCCTTGAGCCTCTCCCACCCAGAGTCTCATTTTCTTTCTTCAGCTGGAAAATAATTAGCACTTCTTCTCTTGGACTAATTGATAAAAGTCTAATAATTTCTTTCTCTAATTTTCTTATTACTCAATTCATGTCCTGAGACAGTAATTTATTTGCTTTTTTGTTGGTTACATTTTGTCACTGCCACTTCATAGGAGTTTCCAATATGCTGCTGATTACATTTTCCCTTTTGGTAATGACTTGCTTTAGTATGAATTCCATTTTTCTTTGCACTAACTGGAGTATCTTCCTGGCTAACCTGTTTAATTTCATGGGATATCACTGGTCTCATACAAGGGGTAAGTATCCCCTTAAAACTGGAATGTATCATGTATCTGTCCTGTTACACTAGTGATGATTAGCTAGGCAGGCAACGCTAGAGAAGGAAGAGCAGCTCTCCTATCCCATAAACATGAGCCAGTGTCATGAATTAAATGAAGAAACTTATCTCAAGGTAGACACTATCAGACTACACCCTGCCTCTTTCACAAGATTTGATTTGTTTGTTTGTTTGTTTCTGCATCTGTGTTGCAACATGCAATATTTTATTTTATAGCTTTCATGTTCTAAGGCTTTATATTTTTGTTCAACTACTGACCTGAACTACTCAAAATAAAGTGCTGGTAAAGATTAGTTTAGAGCTAGGCACTTTAATCAGGGAAACAAATGAAACAATATTATATTCCTATTCAGAAATTTTAAACAGCTTACTGTAACCATATTTTTTTTCAAATCCTTTGCTGCAAATGCAAAACAATATCATGATAAAAATAAAATATTAGACTTGTCACAGTAAGTCATCTTTGAACAATTTATCAAATTCTGAATTTTCTGCAGATTAATAATGCTTGTCCATCAGAAAGCAAAATTACTTATCCTGTGATGTGTCTAATTGCATATTTTCATCTTCCATGGAAAAGGCCCATGACAATAATTAATACCTAATGCTATATACACCACAGTTTGGGGTGTTGCCTAGCAACCAGCATCCTGTAGGCTTCCTAAGGGGCCTTAACTGAAGGCAGGGGAGCGATCCTTTCACACTGCCATGGACAAGAAGCAGCTTTGTTCTAGGCTGCTGCTCTGTTCTGGTTGTTTCTAGAGTGATCTCTGCAAAACAACTCTCCCTTAAGAGGTTATATATCTGAAAAGCTTTTCAGAGGCCAAACAGAGGCCAAAAATTCTGCACATGTTGATTTTTTTTATACTTTGGGATACCTTTTACCTTCAGAAATACAACCACTATTCTCTTGTTATCTACCAATAAAGAGTCTTGTTTTCAAAAGAGGTGTTTCTGTGAGTTCATTTATACTTCTAATTGGAGTAGCTTACCCTCCAAGACAGGATGTCATGCCGATGTTTTTCACAACCAACTGTTTTTTGGACAAACTAGATATTGAATTTAAAAGAGGACTCTCATTGTGAAGGGCTTTTATATAAATACTGCTGTATCTCAGTGGTATATACAGTAGAGAGTATAATAAATTTCACTTGAAAGCAGTCCTCAGCTGTAAAAGCATTCCTTTTTGACAGTGTCATTTTTTAAAGTACCAGTTCATTTCCATTGCAATTTCTTTATCTTGGCAAAGGGACATCTAAATCTCATTTCATTAAATGAATATATTTACTCAGATGGTCACTTCAATAAGAGCAAGAAGCTGGAAACCAGTATTCCAGGATTTCCCTTCTCAGCTACAGTTTCCAAACTGTTCTGTGGCCCTTATCAAGTCACTGATCTTTCCTTTGTCTTTGTTTTTACACTGAAATAATGGCCAAAATATTGTCAGACCCAGAAAGATTGTGGTGCTTACTTAGTAGCTGTTGTTTATTTGATAGCCCTTAAGAAAATGTCACCAATATCAGGACATATTTAATTGTGTCATAAATAATGCAGAATTTATATAGTTTTAAGCTAACACATTCAACATTATTTGAATAGAAAAAGATACAGCAAAAATTCTGATGTTAAAGTGATCATTTTATTGATAGGACCATGTAATACATATTCCAGGATCTAGAAGAGGTTAGGCTAACTGATTGGTAATCCAGTCCTAGGTTAGTATGAATCATATTTTGTAGCAGTTTTAAAATAACATAGATCGAATATTACATAAATATTTCTTCCTCCAAATCCACTGACTTTCTTTTTTTCCTGTCTTTGTCCTGCAGCAAGATTATTCAATCTCTTGAGATATTTTGTAAAGTCATTATATTCATACAAATTTCTGACTGCAGTAGATCTTCTGTAGAGCTTTTGGCTTTATATTCATGCTCAGTCTTGAAACCTCCGAGGAAAGTGTCAAGGCACAGAAGGCAAGAGAGTCCCCAGCATCCATTACGAGCTGGTGAAACTCAGAAGCCAAAAGACTCTTCTTATTTTTGAAATAAAGCTAGTTTGTATTCATTTTTTGAATTTAATTCCCACTTATTTTCCAGTATGGTAGGCAAATGACACATTGGGGACCAAAGTCCCATACATTCTAAGTGATGGTGTACAATATCTCAATCTTGAGGGACATGCTGAGCAAAAGTCTAATGAAAGATAACCTTACGGATATCCAGAATTTAAATGGTACAGCAAAGGCAGAATCCCTAATCCCTGACATAAAGATTTTTGTTCAGTTATACATCGAAAGATGCTTGCACTTGACAGGAAAAACTAGACAGGGTTATCTCTCTCTTGCTCATTGCTTTTCTTCTGTCTGCTGCCTCATTTACATGTAAGTAAGTGAATTTTGCACACATACAGAATGCCACATGAATTATAATTTTGCCTTTTTAACTTATGATTTCACAAAGTCTGTTGCAGTGAATGATTTTTTTCTGATTAAAACATTCATCAGAACTCGTGTTAACCATAAACTTGAACCACAGACTTACAAGTGAGTTACCTACCTTTGAGTAGGTAACTATGAGTCTTGGCAATACGATCACATTAGCTCAGTTTATGGAACAAACACACACACACACACACACAGAGAAATCTCTTGTCTTTTCATAGGATAGTTTTTCAACTTTGAGAGTATAAATAGAGTTACGTTGCAAAGGTTGAATTGCATCAGTGAGTAAGTGCATCACTTTCCTACAGGCAAGCAATTTTGCCGCTTTATTCTAGCAAATGCTTGTTTTCCAGGTGGGAATTAACTCCTCAGCACAATGATTTCTGTTCTGTGTCAGCAGCACAGGAGCTAATTCACTGGGGCTGTGGTTCTACAGTGTCAGTGTCAGAGCTAACACTTATTGAAGTAGCTTTGTTTCATTAGTAACGGAATTTTTCCCTTGTGAAGCATTTCAATATGGAAAACATTTCATTGCCAAGCCTCCACACAGACGTTGAATCCAAGTGCTAAGGTAGTTACCACCTTAGTGAGACTGATCCTTCTTGCCAATAAATTGATTACCTCCCCTGAGATTTTATTTCTACAGTTACAGAGTAAAGGTCCTCTTGAAGCTGTTTCATGTGCTGAATGCCCACATACAGTGCTGTGCTTGCCCAGGGAGCTCTTGGAGCCATAGCAGGGCTTTGGCAGAGAGGACAGCTTCCACTGTGTGCACTACCATTCCAATTCCAGGCGAGTTTCTTCTAAGATACAGAGGTCCATTTTGGCAGTGGTACAGCTTCATCTCTCCAGGGGGGCATCTAGCAATCCAATTTTGTTCACAGGATGTCAACAGCAGAAGAAAATTGCAAAATTAACCTTTTGTATAGTGAAAAGGAGCAAGTGCCTAAACAGTAGGGTTAGCAATCAAGGGATTATTGCGGGGGGGGGGGGGGGGAAGGGGGAGAAAGAAAAGAAAAAAAGAAGAGATTCTTCAATAAAGTGATTTAATAATCACTGAACAAAATAATTGCATCATGTGGTGATTCATGGGCAAAGAGTTAAATTCCAGAATGAGGTAGTGTACTTCCCAGCACTGCAGATCACTGCATAACTCCTGCCAGTGAAGGAACAAATTCTTCCACGTCTGGCACTTACACCACGAATTCCCCTGCCTCCTGCCACTACAGCCAATATGATCACAGCAGCAAGCATTTGTCCTGTGTCCAGAAAAAAATGTGGAATTTTTGCTTGGAAGTGCTGATGCCTGTAAAAATATGTTAGTCATCATGCCTACTTAGGGAAACTGGTTTTGAGAATTTTTGATTCCTGCAACTTTATTGCTTCAGTTAGAAATCTCTTCTGGATTTACTTCACATTCCTTACTGGTGCCAATGAGAAGATGAATGAAAAAGAGAACTAAAAGAGGGCTTTTAGCTTTTCTGAATATTTTCCTACATTTTCAATCTAATAATTTTAACTGTCCTATACCTTTCTGGTATTTAAAAAGCTGTATGCACTCCTTTTTGTCTTGACAGCAAATGAGTCTTATGTATTTGAACTCCAGGGAGATAGAGTGTGATCTTTTTGCATTACATAGACTGCAAGACTTCTCTAAAATAAATGCTTCAAATTCATAGGCTGTACCCACTTTTAGTTTCTGGATTCTATTCTGGGCTCTGATTTCCAAAATTCAGGCACAGCAAACACTCAAATTTTAGATTTCAGCTGGAGTGAGCTTTACCTCCCCTTGTGTTAAAATGACGACTCATTTAGAATCCTCCTGCTCAAGGTTAACTTTTTGAATTGTCACCTGTAATTTTTAGATATTTACAGGATGTTACACTATTGGCAGAATTATGTCATTCAAGGTGAAGGCTCAGTGATAGCAGCTTTCTCTTTCTCTGTAAAAGATACTTAAGGATCTTGTCATTTTGTTCTTTCATATGATGTGAGGTTTGCAGTAGACACTAAATGCTTCATTTTATGTTTTAAACATTAAAACAAAATCCATAAACATTCAAATAACCTTTCCTGAGATGTCAGTAATGTTGACACACAGAACACTGCATTTTTCCCCCTTTTGCTGTGCATTTTTCCCTTTCTAAGCAGACTCCAGCCAATTTTCAGCACTCCAGTCATGCGAATCACGTTACCAGCTTACAGTAGTATTCAGCACCATTGAATTTATGCTCATAAATAAACAATTCCAACACTTTTTTTTTTATCAACTATGCTCCTTCTCCATAGTCAATTAAAGCATCTCTTCTGTTCATGCCTACTGGAGATTCTATTTTGTTCTTGATGCTTTCATTTTTGTCTCCTTCCACCTTTCTTTTTATTGTAAGTTTAACATCATCTGAAGCAGCCAACATGCCTTCTACAATACTGATTCTATTTCTATTGAATTTCACCTGGACAGTGGTGTGCCATCTTCCAAAGAAAGCAACCCCTTCTTCAAAAAGTCCAAGTTAATGGTTCAGAGCTCTGTATTGCTTATAGGTCTTCAAAACCATAGTTCCTGAAGAGGTGATTAGTGCAGTAGTTGAATTTTGTTGGTTGGCTTGGCTTGATGAGTCCTATATGAGGGTGATGGCAGAAATGTCTTAAGTTTGTACTGGGTTGACCACTGGAGAGATTGTGACGATACAGTGATCGATTACTTTTTCTTGGATATCCAATATTCTGTAAAAATTTATCTTGGAACTTTGGCATCTCCCGCTTGCTGTGTGCCACCTCTCTCTAATCACAGGAAAGAAATACATTTAAAACTACTCTGTAAGGCCTACTCCTAGGCTTGAGCTTTTCTTTATGTCACTCAAGCCAGATAAAACTAGAACAGCAGAAGAAGAGTTAATTCCACTCAATTTGCCAGCTATGTGCTAGTAGTAAAACAAAGAGCACTGCCGACATCCAACAGAGCACCTTCCTCTGAGAAAAGCAACTCCTTTGCCTTACTGTAGTGATAAAATTGTCTGTAAAAGCAAAGGCAATTTCTTCTCCTAGAAGGGCTCTGACTTAGCCATGAATTAAAAAAGTGTTTTGCCCTGTATAATGCTATAAGGCATAGCAATGACAGTGCACTATGGGAGCAGTCATGAGGTCATGCTGTCCCTCACTTTGAACTCATTCATTATGTGTGTAGCTCTTGTATTACCAAGGGTTTAAAGCCAGTTATGAGAAAGGATGTCAGTAGCATAAACCAAATAACCAGGGAGTAACTAAGACCTTGTCCAGTGATGCAGTACTAACAATCAAGGAAAAACACGTTTCCTACCTTGAAGATGATCCCAAGTGTGAGGTGTTCTTTGTGCAGGAAAACCACAAACACATTTGGACCCCACCACCATCACTGATGATGCAGTGGTTGCTGTGCAGCACAAGAATCTACTCACAGTACTGACTGGCAATATCTAATACAGATTTTAGTGCTCTCATGCCAACCATAAGCCTTGTTTCTGTCATTAAGAAAAAGAATGAAGAAACACAAATATGCAATATAATCTCATACAATTACAAACATCGAAAATATTTTCAAAATGTTGTGACAAGTCATTTTATGACATAAAGAAGAAATATAGACTATTCCTCCTTCTAAAGAATGACTGTCATCTTTTTGACCACAACAGCAGGTCAAACTACCTATAATACAGATGATGTGCTGGATATTAGTTGTCTGGGGACAGGCTTTGAAATGAAGTGTTGCTGGTCCATCTATCTATTAATTTTTTGCTGGCTGAGATGTGAGCACTCCTATCTCTCTCAGAAATCAATCTAAATTTATCTTCAGATGAGGAAAGAGAGATCAGTTCTCAAGTCTGAGATGGAAAGCTATGACTAATCTAATATTCATTGTTATTTTGATAAATGTACACTTGGTAATTGATAAAATATCAGCTAAACCAGTTTCTGATCTCAGCAGAGCAAGAGATAAATGATATAGTCTTTGCTGTATCATTGTTGTGATGCAGATGGAGTTAAAAAATAGTACTTACACAGTATGTTGCGTTCATGCTTTGTAACAACTCAGAAAGACACATAAGTAACTGTGATGGTCAGCAGATGATTCTATTGCAACAGGGAAATCCTGGCCATAACAATGGTAGATGGGAATCAATAAGAGAAAAGATATTCTCAAACAATTAAAAAAACTTTAGTATTTAAAACCATTCTGGAAAGGAGTAAGTATGACAGAGTTCATAGGAAACAAATGACTTTTCATTGAGTTTCTTGAAGGCAAACCACCAAACACTCTTCCAGATTTGCATAAATAATAACTATGAGCCATGTATGTTACTTTGCCATCAATAAAATAGGCAAGCAACAATTTATTCTAAACAAATTAAATGGTAATAGAGTGCTGGGAACTGAGAAAAACAAGTTATTTTAGGCTATGTGTCATCAATGGAGTTTCTCAGCTTCAGTGGTGGAAAGGATGTGAGCACTTACTATAGTTATAAAAATGTAAAACTTCAGCAAGAGGAGACCTAGATAATTTTTAAGGAGAAAGAAAAAACAAACCCTCAACCAGAAAACATCTGTTTAACTCAATTTTATGCACCCTATGATGGATCCTATAGAGTGCTTTCTGCTCACGCTGTTCAGCGTACATTTACATTACGGCTGGAGTTTATTGCACTAATCACTCATCAGTTTCCCTTTTGGTAATGTAAAGAGGAAACATTCATTCATGGTTTTACTTCCATTCTTCGGTACAGCATGCTTAAAGAACATTTGCTGTCTTTGATCAATGCATTGGTCCATTTCTGTGTGGTCGCGGTGTCAAAGGAGTTAGTCCAGCATGAATTTGGGCAGCGCTATGAAAGAGGAGCCTGACGGGGCTCACAGGAGCCTGCTGTTGGTGGAAGCCTTATGTGACTGCAGAGTGAGCAGGGTTGCAAATCCAGCTTATAATGGATGTAAATTGGTTCCAGCGGAAGGTACATTTGGATTTGGTTTTGGAGTAGGTCCCCATTGTGAGGGCAAAGCACCAGGCCAATACTTTGAGGAACCTGGAGATGGGCAGTGCAGCAGAAGTGGAGGGATGCTCCTGGGTGGAGGACATTGAGCCTCCATGGTAGTCGGTTCAGCTCAGCTGCCAAAACCTTCCTCTGGTGTTAGAACAGGATTTAGCTTTGGTACCTGCCTGGAATGGCAAAGGGCAATCCCAGTCAAGGTGGGCTTCAGCACTGGGTCTGAGAGGTGCCAAAGCATTGGGCCTGATACGTTAGAGGTCCACCCTTACACAGGCTCTGAAAATATGCCTTGAAAATAACCCAGCAAGCAATGGCTGGCAGCAGAAATATTCCCTCAAGTCCCTCCACAGGGCACGGGGAGGGACAGATGACTCCTCCAGTCAGCACCCCTCGAAAAGGGAACAAGCAGATTTGCCCTTCCCTCAAAGACTTCAGCTGGTTTAAGGATCTCACTGATCAGGTAAGCCAACCCCACTGCAACTCCCCTTTTTTTTTCGCCCCGTCCATAATCTTTATTTTCCTTCTCCTGCTACCAAGACGCGGGGGAGGGCAGGGAGGAGAGCAGTGTCTGCGTGGGGCCCGGGTAGCGCGGTGGCGAGGACACTCCCCTCTGCCACCATTGCGCGCCGACCGCCGGCGGCGGGGTCCCGCTCCCCCTCCGCCCGGCCCCGGGCCGCCGTATGGCGGACGGGGAGCGGGTGGGTGGGGAACTCCGAGCGCCCACCGGCGGGAGTCGCTCGCCTCGGCCGGCGCAGGGGCGGCTCGGCTCGGCTCGGCTCGGCTCGGCAGCCCCGCCTGCGCGGCGCCGCAGGGGTTAAGCGCCCCCGCTCCCGGCGGGCTCGCTGCCGGCGGGGAGCGGGTTAAGCGCCTGGCGGCGGGGGATCCGCCACTCGGCTCCGCACCGCGCTCCGCGCCGGAGCCGAGACAGCGGGAAGATGGCGACGGAGGGAGCGAGCGGCGAGCCGGGCTCTGGCGGGCAGGAGGACTTGGCGGCCACGGCAGCGGTAACGGGCCTGGCGGGAGAGGGGAGTGCGACCCAAGCCGGAGCGGGGAGGGCTCCCCGTGGGGTTGGGAAGAAGCGGCGCTTGGAGACCTGCCTCTCCCGCTCCGTCCCTCCGCCCTCCTTCTCTCTCCCCCGGGGCGGGACGGGGCTCGCTGCGGGACCCGCCGCCGCCGAGCCCCGTCCCGCCCCAGGCAAGAACAGAGGGGCGCGGGGTCTCCCTCCCTGCTGCCTTCTCTCTTCCCTCAGCAGGGGCGGCGGGTTCTCTCCCCCATTGTTCCTTCCCGCTGCTCCGGCGCGGGGTGGGCGTGCGGCGCCCCTGAGGGGCACGGAGGGGGCTCCTCTCCCCGTCTTTTTTCTCTCTCACCCGTCCCCCTTTTCTCGCCGCTTCCCACAGCGAGGGGGCTGCGCTCCGGCGCTTCTGGCGGGCTGAGGTGCTGACAGTGGCCGGGGCACCGGGACCTGTCAGACCGGGGTGGGGGCGAAATGTTGCTCATTAACCCTTTGCCGGGCCCGCAAGGCGTTTGGCTTTCACCTTTCTCTCGTGAGGCATTTTCGGCGCTGGGGCACCGTCCTTCCCCCCGCCCCAAGGCCCCGTCCCGAGCCGGGTGACGTCTCCGCTCCCGGGCCCGCGCCCCACGGGCAGGATCTGACGCCCCGCTTAAAATATCTCCAAAAGCTGAGCAGAACCTCCCTCCCTGCCGGTGTGTCCTTTCAGCGGGTGGGTGAGGCGGCTGGAAGGAGGCGGAGAGATGCAGTGCCGTGCCAGGCGGTGGTTCAAGCGCTGCCGGGGGCAGGCTGCACTCCCCTGGGTTAGCGCTGGGCTCCCCGACCCCAGACAGGGAGGCAGGGCTCGTCCCCTCCATCGCTCTGCGCCTCCGCTGGGCCCCGGCTCCTCACCCGTGCTCTGGCAGACCCCCCTCAGCCCGGCAGCTCTCCCTCGCCCGGTGCATCCCAGACGTGGTGTAGTCCAGCCTGCCTGGGGATCTCCCGGGAGAACCAGCCCCTGGTACTCACCTGGCTGACAGCCGCAGGTCCAGGGTCAGGCTGTAGATGCTCGGCCTCGTAGCAATATGCAAAGTTCAGGGCAGTAAAACCGCGATGGTTCGCCTTCTGCTTGGGGTCGTTCCTGAAGGCGATGTTCCCCGAAGAGGGGGAATACTAGTTTATCTGAAATTTAGGTTATTGCTGGCGTTTTATTTTTTATTGGTTTGTTTACTTTCAAACAGGCACTACTTCTTATCTGAAACCTTGTTCCAGCTGTGAACTTCATTGTCCTTATGTGTTTTAAAATCTGCAGTGTAATGGAAATTGAGTTTTACTTAAAAGAAGTAAACCTTACACAGTGAATATTTATAACATTTGTCTTTTAAAAGAATGGCATAACCATGGCATAAATGAAAATTAAGATAAAAATTCATAAAAGTAAGCAAATACTTTAAAGCCCTGGTTTTGACCAAAAATATTCATACTAAATTCTTTGGTATACTCATATTAATACTGCCTTAATTTTCAGTTTTAAAAACTCAAACAAGTAGCTTGTAATCAAGTAGCACTTCTATATTGCCCTGTTAGGCAGTGCAGTATAAGCCACTCATGCAATTTGGTGTTCTCATTGTGAAAAGTAGGAGTGATAGCTCTACACTGCACACTGATTTTAAAATTTGTTTTTAAAACTCAAGAGATGCTAGGATGCAAACTGTGTTGCTCTCTAGCAAAAATAATGCCCATGATTGAGCCAAAACAAAGTATATTTTTAAAAATTATTGCTTTAATTTGTAGTTTGCCTTCAGTCATTAAATATTTAATATTTTTATCTTGTTTTCCTTACCAATATAAAATTGTATTGTTGATTTAATTTTATCTCTTGTACAGGAAAGTAAAAAGAACATCTCCGTGCAATGAAATTATTAAAAAAGGTGTTCACAATACTCTAGTATTTCCTTTGAAGGGGTTAATATGAATAGCTTATTTTCTGTCTTTAAAGTCGAAATACAGAATTATGAATTGGGTCACCTTGCTTATTTTTTGGATAACCTTAACCATTTAGGTGAATATCTTCTAATTCACACTAAAGTTCAGCTTATAATGAAGTATTGTGTTAGGGTTTTTTGTTGGCCTTTTTTTTTTTTTTTTTTTTTTAGGTGTCAGAATCCTGATTGCAGAAATGGTGCAGTAAAAAGCTATGAGACTGATATTTGTAATACTAATGTGTTAATGTGTAAATTTTATGGTGTAAACAAAAAGTTTGTAACACAGGACATACTGTAGGGTTTCCTGATACTAAATACTATTACTGTGTCTTGATACACTATCAGCAACATCACTGGGAAAAAAAAAATACTTTTTCTGCTCTTTTTAGAAGCACTGTAGAAAAGGAATGGAAGTACCTCCCTCCTTCCTTTTTTGCATTCACCAGGGAATTTGACTGAAAAAACCTGGACTGTTCTATAGTGTGTTACATGTAGGAACAAAGCTGATAATCTTGTAATTCTGAGTTTCCTTGGATGAAGCACAGAATTTGGTAAAGCCATCACTTCTTTCCCACAAAATACTGCTATTTTTATCATTGTAAGGATGGCAAGGAAAAATGGCAGGGGAGTGGTTCTGGTCGTTTTTCATACCTGCACAGCATGATTGTGCTGAAGTCAGGGAAATTGTGTTGGTGCAATTTGGACTAGAATTGAGAGAAAACATCTGTGTGTGTGTTTTAAAACATCTCTGAATGACTTCCATCTGCATAATGTCTACTGATAATGATTATATAGTATCAAGAAATAATCCAATTTGACAGTCTTTTTGTTGAAACATTGAACATCAGCCTGCTGTGCATAGAGGGTTGGCGTGTCACACACTATAGTGTTAGTGTAGCTTTAAAAAAGCCTATGAAAAGCCTGTTATGTCAATCATAAAGTTTGTTAAAATTATTCACTAAAATTTTGAGGGTTTATTTTGCTTGACTAGTGATCAAAAGCATAAATGTTATTTTACTCTCAAAGACAGTACCTTCTGCTGTCTGTAAAGCTGTACATATAATGGATATTGATAGAGCAGAATCTTGACTCCTCTAAAATGTGTAGGGATTTTGCTGCTGTCTTCATCAGTGACATTGAAAATGATGTGTACACACACCGAAGGATAACTCTGGGTTGTTGTGGGTCACATAACAGGAAAAAAACTTACACTATGTAAAAACCTATCAATAGTAAAAAAAAAAAAAAAAAGATAAGTGAAGAGAAATTCCATGACACTTTGAGATGACAATTTGGGATATTTTATGCTTAGCTTGGTAAATTCACTCTCTATCGATCTCTAAGAGTGTTCATAGTAGAACTGCCATATAGTGAAATGCTAAATTATGGGTTGATCATATCAATTATACAGGCTGATTTAGATCAGTTGGAAAGATTCTTGTCTGAAAAATACTGCAAGTAGCAGAAAATGAGACCATAGCCTTGAAAATTGAAGACTAAATCTTATTAGAGATTACATCCTGGAAAATGGTCACCTGCAAAAGGACTAACTAGCCCTGTGCTCATCTGAATACAAATTCTCAGTGTAGTGTTATTGTTCAGAGTTAGTCTCTTCTAGTGAGATGTGTGATGCTGTTGTGGTGCATGTAGCTGAGGTGCAGAGAGAGCACAATTCTGTCTGTTTTAGCCCTGCTGCTTCTCTGTGATGCTTCTCTGTCTTGATCCACGTTGCGGTGATATACTTCGAACCTCCTTTCTTTCTCTCCTCTGTCTTCTCCAAACTATGGCACTGCTTTTTCTGTGCCTTCTATTCCATGACCTGCGGCTCATTCTCTCTTCCTGTGTTGTGAAGATCTTTGGGGATGAGAAAAGAAAGCCACAGAATGTAGTCTACTTAGTAAATGCTCCTTTCTCTTCCAAATGTGGACTTATCACACTGCCTGTCATTAGAGGTGAAGTGCAGGGGGCAATGCTCTGAACTGGATGTGTGAAAGTGGCATGGAGGTGCAAAGCTGTAGGACGCAGTTCTGTTGTTTTCCCAACCACCTTGGCTTCATTTGTGTAAGCATTGTTTTGGCCTCAGAGGGGATATAGCAAGATAGGAATAGAGATGGAAATTGGGACAGGAAGGAAAGAGCTCAGGAAGACAGCAGTTTGAGATCTGACTCTGCACCTGCTCCTACCCAAGGAAGGGATCAGTTGATTTACAAAACCTGTATAATTCTTGAATATGTAAACCAGAAAGTGCCAGTTAGGCTTAGGGAAGATGTACTAGTATGTACCTTTAGTTCACAAATGATATGTAAATTTAAGCTTTCTTGGGCATTGCTCTTTCAGTTCTCCTGTAGCCCAAAATAAGTAAAATTATGGAAGACTTAGAGGTAGCTTCAACAGTGTGTACCTGTATCTGTACCTACTCATATATATTTCCCTTAAAAGTGACTTACCTGAAAGCAACTTGTTGAATAGAAATTACCCATTAAATCTAAGTAAGAATTTAAACATCATTATTGAAGGTTTATGGGCCCAGATCCATAAAAAAAAATATGTAGTTACCTAACTTGCACTGAAATAAAAAATTATGAAATAACTTTGTCGCTGTTAATAGATTGCAAACATGTTTTAACAACAATGACAGTATCTGGTTGTGTATAAAGGTCAATGTCTTACTAATTTTGGAGGAGTTAGGGGCTGGGTTTTTTCTTGTTTCCAAAATAAATTTCCCAGCTCTGAGGTATAGTATATTTATGGTTAATGTTGAAACTGTTAAAAGTTTTGCTGTTAGATCAAGCCAAGAAAACCCACAAACAGCTAAACAAAACCTCCCCCATACCTTTTAAAGAAAACCTTTGAAAAACCCAGAAAGCAAGGGAGCTGTGCTTGGGAAGAGGAGTGCAGAGTAAGCAGGTAACTTCATGTGGTGAGCAATCCAATAAAAGTCATTCAGCTAATGGATGGGCATAATTAAATGCATGTACAGTGACCTCATGATCCCTCAGGTATGACTGTGAAATTATATATGAGTCTTGAATGTTAACATCAGATGATATTTACTTCAGCAAGAAGGTCCATGTTAGTTGAGGAGCAAGTTCAACAACATTGTTTTCCCTTGGAAGATATTTTTTTGCCTTAATATTTGTTTCTGTTACTAAGAACATTCCTAAAGGTCATATCGTACTTCTTAAGTTCATCTTGGATGAGGTGGGAAGTGGACATGTATTTTTGTGTCAGATAACTTCTGATGAAGTGTAGGATCACAGATTCTTACCCTAGTTTCAGACTAAAGAACAAGCCTTCCACAGCCAAAGCAATAAATTGTGGGTTTCCCTGAAGTATTCACGAATACTGAGTGATATTATAACCACTTCTTTTACCAGTTTCTCTGTTTGCAGAGTTTTCTTTATTAGAAAAGGACTAGGATTCATTTGACCACAGACCCACTTCCTTTTATAGTTGGTGGGGTGAAGTAAGTGGTTAGAAGGAACAACCTGGTTTAGAAATAAGTTTGTGAACTTCTCTGCTTTTGAGTGAAGTGACTTAGGCAGCTGGTACTTGGAGGTATAGGGGAAGGTATGGATGGGGTTCAAGACACTTAAATTTAGGTGTCTATATGTATGCACAGTGTTTAATATCCTATTAAAGTCGGTGGAGCCATGAGCAAATAGTTCTGTTGGCTGGCAGCTGAACAGCTTTTTTGTCTGTTTGACTAGGCTGGTCAGTCAAAGGGACATCAGGCACTGGCTTACATAGCTGGTAACATTAGGTACCTCACTTGTGTAAATACATTCAAGGCACCCACCTTAAGGTGTCTCGGTCCTATCTTGCAGGCTTCCTTTAGTGGCCCATATGTGGTGCTCTGGGGTATCTTAGCTGGCCTTCTGCTGCCAGTCCAGTTGCCCTGGGTGATTCTCCTAAGTTTTGTATCATATCTACCTGTCCTAAAAAACTATCTCTGGTCCCTGGGACATTTCAAATCCCACTAATACTTCTCCATGGGAAATTAAAGATAATTAGTCAAAATACATATTTATATTTGGTCAGATGAGTTGTACCTGGGGGATATACTTGATGTTTTAAAACATATGAATCATGGTTGCGTTTCCCTGGTGCAGCTGTTTCATGGGTCTGACAAATGTGAGGCCGTTATTATACTAGAAGTTTACTTCGTGTAGCCTAAAAGGTGATAGCAAACCCTTTTTTATCTTTAGAATCTTTTCTTGGAAGTCTACTTCTGAATCCTCAAGAAGATGTGCCTTGATTGGAACTCACTATAAAATATGTATCTACAAATGTAGATATGTACCTTTCCCTTTCCTTCTGAAAGGACTATGGTTTTTTGACAGCTTTTCCTTATGTGTTTTCCTGTACACCATTTTTATACTTCTCCGCTCCCCACTCCTGTCCTTTTACTTCAGCCCTCAATTATGTTCCATAGGTTTCTTTCCCAAGTCCTGGGTTATTACCCATCTTCAATTTTAAAAGGCTTTGTGAGCAAGAAGGAGCTTGTTTTCCATGGTCATTTGTGATTAATTCACAGCTAACTTGTTTCTTACCTGTATTCTGTTTAGGGAAACTACAAAGTTGGGGCTTTTATCCTGTAACTATTTATTCAGGCTCCTGCTAAAGGCGGCAGAGTTTTTAACAGTTGCTGTGATAGCAGAATGAACAGAACTTCTGTCTCCTGAGGTTGTCAGTACTGTCAACTGGGCTAGGTCAGCAAAATGAACTATTGGCACTGCCAATCCCTCGCAATATTTTTTTTTTTTTTTTTTAGGGAGAGCAGTGTGATGAACTTAACCATAAATACTTTTACTCTTTCTACTTCTAAATTTGTATGCATGTGGGAAGGAGTCCATTCTGTTCCCGTGCCTCATGGTGACTTTCCAATTCCATCCTCTCTCCATCTTATCCAAAGGTGATGGAGGTGGTAAAGTGCACGTCCACTATGTTCACTGTTGTCCTGAGAAGACCTTCTCTTGTTCAGAATTGATGCTTTTTTATTCTTTTTGGTTCATGGCAGAACGTCTTTTAGTCTTTAGCAACGCTGGTAATCATTTTGCCTGGTCTGTTTTTGTGGTGCACATGCAGGCAGTTGAATGAGTTTTAGCTAATTAGCAGTTTACTCTATTGTCAGTGGACTTGCTGCCAGGCAACATACACCCCTTGCAAAACTGATCTTGAAAAATAACATGTGGAGTTTTAGAGACATAGAGGATTGAAGTAGTCTTTTTAGGGTACTTTATTCTTATAAATCA
Source organism: Pyrocephalus nanus (assembly GCA_038380795.1). Taxonomy (NCBI): domain Eukaryota; kingdom Metazoa; phylum Chordata; class Aves; order Passeriformes; family Tyrannidae; genus Pyrocephalus; species Pyrocephalus nanus. The sequence goes on along the minus strand of CM076262.1, from coordinate 3,524,086 downwards.
AATAAACCAGACATTTTAAAATCTGAAAGAGATAGAGAAAAAATTCTCTTGTGTTTAAGTTGTTCATACCAAATGTCTCCCTGGGGCAACGTATTCAAGTATCTCTGTTTTAAAACCAATATAATGCCTATCTTGGTTACATAGTTGTTAAGCTGTTGGTTAAATTGTTACAGCTTGGCACTCTACCAGAGGTATTGCAGCTAAAACCCAGATGGCACATAAGCCATCAGCTACTAACAGAGTCTTTTATTTTCTGGAGATCTAAGACTTATTGCTCCACTGGAAGATGTTAGGAAGATTACTTTTCTAGATTTGAACAGCAGTTTTCTCTATGATTTGGCCAAGCAGTGCTCCATCTGAATAAGAACTTTGGGCAAGCCCACCGTGACTGACATCTTGATTCTCAGAAGATGGCACAGAGTGTTTGAGAGGGAGGATAGTTTCATTTTGTCATATGCTTTATCTACTCAAATGTCCTAAAGACATTTTTACAACTGTGCTTGAGAATGTGTTAGGTTTTTCAAACAATATATTTTAGTCTAGTTAGGGCAGGCCACATTGCTGCTCTGTAAGCGTTGATTCAGAGATGTGCATGGGGAGAAGGTGGGGTAGTGTCTTCAGCGTGTGAGTAGATTTGAGGCTGCTTATCCATAGTGAACCAGTCTAAGATGTCCTTAGAGTACTGGGAAAAAGTGGTCATTCTAATTTCAGAATTTGTCAAATGCAGTTATGAAAAAAAAAAGCTTCAGTGGGTGTAAAACTATTCATAAACAAGACCTGAAAAATGATGGTGTTTGTCTTCATTCTAAAAAACACCCTTTCTGTTTATCGGTCTTCCTGGTTGACTGTGGACAGTTTCAGGAAATTTTGTTTGTTCTACGTATGTATGTGAAGACTTATCTGGTAGAGTGTGTAGCATGGAGAGTGTGGGTAATAATAGGTTATGTTTTGGGGCTTAAAGATCAGAGGGCATCAAACAAAAGTAGCTGCTGGCAGACTGATGGCAAAGGTGGTGGCTCTACATACAACGTGAAGTTGTGCTGTGGAATGTTGTGGATTACACAGAGATTCAAAAAGCAAGGGGGTAAACTCACAGCAGATATGTCAGCTGAGGGCTGCTACATGCAAAATGACAACTTCTGGCTCAGGAGGTGAATGAGCTGCAAATTGCTGGAGGGTAGGAGAATATTTCTGGGAAGTATCATTATGGGTTTGTCTTGTTCAAGTGCTGATTTCAAGGCATCCATTATTGGCTGCTTTTGGAGCCAGGATGCTCGGTTAAGCGGGTTTTTAGTTGGATATGCTAGAACTGTTCATATTGACAGCGGTTTTGCTAGTTCTTATTTCAAGTTTTTAAAATTAAAAATATAAAAACTAAGTTACATATCTTGTTGGTATGTCTTTCTATAAACATTTCTGTGTTTGTTTATATCTAACCATAAATTACCAGAAAGCACTCCTAGTTGCTAGTTTTTGCTGTCTTTTCATATGTTCTAGTTCAAGGTGTGTACTTGAACAAAATTTATTGTAATTGTTTAATCAGATGCTTAGTTGAAAATCTCATCACTGCATCACATATGTTGAAGAACATCTCTGGTTTGTTAAGAATGGAAAAATGTTTTCATTTATGTCTTGTGAAAGACTGCAGAAATGAGAAGTTTCGCCTGTGATGTACAGTCTTTTGACAAAGACCTGTCCTGCTTATGCCTCCTAACAGGCTGAAGTTACTGATTTGGGCAAAGAGTAAGATCATGTTTCTTGTTCTGTACTTTTGTGGATGCCCCTCTTAACTTTGTCCCTGTCTATCAGAAACCTTGGGTGCCTTTTTTTGTCAGAGCAGACAAGCATATTTTAGAAAGATAATGTAGTGATTAAACCATTGAATAGGGACTTAAAAGACTGTTACTGAATATTACATTTTATACTACTTGCTTTGTATGTTTGGAAAAAATATCTCTGCATCAGTTTTGCATCTGGAAAATGGAGATTTTTTTTCCTCTATTATAAATTAAGTTGTATGAATAAATCAATTCCTATCTTTGAGTTATTAGGTTTTATGAAGTGGTTCATAGAAGAAGGAGGGTGGATAAGTGCATTCTGCTAAATGACTGAATTAAATTTAATAATTAGAAATGTTGAGAAGGAAATCTGCTGCAGCCTATGAGGTAAAATATAGTGAACTGACACTAGATTACATGAGGAACTGTGTAAGTTTAGTAACTTTTCACTTTGTATGTGTCCTTAGATCAGTGAGCAGTGTATAGAGTTGTGAGAAGCACTGTGAGAGGCTGCTGCAGCATATATTGGAAAAAAGCCTTCAGAGAAATCAGTTGTTTCTCTTGATCCATTGGCACGGAACCTAAGAAGTATCTTTTGGATTAGAGAAGTAGCTGACCCAGGCAGCAAAAATAGTGGATAACTATTGTTCAGTCTAGAAATTTTGGTTAGAATGGATGGCCCTGTCTTCAAAACAGCTATGCTTAGTAGGAATAAGGGGCACTGGAGCATCTTTTATGAGGACAAGCTGAGGGAACTGAGCCTTTTCAGCCTGGAAAAGAGACAACTGAGAGGGGACCTCATCAATGTATATAAGTATCTGAAGGGAGGGTGTCAAGAGGATGGAGCCAGGCTCTTCTTGGTGGTGCCAAGCAATGGGATACATGGCAATGGGCAGAAACTGATGGGCAGGAAGTTCGGCCTGAATATGAGGAAGAACTTCTTTACTGTGTGAATGACTGAGCACTGGAGCAGGTTGCCCAGAGAAGGTGTGGAATTTCCCTCACTGGAGATATTCAGGAATCGTCTGGACACAATGTGGTGCCATAAATTCTAGGATGACCCTGCTTGAGGAAGGAGGTTGGACCAGATGATCCACTGCGGTCCTTTTCAACCTTATCCATTCAGTGATTCTGTGAAATCATTGCTCCTCTTGTTGATCCACGTTGTTCATCTAAATGAAGAAGCTTAATCAAATGGACATTGAATGTAAATAGCTGAAGTTCTGGCATACAGTTCTCACTAGCCATTTGTGTACCTCTGTGTGTTTTAACTACAAAGTAAAAATGGAACCCAGTAAATCTAACACAGTTATAGCTTTTGGGTATTTTTTATCTATGGCTGTCTAGCCTGAGGGAAGAATAACTGTCTTGCCATCCTCTTGCCTTGAGAAATTAGAAATGCTACTTGCCATAATCTTTAAGATATTTTTTGCGCTGAAGTTGAGCTCCCAAGTAGCTGAATGCTTAGCTTTTACATCCCTCAGGGAAAATAGTATATCCAGATACACTGTTCACCTAATTTGGCAACAGATAACTTCATACTGAAGATAGCTGAGAGTTTGTGTCACAGGGCTTTCCTAGGAGACACATCTACATCATAGCAAAGATTCTAATGGTTCCCTTGCGGGGAGTAGCATATTGAAAATCAATCTGGGCAGCTGAATCTAGTACATGGAATAAAAATTGTTTTATCTCCCTGCAAGTAATTCCCTTCTAAATTCATTAAGTGTCTACTTGTGTTAGCATTGTGGATATTGATGAACAGCAGATTTGTATTAAACTTACCTGCCTTTGTGTTTTTGTGAATATTATAACATTCCCCTCATACTATTTCCAAAATCAAGACTTCCAGCCTTGAGGTCGTTCCTAATATAGCACTTACTCTTTCTCTGTGCATTCTTTTAGTTACCTAACTCTATGCTTTGAGATGGAGACTTTATGCAGTACTTGAGATGTGGGTTTACCAGGGGTTTATATAGCGGCAAAATGAGGCTGTTCATGTAAGTGAAGAATTAATGTGCCAACTCCCATGTGAAGTATCTGTCCCTGCCACTTCTCTATCCTTTTTCCACATTACTGATAAAGAAGTTGAATAAAGCTGGTCCCAGAGGTGCCCCTTACTTACCTATTTTCATCTTGAAAAGTGGCTGTTACCCATAATATTTGCTTGCTATCCATGAAATGTCTTTATTCCAATACAGTTGGAGTTTTCTGTATAATATTAGATATATTGCTTTGTCCATAACTTCTTGAAATGCAAGTACATTAGTATCCAGTGGATTCCCTTTACCATTACTATCGACGTTGTTACAGAACTGTAGTAGTTTGTGAGGTTTTTATGCATGTGCTCAACAATCTTATGCATCAGTATAAACTCAGTCTCTTGTCTTGCTCAGGGTGGCAGTCAGACTTACGCTAGTCTCAGTAACTGTGGAGTGAGAAGATGTTGTTGCTACAAATCGTCATTTGTCAGTGCCTCTTAAACCTGAACTGTTCCCTCCGTCCACACAAATGGGACTGCAAATAAAGCATACACATAAGATTTCTTGTCTTTTCACAAACCGTGCTTCAGAAATTCACATTCAGGCCAGTATATGGTGATGACTTTGTAGCTGTTTGCACAGGTGGATTAGGTGCGCTGTGATTGAGATCCTTTCCCCCTCTCTTACCTTTCTCCCTGATATGCTATTTCAGGTCTGCTGAATTGTTTCAGGCTCTGTGAAGCTGCATAAGAGAACTGTCAGGTCACAAAGCTGCTTTACCTTGTCCCCCTTATCATTCACAGGACTTTGCAGGATCGATTCCTTGCAACTGTACAGTTTGAAATAATATCATAAGGAAGGGCTTTAATTTCTTCCCTTTAAATAAAAAGAATCAGACTATTTGAGATTAATTTTGACTTTATATAGTACCCATAAAGACACCTCAACTTTTGACAGCTATAGATGGATGCTCATATATCTGTGTTTCAAACCTGCAGTTCCTGTTGTAGTCAGTGTGCTCATCAGTGTTTTGTTTCTTACAGACAAGAGAGTTTGATGTGGATAACCTGAGCAAGGCAGAATTGCGAATGCTTTTGAGTATAATGGAAGGAGAACTAGAAGCACGAGACCTTGTGATTGAAGCCTTGCGGGTAAGTTACTGGGTTGTCGTGACTTGGTTTTTGGCTTTATTTTAAATTCTCCATTGCCACTTCCCTTTTATTGTACAGAGAATATTATTAGTGGAAGAGTAAATTGTGATTTTAAAGTTGTAGTTTGAGTAAATCTCAGTAATCACAAAATATGTTCTTGTTTAATTATTGCCATTCAGTAAGTCTATGTAATTTTCATATAAAATGTCAAAAAGTTTTCAAAGAAATAAGTGAAAAACCTGTAAAATTACTTCCTCTTTAAAATCTTTTGTATTTTAGACTCTGTTATTTGTGAAATGAAGAAATAACTTCAAAGGAAAGTTCAGTCCATTCATAATTTGTTCTAATGGTATATATTTGATTGTATGCTCTATTCAATGCCTTCTTTTCTGTAAGATGGAAGGAGGGACAAAATCAGATGGTCATATCCACTTAGGGAAAAGGTTTTGTAGACTTTTTTTTGTTTGCCTCTGTTTATTAATAAAAGATGAAATTTGACTGCACTTACAAGACTTGGCAGGATTTTCACTGTTAGGTGCCTGTGAAAGTTTTCTGCTTCAGAATGTTGTAGTCTGAAAGGCAAATTAAAAAGCCGTCTGGAAATGTACAAACAAAACTGTATTTTATAATCAAAATATGATTTTTTTTTTAATGACTGAATTGATTTTAAAATCAATCTGCAGCAGAATAAAATTTAACAGACCTGCCAAAAAAAGTATAGGTTAAGGGAGAAAAAGAATCTTGCATGGTTTGAAAATATTTATAACTTCACAGGACAGAGGGAAATTGTGCCCTTTAAGATATTGTAAAGCAAAACCTCAGTGTAATAACATATATCTGATACTGTTTTTTATTAGTATGTATAATGATTATCAAGTAGTGTGGGAACATTTTTCACTTGTAATGTCACAGTAACAATTGTAAGTGCATTTTTATTCAGTTTTAAGTTGGTTTGTGATGGATTCAGATCTCTTGTAGCAAATAGAGCTTTAAAGTAGCTGTCATTGATGTAGTTGCATTAATAACTGAAGACTATGGGTTTAAACTTCTCTTATAAAACACAATTTTATTGTATTAACAATAAGACACTGGAAGCAATATTTTTCAGGGGGATTACTGTACTTTGAAGTTATTTGGAGTTTGGCCTTCAGTTATATGCATATGTTAAAATGCACTGCCTTTTCATCTAGCTGTTTTACAATTTCACAGCTCATTTGCCTGGACTAGGACTTTTTCTTTTCCCTGCCTGCCAGTTAAGGTTTTGTGGAAGTGGAAAGAGTGTACATACCACATCCAGAGTCTTTTTTTTTTTTAACTCTTCTAACTTTGAAGGAATGCAGAGAGAATATTCAGGCAGTTTTCTCTGGTACATGGTTATGAACAAGCTGCTACACCACATACCAAAGAATGCATGTATTGAAATTGAGCAAAATGGAGGGGGAAAAAAAAAAAGGGAAAAAAGAAAAATGCAGTAAACATTTAAAGATAGTAAACATTAAACATGTGCAGTCCCAGGAGTGAAAAAGTCTGTTTAAAATTCACGTGCCTCTGTTGAAATGGGTAGTATGTACACAGTGGGTTTTGATGATTAATATAGATTAATATAAGAAGTAGCTCAATTTCACATGAGGTGAAAGTGCTGAAAATTGGGGATTTAGGGTTTTTTGTTTGGTTGGTTTGGGATTTTTTTATTCTTTTCCTGCATGTCAATTTTCAGTTCCTCTAAACAAAGTCCATGTGCAACTCAAATCTTTCTGAAGGCTTGCCTGGCTACCTGCACTAGTATTGGGAAACTTGGAAGTTATACTGGCTAAAGAACTGTTGACTGATGCGTTGTAGTATACTACTTTCGGATCTTCTGGCTTCTTAGTTGGCAAGGCACAAGTCTGCAGAATTAGATACTGGAGTCTCCAAGTAGCACACAAAGTAAGCAACTAGATAGCAAATACAGTTACGCACTTTTATAAAAGTGTATAACAAGAGAATTCCATTGGAACTGTGACAGATTTGGTACTTTGATTTGCTTCAACAAATTGGCATACATAGTTTGCAAATCCTTGAAGCATGTCTCTTTATATAAGACAGAAGGCTTGAATTATTGTTTCAAAAAGAGATGAAGGTCTGTTTCAAAGCTAGGAAAAGTTTGTGAGTATTTTTTGTGGGAGTTGGTTTGTTGTGGGGTTTTTGTAATCCTGCTAGTAGTTCAGGGCCGTTTCAAACCCTAATTTCTATGACAGGTCACAGCCTGAAAATTTCCAACCCTGTACTAGAGAATGTGTATGTTTTCTATTCCTCTTAAGTGATCTTCCTGTCATCTTAAAGTCACTGGCATATACATTTATTAAGCAGTTTTTATATGGTCTTGATCTTTTTGCGGGACTACAGAACTGGATCTTTTAATCTTCTCTTAAAAGCTGTTCATTCTCTTTTCATTCTTGTGGTGCTGTCATTTGAGATTTTTCTCAATAATGGCATAAGTTTAACTACATCATTCCTAAATGTGTGTGCCCTTATCTGTACTAGCTTTGCAGGGTTTCATGGAGCATTTGTAAAAATTGTGCAATAAATAGTATTTATATATCTATAGTAAATACGTCTCCTGAAAAGTTTTGGCACAAAAGGTAATCAGCCTTGACTGATCATGAAAGAACTGATAAGAGCTGATAATAGTGACTGGAACTGAAGACTAACTCACACAGTACTACTCTTAATCTGCACCTAGTCTCTATTAGTCTATCCTTTTCCACTGTATAAGTGTAAGCACTGATCTCTCTTAGTTACCACTTCACAAATTTTGTGACTCTGTATCATGTGCTTTACTGAAGATCTGAGGCAGATCTTGTGGGGTTTTTTCTCTGTCTAGAAAGCCAGTTATGTAAAAAACCCGTCACAGCTACCTTCAGTATCCATTGGTAGGATCTCTTTTCAGGCTGAGTCTTACAGGGACATGATTCTTACAGTGCCAAAGGGTTTTTTTTTTCCTTGGTATATGTCATATCATCACAGTCTACATCAGAGAAAATGCCTACTAACTTCTCATTTAGCACTTTTAAGATGTTGTGCAACTTTTTTTCCTGCTTATTTAAAGCTTAGTTTCAAAAGGGTGCAGTCCAGTGAGAGTAAAGAAGAAATGTTTCAGTTTGTTACTTTGCTTTGAAAAGTTTTAACTAGGGAATTTCAAGTCTGTCCACTGGGTATTGTTCAGGGTGTGGAGTGTTCATTTTGCCTATTCTGTGTAAATAAAAAAAATAATTAAAAAAAAAGTTGGAAAGGCCAGCAGTTTGAGATTATGGATAGAAATCTTGTTAAATAGTCACCTGGAAGATAGAGGGATGGGGAGGGAAGATAAGTTTAGTTAGTAAAGTTTAGAGTGTTGATTTTTATTAAGGCACTGGAATTTATGCCACAGGATAAATTAGAAAGAATCAAACCCAGTGTCACATATAACGATTAACTTTTTATTGTGTCTTTTTCATAATGTATTGCAGAGTTTCTATGGTATTTTATATAAAGATTTGATACGTTGAAGACCACTTTTGAAACAAAATCAAAACTTCAAATTCAGACTGCATTTGTGAGAAATATGCAGATGACATCTATTTACTTTCATGTTTTCACAAGACATAGTTGTTCATTAATAATATTCTTAACTGATTCCTGCTTCAGCACTTGAAAAAGTTACAGTAATTACCAACCAGACCAATTTAAGCTGCTAGACAAGTTCAGCCCTGTGAGAACCAACAGCCTTGGAAAAGTAGACCTTTGTCATGCTTAGGGTCAAATTTCCAGATTCATTCTCCAAGTTTACAGTTAATTTACTGTGGAAAATGACATCAGGATTCACCTCAAAGGAGGTGATCTTTGTGTAAATCTTTGTGTAAATCTTTCTCATTAGCACTCTACTTCTTTTTTTTGAATCGGTAATTTCTATATTTTAGTAACTTCATGACCATGGTTGCACTGCAATTAAAATTATATTCAGATTAACATTTAAATCATTAAAGTTATTTCATTGATGAGAAATAAGTTGCTGATTAATTGCTATTGGGAGTGCATATAGTTAAAAAAGGAGGGAGACTTAATTGTAGCTGCTGCCTTCATCTGTCTCAATTATCCAAATAAATTGTCTGCCTGTAATAAGGGGATAATATATTCCTAATGTGGAGGTAATGTGGCCACATAATCAAAGCACGGGTCTGGCCTCCCACAACTGTGATCTCAAATACAGCATTTATTTTTGTTATTTTTATATCCAGTGGTGGTTGTAGCTGCTTGCTCTAGAGGATTTTTTAAGAGTGCATTGATCTTCCTATGAAGAAATGATGTGATAGGGGTAGCTGTCAAGCATAGAAATGTACATACTAAATGCTGCTTTTAGTGGTAATTCTCTCATAAAGTTAAATCATTAGTAGGTTGTTTTTCATCTAAAATTTTAAAGCCCCATTCAGTTTGGATTTCTGTTTATTGTAAAGAAAACTTTATTTGCTTATGTAGATTTTGTTAGGTGTTGAATGGTAAATTGAAAATGTATACTTGCTTCTATGGTATACATTAATTAATGTAAACAAAAAAAGGCAAATTCTTACCGTACTAGATTCTTTAATACACCACATTGGATGGATTTAGAACAACTTTTTTTGATTGTTAGGAAAAATCACTATTGAAATAAAAAAAAATGTTTAAAACAACTGCCTATACCAACAATGGATATATTTTTATTTAATTAAAATTAACCACAATATCAGTGACATTACTGTGGAGCAAAATCTTTCTCTGAGCTTAAGCGAGATCCAAATCAACAGACTGTGTGTATGTCATGGATAAGTCAGGAGGACAACATGTGAATGGCAAGGTGAACTTGGCTGTAGGTGTTTCTTCAATGTTGTAAAGCCCTACTGTATTTAATTTCTACTGTAACTTGCTAAGGCATGAAAGCTTATCTTCTGTGTTTCTACCAACACCTATTTAATCTTTTACGCGGTTTTTGCAAAATGTGACAAAATGCCAGTCATTTCAGAAATAGGTAGTATCATAAAACCAGGCAGCTGGGTAAGAAGAAAATTTATAATGTTATTAGGGCCTTAGTTGAAGGAAAGGCAGCTATTTGTGTTGTCTTTTATTGAGCACTATGTAGCAACTGTAGATACAGAGTTAGGGGAAATCAGACTTTGTCAATTTAACTGCTCAGAGGATTTAAGTTAGACTATTTAAATTTATAAAAAAGATAAGAAGAGAAAGATCTCTGCTGTGGAAGTTAGTTCTGCCTGAATTTTATCTCCCTGAATCTAAGCATTTTGACAGACCTGCAAGTTAATCAACAGATCTGGAAATGAATCATAGTTTCTATATTATGTCCAAGTAGAAAATCCATATTAAAGAATAATTGCCCTAGTAAGGCATCTGAGTTCTTGAGGAGCAATGGTTGAATTTTGTAATGAAGCTACAACTAATAAAGTAATGAAATAAGTACGTCAAAAGACAAGAATTAATGCATCCTGTAACAATATCTCATAGCCACATTTAAGTTTAATAACCCATTATATGAGCTTCACTTAAAAAGCTCGCAATCTGAAAATGCAAGATTTAAAAGTAACGATAAACAGCTTTTAAGAGAGTATAGTGATTACTGTGTAGTAATCTGTTTAGATTTGCACAATGTTTCTTTGAAGTAGAAAATGCATAGTATGTTGAATGCCAGTTTTTAGATTCCAGCTCTCCCATTAATCATTTTAGAACTACTGGGATATCAGTATGCAATTGCATGAGAAATTCAGTCATTTAACACAAGTCTTCCAAAAAAGGGGTTTAATACTTTTTAGGAAGATCATTTGTTTTGGAATGATCAGGTTGTTTCAGAAATTTTCTAAATAACTAGTTGCAGTGAGAAGACACTCCATTACCAGGGCTATAATGGTATCATCCAACACTACTTATAAACCATGCTCTAATTTTAGAAAAACGACATATAATCAAATTGAATGTTGATTTTGTAAAGTATTGCATTTTGAAACAACAGATAAAATTTCTTTGTATGAGCATTCTATTAGAAAATCCTAGTGATATGGGAAGCTTATAAGATGTTAGAGTTTATTATGATAAAGGGTATTTTTTACACGTATCTGTATAACAAGTGTGTGTGAATGAACTTAGCATCCCAACCAAGAGCGTGCTTTAGAAGAAACTCTCTCTATTGTTTCCACCTAACTTTGCTGTGCTTTGCCTCAAAGATTTGCCTCAGTCTCCGTAAGCCAAATGGAGAGCAGACTTAGTCCTAAGTAAGACCTTCTTCCAAAAGGCAGGACCATAGGCACATTCCCAGGTCCAATTATGTGGCTCTGCCAACTTGTTGCTGTTGCGCTGCACTACCCATTGATTTGGACATAGTCACTGTGTACCTAGAAATTCCCTTTTCCAGTGCTGTTTGTGTAACTATAGTAGGAAATATGAGTTGATTTGGTCTAGATTTTTAAAAAAAACCTTAAACTTGACATCCTTGTGTTCACTTTCTAGAACCAGAAATTCTCCAAGGTTTTCTACCATTATGATAATTCTTGAATTTAAGGCAGATGCACCTTGCTTTTGAAACTGCCAGAAAGGTCGTTGTAAAATGATCTTCTGGAGTCTCTTTCTCCCCAGAGGAATTTGCTTTCAAGTCCTGAGATGTGCATTGTGGAAGGCTTTTATTAGTGAACTTGTCTTTCAATTTTGGCTGACAGTGATACTGAACAGTATAGTTTTATTTTAATCTCATTACAAACATCAACTATTTTGGTGGTAACTGTCAATTGTGCATATTTCTATACCGCTTTTGCAATCTGTAAGCATATGTGAAGATCAAGCAATATTTAAAAAGACACCATGAGCATATCATAGTGTATTACAACAGTAATAAGTATTTTAACTAAGGTTAGATTTTTGCGGGGTAAGTGAGAATTTCAGTGCAAAAATGTGGGGCCTTTCATGCCCAGCTTTGCGTTTTCAATAATGAATTAACTATTTCTTGGAGGAAAAAAAAGTAATTAGAAGGAGAGCTGTAGATATTTGCAAACTGCACTTCTCTACTTTGACCTATCTACTTCCCACTAAGTTTTGTCTGGCAAAAGGGCTTCCTTTACTTGGCCAAGACAGACTTTTATCTACTGTAGGTTGAGATTTTAGGTTAAAAAATTGTATTTATCAGTTAGAGCTTCCATATCCTTTTAATGTTATTGGTTGTCTTCTGCATCTTGTCATGGGGTGAAACTTGCTTTTGCCTGTACTTTTTCAGTTTGATATCAAAATAGAATTATTATCAACACAATAATTGTCAATTGTGTATGAATAAAGTTTTTATCCTGAACTTCTGTACAAAGTCAGCAAGACTTTTACTCTAAGACTTAGTACTTCCAGAATGAATTTTTAGGATTAGAAGGGGAGAGCTCTAGAAGCTATCGGGAAAAATGGAATGAATCTTTATAGTTCAGTTGTTCTCAAATTGATTGATAGGTAGAAAAATTACATGGATATTAAGTGTAATCTGTCAAAGGGAGCTACAGCACCTATAAATTATGAAGACCCTTACTTGCAGTAATTATGCTAAGTTGTGAATTTAAAATGCAAATCTGAACTTCTTCTATACATATGAATCTTGTGGATCCAGAATTAATCTAAGAGCACACAGAAGGTGGCTTTAGAGCTTTCTGGCAGCCAATAAGGCAGCCTGTTTTGTAGCAGGTGTCTTTGAAAAGTGATAACCATGTAGAAGGAGGAGCAGTAGATGTTACACTGTGTGTAACAGAAGGTTATTGTTGTAGATAGTCTGATGGCAGTTGTTGGCATTGGTGGCAGAAGTGAAGCATGAAACAGAAGTCAGATAATGCCTTGTTTGCATTGTCACTTTTGCATATTGAAATTTCTTTACCTAAAAATAATTTTTAATAAATTTTTTGGAATTAATGATCTGCAGATTGTATCCTTTCTCATCTGATCTCTACTTTTGGTTTATTGATTTAATGATGGTTGCACATGCATTTTCTCTGCTCCTATAGTTTGTCTTCACCTGTCCAGTGAGTCTGCTTAGGATTAGAGCTTTTACTTTCTTAATAATAGTTTACTGTACTTTTCTGAACGTGTCTGAGAAAAAATAGTATTTCACTACTGCAAGCTATTTAATATTGATTGCAAGGAAAGAATGAAATAGGGATAAAAATCAGACAAGTTAGCAGATTATTTTATTCAGTGCTTAGTTTGGAATTGTTTCTTTATCTGTGGTTTATTTCAAGTTTTGAAGTAATGTAGCATGCTCTTTGAACCTAATTGAAAAAGTGTTTTTTGATGCAACCCTAATGTTCAAATTTTGATTTGCCTCTATTTAATCATGGCTTATGTATTGTATTTGTGTTAGTTTATATTACATTGTATTTGCTTTTCTTATATCCAGTGGATTTTGTAGTAATAGTTGTGTAAACATACACTTTATGAATGGAACCAAGTCTCACCTTTTCCAAAAGATGTTGGGACCGTGGCAGCAGCAGTCCTTGAACTGATTAACTGGGATGATCTGAGTGATCCTCGTATTTTGATACATATAAAGGCCTCTTCTAGAAACAGTTGACAAAATTGGTTTTCAGTTGTGTTATATCACTTCTTATGGTAGTTATTTGCTGTTTGCCAAAGGGGGACATTAAGCACTAAACAAAGCCAAAATTTTGTTAAAGCATATTAAATCAGTCCTGTATCTGTGTTTTTTTCACTAAGATTAAGCTTACTACTCAGTTATATAAGCTTATTCCAGGCTGTCCTAAAATTGAAGACTACAAGCATGAAACTATGAGGCCTGTTTTCTAGCATGAAAACTTTATGGCCTTGCATTGCAAATATCCTTTCACTCTCCATTCCAGCAGTGACTCTTAAACTGATCATAGTCTCTTTTTGATGATCTCATAAGATCTGAACATCTTTATTGTTGGCAGGCATGTAACTATTAATTTAGCTGAAAGTAGTCTGCTGATTTCTTATTTGGATAATTACTTTGCCTTTCCTGCTTGATTCCTCCTACCCTCGTTTGATCTTTCTGCATAATTCAACATAAAGCGAGTAGAAACAGATACATCAATATGATGTTGAATATTTTTATTATTATTTCTACAAATCTTTTGTGTATCTGTTTCTCCATTTCTGTAATCTTTGTGAATTATATAGATGTGACTTTGTTGTTAGAGTGACTTATTTAAAATATTCTGTTTGCCATCATTACTCACATTGCTGACAATGAGAAATGTAACTGGGTCATCCTATCTGTGTTATTATGTTAGCTGAAATTTTCCATTTTAAGTTAAGGGAACATGTATAGGATATTTCCTTTAAGCCAATTAATGGTACAGTTAATTTTGCTGAAGCAACACTAAAGTGCAGCTGAATACAGCTTGGTTTGTGTGTCTCTTCATGTCAATGTTGCTAAAGAAAAAAAAATGTATAAGGTTTGTTCTTGATTTTTTCCAAAAATTATGATAGCAATTTTTAAAAATAATTATGAATAAGATGAGATTTGATTGAGGTCCTTTTCAGCACCTGTGAAAATACTCACACAGCATCAGTTACTTTTATTATGTTTGGGTGTATGTGTTCCCAAGCTTTTCTCCCTCCTGCCCGGTTTTGATGCTGTTGTGACTGGTGGACTGGTCTTCCACCTACTGCTCTCCCAGACAGAGACATCTTAGAAGCTCTGGCAGTGTAATAAAAGTACTTTCCACTAGGTCTCTTATTAAAGCCACCATTCCATTTTTATGAATAAATGGGAAATTTGATAAAATAGAGCAACAGTGATTATAGAGAATTCTCTCTGAAATAGCAAAGTAAAATTTTAGCTACATATTGTGGAAACATAGACTGTTATATGAAAATTTTTAAACTAATAACTCTCTTGGTATTTGTAAAGGGAGTTCTAGCTGGAAAATTGCTTTGAAGTTTCAATAAACAGCATAAAATCCAAAATGTACAATGCGGGTGAGTATTGTGTGTACTTTAAAATGTTCCATTCTAGCAATCAAAATTATTAGTTAAATGTATTTGTTCAATCAGCTTCTTCACTAGAGGACATAGCAAGAGCAAAATTCTTCTTGAAGGTAATATATATTGGTCTGACAATTTACATTCCGGTAAATACTGAAAATAATTTGAAAACATAGAATTCCCTTAATCTACCTCAAATAAATCTATATGGTAAATAGTTTAGACTAGTTCAGTTGGAAGGGACCAAAAATGATCATCTAGTCAAACTCCTGATCCCTTGTGGGCTGACCAAAAGTTAAAACATGTTTTCAAGGGCATTGTCCAAATGCCTCTTAAACACTGACAAGCTTGGGGCATCAACCACCTGTCTAGGAAGCCTGTTCCAGTGTTTGACCGTGCTCTTGCTAAAGAAGTGCTTTCTGATGTCCAGTCTAAACCTTCCCTGCTCAGCTTTGAACCATTCACACACATCCTCTCACTGGATCCCAAGGAGAAGAGATCATCCCTCCCTCTCCCCTCCCCCCTCTCCATAAGCTGTACAGAGTAACAAGGTCACCTCTCAGCCTCCTTTTCTCCAAACTTGATAAGCCCAAAGTCTCTTGACCAGCCTTTTCACCAGCTTTTTTGCCCTCATCTGGCCACATTCAAGGACCTTCACATCCTTCTTAAACCGTGGGGCCCAGAACTGCACACAGCACTCCAGGTGAGGCTGCTCCAATGCTAAATAGAGCAGGATAATCAGGCCTTTTGCCCAGCTGGTGATGCTGTGTTTGATGAACCCCAAGGTGGGTTTGTCCTCTTTGGCTGCCCAGGCACGTAGTGCTGACTCCTGTTGATCCTGCTGTCAGCCAGCACCTCCAGATTCTTCTCTGCAGGGCTGCTCTCCAGACCCTCCTGTCCCAGCTTATACTTGTGCCTGGTGTTATTCCATCCCAGGTGCAGAATCTGACTTTTGGATTTGTTAAATTACTATTAATCACGGCCCAATGTTCCAGTCTATCTAGATCCCTCTGTTGTCCTCAAGACAGTCAACAGCATTTCCCAGTTTGGTATCATCAGGAAACTTTGTAATGGTCCATTTGTCTCCTGCATACAGATAATTGAAGAATATATGGAACAGAGCTGGCTCTAGGATTAAGCCCTGAGGAATACCACTGGTGACTGGACACCAGCCAGATGTAGCCCCATTCACTACAACCCTTCAGCCAGTTCTTCACCCAGTGCACTGTGAACCCACTCATCCCACAGCTGGAGAACTTGTCCAGAAGAATGCTGTGAGGGACAGTATCAAAATCCAGAAAAACCTTCCCTTCATCCACTAAGTGGTTGACCTTATCATAGAAGGATATGGAATTAGTTAACAGTCCTTTCCATTTGAGGAACCCATGTTTACTGTGCGTGATAATGGCATGGTAAACTCATAATTTGCGTATTTTTTCATTAAAATAATAAAAGTGTGTTAATAATTAAATTTCTATGCAGTAATGTGGGCTGGTATTTTAACTGAGATTTTGATAGCTTGAAAAATACGAAAATCTAAATGCTCTAAATTAAAAAGAAATTCAGATTGATTTAGTAAAAGTTCTACTGTTATGCTTTTGGTATGTTTTTTTACCTAGCTGAAGAAACTTTTTAACTGCTAAGCATGGAGGCTAAAGTGCTCTTTTTGATTAGAGATGAAGTCAGATTTCCTTCAGTACTTCAGGAGAATGGCTGACAGATTTCCATGCAGTGAATTATGAATTGATTTGCATGAATTTGAACTATAAATTTGAACATGCAAAAAAGTCAAGATGACAAATGGTTATTTAAAGTAACCAGAGAGCTCAAGTCTCTTCTATCAGTTGAGACTCATTATGAGTATGAAAATCTGTATTATTTTCAGAAATAAATGTCTGGGCGGTTAGATAATCAGAGCATCAAACAGTGATACTTCCTGACAAAATATTGGCCTATAATTTTAAAATGTTTAAGCATCAGACAACAAAGCTGTCATAAAATAGGTCTAATGTAATCCTTATATGGAACATCTAGATGGCTCTTTTCAATCAAAACCACATATTATTTCATGACTTGAACGTTTTCTTCTTCCTCATTTAGAAGCTTAGTGCGAGGCCTGAATTTCACCTTTTACATCTGTGTGAAGAATATTTTATATTCACTGAACTGCTTTTTTTTTCATTGGGACTCATCTGTTAGTAACTGATTTTAGCTTTATAATATGGCCTTTTCATTTTAAACCTCAAAATAGTAAATTTTCATTACTCTAAAGGAAAAAAAAAAAAAGAATTTGAAGCATATGTCTGTCTGCCCTGTCTGTACCTCATGCTTTTATGGAGCTTTTTGCCAAGTAACAGGGAGAAAGGGAAGGAGTTTGTGCTACTTAGCAGTAAGGTGTAATAATAATAATATGGTACTGTTGGGTGATACTCTCTTTTTAGGGACTCAGACCCGTAAGGAAATTCAGGCTTGATCATTACTTTGTTTTATAATTCTGCTTCAGTATTTGCTGTTATATTGTAAGTCAGAATTGTTTAAATGTTGACCTCCTAGAGAGATTTGAATTAATTGTTTGGTGTGTTGTAATTCTGTCAAGTATGCTTTTTAGTGCGGACAAAAGAAAACTCTACAGCTTTTTGCAAACCACTTGTGATATTTGGACACTTGCATGAAATACAGAAAGTCTAATTTGCTGTTGTTTTCATCCCAATGCTTGGGAAGATCATTTATGCCTTAAAATGATCTTCTTAAATGGAGATTTCTGTGAATAGCCCTGTGAAACAACATTCAGTCTTTTATTCAGAGCTTTCTTTTTACCTTGAAAAATGCTTTTTTAAAGCTTGGATTTAAAGCTGTGTGTTTCTGAGAGAAAGGGATACTTTGCAAATTACAGATTTTTTAAAAAGTTCTGTGCGTTGTTGTGAATGAGCGAATAATGCAGCTTTTGGATATTAGTTTCATGCTTGGAATAACATTTCTAGAAAAAATGTTTATATCTCATTCAGTCTGCTGTACTGTAATGAATTTCATTGATGTGTGTGATGGCTTATGACTGTTATGAGACACTGCTCCAAGATAGATTTGAATACTTTTTAATGAAAATGTGTATCTCACATTAAAAATTACTTACTGGATATATTTTCTTATTAGTACCTCTACCAAAAGACTTGAATTCATTCATGATCCTACTCAGTCATCTTAAAGAGCATGTTTTTATGATTTTGTTTAATTTCCTGATTGTATCCTCCTATTTCCTAATTCTGCTACTGTTTTCATTCTTTTTTGAGGTAGTGCCTGTTACGATCATCCATCTTCTCCAGAGAATTTCCATTTTTCCCATCCTTAAAATGGACATATATGTTTTTGTCTTAGGACACTTGACACTTAACATGGAAACAGACACTTTGAATATATTGGTAAAATATTTTTTGTATAATGTGGAGTTCATTAACATCTAACTCACTTGTAGACTTTGCATAGGTCTGCACTGTCACTGTCCTGAAGGAATGAATTTAGACTGCAGTTAAGATTGTAAGGAGAAATTGAGCATCACATGTTCATTGACAGGACTCACGCTGCAAGGGACCATTTCTTCACCAGCCATTGACATTTAAATTTTCATTTTTAGTTTTTCCTATGAAACTTTATATGGAGGTAGCATCTCATGATACTTTGAAGACATTAATTTACCTCAGCATAAAAAAAAAAAAAAGGCAACTAAAAAAAGTCAACAAAGCTCCCAAGCCCCATTGTGTAACAAAATTGCTAGCATTCTTTAAAGAGTAATACTTCATTAATCATAGTAAGGCATCATGTCCTCCAGCCTGGTATTTTGCAGGTGTATCTGAAAGTACTGCTTTTATTATGAGTATGTACTCATTGATAATTCTCTTTTGCTTAATTCAGTAGCTCCAACAAATCACTTCAAGCAACTATATAATGCCACTGAAGAAGATTTATAAGTACGATCTTTTTCAGCCACCTTCCTCTTTAAAAAAAACCACAACTATTACCCTTTCAGTTTTATTTAGAATGAAGAGCTCACCCTCGTCTTTAACATAACATATAAAATACATTTTTATTGCCTCATCTTCTGTCCTGGTTAGTTTCAAAAAAATCACTCCCTAATTCAAATGTCAAGAGAAAATATTAATATGAACCTGTCAACATCTGCTGAAACAATTTTCGTATATGTGGAAAAGGAAATTAATTGGAGGAACAAATGCTCTTGAAAGGAAGGAAATTTTGTTTAAGGGTTCTGGGGCAGCTTCAATTCAGTTCCATTGTTCCACAGCAGTGTAGGACATGCAGTCCTATTTTTGATGTTTATCATCAGTTGCTCCATAGAAGACTTGGACCTTCTGAACTCTTAACTTGGCAGATAAATAAAGAGGAAACTCTGAGATACATTGGGGGAAGAATGCAGTATTAATCTTAAAAAGACTTCTGGTTATATATATTCTGTTACTGATTATGTCATCTGATTATGAAAACATTTCAGCAAATGTGTGCAACTAATACCAACATAAGTTATTAAGGAAATAAAAATAATAATGTAACTTATGTGCTTAATTTTTTTTTGTTCTCATTATTTGGTTTATTTCTTATATATATTAGTTGTATAATAATAATAATAGTATTTCTTTTTCCTATCTTTTTTTATACTTTTAGCTGTAAGTCCACAGTCAGATGGATACTATTTGAAGGCTTCCCTGCCCCCTTATATTCTAGTTTCAGTAACAGGGGGAAAAGAATCTAATTAGATTTCATAATTCTAAGTTTGGTTAGTGAAAACAGATTTTTGTTTTCTTCTGAAGTGGAATGCAAGAAACAAATTATTACAGACCAGTTCTTATACAGGATTTCCAGCTTTTCCCACAGGCTATCATCTAGATCTCTTCACTCCTTTTGTTCCTCTCCCTGCATGTGCTGCTGCTAGTCTTCATGTGCCAGCAGATAAATGGGGTCAGAGACTGCAAAAGGTCAGCTTAAGACATGGAAGTTTCCATGAAGGAGCTTGTAGATAACTTGAGGTAACTTGAAAACAGTTAGTGGAGGGATGAATGAGGTGTCTTGCTCTATGTGGTAGGAGGCAGGCTTCCTGAGAGAGTCATAAAAGAAGCAGTTTATTTTACAGCCTGATCCTTCAGATTTTTGTTGGCTGTAGACTTACAAAACTTGAGAATAAACCTTTCCCTTGTGTCGTACAGCTGTGTAATCCCTAGGGATTGTTAAGTACTAATTTTTTGTTTTTGAAAATATCACAGACTAAAAGTTCTGTTTTCCAAGTCATCAAAAGTATTTTCATGATTCAAAGCAAAACATAAGACATAGTCTACCAATAAGTATTTGGTTGTTTCTTCTTCTTCTGAGAGCTCATTTTTGTCATTTGTTAATTGAGAAGATAACCAGCACCTACAAGCTAAAAAAATAGTAGTCCTTGAAGAAATCACTAATCATGAAGTAATTAGGTTGGAAGGCACCTCAAGAGATTGTTCAGTCCAGTCTTATGCTTAAAGCAGGACTAAGGTCAAATGTGGATCGAGTTGCAAATGGCCTTATCCAGTCTGGTTTTGGAAATCTTCCAGTGGTAGAGGTTATATATTTTCCCTGGGCAGTGAGTTCCAGTGCTTATCTGCTCTCAGTGAGAAGAATTTGTGTCCAACTCAGATTTCCCTCATTAGATCATGGGACAATTGCTACTTGTCCTGCCAGTGTCCAGACCTCAAGCATCTTTCTCCCTGATTGCCTCTGTTTTACACTGAAAAGTCCTATTTCTACTTAGCACTTTCTTGAAGAGAAAGATGTACATTTTGATCATCTTTCACTTCTCTGAAAATGTTTTTCAGATCAACTATATTTTTTTGGCAGTCCCTCTTTGATCTAACATAATATAATAGGCAGCCCTAAAGAAACTTTGGAGTTCAGTTTTTTTTTAAATTAGTAGTAGTTTTATTTTAATGTTTTGAATCTTGTATAAGGAATGAAAAGTTCTAAATAAACGTTATATTCTTATTGGACTGAATTAAAAAGCTTTTGTAAGTTAGTTTAAGCTTTTGTTGTACTGCAGAAGTGAATTTCATTAATTAACTATTAAAAGGGGTTTTATCTTTGGGTTTCTATACTTTGTTTTCTTTTTGCTTACTGTCACTTTTATTAGCAGTTAGCTGTTGGAGGATTCAGCTCAAGTGTTGAGTCATATTTTTGTGTACCACTGACATGGTGTACACTGCAAAAATCACTTCCCATGGACGTGTTTTCTTACTTTCAAATATTTCCAGTCTCAGTCCTTCCATTAAAATGCTCATTGCTATGCAAGCGGGTATGTGCAGAAAACTAAATCTGATGTTTTATAAATTCATATAGCACTTTTCACAATGCAGCAGTCCTGATGACCTCCTATAGCGGGTGGATATTCTGTCTACTTCTGAAAATGTTCTGTTTGAAAATTAATTCAATTAATTATTTCTAAATCAACATTTTAATATTATTTTCTGTATATATTACTGTTCCGTTTGAAGTATATATATGAAACACGTCTAATGTTGCTTTAACACAGCCACCAAATTATGCAGAGACCATTTTAAAGGATATGTATGATATTAGACTGTACATTCCCCAGATAATGACTGCCATAAAAGCAAGTATCTTGATATTGCTACTCACTCTTATGACTTGAAATTCAGTGCTGAAAGACAATGTAATAGAGAAAAAATTTCTCATTCTAGCATTTCTGTTTTTCCCAACTGAGGTACTTTTGTGAATTGCAAAGGGACAGAAGTATTATTTAGAGGCTGGAGGAATCATGTAAAAAGCTTCAAGCCTAGCTTGTATTTCTGCCACTTTGTGTCTAAGTTTTAGGGAAATACTCACTGTCTCCTTTCTATCAAGCTGCTTTGTCTTTTATTCTGGTACCTTCTTTTTAAATCATACATCTTCATTCTGTGATTGTATTTTGTATTTTTAGACCTTGTATAGAAACATGGAAACATTTCTTTTAATATTTTACATTTAGCTCCCTTTAGAGTTGGAAGCATTTTTGCATGATTTTGCTGTCTATGGTTTGAGAGTTGCCAGTCTGTTTTACCCTTTGCTTGAGGTTATGCATCCCAAACCGTTTGCTGGGTTTTCTACAGTCTTTTCCTATAGCCACTTTAATTCTTGATTTGATTTTCATTCAGATGGAGCTCAACCCTACTATATAGTTTCATCTTTTCCTTAGTTAATGGAGCAAAACCCGGTCCTGTTACTATTTTGGCAGATCCACACTGAGTCTTTTTGCCTTTCTCTGTTAATCACTGTGCATGTTAGAGAACATTTAACAGTATATTTATATTGCATGCATACAGTATGTGCCAAGAGGACAGCTGGTCATAGAAAAACTGGAAAATACACATTATTTCACTGATTGAAAGTGTGTTTCCTTAAAGGCAAGAGTGATTGGCTTTGCCTCTAAGATAGGTTAATCTTCTTGGCTTCTCTTTTTGTTGTTGGCCTCTGGATTTAGGGATGGGGTCTCTGGTGGTCTTTTTTTTATTTACAACTGAGTTGCTACATCTGGACTGTGCCTCCATCGCCATTTAAATTCTTAACCTGCTTTGGTTTGTCATCTTGTTTGACTGATTAGCAAAATAATCTATTCATGCTTAGATTTTTGGCTTTGATAGTTTCCTTTACAAGAGGGTTGAATTCCTAAGCTACATACTGTCCTGAATGGTCATCGCACGGAACCATGAGTTACAAATACAGCCCCTCTCCCCGGCTTTGTAATACTAACTTTGGAGCTAACTATTTTATTTTATAAGTTAAAAATTAAGGGATTAAAATATTAGACTAATTGGGGATTATTTGCAAGGCACTTTATGAAAAATAGCTTGGTTCTATCAGTTTGTTTTTGTCTCTTCAACCAGTTGCTATCTGACTTTGTAAGACTAAAACTAGACTAGGTCTGAATGAACTCTGTAAGCTTTTTCTGAGGTTATGTTCCAAAGACCTGGTTTTTGTAATAAATATTTTCAAGTTCTATATATACCATCACATTAAAAAACAGAATAGAAGTATTTCAAGAATCAGAATATGTAGGCACACTTGTACAAACAAATTCTCATTTACCACATTTCAGTTTTATAGACAATATATAGGAAAACGTTGGGCATTCACTAGGGTGTGTTACTTGTAATTAGTCTTTGGGGAGTTTTTGTAACATAATTCTTATGTTCTTCTTTGTTTTTTCATGCTTTGAAATCTGTGTTATCTTTTATGAACTTTTCATGTGTTACAATTTTAACTTCAAGCTTTCCAAATGATCTACTAACCCATTGGGTAAGCATTAGGCCTCTTCCTCCTAATTTGTATCTCAGAATTGCCTTATTCTTCCTCTTTTTTTTCCACTTATTCTTCAAAACTGGATTTGAACCAAATCATGGAAAATGTTTTGTCTATTTTTGGAGTATTCCAACACCTCCTCTCTGCTCTGTGGGCTTTTTCCTGATTTTATGAGATAGATTTTTCTTCTAGAGATTGTAAATTAATATCTCAAGAAAATACATTAAAACCTTAAAATGAGTAATATAACTTTCCCTGTAGTTTAAGTCTCTTTTATGTGTGGATGTACTCCAAAGTATGCATTTAGTTTTATTTCTCTGTTTTTGTTTTGTTTGTTTTCTTGTTTGTTTTTTATTAGGCTCGGCGCAAAGAGGTTTTTATCCAGGAGCGATATGGAAGATTTAATCTGAGTGACCCATTTCTGGCTCTTCAGAGAGATTTTGAGGCAGGTGCAGGTGATAAAGAAAAGAAGCCAATGTGCATGAACCCTCTGTCCATTTTAGAAGCTGTTATGGCTCACTGCAGGAAAATGCAAGAAAGAATGTCAGCTCAGTTGGCTGCTGCTGAAAACAGACAAAAGAAGGTATCCTGCTACTGACTTTTTCCTTTTCCCTCTCCTAAATTGTTCTTTCATGCCACCTTCTAAATTTGCATTTTTGTCTTGATTATCATTGCAAGTGTTATCACTTAATTGTCATATGGAGGGAGGTGCTGGTTTTCTAGTGATATTTTTTGTGCAGACCTCATTTGTTCTGTGAATTTAGCTCTACTTATGGAATAAATGAAATAGAACTGGTACAAGTTGATGCAGTGGATATATAAGGAGATATCTCAGTGTGAGCTGAGACAGCATTATCACAAGGTATTTTTAGACAAACACCATGAAGCCTTGAGGAGCTACTATTATTTTTGTTCTAACCTAAATAGTGAAAAATAAATAATTTATTTGCATGCTATATTAGGTGGCTCTATTTCATAAATCAGTAAAAATTACTTATAACTCTAATTTTTTTTTTCATATTTGAAAATTTGCTGTAAAAAGAAAATTATTTTGGAACAAGTATGTTGCAGAAAAAAAGTGTCATGCTGAAGATAAAACAATGTCATTTTGAAAGTTAATGGTTTCTGGCAAATATTTCACCAATATGTAAGCCATACATTCCTAAAGCATAGCTAAATATGAATATGCTGGGGAGGGACTTCTGAGAAAAAGGAGGGGAACAGTAATATAATAGACTAATTAGACCAGGTATTTTTGAGTAATTAGAAAAAAAGTGTTTTCTATATGTTTTATCATCCTGACTGGGTAGAAGATGGATAGAATGTCTTCTGCAGCTGTGAAATAGCTTTTTGGTGACAGTTTTGCATGGATTTAAAAAAACTCCAAATAGCAAACATGCTAAGACAATTGACAAAGAATAGATTTTGGTAGTGATTGTAGTTTCTTTGGGAAAAAATATGCACACAAAAGCTTAAATTAAATCAGCAAACTTTTTCTTGTTATTTTAGCTCTGTTGTTTAGTTTAAGCATCCTTGCTCTATTAAGACTCCAGAAAAACAGATACTGTATTAAAAAAAAATTAATATTACTAGAATTTATGTATGATATGTAAGTCTTCAAACAGTTTAGTGTAGAGAACTGTTACTTGTACTTACCTAGCACTTCTCTCTGAGAACTGTTAGATATGAATTTTTTTTTCCTATGTTTTTTCAGTAAATTAAGATTTTGGGGAGGGGATTGTCTCAGCATAGAAAAGAGTGAACAAGCTTACTTATTCTGGTTGAAGAATGAACTGGGTGAGACCCTGACACATCTGCCAGGACAGTTGGATTAGTGTCTTATTTCAGTGCATGGCCACAAGTCTTTTCTTGTACCTAATTCTTCATCTGTGTCTGGCTTTTAGTATATGGACAGATACTAAAGATGGACTTACATATTGAGAATACGTCAGGGTATTGATATGTAAATTCAAATTTGTCCATTTTTTTGGCTCAGGCTTATTACAAAATACAGATACAAATCTGTATCTATAAGCCTGCTTGTACAGGAAAGGATGCTCTTGTCTTTGCTTTCCAGAAGAGAACATGAGCTTTTTTTTCTTTAAATCTTAATTTTGAGGATTTGAAAACAAACCACATGTTCTTGAGCAGCTGTGTGCATGGCTCTCTACAGATCTTATATCTTCCTCTTTTAAAGCCAATAAGAAATGCTATTTGTACAGGGCACCCTCCTAAACTCTTTGGGTTTGTGGTAACAGATGATGGATCTTTCAGCCATCTCTATTCATTCACACACCATTCATTCAGTGTTTTACATTCTCTTACTTCCACATTTTTCTGTCTGTTTTTCATCTCTCAAATCCTTCCATGGAAGAAGGTGATGAAGGTGTTTTGAGGGATTTCTAAAAGTGTTCGACAAAGTAGGGTGACACAATGTAAGAAAAAAAAATCAGCCTCGACAAATGTGACCTAAATACAAGCCAGCTGCACCTCCTCCCTCTAAAAATGGTTTCTCCTTCTCTAAGTGTGTGATGCCTCTATCTTTGTATTTGGAATTACCTCACTGTCTTACTTTTACACCAAATAATGAAGTCTGTGTACAGCTGTGTTTATTTTCTGTGGATATTACTGAACTTTAAACAGGCTCAGACTGAACTCTTATTTCTGCAGACTTAATATCTATGTATATAGTCACCTCAAAAGTATTGTATAAATAAAATGTTTATTTAATCACAAAAAACAAGGAATAACAATATGCCAGACTGTAGAATCAAGGAGGTGCACAAAGGACTGTCAATCACAGGCTTACCGTATACAAACACCTAATTCCCCCTGATGTCATCTGCTTTGTGTTAAGTCTTCATCCTTTACCCTCTCTTTGAATGCTTTTCTTGTAGCTGCTGTAGAAATTTGAGTTTTCCTGGGAACACAAAACAGACTATCAGAATGATAGTTGATTTATCAAGAGTTTTCTGAGAAGTTAGTATTGGGATGCATGCTCAAAAAAAGACAAACATGTGAGTTGGAAAAGGCCTGTTGGTGTGATTTAGTCTAACCTTGTACTTAAAGCAGATTATGATCGGCAGAACATCTGGTCATCTGTAAATTTGTCTTGCTTAGTTCTGAAAACCCCCAGGAATGGTAATACTACAGCTTTTCTGCATTGGTATCCTTGTGAAGAACTTTTTTCCAAGACTGAGCCTCTTCAAGGGCAAGTTTTCTGATAACCTTTTGTGGTAGGGCCCACTTGCCATTATTAAGAAAAATTTGACTCTTGTCATCACTGTAAGGGCCCTTCAAAAGGATCCAATATTTTGCTGTTAGATCATCCGTCAGTCTATTTTTCACTAAACTATGCAAGCCAAGCTTCCTCAACATTTTCTCAGAAGGCATCCTCTCTCTTGCCTTTGAAGGGCCTTTGCTGGTTAGTTCTTTGTGAGATGCTATATTTTTTCTCAGTATCCTTTTTACCCCTTTTCAAATCCTTCTTGGACACATTTCCAAATGTTTATATTACTGATATGATTTAGTGTATGCATATAGAACATTTTGCAAAAATCAGGTTGTAGTTAGTTCATAAACTAATAAATAATTACAGCTAGTTCCAAATCTGTCATCTAAAGGAAAAAATGCTGCATAAATATTCAGAGGTTTTTCTATTCAAGATGATGTAGCCAAAAGAAGAATAGGGGAGAGAGATACACCTAGGAGACAATGAAAAATGAGAAAATAAGGCTGCTTTTGTATTTCAAAATCAAATAAAGGATTTACATTTATATTAGGGATCCTTTATTTAGATGCAATGTTTACAAGTAAGGTATTATAATAGTATGGTAAGCTGATTTCATGCCAGCTTAGTAAAAACTGCTTGTAGTTATTTGAAAGTAATATAATTTCACAACAATTAACTGGAGAGGTGTTGCTGCTGATACAGTTTGTTTAACAATGATAATACCATAGCTTATTTTTCATATTTAACACTGTTTTTGGGGACTCTGAGCAACCTGGTCTAGTTGAAGATGTCCCTGCCCATGGCAGAGGGTTGGAACTAGATGATCTTCAAGGTTCCCTTCCGTCCCAAACCATTCTATGATTCTGTTTTTTAAGAAAGGGTGAATGTCATTTGTGAAATGCATTGTAGAGAGTGTATTGATCAACCTGATAAAGCTCTAAAACCCCAGTGGAGCCCCTCCACTGCTAAACAGGTTTTGAAACATTTGAAGCCAAGATAATGTTTAAAATGTAGGCATCATTTTCCAGAGTAATTTCTTCCTCTTAGTTCACTGTTTCTTACAATAATGGTGTGATTTCAGGAAGAAATTTTTCTATTAGTAAAGTATACATCACATTAATATCTCCATGACGTCTTTATGCATTTTCCCATTCTTCTGAAGAAAAGAAAGAGAAATTTACAGTTAGATAACATAATTAGAAATGTTGGAAGATTGAGACACATGTTCATCTATAAGTGTAAATTCATGCAGGATTTATTTTTTATGTAATTTCACATCCCTCTTGTGTCCTCTTGTGTTTGAATTCTGCTTTAATGTGGGAAAAACTAATCCTGGTGACAATGAGCTGTAGCAGGTGGGATTTATTTCTATCACAAATTCAAACTCTCTCCCTCTTGTACTTATCTTTTGATGGCATGAGTTTTAACTTTAGTCTATGGTATAACTTAAAAGTAGCAAACTGATATTTAAAAATAGTATTTATATTAGCTTTTGTGTAAATGCAGTTTAGCTAAAAATGAATTGTAGACACATGTACAGTGATGTGGAAAAAGCTTCCAGAGCTAAGAAATTTAATTTCCTTTTAGAAAGAA
Organism: Pyrocephalus nanus; assembly: GCA_038380795.1. Lineage (NCBI taxonomy): Eukaryota > Metazoa > Chordata > Aves > Passeriformes > Tyrannidae > Pyrocephalus > Pyrocephalus nanus. The sequence goes on along the minus strand of CM076262.1, from coordinate 3,496,035 downwards.
CATGGAATAGTGTGCTCTAGCAACAGGCTTCTGAGAAAGTTATTACATTGTTATGCCTGGAGTTTTTTATGCCTGTGTGTCGGTTTGTTTTCATCTAGGAACCAAGACAATATTTAAACCCTTGACTTAGAGGGAAGATATTCCATAGCTATTACCTGTCCCCTAGGCCATCTTGTTTCCAACAGGATAGCTTACAGTAAATATATTCACAATGCTGTATTGTCTTAAAAACTGAAATTAGTATAATTTTATTGTGACACTATAATTTGATTCTATAATCTGTGATTCTTTTTTCACCTGTTGAAGTGAATCACTTATTCCAAGATCTTAAATGTACTGCTGTTTGCCACAGCTTTTCTTAGCTTTTTTTTTCTTTTAGTATTGTGAAATGTTCTCATATTGTAGAAGCAAGAAATAGTTTTCTGTTGCAGTCAACATTAATCGTTCATGTTTGTGAAAGCTTGATTTAATTTTTTTCATAGGTAATGGAAAATATTTTTCCAGAAAAGATGCCCACTTAGAAAATGCACTTTAGTGGTACAAATCTGAATTGTTTTTTCTGTATCACTCTCTACATAAACATACAGCAGAACTGACAAGGCTAAACCAATAAAAACAGTACAGGAGAAGGAATGGTCAAAGGGTCACCAATATCTTATGATTTTATTTGTTTGATTCTTTTTATCAGTCATTCAGATTAGCCATTTAGGAAGCTACTGCATCAGTATGTGAAGGGAGGAGCAGGAAGAAAGAAAATAATTTCTCTTTTGTTTTGGACTTGTGTAAAATTTTCTTGGGAAAATTGGAAGTAATTTTGGTTACACTATTATTAGTAGGTATTTTTAAAATGGTGTATTAACATATTTTTCCATTGCTTTTCTAGAAGATTGTCTGTGAGTAAAAGCATAAACAGCAGGCAAGAAGAATTAGAGGCAATGACTACATGAATGAGGGGAAAAATTATTCTTATCCATTATCCTCATTTTAGTAGGTAGTTTTTTTGATTCTAGCTTATAACATAATGTATACATCACTGATGTCAACAAGACTTTCCACTGTTAGTAAGTACAGGAAGATATTTGTGCCTGTGCCAAAAAGTTGGTCTCAAAAATTAGTGTCATGTTTAAAAATGTTGAAACAAGATGTAAGATACTAATTATGGTCATGATGGACTTAATCTCCTTCAGTTGGAGGAAGACCTAAAACCTAACCCTTTCATTTCTAACCTCAAAGACTTTTCTCAAAGCTCATCTCTTGCTTGCATCTGGTTCCTTAACTTAAAAGATGACTTTCTGTAATGTCTTATGTCATATTTATGGGGAACAGGTAGCTCCATCACACCAGAATCACAAGCATTTAATCACTTTGGGGAGTTTCTATGTTGCCAGTGGAGGAAAGTAAAGTAGTTTCTAAATTGCTCTTCAAATATGGCTGTCTCTTTTTCTTCTGGAAGATTATGTGCACTTGTGTTAGGTATCACAAATCCCTTCCTGGGTTCATTTTAGGCATACCCCTAAATATCAGTGTCAAGTTAATACTAGGTTATTATGAAAGTCTCTTGTTAATCAGAATTATTTTCTATGCTTTCTTACAGTTGGAAATGGAAAAATCTCAGTTACAGAATCTTGAGCTGGAGCACAAAAAGCTTTCCGCTTGTCTAGAAGAAGAACGTGGAAAGAATAAGCATGTAGTGTTGATGCTAGTGAAAGAGTGCAAGCAGCTGTCTGGCCGAATTGTAGAAGAAGCCCAGAAACTGGAAGAAGTGATGTCAAAATTTGAAGAGGAAAAGAAAAAGGCTACTGAATTGGAGGAATCTCTTGCAGCTGAGAAACAAAGGAGTACACAAATGGAAGCTCAAATGGAAAAGCAGCTGTCCGAGTTTGACACAGAGAGAGAGCAGCTGCGTGCCAAACTTCATAAAGAGGAAGCACACACCAGTGATCTCAGAGAAGAGAGAGATAAAATGATCAAAATGATTGAGCAATTAAAAAAGGAAAATGAAAGCAAAGCTAACCTTTCTCATAAAAATAAAGATAGGAATCTTGTTTCTGTTTCAGTCGAAACAGAAGAGACAAGTTCAAAAACTGTTGCCTGCCAAACAGATACTGTAGTGATGGACAGTAGCACAGAAAATGTTAAGAAGTTGCCTTTGACTGTCTCTGTAAAGCCTTCTACAGTGACCCCACTAGTGTCTGGCAATACAAAAATGAATGTGTGTGCCAATGCAGCACTTGTGAAGCCTGTCATTGATAGGCAATCTTCATCTAGTGAGCTTGTCCCTCCTATAACTCCTGTTCTTGCACAGAATCAAAACAGAATTGAGGAAAATGGACCAAATACAGCCTCATCCCCTGATTTACCAAGTAGCACTTCCCCTTTTCCAAATAGTAATTCTCTCTGCACCCCTACCACACCGACTGCCACAGCTCAGAATTCCTCACTCACTTCATCTGTACACAGTTTGCATTCACCAACTGCCAATACTACTGGGCATCCAGGCCTAAATCCACGAATCCAAGCAGCTAGATTTAGATTTCAAGCAAATGCAAATGATCAAGACCAAAATGGAAACACAACCCAAAGCCCTCCCTCAAGGGACGTATCCCCTGCTAGCCGTGACAACCTAGTTGCCAAACAGGCAGCTCGGAACACTGTTACCCAAGTTCTTTCAAGATTTACGGGCCCCCAGAGTAGCGCTCCGTCACGACCGGCGACGTCACATTCGGTGGAAGCTGGCACTTACCCCCCAGTTGGTAGAACGACTTTAAAGACTCCCAGTGTATCAAGAATTGACAGAGGAAACCCTCCACCTATTCCTCCTAAAAAACCTGGGCTCTCACAAACTCCTTCTCCACCACACCCACAGCTTAAAGTTTTAATGGATAGTAATCGATCCCCAAATATAAGTGCAAAAACTGACAGCAAAACCGTGACCTCACCTCTCTCAAGTTCACCACAAGGAATCAGGGTAATAAATGAGGAAATTATTTCTAAGTCCTCACCTCAGCTGCCACCAAAACCTGCTATAGATTTATCTGTGGCACCTTCAGGCTGTGCCATACCAGCCATAGCCTCATCTCAGGTGGGTGCCTGGCCTTCCCACTTTCCTGGACTGAACCAACCTGCATGTTCAGAAAATTCCTTTGTCATTCCCACCACCATTGCCTGTAGCTCCTCCATAAACCCTGTTAGTGCTTCATCCTGTAGACCATGTGATTCAGACAGCCTCCTGGTAACAGCATCAGGTAAAGGGATTGATATGCTACAAACTGTCTCCCTCAAAAATAACATTTTGATTTTCTTATGCATCTCTTGTTTGCTTTATTTATCTTTTTGTAACTTTCTGTCTTTTACTTTCTAAAAGTTGAAATTTTCATTTATATTTTTTTCACATTCCAGGGGTATGGGAATTCTTTTGCCGATTTAGTAACGTTATTAATTAGTTTGCTTCCTTAAGGAGGCCTCCAAATTGAAGGGGTGTTTTTAAAGGTAAAGAGGACTGATATTTAAATAAGCTGCAGATTATGGTATATTAAATAATCTCCTTTTAATTTTTTTATTTTTTGTTAATGCTATTATTTTGGACTTCAAAATGTTTTCTCAGTCTGAAATTATGTTTTGAATATTACCTCTGCAGGTATCTTCTATGGAATACGTATTGCAGTGCTTTGTGAATATTTTAGAAAATAGGACATAGCTGGGTCTATGGTATTCTGCTATGGCATTAGATGGTTGCACATTAAGGCATAGAATTGCCTGAATAATAGTGCATTTTCCTATATATATCACTACAGTCCTATAGAATATATTTCAATTTTAATTCTTTTTTTCTATAGTTCTTCTGGTTTTAGTTGTAGGTCTTTTTAGTACTAATGTATGGCATCTCACAGGTTTACTTCAACAGATATGGGCAAAAGTTTGCCGTTGGAAAGTTAAAACCTAACTTTGTCTGGAGTTAGTGCACGTGTCTGCTACTCAGTTTGCATCATGGAGACTTACTGATGTGTCTAATCTGCCACCAACTTCAGAGAATCTTCTTGATGGCAGTTAAGTAAGCAAAGATAATACTGATCTACCTTTCAATTAGTTGTAGATCTCCTACAAATCTTTGTCAGTGAATTTCCCTGCTGGGATCAATAGCACTAGGACATTAGGTAGAAGCTTCTCTTTAGCTTGCACTGCAGTGAGGAAAAGGAACACACAGAGTTTGAACACTTTAGACCTTCATCAGCATTGAATAATATTTGAATTGTCTCAGACTTTCAACAGTTATTCTCAGTTCAGTTATGGTACTTCAGTCCCTCATAACACTAGTCCCTGCATCTTCATCTGTGGGGTATAAAAGTTGCTGCATCTTCATCTGTGGGGTATAAAAGCCCTGCACAGCTGATCTTCCATCACACAACTAACCACTTTCTCTTGGTAGTTGCACCACTAACTGATAAGGTGGTTGAACTCATTCACCAATTCCTGGGGAAGCTGTTCCAAAAGCAGTGTGTGACAAGCTGGTATGTGTGTACATATAGGAGATTCCAGGGTTCTCATTGTTAAGCAATTTTTATTCCCATTCCACTTAATTGAAGGCTTTGTACTTGTATCAAGAATAACCTAGTCATCCTTTTAACATTTGGTTGTGGCACGATACTGTTGGAATCCCTTCTTCTTTCTGAACTGTGCCAATAAAAATATGAACTCAGAAATCTTACCCTTTCATTTTTCTACTGCTTCTCAGAGTCAGCAACAATTGGATTTAATGACTGCCTTTCAGTTTGCTGTTTTTCATATGGATGTCCTGAATTTTCATCTTAAATTCCTATTCCTAGGTGAATCTGATTGCCATGTCAGATAGGTAATTTGTCTTCCAGTATTCCAGTTATTTTCCAAACTTAATATGCCTTTGGGTGCTATTAGGCTTCATAATGGAACTAAAACTTCTGTAAAAAAAGATAAATCTAAGATTTTATGAACATGTAACAAATTACTGGCAAAATCAGCTCCAAAATTAGTAGTTTTTGTCTCCTATCAGTGTAAATTAGGCTGTGTATTTCAGTTAGTATTATATTAATTATATTATATTTGGTAATAATTTATTATTAATAGTTCTAGATTATCTTTCAAAAAAATAAATCTCATACCTTAATAATTAAATTACCAGTGCTTGACTTCATAACTCCATGTATTGTTATTGCTTTAGTTTGTCCTTCAAAGTGTAAACTTTTTTCTTAGGAGAACAATCAGCCTTTTCAATAGGACTCCTCCCCCAAATAGTCAGTTTGTGTTTCTTACAAAATTTGTTACAGTTCTCAGAGACAATTCTCAGAGATAGAATTTTTTTCAAAAATGGTTAGGTTTTTAAAATTGTATTGCTTATGTTAAGATTACCTTTCTTTCTTTAACTCCCTTCACTTGTTTTTGGGAGGGATGGAAATATTTGAGTCCACTTAATTCCCTTACCATCCTTGCTCTTGAACATTTGACACTTGTAGTAGTTTGTAAGTAGCAATGGGTTTTGGGTTTTTTTGCAATTGCAGTTGTTATGCAAGAATGGAAGGACATTTCTTTCAAAATTTTATGCTTAGAAAATATTGAGATTTTGTAAATATATATGTAAATAGATTTTTGTCTCAGGATAAATCAAATTTAATAACACTGTTTTTGTTAAAATGATGTGGTCAGAGATGCCTGAATTCATGTCACTTATTCACTTTTTTCAGTTTCATTTTTAAATATGACTTTTCTCGAGGTGAACATCTAACAAACTAAAAATACTGCTGAAACCTTCTGCATTTTCATACCCTCTAGGGACAGATTCAGTTAGTTTTAATGATCTGGTTGATTTAAATCTGTTTTATTTACTCTTTTTTTTGTGGAAAATGTTTAGAATTTTAATTTTACTTTCAGTTAAAGCAGAGCACAGTGAAATCTTATTCATATTTTGTTGTATAGTAAGTAGAGAGCTTCAATCAGAATTTTTTAATATTTTTAACAACAGGGCAACCCAAATTTACCATATCAAAAGACATTGAAAGAATCCTTCATTTTTATATTTTTTTGTTTGTCAATAAATTAATGTATCTTTCTTCTTATTGTGGAGTCAGAAAAATTGATAATAATATAATCACTAAAGTATTTCAATTATTAATTTTAAAAAAGTTTCCTAGTTAGCTCATATTGCTTTAGGAACATATCAACAACCAGATTTTCAGTAAGGAAGTGTCTTGGTTCTATAAGGAGCAACTATTAAGGGTAGACTTAAAATCAGGGCACTGATCCTGTCAGTTATCCGTTCTGCTAAATAAATGTCATAGTACCTTAGCTGAAAGACGGGGCGTTGTACCACGTGTTACTCTTTTCATGCCTGGTAGGAAAAGCCATCAGCTTTTGTCGTTAATGTTAAGCAGACTGCAGATAGAGAAATCACCAGGAACATTTATGGCGCGATTCAAAATCTGCTACAGTGTTTTCATTAACTTCAGCAGTCTTTGAACAGGTGCCAAAATGCTTCTGCTCTGTTTGGATTTCCACAGTTCAATGGCTGTAAGACCTCAAAATGGAAACAAATGTAGGCATTTGGATTTCCGTACCCCTGGGATTTCTGCTTTCACTTTCTTCTTGGTTTTGTGCTTTCTATGCCACTCTTCAATGAAGTATATTTTTTTAGTTTGCTCATTTGTATAATGATTGATTTATTCTCTCTATACAATTGGCTTTGAAGATAAAAGTGGGAGGGGAAGTGCAGGACTGATCTAGCTCTGAAATTAACCATCTCACATTCTGAAGCTGATGCCAGAAGCTGTTTTTGACTGTCCCTCTGCCCTTCATCGCTGCATGACCTACAAGCTTTCACAGATGCTTCACATTTCCTAACTTTTTGCATCCGTAATGATGTGTCTTATTTATTGATATCTTCTAATATTGGTGGGTTTTATTGGGTTAATTGAACGTTATTTCATTGCTTTACATTGATAATAGAAGATAAAGTTATATTTGTTATTACCTATTTTTTTATCTTTTTCAGTAGAAGGTTTGCATTTAATGGTAATCTAGTATAATGAATTTCATCACCGAATTGCTACAACTTATTTTTCATTTCAAGAAGCTGAAATGAAACTTAACACACCACATGTGGCATTAAAAAGTTCCTTTCATTTTGGCATTTCTGTTAAGGGTGCTTTAAAAACAAGCAAATAAATAAAGAAAACACATCAAAAATACTCTCAAAAAGGAAGGGAACCCAGAAATACTATTAATATTACCAAAATTCTAGTATATCTTTGTTAACAAATGTTAATAATTGGAGTGCCACCCTGAGCAATATCCACTCTCAGTTAAATACCACAGCAAGACAGTAAAAACTATACAATTAGTATTTTAAAAACATTTATATGTATGTATATATATATATATATATATAAAAATAGCTGCAACACAGCTATTATATTTCAAAGAATAACAAAAGGTTGGAAAAATAAAAGCACTTTTACAATGGAAAGGAGTAAGAAAAGTTATTCCTTGGACCTCAGGATGCAGTTTACTTTGTTTATTGTTTATTTGGTTTTTTAATGAACTTCAAGCCTCAAAATTTAAAAATATTGGAGAAGCAAATATTAGTAAGAGTATTGATAGTCAGAAGGTAGCTTCAGAATGGAAGTTATATGAAGATGCATGGAGTTAACTCTACAATTTATCATTGATTTAAAGCTGGATTTATAAGGTAACTTCATAGCTCTAGTGATGACTTATAATGAGTACCAAAAATACAAGTTAAATAATAAGCTAATATTGTGAAAATACTGCAAATGTGTTTCCTTTAGATACTAAACTGGTAAACTTAATTTGAATTGATAAATTTAGCTTATTTTAGAAACAAATATGAAAATACTCCAAGCATTTATTGTTTTGGTTTTTTGAACTAGAATTAAGCTACATATTCTTTGTTGGTACAGCTCAGATGATGAATTCTTGTGTAAGTCTTGACATTAATTAAAATTTATCCAGATCTTACAATCTATGGAATTCTTTTGAGAACTTCCATTTAATTTCGTTTTTGAAAATGTGAAACAGATCATCATGGCATAGTAGAGCCACTGCCACATACTATTTCTAGTTCAAGGTGTTGAAGGTTGGATAGCACTTTATCAGCTTGAACAGAGCTGAAGGTAATGCCCTGCAGCTCCTGTTCAGTCTTGGACATTGCAAAACTACATTAAAAGCTGCATAAAACTTGCTTTGTATTGTCAGATTTCAGCCTTCTATAGTAGCCTCTTTGTGGCCACAGAAGCCAAAGTTACTTATTCAAAAGATAAATATAATGTGGATTTTCTAAAGGTAATATTAAAAAAAAATTAAAACCCCACCTTTCTCCATTTTCTCTTGCAGTCCTTGATCAAGGAAGAATGCACACAATATTCCATGCCTTATGCAGCAAACTTCGTATTCTTAACAAAGTCCCTACTAAAGCTGCTAAGTAATCAACAGAACATTTAACCACAACTCCTAAGCTTTCAGAGCCTTGGATTGAATATTCTTTGTTAATGGGGTGACTTGAAAGCTTTCACTCATAAATTTAATATAACCTGTTATTCATTCACATTGGAGCATTTTATAATAAATTGTTTAAGTATCACTGATTAAAAGGAACCTTACCTTAGAGTTCAATAATTAATACAGTTATTTCTGTATTACTTGTGTAAATGATATCTAAGGTTTTTTTCAAACTTATTGAAAGACACTTAAAGTAATTAAGAGCTCTCTGTGCAATTTATGCTTATAACTGCAAGTGAGTTATATAAATACTAAATATATAAATACGATAGGTTGCATGAAGACTGTGAGGGGGATAATATTTCAAATGAAAATAAGTACTTTGTTTTGAAAACCTTTGTGTAGATACTTTTTTGCAGGCTATCACAAATAAATATAAATAAATAAAACTTTTGTTAGTTCCTGAATTTGAGTAATATTAATTTTTTTGAGACATCCATCTGCATACTACAATTGATAGTTTTCAAACTGACCTTTTGTAATGAAATCCCATTCATTTTCATTAACAACTGTCACCCCTGTATGCAGTTTTTATTTTTCAGAATAGCTTCTAATGTATAGACAAAGCATCATCACAAATCTTGTGCTAAACTAACAATTGCTGTCATCTTGATTTAGCTTTTAAAAGAACACAGAAAATGCAGGGCTTTATTTATTTGTTTTCCATCTAATTTCTGTTGCTTTAACTCACAGGCTGGTCTTCCTCCCTAACCCCTTTGTTAACAAGTGGTGGTCCTGTCCCCCTGGGTGGCAGGCCCACCCTTCTTCACCAAGCTGCTGCCCAGGGAAATGTCACTTTATTATCAATGCTGCTTAATGAAGAAGGACTGGACATTAATTACTCTTGTGAAGATGGCTATTCTGCCTTGTATTCTGCTGCTACGAATGGACACACAGGTAAATTATACTAAATTTTATTATGGCATCCACATAACATAGTGAAAGCTTATTTCATGAGTTTTTAGTATTCAATTAGGCGAAATGCATGTTTCTTAAAAATGTGAAATTGAAACTAAATATATAGTTTATGTGACCAAAGTCATGGTATGGTATAGCATATATATAAGCAACGCTTCTGGAGGCAGAATTTTGTAACACAGAAAACATTTGAAAAGAAAATAGCCTGTGGTAGCATTCTGCAGGTACATCCATTCTAATTCTCTACTCCTTTCCTATAAAAAGCCACCAGATATCATCACCCCGTGTTCTGTGACGAACCAAAGATCTTTTGTAGCAATGGCAACTTGAAAGAAAGAACTTTCCTCTCCAGGGAATAAGCAGGAAAGAATAGGTCATCACCAGGGTTTTGATCTTCTTCAGAAGCAGTGAAAATGATGGAAGATATTTTCAGAATAGTGTGTTGCTTGGGAAATAAAATGAACCATCTTTCTTTTTTAACTAAATGAAATAGCCTTCGTTTGTTCTCTAGGTCCTCCTGAGAAAATTAAGTTTTCTTTTTCTTTCCCCACTACCCCAACCCTCCTCTGCCTTGAGAAGCATCTCTGAACCTTTCAACAGTCCGTCTTCATGTTTTATGAATATATTTATGAAATGAAGCAAGTGTGTTAGTAACAGATATGAATTTCAGGGATACAAACTCCAAGAAATAATTTTCAGACTTTTAACATAAGGCTTTGAACAGCAGCTTCCTTTAAAAAGTCCAGTGCACATTACTGTAGTTTTTTCTAATTATGTAAAAATCTCCCAGTTTCTTATACTGCAAGTAATATCATTATGCTGTTTTGGACACTAAAGATGAAATCCAGCAGTACCAATGACAAAAATTCCATTAAAAAGGCAATATTTTATTTCAGAGTAGAAGGTGGAACATAGTGCCATTAAAGCCACTGCTTTTACTTTGTGGTTTAATTTAACAAAATATTTGTTAGTAACACAGTTAGAAAACCTTGATCCGGTGTTCCAAATAGTATTTTGAGAGACTATTTAGTAACTTTTCTTGAGTATTTTAAAAATAAAGTAAAGTTAGAATACAAAATCCATAGCTAGGCAGATACTTTGTTTGGGTTTTTTTACGTGTTCTGGGTTAATTTTGCGACCAGGCATATGGAAGGAAGGATTTTCCCTTTGTTTGGAATGATATATTTTGTCTTTGCTTGCTAGGTGCTATGGTTTATTTTGTAGGAACAGCTGGGTCTTTTCACCTAATAGATTGTTTCCTGTTGACTAGACCTTCAAAATAGTGGAAAAGTCCTTTTTTTTTTTTTTTTTTTACTCGTCTGCACTTTTTTTCCTTTTTTTTTCAACTTTTTATCTGCAGTATTAAGAGTCCAAGTTTATTATATTGTGTGGATTTATTTTTCTTCCCTCCCTGAATGGATGTTCAGTGCATTCTTCTAGGCTTACATTGATTTATTATTACATTGCTGGTGTTTGTGGGATACCAAAATTGACCTGATTCTTCTTTACTCATTTTGTATTCCAAAAATGTTTCAAAGAAAATACCCTGATTTTCAGTTACAATTACTGAGCAGCTCTTACTGACAATAAAGGCAATTTGGTTCCTTGTTTTATTGTCAAAATTTCAAATACAAGAGGCACTTGACAGAAGTGTGAAAAGACACTAGTAAAAACAAACACATGCATATGCATCCTGTAATTGTTTAGTATCTTTTACTTTTTAAGATAAAAAATATATTACAGAGGTTTTAGTGTTGCTCTTCTATTTATAGTTGACAGGATGTGAAAAATACTTTTGTTATACAAATCATCACATTTTAGCAAGTAAATGAATTGTATGAAGTCTGAATTAGAGAATCAGACAGCAGCAGTGTTGATGTCTCCTTAATACATTACATGAAAATTGAGAGTAGTAGCTTTTATAATATTTTTGGAGGAAGATTTTTATGCTTAACTTTTAATATATAATGCTTTTTCATTATTTGCTTTTGTTCCCAAGTGCATGGATAGATCCATCAATTCAAAGTGGAGACTTTTAAAAACAAGTTTATGTAAAAATGTATAGGTTTGAGAAGGGAAGAATAGAAATAAATATTATTAAAGGCCTTTTCAATAGCTTTTTTTAACCTAAGCAGATGGAAAGAAATTACATTTATTTAATTTAAGGATAAAATAATTTATTGTTCAAATTTTTCATAGTGTTGAGTAGGGTTGCCAATGGTAAGTTTCTGTCTTTTGACTGTTTTTTTTTTTTTCTTAGAATCCTTAGAATACAGTCACTTAGGTTGGAAAAGACCCTTAAGATCAGCAAGTCTAGACATATGACTTAACACATAAGCTTAACTTAAGGGGTGATGGCACCATGATTTACTTTATATATTTGTGAATATTTTCAAAATGGAATTAGTGACAAAGTGGATTTGGAGATTTCCATGACCCTTTTAAGTCAGCTAACCAGATTTTTTCCTGTTTCTCCTGGGAAAGATTTGTCCAGAAGAAAGAGTAAATCTAAACTTGGTAAGAGCAATCATAGTGAGTACTTTCCTTCAGAACCAAACACCATGTTGCAGACAGTCTGGGAAGAGTGAAAAATGAATGATTTCCTCACATTTTCAGTGAAGAAATACAGCATTTGAGATATGTAAATAACTAGAAAATGGTGGAGCACATTGTAACCAGCATGGTGGCAGCAGCTGTTACATGCTCTCAGCCCATTCTGTAGAGAAAATTGAATTACACAAGAAAAGAGAGCAGTGAAATATTCTGTCCTAATTTATCCTTATTGCAAAATATGTAGCTTTTCTGCCAGTAAACACTTGCCTTTTGAGAGCTGCAGCAGAGGGTTTTTCCAGCTCATTAAGTTCATTGCAAATGCTTTGTTTCTGACACACACTGTCCCTAATTCTGTAGGTCTGAGAGAGAGAACTTCACCCTAAAAATATACACTTTCTTTAGGTTTGAATGGACATGAGGAAACTGTTATTTTTATTATTTAACCACTAGATTTGGATAGCTGAACAGGTTGCTTTGTCAGGCTGTCTTGGTTTGATCCATTAGCAGAGCAGAAGCCACTTCTGTCTGTTATGCACTTAATATGTACAGTAGTTCTCTTAGCTAATAGATCTGCATAACTGTATTGTGTTGTAAATCCTGACCATTCTCTGCCGTGTGAGGTGGTTGAGAAAGGCAGAATGAAACAACAAAGAGTTCCTGAACTTGAGAGATATGAAGAGAATAATAATATCCTTTGGACTCAGCTATGTGCTAATCATATGCTTTTTTGGTATAATTGATGATCTCTTCTGTCCTGAGTATTTGGAGGCTGTGGCACCCTGATTGATAGGAAAAAACTGGAATGATGTGGGAAGTAGAAAGGAGTGAGGTGCAGAGACATACAGCTACACGGAGTCAGCTTTGTCAAGCCACCGGATGTATCTGCATGCTGTTTGCCAGCACTCTGGAAGAACTAACTACCCAGCTGTGGTGGAGAGCAGTAAAGTCTCCAGGTGTTTGTGCTAATTCGCTTCCATGTTTTGCTTTTGTTTTGACCAAAACCTTTGATTTAGTGACAATATCAATGTCTGTCTTTTGCCTGCCCTTCCACCCAGTGCTCCCCACTGCTGATTACTTCTGTGGCAGACAGGAGTGAACTGGAGTTATTGAGCCTGGAGTGACCCAAATTACCCTTCTACAAATCCCAATAAAAAGTCCATCCGGACGACTCAGACTTCTTATAGAAAATTGCTCTTTTACTTGACGCGCCACCAGAATGTGTCTTGTAGAGATTATTCACTCACATCATGCACCTTATGAAAGTAGCTGTATTTCCTCATGCCCGCACTTCCCCCTTAAACAGCTTTTTTCAGTGAACTTCTTCAGAAACAGTATTTTCACAGAGATAACCTACCACCTGAATGATCTGCCGATCAGTAACAGAATTAACTGTACCTTTCTAGAAAGGTAGTCTTGTTCTATGTGTTCTTCATGGCTTTGCATGGCTAACATATGCTTTATGAAGAAACAGAAGAGTATTCTAGCCAAATACTTAAAAGTGCTAGATGAAAATTTTTACAACATCCCTCATAAATTTTAGAAGTATTAAAGGATGTCAAGCAGGAATCTTTATTTTCAAGTTAATCATTTATTATAAGACTGGGAATGATTATGAAAAGAAAAAAAGGTCATTCTTAGCAGAGGTATTTTTTCAGTTAAAAAGCAAATGAAAATATAATTTTATTTTAAGTTGGTATTATCTTACAATTGAAGGACTAGGTAAGTTAGTTAACTGAGAGCTTCTTTGTGACCTAAAAAAAATATTACAGATCAAGTCCTGGTAGCTTATTGTGACAACCAGCTTTACAACAACGACAACAAAAAAGTCATTTCAGATCAGATTACTTATTTCAAAATTAAAGAATCTTAATTTACAATATAATAAGGTAGAGTGTTCTAAAATCTTATTTCTTAATGTTAAATTATTTATTCAGTCAACTCTCTAACATCGGTATTAATATTTGAAAAAATTATAATGGGAGTAAATACATTAACAAATGATTTAGATTAGTCAGATTTCTAAGTAATTCTTCATATATGCTTCTGGTGTCTAGAGATAAACTTCACCAGCAAAGCTTGGCTTCAGGATCTTACTATTGGAACAGCATTCAATAAGCTTACTCAGAAAACAGGTCAGGAGTTTATAAATGGTGTTGTAGCTGAGCTTATTTTCCAAGTAATAGTTTCAATTAAAAAAGACTTGCTTTATTTTGGTCTAGAACCAATTTCAAGAATGAAGAACAGATTAACTATTTTCTTCAAACTTAATTGCATCAAATGATATTCAATTTGTGGATGAAAAGCAGTATAATTACTATGTAATTAATTATCTTAATTTAGCTGTAGGGATGGTGAAATCAGGCTGGTACTATTCGTAGCATGTCATTTTGGAAATATATGAATGGGAATGGTTTGTGGAGGTTTGTCAGCTTATTTTATTTGTCACTGCACTCCTAAGTCAAAGTGTCCTTAAACAAGACTGACCAGCGTGTTGCTTTAGTTATGTGTGGCTTGTGAACATCTCCTCTGTGACCCTGGTATTTAGGATTTATGACTTGACTGCCAGTAGGCAGTGATGCCTTTAGGGGCTCTTGGATAATTCAGATTCCCCAATTTTTGGTTAAATAGCTAACCCTGTGGGAGTTGCCAGCATGTATTTGAATCCCAGCAGAATCCAACCTAAGGCTTCTGCAAAAGGGTGGTTGTGCCCCCAGGGAGGCAACTCTCACCTCTGCCCTGCAAACCTCTTCCTGTCCCCTAAGGTGTGAGGTGTAGTCCAAAAGACTGGCTGATGTTACCCCTTGAGCCTCTGGTAGTTTTAACTGCTTGCTTTTGTTGACTCAGTCTCTGGTTCTGCTCCATTTATAGATTGTGTGAGATTGCTGCTGACTGCAGAAGCACAAGTTGATGCTGCTGATAAAAATGGCTTTACACCCTTGTGTTCAGCAGTTGCCCAGGGACATGACAAGTAAGTGAAGTCTTTAAGATTTTTGCCTGTCACCTGTTAGTCTATTTTATATTCTTTCTACTTTTTCCTTTACATTATTGTTGCATTCTTAGGTATAAATGCATTTAACTATAATTTATTGAAAGCATCTACTTAAATGCCTTTTTTTGTTGTTCAGCTGAAGGTTTTTCTTAAGCAACTGTTCTCAAATGCTTATCAGGTTTGTGAAATTCAGTGGTTTACATTCACAGTTTTTAAATACCTCTACAGTAGTTTAAGATTTGCAGGTTTAAAGTAACCTCTCTTTATACCTATGTATAAAATTAAATCTTATACTTGTCTATATGAGGTGATCGCAAGTAGATTTGTATCTGTAAAATCAGTACTTTATTAAAAATATTTAAATGTCGTCAGTTAAAAAGAGGTTTGGATGTAAAATATAAGACATTTTTACTGTTTTGTTTGCTGTAGGTGTGCAGAATTATTAATTATGTATCATGCTGATATTAACCATGCTGCTGAAAGAGGACAGACACCTTTGTACTTGGCCTGTAAAAATGGAAATAACAACTGTGTTAAGCTATTGTTGGAAGGTGGAGCAGATCGAACAGTAAAAACCAATGTAAGTTAAAACAGTTTGTAAAGTTAAAGTACCTTGTGTAGTACTGAATATTTACATTAAAATATTTATTTAAAGTTTTCTTTAAAGCTGGAATAAACTGTGTAATTTGAAAGTAGTATTTTGTTCTTTTCATCATACTTTCTGGCTTTTTAAAAACTGTATATTATCTAAAATCTCCGAAATTATGTGACTTTCATATCATTTTATGTATTTCAGATTCTACCTGCAGTTTGCTGCAGACTTTTCTCCAGCATTGCATTTGTAAAACAGAACTTTTCATGTCTGACTTATTTTTAAAGTGGAGAGGTGGAAATAGGGATTTTGCTTCCACTTTTTATGTTACGTGGCTTTGAGGGGACAACACCTCAAAACTTTTTTGCCAGTATTGTAACATCTCATATATCACAAATGAGAGAAATGGCAAAAAAAAAAATTGTATCTAGAGGAGAAAGGGGAGGAGGACCGTCTCAAAATTAACATCTATGTGTTGCCTTTTTTAGGTGCTTTCCTAAGTTTTTCTTAAGACTCTTATGTAAACATGACAATAAATGTGGGTGGTAAGCTGTCCAAAAATACAGCATAGTATAGCTTCACAGAACATTCTGCTCCTTCTGTAATTATTACACTAAATTTTTTATCATTCATTTATCTTGCATCTGGAAAGTAAATATATTGAACTTTTAATGAGAGAAAGTTGTGATGTCTAAATCATGAAACTGATTAATGCAACATGAAACAATATTAATAGAATCATGTTCGTTTAATACATGACAAGGAAGCAGTTTACTAATAACATTTAAGTCCTGTATCACTTAGACTCTTAAAAATTTTGAAAACTTTATTTGTTGGGCTGTCCTTGGAGAAAGCTGTAAAATTTTCTTTCTGGTACATTTTCTTCCTTCTCCTTCTTCCACCCCAAACACATACAAGCAACTGTTTTTCCAAAGGATTATTATGTCACTCTTGCTTATCTTCCTTATTTCCAAACAGAACCTTCTGTTCAGATTCATTGCTGATATAAGTCTGCAAGCATTTTTCTATGTGTTTGGTGAGAGTGTGCTGTTTGATTTTGTTTGGTTTTTTTAGGATGGCTGGTCACCAATTCACGCAGCAGTAGATTCTGGTAATGTGGAAAGTCTCAAGCTTCTTATGTACTATGGAGAGCCAAACAGCAGGAACTCTTTGACAGATGCAGAGCCTAATTTAGACTACTTTGATTTGGAGAAGAGAGAAGATGACTACAGCAATAGAGTAAAGCCTGTTGTTTCTGCAGATCTCATCAATCATGCTGACAAAGAGGGTTGGACTGCTGCCCACATAGCAGCATCAAAAGGCTTTAAGGTCAGTCTGTGTGAAAAGTTACAGTAACCTGATAGAGTTTAGACAAGATAAATTCTTTTATCTTTTAAGAAATAAATTTTAGATGTCAAAACTAAGTTTGTGATATAATTTCTTGGCACACTTGATTTAACAAAGACAGAGGAATACTTCCAGTGGACAATTTACCCCAGAACCAAGGTGTCAAATGGGGTGAATTGCCCTATTTAAATGTCTGTTTCTTTGCGGACAACAATGATAGAGAAAATATTACTTGAGATTCATTGGTGTCTTGTACTTACAGTTGTACATTAAGTGGGCATAGTTTGCAGTTACAGGTAGGGATGATTTAACTATGCACAATTTTTCCTGTGGGTAGGAAGGGGAGGAAAAGCAATTTGAGAATCAGATTTGTGCAGTAATACATTGTTTAATTATTATTTCAGGCAGCCTTTTTTGGCAGGCAGTGAGTATGTTTGGGGGGGCTGGGTTACCTGATGACATGGAGAATGACCTGGCAGGTTTTACTGATGACAAATAGAATGATTTCTGGAAATTGAATATTATGTGAAGGTTTTGACATCAGAAGCTGTGCACTTCTAATGATGACTGTTTAAAGGACTTCTTTTTACATGACAGCTATCAGTCAGATCTTACCACGAAATTTTTACCCAGTAAGAAAACAGAGGATGCTAAACACAGAAACTCAAAACTCAGCTTGTGATTACATGCCTACTTCAGTATCTGTCATTATGTTCATTTTTTTCCTGATAAATATACTATGATATGTTCAAAATAGGTACAGATTTAAGATGCACTTTAATAAGTTATGTTTTTTCGGGACCAGCCACTGCTTATTTGGTATTTTGCATTGCAAAAAGTCAGTGTTCCATTACCAGTGTCTCTTAGGCAGGTGCAGACTCTTATTCCGGTTTCCACTCATCTGAATTTAAATGGAGTTTAGTCTGCAAATACTTAATGTGCAATATGTTGGCTCTTTCTTCAGTAAGGTAGTCTTTAGGAACTTGGAAGCTAAGTTTCATTTTCTGTCTAAAAGTTGATTATGCTAGGTGATCTCTTGAAATTTCTGACACTGGAAGTCTTCATGGATGTCTTTCATGAATAACTCAAGGCTTTGAGTTTCTGAGCAAACTCCAAGTCAACTGATTGAGGGTAGTCTCTTAGGTGATGAAGACAATATATAGCTGGCAGTCAGATTCCTGGTTTTGATGTTGCAGAGACTATAAAATTGTATTTGATTAAATGCATTTATTGACTTGGGATATGTTTGGGATATTAAAAAGCTTAATAGCCATCTTCAAGTGCTGTTAACACTTTGCCTTCATTCTCTAATCTGTTATCTACGCTGCATGTCATTCATTCTGCCACATGATAGCTGCATATAAGCGTTGCTGGCACTTGCATATTTTTGTTTCAAGATGGATAGGTGCCATTCTTTACAGATGCTTTCTGCTAGGACATCTTAGCTGGTCTTTGGTAGACAGCAAAGCCAACAAAAATCCTCATTTTGCTAAGGAAATAGGCTTCTTTCTTTGTTCTGTCCCACTTCTTCCTGCTTTACTTCCCACATTCAGCCTCACAGTTCAGTCCTCTGCCTTCTGCCGTCTTTGCTATTCATTGCTCCCATCTGATAGTCAGCGTTAACGAACTAATCTGGCAAGAAAATACACGCTTTTTTCTGCTTGATTTTCTTCTGGCAAACTTAGTGAACTAATCCATTTTTTAAAAGCAATTGCAAGTGCTGGAACTACACCTGGAAAAATCTCACCTCGCGGGCAAATACACCTTTAATGACTGCTGTGTTTATGAAAGGTCTCAGTATGTCAGATGCAATGACAAAAGTTTCTGGTAGAACAGCTACAAAACATTAGCCAAAACTCCAAGAAGCCACTGTTCTGCATCAAAATTCTTAATAGCTGCTTCACTGTGTTTCCCTGCTATGCTTAACCCCAGAGGTTATTAATACAGTATTAACTAGTA
This sequence comes from Pyrocephalus nanus, assembly GCA_038380795.1. NCBI lineage: Eukaryota > Metazoa > Chordata > Aves > Passeriformes > Tyrannidae > Pyrocephalus > Pyrocephalus nanus. The sequence goes on along the minus strand of CM076262.1, from coordinate 3,477,133 downwards.
TAATTTCTGTTGGCTTCTTTTTTTTTTTTTAATATGGATATGGGACCTTTAATATTTTTATACATATTACAGTATAATTATACCAATCCAAATTTATATGCTAATATCTTCTTTCTAATAAATTTTAATGATTTTTCCTTTTGATGAGTATATTAATTTTTTTAAAAGAGGGTATCATGTTGTTGGCATCCACAAGATGTTTATACTCTGACTTAATAAAAATGTGGTTTTATTTCACTGCTTGCAGAAATTCAGGTTTCCCTCCCAAAGAAGAGTCTTGCAAGGTGATTTTAAAATGATTATTTTTCTGTGTCCCAATCAGACGTCAGGCATGATGGAAACTTATACTTGATGAATTGCAAAGTGAAAACTGGTTTTATGGATTGCTATCTAAATAGGCTCATTTATTAGTCTGAATAAACTTTAGAATTGCTTATTTGATGTTGCTTGAACATTCAGGCCAAGATATTCAAAGCAGGTTGCATAGATGGGCTTCTGTTTCCTTATGAATACCTAAACTAGTGGCCAGATACTAAGAATTTCTTAATTCAACTGAACAGCACTTAATCAGCTTGGAGACTTTAGAAGCCTTGCTGCATATGTTCTGCTTTTTCAAAATCATAATTTGAGACTTTGAGGTCTGCTATAAAATATTTTTACTCCTGGTTTCCAACCTCCTGAGAAACATAATTTGGATTCTCATCTATAGATGCTCCATAGGTGATTATCTTTGGAAATGCATGTGTAAGAATTTCAGTTAGGAGTCTAACTGCATATTGGTAGAACTCTTTAATGCAGCAAATGGACAAGTAAATAATACAGTTCCTACCTTTGCAGAACTGTCTAGAAATCCTTTGTAGCCATGGTGGACTAGAGGCTGAGAGAAAAGATAAGTGTAATCGAACATTGCATGATGTTGCTACTGATGATTGCAAACATCTCCTAGAAAACTTAAGTAAGTAAATGCCATCAGCACTATATAAAAATGTTTTTAGTAAAGAACTTGTGGGACAAAAATGAGAAATGTGGAAAGGGTAGTTGTCACTTTTTTGGCACCACAGTATGAAGTGTCCTTTATCTAGCAAGTTTCTTTTCTTCAAATTTTGCACAAGCAAATGGTAAAATTTTTTGAGGTTATTAAATGACTCATATCTTTGTTTTTAAACCATTTGAAAAGATGGTACATATTGTACATGTGCAAACATCCATATTCTCTTAAAATTTCTGAATTTAATATTAGTCATTACTTCTTCCAAAGCTATTATCCTCCTCTTTTCTTTAGATTCTTGCAGAAGTAGTCACTTAGTGGTGGATAGCTGTCAAATTTCTTCAGGCTAAGAAAATCATCTAGTTGTATCTTAATCTCTTTTTAAAATATAGTTTTGTCACTCGTTTATTATTGAGAGGATTGTTTGTTTGATTCTTCAAAACTATCTTTGAGACAACATCAAATAACTTCTTTTTTCCAACATCAGTAACTTCTGTCAAAAGATTGTTATTTCATTGAAACCTGTTATCTTCTTCCTTCTCTGTTAAGTTTTCTCAAAATTCAGCACAGCAGGCTGACCAGTGTATTTCTTGAGATAGGACTTAATCCATCCACTCACTAGTTCTGTGTGTATCTCAATATATTTATATCTATATATTTGGAGAAAAATATATCTATATTTTTCTTTATAGTGAAAAGTATTGTCTTTGTAGATTGGTATGCTTTTTATTTATCTACTTTTTTATTTTGTGGGATATAAGGATGTGGGTAGTTAAGTTCACTGATTATCAAAAAATGAGCAAAGCTTTCTGTCTGCTGCTTCTGACTTTTCCTCTTCAGCTATTATAAATCTCAGTTCTTACCATTTTACTGCAGGTTCAGAGGGGAACAGCTCATTTTCTAGTAGAAACTTCTCCACAGTCATCTTCTTTATCAGAATGAAGCCAATTTCTGATGGCTGAATCTGTAGCCTGGTAAATTAATGCTTGTATTATTTTCATCAGTCTTAGCATTCTGTTTCTCTGGTCATGCTTGTCACGGATCCAACTGCTTTTCTCAGGACAGAACCTTTGGTCTCCCCTTCTCTTCTTCTATTCACCTGAAAAAGCCAAGACTGCCTTTTGGATACGATGTGTATGTACTATTCTCTACCTCCATCACAGTCTAGTAAGGTTTTCACCGTAAGGAGCTGCGTGTAGGACAGGAGGATGTGCTCTGCCAGTTCAGAATGACTAGGGGCCAGGATTGCCAGCTGTGCTGGAGCAGTCACATGCAGTGAAGTTTAGATATATACTGTACCTCTGTCCTAGGGGCCTCTTTCCTCATGGAGAACCCTCTGTACTCCTTACAGTCTGTGCTCATTTCCCTGAGGTCCAGCCATCAGAAGGGCAAGCCTTTGATACATTTCTCACAATTCCACATCTGAAAGATGCCTTTGAGTAATCTTTTCCCTATGGAAGGCTACTGTGTTTAAATCACAGCTTTTCTGGCATCAGAAAAGCTCCATTGGTTTGTATCAGCTGAAGATCTGGCTTCTGATCACAAAAGCAAAACTAAGATCATGTTGCAAGATTTCATAATAAGTTTGGGTGTTTGTTTTTTGTTTTTTTTATAGTGTACTTATTTTTCATTTCAGGGATAATTTCTGAAAGGTATTGTTTTGGCATGAAAATTAGAAGATAGCTTCCTTTTCAATTTTAGTATTCTAAATGATCCCCAGAGACTGCTGCTTCTGTTGAGTTGTATTCCAAAGAGCAGGATTTAAAATAACTTCATTGTTTCTAGAATGTGCATGTAAATTTCCTATTTTCCTGTTTTAATATTTTGTCAATTTATTCTATAGCAAATAAAATATTCATTTTCAAGTGAATTTTCTCTCCTAGCTCTTAGCTTTTTTTTAAAGAAGTTTGGCTCGGCTGTGTTTTCCACTTGTGCACTAGTGCCAGAAAATTCTTTTTCTGAATTGGTAATAAAAATGTGCACAACAACAATAAACTAAAACAGTAAGACACTGTCCAACATCTATCTTAATTTATAAGCAATTAGTCTGTAAAGAGGAAATATAAATTAAGTTTTGTCTTGCTTCCTATTATTTAAGCATAATAATCTTGATTTTTTTTTTTTTTAAAGATAGATACCTTGGTATTTTCATCACTGCTCTGATTTTGTGGTGGTGATTCGTGCTGCTCTTCGCCCTTTGCTTCTCTGTAGCAGGAGTTATTTTGTAGCTTTCCTTTGTAATATTAAATGTTGGTCTATAATAATGGGATTACTTTAAATTGAGTTTTACAGTTTTTCTCATTGTTAGTATTTTGTTTTTCAACAGATGCTCTTAATGTACCTGTAAGGATTTCAGTCAGTGGAATTGAACTAGCCCATTGGGGTTCAGAGGAGTTTGATACAGAAAACACAATATGTGCATTAAGTATCCGCAAGCAGACGTCATGGGATGATTTTTCAAAAGCAGTGAGTCAGGCAGTGACAAACCATTTCCAGGCAATCGCTTCTGATGGATGGAGGAGCCTAGAAGACCTGCCATTTAACAGTGCTGCAGAATCCAGTATTGGCCTCAGTGCAAGCAGTATATTATCTGTCAAACTAGGTATCAGTATTGGTATAATATAAAAGCAAAACTTGGGGGTTTTCTTAAATTTCTGAAATCTTGTGAGATAGAAGTATCTTTAGATTTCTGGATCTTTTAAAGCTTAAACTAAGAAAGACCAGTACTAGCTATTCATTTTGAATAGTGTTGGCATGAAAGCAGTCTTTACTTTCAGCTATGTTTATGGCACAATTCATTAAGCACTTTAGTCTTGGGGACCACGAGGCCCTATGTTAATTAGTCCTTGATATTGTGTGCAGTTTTGGGTTCCACAATATAAGAAAGATGTTAAGGTCTTAGCATCCTAAGGAGGGCAAAAAAGATGGTGAAGGGCCTTGAGGGGAAGCTGTATGAGGAGCAGGTGAGGTCACTTCGTTTGTTCAGCTTGGAGGAGGCTCAGGGGAGACCTCATTGCAGTCTACAACATCTCTGTGAGGGTTAGAGGAGGGGCAGACACTGATCCCTTCTCTGTGGTGACCAGTGGCAGGACCCTAGGGAACAGCCTGAAGCTGTGTCCGGGGAGGTTTAGGTTGGATTTCAGGAAAAGGTTCTTCCCCCCAGAGGGTGTTTGGATACTGGCGCAGGCTCCCCAGGGAAGTGGTCACAGCACCAAGGCTGCCAGAGCTCAGTAAGTGTTTGGACAATGCTCTGAGGCACAGGGTGTGGTTCTTGGGGTTGTCCTGTGCAGGGCCAGGGGTTGGACTTTGATCCTTGTGAGTCCCTTCCAATTCAAGATATTCTATGTTACTGTGAAAGCAATTTGAAGCAAAGCCTTGATATATTTGAAAAATGCATCTTTACAGTACATCCAGATTATATAGTAAATACAGACTGTAAATCATCGACGTAGGTAAACAGAACTACTATTTTGTATAACTTCACTCACCAAGGTAAAAAAAGAGAAGTCTTTAAAATTGTGAGAAATCAGCTAAATTGTGGTAGGAGTAGTAACAGTTGTATAGGTTTCTGAAAATTCTTGTAGTTCATCTTTAATCTCCTTCATTCCTCCCCCTGCCCATCAGGCAAAAAAAAACCTATTCACATTAGACTGGACAAATATCCTATTTTACTCTATTTTACATGTAAAGATGTAAAGGCAGGCTAGCTGTTAAACTTGTGTCAGTTGGCAGAAAACATCAGTATCCTCAGTCATGTATCAAATAATAGTGTGATTTAGTACATCTCATACGTAGGACTGGTTTGTTTGTTGAATTTGTTAATGCATGCACACAATATTTGTAAGTCAGTGAATATATTTGAGCATAGGGCACTTTATATAGATATAGGGAATATCTCTCTCTTTTATTTTTTCTTTTTAACAGGAAATGTTTCATGGTCAACAGGTCAGATTTTTTCCCAGCCACCATGGGATTTTTTGAAGAACAATAGAGCTGAGCATATCACAGTGTTTTTGTTTGGTAATTTTCAAATCATAATTTTTCAGTTTTGAATGTTAAGACACTCTGTATGAAATACATAATTTCAGAATCATTTGCTACTTTTTTTTTCCTTCAGTAATGCTTGATTCTCAGACATATCATATCTTGATTTGAAATATAATAGATATAATACATAACTAGATATAATAGATATAATACATAACTAGATTTGAAAGTATCGACGATATTTAGAAAATATACTGGCACATAAAGCTCCTACTACCTTTTTTCGTTATTTAGTAGTATCCATATTGCTTATGTCATGGATAGCCATGAATCTGTGGTGCTGTGTAAATGCATTTCATTTATTCAGCATTTTAGTTTACATAGCCTCTAATTTTAGGAGATTACTGTAGAATGCTGCATGAAAATCATATGTATCTGTCATATACGCATGTAAAACATGAGATATTTAGAAAAGTTATTTGTGTGTCTCATTTTAAGGACCTCAAGAAGGCTGTCTAAATAGTGTGACTTATGCATCCATGATCCATCTTCAGACACTTCAGAATTACCTACGCCTGGTCAGTACTAAGCTAGCATCTTTCAGTGTGCTAATTGCTCATAAAAATACTTCTGTAGTAGTGTTGACTAAAAAGAAAAATCATTATTTTACTCTGTGAAAGAATGTCAAGACTTCTAAAAAAATTAAATGGGATGAAAGATGGTATTTTAAAGTTCCCTTCAAAATCTTACCCTTTAACTTTAGTCTCGTGAGGGCATTAACTTTCTTCTTGAAATAGCTGCTGTCTGATTAACTGAACTGCTTAAAAAATATGTTAAAAGCTCTGTGATAACTTATTGCTTTCCAGAGTTATTTCATTCCACTTTTCGAGGGAAAAGTAAATTAGAATAACATTCACATAAGAATTATTTGAAACTTGAATTTTATTACTAGCTTATATTGATATCTCCTATAACTCTTAGTTTGTTTAATACCTCAAAATATCAGGGTAATTAGATGAGTTAACTTTCATAGATCATTTATTTTAACATTGCATCAAATCAGAATTAGATTAGAATCTGCTTGATTTTTACTGTGTCCTTGGATAGTATGATATGTTGTTAGAAGAGTTGTAATGCCTCAGGTTTCTGCTGTATTCAGCAACATTGCACAGTGATATGAGCGTATTCCCTTTCTGACTTCATATCTAAAAAGTAATTTTACAGTTAAGATAAATAAAATATATTTTATTCTACAATATTGATAACATGATTCCATTTCTATTGGAAATAAAGTCCTCAGTCTAAGTCCTTACGTTAGCAGTGACTTACATGGATGATTTTGACATCATTCTGATGTATATTTTAATTCCAAATTAAGAAAATATTTGCGATTCCCAAACTCATTCTTCCTACATGAATTTTTCAAGTTTTGAAGTTTGTTATAACAAAATACCTTGTTAGGTAGTTTTACAAATTAGGATATAAATTTATCAATATATTTCCAGTATATTGTATGCAAATATTGTCTACTTTGAAATGAATACAGTAAGAATTATCAACTCCAGGAGTGCAAAGCAAAGAATTCTGTCTGTTAGGTGCTGATTGTGTCATCTAGGTAAAAACAAAAGTCTGAGCTTTGAAGAATATTTTATTGTCTATCTGTAGGTTGAACAATACCGCAATGTCATTTTCCATGGTCCAGAAGGAAGTTTGCAAGATTATATAGCATATCAGATAGCAGCCTGCATGAAGGTATTTACACAAACATATCAAATAAATTAATCTGTAAATCAGAGTTTTCACTATTTCACCAAATCTGTAAATTTTCAACACAGCAAAAGCAAGTGGCTGCGGGATCCCCATGTGAGATCGTTAAAGTTCAAGTGGATGCTGGTTTCTCCAAGGAGCAGCTTGCAGAACTGTTTATCAGTAGTGGTAAGGTTATTTCAGCAGAACCGATTTTGGTAATTTGTAGGAAAATTTTTAATGGTGCAAAGTAAAGAAATATATTAAAACATTTTGGAGGAATCTGAATATCATAAGCAAATATTTTATTTGTAGAATTACTGACTTTTTAATTGAAAAAACTACAGTTCAGTGAGACTGAATGCTGTCTTCAACCTGCTCTGCAGCTGCAGTGTGGTGACTATTATTCAAGTATGCTTTCATCCTGTAGCTTTCATTGTCTTTCTTGGTTGCAAGAAACTGAACAATCCCCTCTGACCATGTCTGTGCTTGTGAACAAAAGCAGAACCATCCCATCAGGTCATACAGTGCCATGCAGTGCTCTATTCTGTTTGTTCACATATTTCCTGGTAACTTTAGTCTGTGGCAATTTTTCTCTAAGGAAATCCTGGTCACAGTTAAAGGATAGCTTGTGCCAGTGATTATTCCCACGTCATCTTCAATGTCATCACACTGCTGGAAGAGAAGAGGGCATTTAGACAGAAGTCAGCTAGGCTCTGGTGTTCAGCTTGCAGGCGAGAATGTCTCTAATAGTCTGGTTTGTTTACTGGCTAGTGTCTCCTAGGAAAGGTGCTTCTTTTGGATGCTTTACTCTGTGTCAGCAACACACTCTTAATTCTCACTGCTTGCATTTCAGCATGGTGCTGCTGGTTGAGTCTCTCATTTTTCTGCCTGCTTCTTGCCCCATTGTTCTGCTGTATTTCCTCTCCTAAGAGAACACTCGTCCTCTCTCTAAATGGATCTATCAGACACAGAGGAAGTACCTATCTTCCCTGCTCTCAAGCCATATCCTCCTAGTAAAACAGGGCAGTAATAGTCAGGAAACTGCAAATAAAAAGCAGTGGTCAGATACAGTCAGATGCTGTTAGTTTTGTACTTTTACATGTCAGTTTCCTTAATGACCATTTTTAGTACCACCTTCAAAAGGTTCTGAAACAATGGAAGGCACGATATACTCAAAATGAGTGTTTTGTTTTATATATATATTACAGAAGCGTTCACCTGGGATTTAGTGTTACAGGAACTCTTACAAAGGCTGTCTTCTTTAAGCAACAATATATTAAAATCAGGAAAATTAAAGGAAAATATCTAAAATGTGAAAAAAAAAGTATGCACCTTATTTGATGCCTATTAAGTTCAGGTTCTACTGTTTGTGCCTCATACTAGCTCTGATTATTTGAGGGATTCTAAAAGATATTTAAGGTTTTGAAGAGAAAATAGCAAACAAATAGGCAATCTCATAGAATGATTAAGTTTCCTATAAACATGGACTATTCTGAAACCTTGTATCACTACATGGTATAAAGAGTACATGTTAAAAGTTTAAGATGTATTACAGCAAGTGAAAAAAATGTTTTCAGAGGTCTTTGCTATCTTATTTGTTGTATTTATTTTCAGTGTGCTGAATTCTTTCCTATCTGTGAAGATCCCAGCTATTTCAGGAATTTACTTTAATCATAGATTTCAGGTTTTTTTCTTAATATACAGTATGATGTTCTTTCTATTGTTTGACTTTATGCTTTCGGTTTTGAACATATACAATCTGTCTGCTCCTGTGAACACGTTAAGAGGAAAGAATTTTTTTTTAAATCCTTTGTTGCATTAGTAGCAGTAAAAACTGTACACATAAATAAAAGTCAATTTTCCTAAGTAGACATTAATGGGATTTTTCTATTTCAGCTTGTCTGATCCCAGTCAAACAGCCTCCTGTAAAAAAGGCAACCATTGTGATTTTAGAAAATCTGGAGAGAGCTTCTTTGTCTGAATTACTAGGAGATTTTCTGGCAGCTCTTGAGAATCGGAGTTCGGAAAATCCTTGCACAATTCAAAGAGGTATTTAAAGTACTTGAGATAGAGAAATGTTTTTACTACAGTACAGTTGTTTGGCAAACAGGGAACAGGAGAAAAAATGTAATTTGTTCGGTTTTATATTTTATTGCGAAGAGTTGTTCTTAACAAAGATAGCATGTTTTAAAGCTAATTTATGGTGTTTTGTGGTTTTGGGTTTTTTTTCTTTTTAACTATGTCACTGCTTCTTGCTTTCATATCAAATCATGTCAAAGGTTTGAGTATTTCAGTAAAGTGTTTTTGTGCTTCCTTTTTAGCAAATGGAGTTACTGGTGCTTTTTACTTTCATGAAAACTGCTTTTTACTGGGGACAATTGCAAAGTGTCATCTTCATGGCTCTGACCTGCTGGTTCAGCAGCATTTCCGTTGGGTTCAACTTAGGTGGGATGGGGAACCAATGCGTGGCTTGCTTCAAAAAATTTTAAGGAGAAAAGTTATAAACAAGGTAAGAACTTGAATCAGCTTCAGCAGTTTTGCTCATCATCAGGTCTTGAAATATGTATGATGGTAATGCTGTGTAGTGGATTGACCCTGGCTGGATGCCAGGTACCCCCTAAAACCACTCTCTCATTCCCCTCTGCAACTGGACAGAGGAGAGGAAAAAAAACAGCAAAGGATTCATGAGTTAACAGCTGGGAGAGGTGAGTTACTGATTACCTTCACAGGCAAAACAGACTCAAAGTGGGGATATTACTTAGATTTATTACAGGATCAAAGCAAAATAGTGAGAAGTAAAATAATCTTAAAAAACACCTTCCTCCCACCCCTCCTTCCTTCCATGTTCTCCCTCCTCTCCCCCAGTGGTGCAGGGGGATGGGGAATGGGGGTTATGGTCAGTTGTTGTTTCTGCTGCTGCTCAAGGAGAGGAGTCCTTCCCCTGATCCCATGGGGTCCCTCCCACAGGAGACAGTCCTTGATGGACCTTGCTGGTGTGAGTCCATGGCACAGGCAACAGTTCTTCCCAAACTGCTGTCCCATGGGTCACTCCTCCATGGGGTGCAGTTCTTCACGAATGAGCTGTACCAGTGTGGGTCTCCCACAGGGGCCACAAGTCCTGCCCGGGAGAAACCTGATCCAGTGTAGGCTTCCCTCTCCACAGGCTGCAGGTCCCTGGCAGGACCCTGCTCCATTTTGGGCCTCCCACAGGGTCACAGCCTCCTTCCTGTATCCACCTGCTCCAGCATGGGCTCTTCCATGGGCTGCAGGGGAGTCTCTGCACCCTGATGGTCCTCCACGGGCTGCAGGGGCACAGCTGCCCCACCATGGTCTGCACCACGGGCCGCAGGGGCCTGGAGCACCTCCTGCCCCTCCTTCTGCACTGCTTTGGTGTCTGCAGTATTGTTCCCATGTTCTCACTCTGCTCTTTTCTGGCTGGAAATTTTCACCTGTGCAACAGCCTTCTGCTCTTAAATATGTTATCACTATCACTCCTCATGGGCTTGGCCTTGGCCAGCAGCAGGAAGCCCATCCTGGAGCCAGCTAGCATTGGCTCCACCAGACAGGGGAAGTTTCCAGCAGCTTCTAAGAGAAGCCACCCCTGTAGCCCCCCTGCTACCAAAACCTAACCACAGAAACCCACTACATGCCAAAAGCTCGGCAGGTTTTTCAGGAAAAGAAACCCTTTCATTTCTGGAAAGATACAAATTTACATCTGTAAATTTTGTGCTTGACTTTTTAGGAAGGTGTGGGCTATGGCTGATTAGTATAGACACATTTGATTGGCTGCAAATAACTATACTGTAGCTACTTGCCTACCCACAGCATGAAACATCCTTCAGTCATTTTTTTCAATTTCTAAGCATGATAGAATCATTTCAACAAGTGTAAAATCCCTTTTTAAAAGAATTTTATATCTAAAATAAGATAGTGATGTGTGTGTTCTGTCTAAGTTTTAAGCAGCAAAAAGACTTTTCATGATTTTCAAATCAAAAGAGGGGTAAATTATATCATTAAGGAAGTTGTTTTGAGCCAATAGCTCTGTTTAATCTGGAACAAGAGCCCAAAAGAGAATAAAGATGGGAAGTCTGTTCTAACATAAATAAATGGAGATTGGAAATTAAAAGCAAGATATAGGCAAAAGGAGAATTGTGGACTTTTGAAACTTATTTGGAAAAAAAAACACATTCCAGTATGATAGCAGCTATTGCAGACAGTCAGACAGTGTTAGACATTGGGAGGGGGAGTTTAATCAAAACAGCTGCAAAGGAAAATAATCTTGGCAGCAGAGTTTTGAGCAGGCTTAAAAAGGGAGATTGTTCTATGAATAGAAAAAACTATCAGTAATAAAGAGTCCTGTTGTGGGACAACAGACCTACTGTCAGTTCTGAGTGTTCAGCTGGATGTATCTTAGTTATCCTTGCAGATGTCATCTCCTGTACCCTTTGCCACAGTTCCCATCTATAAAAGCTTACCGATTCAAAGAAATCCTGAAGAGGAAGTGTACAGTAACTGTACAAAAGAGGAAATTTAAAAACATTCCTAGGTATTCTTTAATCAGAAGAAGAGAAATACAGAATACAAAAAAAGAATCATGTGAAATAATATCTATGAAACTCTTAATACATTACTTAGATTATGTTTTTTAGGTGCATAGTTATTTATGTCTGAGTCCCTGAGGCACAGTAAGCTGAAATCATGAGTGGTTGTCTGGTTGAGAGTATGAATTGTCACCAGAATCCTTGCCAAGGATGGGGACGGTGGTCATTGTTTGTTGGTATGTAGTGGGATCAGTTGTAGCTGGTGTCTTGTAGGGAGACTGTAGTGCTGGAATGAGGTATAGACCAGAGAACAATGCAATAAAAGTATATAGCAAAATTCTTCTCTGTCCTCATGAGGAGAAAGGTTGTGTTCTCAAGCCTACAGTGGAGAATATCTAGTGATCTAAGCCTCTTCATAAAAGGACAGAAACACTTTGATCACAGATCATTCAAGATCAAAGAGAAGGACTGTCTTCAGTTGAGCCAAGAAATGCAGCAATGCAGACAATTGCAGAAGCAGAGGTATTCTGACTTGCTCACAGTCACAGTCTTGGGTCAGATTTATTCTGCTAAACTGCTTTGGCTACAAGAACTTACAGCATCATGTAACAGATGTCATTTTCGAGCTATTTTTTATGCTTAAAAGAAATCCTTAGTCTCATAGGTTAGAATTTGACAGTATAATAGATTCCCACCTCTGACTGAAATTGAACAGAATTTGGGTAGTAATCTCATTAAGTTTATTTTCTCTCAAGCATATATGCAGATGGTGGCTATATGGAGAAAAAACCATGTGTCTGCCTGTATCTTCCCTAATTAAATATTGAAATGCCCAGTGTGCTAGCACATTTTTTTAAAATACTTACATGTGCCATATGCAAAGTCAAATTCCATTTGGTATGGAACTTAAAATAGTGGATTCCAAAGTTAAAAATAGAAGATTAGTATGGTCTAAAAATCTAAAGGAAAGCACATTTACTGTTTAAACAATGGATTATTTCAAAGATCTGTAATCAGATAATTTGTGTGGGCCTTAATATTTATGTATTCAGGTGAAAAGCTCTTTTACCCCTAGTTGGAACTATTATGATATATAGGAACATGTTTTTCTACATTAACTTAACCTGTAGACTCTGTCAAGAAGCTCTGGCTTCAGTGCTGCCAATTAATATATCCCTGCTACCTGTTTTGATGCTTCCTTTAATTTAAACAGTTTCAGAGGATAATACTAGGATTAGAATGATGGAGACTGTAATTCAGGGTTAGAGAAAACAGAAGATTTTTCTGGCATTAAATAATTAGCCTGTAACAAGGCATACCAAAAGATTTAAGTCTTAGAAGCAGGCATCTTTCCTTCATTGCTACTAAATCTAAAATCAATATGGAAATCCACTGAGTATATGCCTGGATATTTCTGTTCAATGTGATTGGATGTTCTTTCATATGCTTTATTTATATCATATGTATTGCATATGATGTGGTATCCTAAATATTTTAGAAAAGCACTGCTACCAAAATTTGTGTCTCGGTTTACCACAAGAAAGTAAAGCCTTGTCAATTTATTGATAAGGTGATACCTTTTAAAGTGTAGTTGGGGAAATAAGTTTTAATACAGCAAGACTTCAATATACTCCATAAAAAGGTTTGACCAGTTTTTGACTGTTTCTAATTTTTGTAATAGAAATACATGAGTTAAAAACCCCACAAACCTCGGGGTTTCAAGGAAAGCGTTTGTAGCTCTGGTCTTATGTCATGTCAAACATCTTTTCTCTCTGCAGTTCAGAGGCAAAGTACCTCCTCCATGTGATCCAGTCTGCAAGATCATAGACTGGATTCTTGCTGTTTGGCACCAGCTGAACTCTTGCTTATCACGTCTAGGAGCACCTGAAGCACTTATGGGGCCAAAACATTTCTTCTCTTGTCCTGTGGTGCCAGGGCACAGCCAAACAACCATCAAGTAAGATTTCAGTTTCCTGTTTGAGGCTGTTCAGTGCCAACTAGATACTTACTACAAATGTATATTGGTTGTGTTTTCTCCCAAAGTCAATCTTATCATGATCTTTCAGTTATTTTCTGACACAGAGGTTACAAGATTCAAGAATTCTGAGCTTGCAAAGTTGATAATGTCTCCTTTTGAAGTTGTAAATGAAGGAAGCTTGGAGAATGATTTCTCACTCTTTTAAATACGTGGTAAAATTTTAAAACATACATACAATTTCACAGATACATTATCTTAGTAAATAAGGCAGATATGTACATTTAGTTATACACATGGTTAGATGTCCAGTGACATAAGAAAATATTTAAAATTAAGGAAAATTTTGGCTCTTCTAGCCCACAATTGCATAAACATCTGCTCACATTCCAACTGCAAATGCTAGCAAATGATGCAAGAAATAGTTGCAGAATTTTAACTTACATTAATTTCACACTAAGACGGTGTTTGGCTATATTAGAAATATAGCCAAATATTAGGTAATATTTAGCCAAATAATATAGGTAATAAGCCCCTAATTAAGATTCAAACTTATTCAGAATTCAGATAATAATATTGGATTCTGGATATGTAACACAACTTTTCTAAGCAGGCTTCACAGTATTCTCCTGAGTCACCATGTCCATTCCTTCTCTGACCTTTCTCTCTTGTACTTACTAGTTCCTGCTGACCCTTCTTTCACTTAATGTGCAGTGGTTGTCTCATCTCATGCTCTGTCTGCAGATCTTGATACATTTTGCTTATTTACTTTCCTTTTTTAAAAAAAAGGAAATCTGAAGATTATCCAATCTTCAGAGTAATTATCAAAGTCTAAATGTGGATATAGCATTGACTGGAAATTTTATGGGTGCTGAGACATAAAAAAAGAATAAAGTATGCCATGCATCTATCTCCCGTCTCCCTCTTGAATCATATCCTCTGAAATGTTTTGATCACTTATTTATTGCAGTGACATTAATAGAGGACAGAAAAACGATTCTTTAGATGCCTTATTAGACATGTACTTCTCCTTAGTGTAACTTTGACTGGTTTCACAATGCTTTATTTTGAGCACAACCCCAAAATGTCTTTTATTGTAGTCATATTTCATCTGACTCCTCATTTTAATTTAGTTTTTGTCCAGTAATAAACAATTAAAAAGCACAGCTCCAGTGAACTCTTACTGGACACTTTTAGTTTAGCAGCATTGATGGCTAACAGTGTGGTCATGTAATTAGCAATAAGTAGCTTTTAATTAGCAGCTCCCTGATTGCTGTTATTTCAATCTAATAAGCCACTCCTGTCCTCTTGCCCCTTCTCTCCACTGTGCTATTCTGCTGCCTTTTGCATTTATTAAAGCTTCACTGAGTCAGTCCAATTCACTGAGACAGTAGACAGCTATCTACAAACTGGGTTTGTTCTGGGCTCAGTGTCAGCATGAGGCAAGAGGAAGAAGCAGCAGCAGGGAAGGGAGTGAGAAGGCGTGACAGGAAATTGTTTCCTGCTGTGTGTTTCATGTAGCATCACGTTTTGGTGAGTAAAGTGAATAAATAAGGAAAATTAGAAAAATGTTTTTTTCTTGGTTTTGAATTGAAGGGAATTAAAGTTGATGTTCTAACAGCAGCGACTCTCACTTTGCAGGGGCAGGGCTGTGCTATACCTTTCCTAAGTATCAGCTATATCCAAGAATGGGGGACTTATCAAGATGAGTGGAAACTTAAAACTTAATTTAAATACTAGATTGGAATTTTATTTAGGGAGCATGGCATTGCATAGCCCATCAGCTTTTAAATGTTAGATTAGAATGGGCTCAATTAATTTTCTCTTTGCAGTGTTTATTTCTGACCATTTATACTAGCAATATTGCAAAATGTCAAAAGCTTTCACAGGCAGAAACTGAGGGTGAGAGTTCCTTACAGCTAAAATAAAAGCAGTCGTTTATTTTGGTAGCTTAACTCAGCTAGCAGAAGCCAACTGTAGCTATATCTAATACTGTCTACATATCCATTATGCAATGGGAGTTTCAAGGAATATCTCCAATATGCATTTTACATCGTTATTTTAACAACTGTGCTAATTATTTTTCTAAATAACACGACTTTATCAAGCTTGTAAAAGCACTTTATAGTGTGGTTATTTACCATAAAAGCTCAATAAAAAACACATCTATCAAATGATTCATGCATTCTAATTTAAAAAAAAAAAGGAAAAAAAAAGTCATCATAATATTTTGGGTAATAAGATGGCTTCACTGTATCAATGTATCCAACAAAACAGTCCACTTAAGTAAAATATTTTAGCCTTCACTTTTTCTGAATGGATTTTTGCAAAGCTGAACACAACAGGATAGCCTGTAATTTCTTACTATATATAAATTCAATCTAAAAACTTAATCTTACCATCTTCCTCTGGTAAGAAGGTATAAGGAAAACCAAAAAGAGTTGGATTTAATCTAAAAAAGATTGTCTCAGTTGTAGATGTTAGCTGAGCTCTAAGTCTGAAATTCCTAACCTTTATTCGCAGAGAACTCAAAGAAATAACTTTTTTTTTTTCCTAACACAAATTTTTTATTTCTATGCTAAAATATCATAATATTCCTCTCTTAGGAAGCAAAAATCCTAGAAGAACCATGTCCCTTTGAGTCAAATTTTTATAATCAGTCTCTAAACGAGACAATCTGGAAAATCCAGAGCATCCTGGTAACACGGTTCACCATAGATCAGATAAACAGAAGGAGAGTGAGAGCAAGACTGCTGTACAGATAGAAATGTCTTGTAAACTGAAAAAGTTTGGAAGTGGAAGAATATTGGGAGGAGGACAGTCATAAGTGAATATCACCTTTTTCCCATGCTGGCACCAAATAGGCAAGGCGTGAATACCTGCGAGCATGGAAACTTCTCCATGCACTTTTTTTAAATATATATATATATATATACATAAGCATGCATCTTCCTGGGACATTCTTTCTTGTAGCCTTGAAATGGAAAGGATGTTTCACAGTCTTTACCTGACTGAGGAAAAGCATCAGGTGGTAAATAGTTTGCCAAAGCACCAAAGCAACCTAAAGAAAGTTAGATCAAATAGTTTAATACAAAACAAACAAATACACTTTACCTTAAGTAAAATCATTCCCTCTCTGAAATGGGGTGCAATACAAAGTCCAAAATATACATGCTTCTTGAAAATGCAAAATCTGATATGTTACCCCAAATATAAAATCTTGGGGTTTGAGAATTGTCTCTGAAGTTAAGAGACTGTTTTTGTGCCTACAGGTGGATGTCCAAGTTATGGAATGCTGTGATAGCTCCCAGAGTTCAAGAAGCCATACTGTCCAGAGCCTCTGTGAAAAGAACATCTCTACCAGGACAAACAATAGCCAAAAAAAACCCTAGCCAAGGGCAACAGGCCGTTGTTAAAGCTGCTCTCAGTATCTTGCTAAATAAAGCTGTTTTGCATGGCTGTCCTCTACCCAGAACAGGTAATAATGAACTGTCTGAAAAGCAAGTAGCTGTACATCGCTGAACTGGGGCTTTTAACTGCCTTGGTTCCTTTTCTAAAACTTCCACAAAATGTTTCTGTAGTTCTGATGGGAAGCATGGGGTTAAAAGTATTTACAGTCATTAAAGTGAGTAGTTGTGTAAGGTAGTCCAAGAAGAACCATTTGCAAGAGGCAGTTCTTAACACTGTTCTGTTTCTTTCAGAGCTAGATAATTATATAGCAGATTTTAAGGGAGGAAATTTTCCCTTATCCGTGGCTTCCAGCTACAAAAACTGTAGTAGGAAAAGAGGTGAGAATGCTTCTTGGAGAAAAGTGAGCACAAGTCCTCGCAAAAAGTCAGGCCATTTGTCCTCCCAGTCATGGAATAAGCAGGAGACAAATACTGAAGGTAAATAAAGCTTTCTATTTTCAGTTCTGGAAGGGGAGGGGAAGGGGAGGAATGTTAAGCTGTGGAGATGCAAATCAAACATTCTTCCTACATCATGAATTAAAAATACTCAAATAAAGGGCACTCATGTTTACGTTCACCAGTAAAAAATTTACTCCCCCCCCCAAATTATTTCTTTGTGACTGCGAAGTGTCCTAAGTTTGTTCTAATGCCCTTCCTGTTGTCTGCTGATGAGGCAGGCATTGGCTCAGATGGTGGAAGAATAAGCAGTGGTTCCACCTCGTATTGCAGGGAATGATGTTGTATCAGTTTCTTCCCCAGTACCAGATGAGAGAAACCTTCATTACTTTATTGGTACTCCTTAGATCTGCTCCTAATTTACAGTATACCTACTTCTTTAGGTTGTCTTCAACTTACTTTATAGCTTCTCTACAGTAATTAAAAAAAAAAAAAAATCTATTAATACATTCATCCTCAGACCATGCATCCCTTCTTCAGTCTTATTAGAAAGATTATAAAAATCTTACTAGAAAAATTTTCACTTTAATTGCAAAAAATAAATGTAAAAAATTCTTTGTAGTCACAGATACTGTGAATTTTTCAAGAAGTTTCCACATCATTTTCAGTATGCAGCTTGATAAAGAAGACTTTATATGACTGGGTTTGTGCATGTGTATAAATGTGAAAGTTATATTAGTGGCTGACACTTGAAAATTCTTTCCACCTTAAGATCTTAAGCCAGAACAAGCAGTTTACTACACAGAGATAATGTCTGGATATATGCAGAAGCAACGTCATTCTACTAAAGGACACATATTTCTAGTAGGAAAACTTAAAACTACAACTGAATACAATGCCAAACAGGAAAATTTCTAGGGAACAAAATCAAAGTACTTACTTTGCTTTCAGAAAATGAAGGCAACTCCTCAGGGAAGATTGAGGAAAGGAGAGAAAGTGTCTTGCACTCACACTTTAGGAACTGTAAGATTCTAGCCTCCTATACAAAAGACTGGAATACTTGATGCCTGGTACTTTGCAATGTTAAATTGAGCTATTAATTTTTTCAGCCCTTGTTCAGAAAGAAGTCTGCCTTTTCTGAACTGCAACTCTGGTGTCCTCATTGCCAGTTCTCTGTTTGAATTGTGAACTTATCTAATCCTGCTAAGAGGATTTAAGAAATAATGAGCATAACTTGAAGTAGAATGGTTGATGATGTATCTTGTACCTGAAAATGTTCTTGGAATTCAGTTAATATCTGTGAATATAAGTAAAAAAAATGGAATGGTCAATAATTTTAGCAGCCTTCCATTTCTGACTCTCAGAATCAAATGCTGTTTCCAAGGAAGGATAAATTGTTTGATTTTACCTCCATAAAGCAAACTTAAATATTTTTAGAATAAAGAAATCAATGCACGTGGTAACGCACTAAGAAATCAATCTCTCTTTTGTGCAGATATAAAATCTAAGACTGTGTTGCAACCAAACTGTAAGAAAAGAGCTTCTCTCACCACAAAGTAAGTTTTAATTTCTGGTATTTGTGACACTTAACAAAAAATAAAGATGATAACATTGTGTTTTAAAGCAGCACATTATAAAGAATAGATGGGTAGTTTGTATTTGATAATGTTTTGGTCCCACATGTGCAGAAAATAATTCTTTTTAATTTTAATTTCTGAGAGGAAAATTTATGTACTTTGATATAATTTTAGAATCCATTTCTGTGATTCAAACCTTGCAGCAGTACATGTCTTTTTATGTAACAGAATAGTCTAAGACTTAAGAATATTATGCAACACTTACTCTGCCTTGAAAGTTGACCTTATGCTTTTCTCAACTAGCATTATATTTTAAAAACTCCTCTGGCTATTTCAGCTTGCTGAATAGCAATTCAAGATGGTACAGTACATGTGCTTTAGTCTCAATGATACAGACTTTCTCTGAGAAAGTGCACAAATTAGCCAGAGGGAACTGCATTTGAGACTTTACTTCAGTCTGAAACCTCAGTTCTGCCTTATTCACAAGCACAGAGAAAATAGAATATTTATGCTTCCAGGGTGCCAGAAGTTTTTTTTAACTTTTTGGAATTCATTCTAAAAAGGAGAGTGGAATAAAACTGATTGCTCCATCTTAAAAAGAGGGGAGTCTTTGAAGATATTAGGCAGAGGAACTCTTTGTTAGAATTTCAAAATGGGGAGAATAACTTGTATAGAAGGATCTATTATGAGATAACAGCTATTGACAGCTATTGCTGACAGTAATTAGATGTTGTTCTTTGTTTGTTTGTGGTAGTAAAGGTCATTTGGAAAGAAATTATTATTTTACAGATACTGATATTTTTTAATTCTGTATTGTAGCTTAATTTACATGTTGTCTCCATTTGTTTGTTTGGGTTTTTTAACCAGATCTTCAGGGAAGGATCATCTGAGAACATTACATCTGGATCAAAGGCTGTCTGTTGGGTCTGATGATGAAGTAGATCTTGTGCAGGAACTTCAGAGTATGTGTTCCAGCAAATCTGAGCCTGATATAAGCAAGGTAAATGCAGAGCTTTTAAATAATTTACTACATTACCATATTCAGTCGTTTGTTACATGTTTAAATAGAATTTTTAATATACAAGCCCTGCTTGAACTGAAGAAAATTATTAAATTGTTTGGGAATAAGCCAAAGTCAACTAATAAATTGTACATTTGAGGGTAAGTGCTCTGGTTTAACATACACTATTTTAAATTACACCTTCACCAATTTTTGCAGTGAAGGCTGAAATTTACAAGTTCATAGAATCATAGAATATGCTGAGTTGAAAGGGACCCACATGGATCATTGAGTTCAGCTCCCGGCCCTGCACAGAATCACACCATGTGTCTGACAGCCTTGTCCAAACACTTCTTGAACTCTGGCGGGCTTGGTGCTGTGACCACTTTCCTGACAATAACAGTCTCTGTTCCCTGAGTTATGTTTCATGCTATCATTGCTTCCACTGGGAAACTGTTTTGTAGTCTTAAAGACACAGAAAGCTTTCCCTAATATGTATTGAACATTTGGTTTGTTTAATGTAATCCTATTGGCCATCACAGAACTGGCTCAGAGCTCCTGTGCTGTATAGGCAAAATGCAGTTTGCTGCCCCAAGCACAAGAGAATGGATTGGCCTAATTCTTCTTCTTTAACAATGGCAGAAGAGGGTGAAGTATGCTTGCAGGGCTCGTAGGTTTGGGCTAAGTTCTACACTGGAATGGGTTGTGGTTGGTTATGGGAGGCCTGTTGAAGAGAAGAATCTCTCACTTTTCCTTCAAATCAATAGCTGAAGCTATTTATTCTTTTCCATCTTTCCTTCTAATACAGCTGAAGTAGATGGCTGTGACAGCAGGCTGTGTTCACACTAGAGCAGCTGTTCCAAATCTTTTAAACACAGAGTCAGTCTTAGCCATGACATCCTCTAGGATTTTCCTGAACAGGAAATCCATTAGTTTTGCTTTATTAAGTATTCTGTTTATTCTTAGAGGACAATCGAGTTTTTATTAAAAAAAGAAATACTGTGTTTGGGAAGATTTTTTTTCAACCTATTTAATGAAACTCTTTATTATGGTGGTTTTTTTGGGTTGTTTTTCTTAAAGTATTTACAGTAGTTGTATGAGTCACATGGACCAAGCTGGCAAGCTAATCACTAGTCAGTTAGCAGGGATTTACTGTAGCTATCCTTGAAGGAATGGGATGTGCTTAAAGAAATGGTAACCAACTTAAAGTTGTGTTTAATAACATGTAAAGTGTAATTGCTTGTTGATGACAATTGAAGGAAATATGGGTTAGATAAGGAAGGAGATAGATGTCACGTCTTTTGTTCGGTTTCCTCACCATGGGTGGAACCATCTATGGCTGGAATTTCTGTTAATTCTCCAGCTGCCTAGTGGAGCCTTGCAGAAGTAAGGGTGCTATTGGATGTTTTCTTTGTGTGATATTATTTCAGGCTGCCATTAGAATAAGAACTCTTGCTCATTAACTTACCCTCACACTTGAATATGATCCTGCTGTCTCCATTATGTTGGGATTGAGTACTTTTGCAGTTGCAGACTTGAATTAGATCATCTTGCCCCAGGATAAAATAAATGTGTGATGACACAAGGTTGAACAGGCTCTATCTGTTGTTTCCTAGTCACAAGGCTTGATAGAAAATAGTAGGGAAGAAATGTGGCAGGAGGAAGGGAAAAAGATCATTTCTTTCTCTGGTGTTCTTGGGGCTGGATAAAATTTAATGGAAAACTGCCCTTAAGCTCCACGGAATAGTAATTACTCTGGAAACGTATATTTAATCTTCCTCTGATAATAGTCGATTTGAAATAGTCGATCTCTCCCACCTACAAATGCACTCAAGGAGAGATATTTTTTTCTTTGGATATTTGTGCATTGCATTGCACAGAAACCATGAAAATAAAATCAAGCCTCCAAAATTTGTCAAACTGAAACATAACCTCTGTGAATAACCATTTTCTTATCTTTTTTTAGATTGCAGATTCTAAGGATGAGTTATTGATGTTCAATAACTCTCAGAACATTCCTGTATTTTCAGTAAGTGGTACTAACCCAAGTAAAACAACAGCACAAAAGGTAGGTGAAATGAGCTTTGTAGTAGGATAGAGAAGATGTCTTGAGTTTCTCCAAAATGTGAATTCCTGATTGGATCCTAAGAATTAGTGCTCTGTTTATTACAAAAATAAACTGTCATGATTCTTAGGAAACTTGCTAGACATACTATGCTAAGTTTCTTCCATGTGTCTTAATAGAAGCTAAATATCTATTAAAATAATGGATGTATTTACTTCAGTTTTTATGTTTATGTAAAGCCCTAAGCCAAGTATTGTTGACATTGCATTGACATTATAAGTTATTTGCATCAGATATGAAGAGAAATAAAAACAGGGTTCATTGTTTCTCCTCAATTACTGTAATTCAGTAAGTTTGTAAAGGGCAAAACTTTTAAAATTCTTGATGTAAAGTTGCTGGCTCCTCTGCTGTCAAAGCTCTCTGGGGCAGAAATATTGAGAAGACATGATGTTGCCAGAGTGTGTGAAGAACAGCATTTTTTTAAGGGTATTCAGTTCCTTTTTTTTACCTAGCTATTTGTTAAAACATATAGTTGCCTTGCCATATTATTTATATAAACAAACTTCAGAGTAGTTTCAGAGTGGGAAGATAAGCTGAATTCTATTGGAGGATCTAATAAGTCCACTATCATCATCTTTTCAGAAATTTATATTATTGTTTGTGGGTGCTAACATCCCTACTAAATATGAAGATGAAATTATATCCTCCTCAGTTTTCATTCTTTTGATAATAAAGCAAAAATTACGCTTTCTCTGTTGTTAAACTTCTTTCCCTTATCTTTTTTGCTCCATTTGATTTTGAACATCAAGAGAGCTTCTGAGCTCAATTAACCTTAGCCAGGGCAGAATCTGTGGTCTGTGTTCTCTTTCCAGGCCCTCTGTGTTCCCTTGATATGGGTCTTCTAGTGGCCAGTCCTGATGCTTAATCTGACTGTGATAAATTTTTTCTGGAGACACTGTTTTCTGTAGATACAATGAAATAGCCCTGAAAATAGCTTAATTCACACACCTTAGCATTAAAAACGTGTAAGTTGGATAAATTACCACACTTAAAATTCTATTTCTTCATATCCAAATATTCCAAATAGAATACTTTCTGTAATTTTAGTTAAAATACAGAGAACGGTCTCCATTAACAGAAACAATATTAACCTTGCAGATCCACACGTAGGTATACTGCTTTTGAATATTTCTCTAAACGCATAAATTTCAGGCATTCCAAATCACATAGCAGTGATGCCTGGATAACTTGGCAGGTCAGCTGACGTACCTGTTCCTACTGTAAATTTTTCCTAGTGATTTTATTTTTTCCTTTTACAATTCCTGCTAGCAATGGAAGGCGTAACTCCACTGACCTGCAGGTAGACAGGCTTAGTTACCTGGGAGGTTTTTGAAGAACTTGGTCAAAAGATTTCATACAGGATTAAAAAAAATAATCTTTGTGGGGAAATGTTGGCCAAATGAAGGAAACACAACCCAACCTTCTGCTAGAGGGGAAAAGATCTAATAGAATGACAAGCTTTGTTGCTATGTTTAGGAGAGCATGTTCTCCTTTGAAAGCAGAGGTCAAATTTTAGGGGCAGTTGTAGTGATGATGAACTGATGCAGCTGCCAGGACTAGTGAAAGGAAGAAGGATTTGAGATCAGAAAAGCATCCGTTTCTGAAAATGAAGAGAATCTTGTAGGTAACAAAAGCAGTACTGCATGAGCAGAGGAGGTCTTATCAATGGTAACAGGACAAATTACCTAAAGGGCAAAACACCCATAATTATTTTTTTTTAATTGACTGGAAGAAAAAGTGTTTTCAAATATGTGAAGGAGAAAACTGATGAGAGGTGCAAAATCTTTGATCCAGGATGCAAACAAATCGATGGAATCAAGGATTAATACGGATCAGACCCATGAATGAATATTGTTTTCATGTCCCCAGTCTGTATGTGAAAAGCAATAGCTGATGGTGAAAATAAATTTTTTAATATTGCTCCCCAGAGGGAGATCTGGATTCAGTTGATATTAACAGATAAGGTCCTGTTTCTCCTTTCTCTTATGAAAGGTCCAGGTTATTTAGGCCTAACTAACTTCTCTCTCCTTGACTGTGGAGGAACAAAGAGTGAAAACATACCTAACTCTGACACTTCAGATATGTAGATCTGAGAAGAGTGAATATGGTCCAGATTTAAAGAATGGAGCTTCTCAGCATAAGTAATTTGAGACACTAAAATCTAAGTTTGAGAAAACAATCTATGAGACTATGAATTACAATCTATAAGATTATTATTACAATCTATAAGATTATTTAACTAGCATTTCAAGCTCCGTTCTTGATTTTTTTTTCTTATGTTGTTATTCATGGCCTTGATGGTACAAAACAAAAGTTAATATCTCTATTCAAGCTGTAAACTTGATTTTTTTGCTTGTAACTATAAATTTCCATTTTTCCCTTTAGTTGTGGCTGCAACTGTCATTTTTCAACAGTAGTGAAAGAACTTTTTTTTTTGGGGGGTACCCCTAAAATTGAGACATTTGAGAATCAAATTTAGGGCTTTTCCAATGGCAATGCAAAAACCCCATTGCCTTATCTTGGCATTCTAGGATGTTGATGATGTTGCCTTTCAGTCAAAGAAGAAAAAAGAGCTATGGTTTGGTCACCAAATAGTACAAAACTCTCATATTAAAATGCAAAAGATTGTGAATAACACGAGTTCCATGGGGATGGTGTGGTGGGTTGGTTGGTTGTTTTTCAGGTCAAACAGTAATACTTATTTACACAGAAAATGTTTTTTTCTTTATTCCTAGGATGGAATGCGTCCTCTCAGCAGCAGTCGAACTGTGGAAAGCAGCAACAGTAAATCGAAGACAGAGTTGGGTGTTTCAAGAGTTAAATCTTTTCTTCCTGTTCCTAGAAGTAAAGTCACCCAGCCTTCTCAGAATACTAAAAAAAGCAGCAGCAGTAATACAAGGCAAATAGAGGCAGATAATAACATAAAAAGAGAGAATTGGAATTTGCACAAAAAGAACAAATAGAAAAATCCATTAAACAAACCTGCCTATCTTACAATTTTCTGTGTTCATATAATCTCTATTGCAAAGAACCGAGTACTCAAATATGTAAATATTTTTTAAAAACAAACTGTTTCCCTGTCATGTAAAGTTTGTACAGGACCACAGTTTTATTTCTATGTACATAGCTGGAAATTATATCAATTTAAACTTAAGAAATGGGCATTTTGCCACCTCTATAGATGGTTGGTTTTTTTCTTCTTTTATTACAAAAATTACTCATTTAAATGATAATATTCAGGGGTACCTACCACAGGATTCTGTTTGTGTATATACTGTACATAAATATATTCTATTAATTTCACATGTTAAACTGCATTCAGATGAGTTGCACAATATGTACAACAATGGCTTAAAGCTGTTGTTCCTGAGTTTAAAAGACGTGGTTTTATCTTCGCTTAATGAAAAGTTAATGGAATGTGGCAATAACTAAAATGATTGGAGATGCAGATCGATTGCTTTCAGCTACAAGCCATATTAAATACTTTGATTTCCCCATCATCTGCCTGCTGAATTGTGATTTTGTTTTTCCCAAGCTTCTCTTCATCTAAAATGCCATGAATTTCCTTTATAACTTTTATCTTTTAAAAAAGGAAGGAGATTGAGAAATTAAAATGCAACAAAAGTTATTTTTCTCAGACTCTTATTCTTTGATAGAATTGAAGAAAATATGATCATTTATTAATTAGTTTTTCTTGTATACTGTAAAAACTTTTATATACTTCATTAGTGTTTTAAAAGCATCTGAGAAATAACAGTGTTTTACTGAAACAGATTTTACTGAAAAGGAATTTGAGCAAAAGCTTAACTACAGTATTATCCAAGATAATGTAGTAGCGATGAGTTACTATGTAATTATCAATTTCTATTGTGGATTTAAGATGTAATTGCTGTGAAATTATTCTTGAGTCGCAGTTAAAATTAACTCTTTGTCCTTTTTCCCCTGACCGCTGAGGTGTAGGTCATGTTCCCATGAGGGAGGGTTTCTGGCAGGGTGCATTTCCCCAGCCTCTCCCTGTGGTAGCTGCAGTTACATCCTTGTGATTTGTAGTAACGTGGAAATGCGCGGTCGAGATACCTCACCTGTCAGGCAGCGGAAAATGCAGAGTTTTCTTGAGATCAGACTTATATGCCTTCTGCTGGGCTACTGGGAGATGGTCTGGAGAGCTTGGACAGTGACATGGTCATGCCTCTTTATTTCCAAAGGAGCATTTTTCTCAAATTAAGCCTGGAGGAGGAAAGGATTACCTGTTTCCTGATGCTTCACCTTTGTATGTAAAACAGTCATCCCAGACTCATGTCAATAAAAGTTTTGTATGGCATATTGTCTTTCTGTCTCTTAGTACATATGTGTTAGCTCTGTAGATATCAAATACTAGAAGCTTATTTCTGTAATCATTTCCTGCACAATATATTTAGAAAGTAACTTTTTTATTAAGACCTCTATCTGTGTGATAGTAATATGTAACTGAATACAGATAATTTCTCTAGAGGTTGACTTTTAATTTTTTTTTTTTAATTAATTTTTGTGCTGAAAAGTGGGATACTGCTTTTGCAGGTAGTTCTTAGAAGAATGAGTCAGCTGTGAAGTGCTGCAGGTCAGAGCAGCGGGTCTCATCAAGTAGGATCCCTTAGTTGCCGAAGGGGTGAGCAGTGGTATAGCTTGTGTCAGAAGCTCAAGCATGGATTTCATGGTAAGAAGGAACACAAATGGAAAATGCTTCAACATCAGGATTTGTAGTAACAATCAATTATTTTTTTTAAGAGCTATAAGAAAATTAAAATCCCGACGTACTTCTAAGCTAGGTTTGTTCTGCATTGAAAATACACCTTGGAAATGTCAGACTTCATTTAGATCAAGAGTTAACAGTGTGCTTCTGTGTGGGAAGATCTTGGGTACAGTGTCCTAAAACATATTTTGAGTTGTATTTTAAAACTATATATTGTCTGTGAGAATCAAAAGTCATCAAGGCTGTACTGTGAGTGAAAATCTGCAGAGGACAGAGTAATTTTGATCATCTGTTCATGGTGTGAAAGTTAAGTCTCTTGCTAAATTTAGCATTGCCTTTCTGTGCCCTCCTTCCCTTTTAGCCTGATGCCCTAAACTCTCTCCATTGTCATTTTTTATTGGTTGATTTCTGTCTGCTGTCATTTTGTCTGTTTGTCAGTTCAACACAGTCCGTGATCTTCGTACAGCTTTAATCACACAGTATTTTGCAGATCTCCTAACTGAATCTTCTCTTCTGCAGTAACTGCTAAACTCTCTTATTAGGCCACAGCAGTTCCTGCCCTCAAATGGTGAACACCACATAACACAGTTTGCTTGTGGACATCCTGACTGCTTTGTTGGCTTATCACTTGGCTTGTGAAGCCAGCTCTGTTCATAAGCTCAGGATTTCAGTGTGTCTTCATGTTCTTCCTGTGATGCTACAAACAGTACCCCTCATATGTAACTTGTAATATCAGCTACTCTCATTTTTGGTTAGTAATGGGCAAAATCCTTTCTCTTCCTTCCTGTGTCTTAAGAAGAGAGAATTGAAGGGTGTTATCTGTGGTGGGCCATACTGCTCCATGCTGCGTTCTGCTCCAGCTATTACCCCTTTCCATATCTTTAAAAGAGGTAAGTGAAGAGAGAGATACTCTTCCATGTAGACAGGGTATCTCAGAAAGTATAGGAAAGCTTCTAAGGTTGAATCCCACAGGCTACTGAGTAAGTGAAAGACTTTCAATTTAGGCCCCACCTGACTACACTCCACTCCTTATACAGGGCTCAATGTCTTCAACCAGAGGAACATGAAAAATCCTTCTCATCCACCAAAGACCTTGGTAAGTACTAAACATTCCAGCTTTCCACTTCAAGCCAGTCCTGAAAATAAAAGCTTTCAGCATCTCTCCTATGGTTCTTATTTCTTGATGCAGAATATGGAATAAGTTTCTTAAAAGGATGTCTGAGTCCATCAGACAATATTTACCTTGGTTATTGGGTTGCTGAGCATGAGCTTCAAAATTAAAAGCATGAACAAACCTGCTCCATTGTTCAACAAAGGTGAAAACATTAATCAGCAACAACAAAATCAGCGGGCCTGAATTTCTGTGTCGTGTCTCTTCCCGTAACACAGTTCAAGTGATTTACAAAACACATCAAAACCCTCCAGCTTTCCAGTAAAACTGGAGAAGCAAAACAACCTCTGCAGATGAGGGACCACTTTCTCGGTGCTAACTCTGGCTAGAGTGATATTTATTATGGTCAAACCATAATTAAGAGACTTAAGAATAACAAAGTAGGCTATTCTTCAGAAACCTGAGGTCAGAGCAACTGCTGAAGGCAGCACTAGGTGCGTTTGTACTGGGCTGTAGCATCACTCAAAAACCTCTGGTTGTGTTTGTAAGGGTTGTATTTTGAATTTGAAAAAAGTGTGAATAAACGTAGTAGAAATACTGTTTATCATAGGAACAGGAAAGTGGTTTAAGAGAACATGAGTGTTTGTAAAAGAAATGTGTTACTGTATTGCATTGTACATTCTTAACTTGCAGTATTTCTTAGGCAGCAACTAATTGTCCATTAATGAAAAATTGCACATCAGTTTTAAAGTATTTTTCCCGAATGTTTAATCATAACCAAGTAATGGTAGAGCTAAAATGCCCAATCTATAATAGAAAAAGGAGAAAAAAAATCCCCATAACACTTTTTAGATGAATGAAGTACAACAAAGGATGTAATTCTAAAATTACCTCCAGCAAGTAACACCAATTCTGAATTAATGTGAAGAAATGCTTTAAAAGGACCTTTTTAAAAGGTACATTTCAGAGAAATAACTTAAACCTGTTGCTTAAACAGGGTAGAATTCAAGTAGCGTAGAGGCCATTGGGTGTTGAGCAGTGCGAGTGTAACAGGCTGATGGATTTGAGGCTTGTGCAACTAGAGGAGGTGGATCTTAAGAAAGACTTTGGGAAACAGATATTTAATGAAAAAAACACAGCTGGTAAGACACCGGTTAAGCAACTATGAAAGCAAAATTGTTTGCTGGAATGGCAGACTTGTTTGACCTCAGTAATATATTAGCAGTTCCCGCTAATGATGATTATCAAGCTGCTTTGTGTAGTTATTTTGTATGGAAGATTTATGAAGAGGGCTAAGTGTGTGCAGTTCAAGTTTGTTTAGGCTATCCTTGCTTGGCCTTTGGTGTCCCAAGAGCTTCTCAGTCCTGTACTGGCAGTGTGGCCACCCTTCCCCGCTGTTCTTAACAACAGCTACAGAACCTCTACAGAGTAATTTCACTCTCCAACTTCTTGTTGATGTTTTTCCCTAGCAGGCTGTAAAATTAAATCTCCACATGTAGTATTAAAGTCAGCATGCTCTTTTCTTTGGCTATATATTGTACACACCTGTATTTTAATCGTGGAAGTGGTCTTTAATGACAAATTGGTTTGCTGGGAGAATTTTTTTATATTGGTTTTGTTTTATCAAATGTATCCAAAGCAAAGCACATGAAAAGAAAAATTCTCTTAAATAATGCTCAACCTGTGTTTATGAAAGTAATTGTTTGTTCTTTTCTTCCACTGTGTTTAGTTTACGGCCTCTTTTTTTTTTTTTTCTTGTGTTCCATTTTCCACCATGAACAGCACGGGCAACTTCCCAGTTTAGCTTCAGGCAAACAACCCTGGGAGCTGTCATGTCCCTGACAGCAAGTACAAGAATACTTACTCTAGAAGGTAGCATGCTCTTCTTGACTTTTCTTGGGAAGGAGAGGCTGTGTCCTCCTCCTCGTAGAGGTTGGTAACAACTTACCTCCTGTTCCAGCCTGAACTCCAAAGGAGCTGAAGCACTGGTTTGGGATCTTTGAAACAAAAAGCACGCTCTTCTCCCACTTGCCATCAGAGGGCAAAGAGAGAAAAGCTTATGCAGCATCTTGCCGGGGCTCTTTGGGACAGGCAGTGTGGTGGTAGCTGGATACTGATGGCAGAAGCTGTTTCAGTGTGTTGTAGCCCCGGGCGGGGGCAGTCAGTCCACTGACTTATTTTGCCTTCAAAAATGCTCCTTCTGAGTGGTTGTACCAGCAGCTTCCATATGTCCTGTCTACTACTTGCTC
The DNA here is from genome assembly GCA_038380795.1 of Pyrocephalus nanus. NCBI lineage: Eukaryota > Metazoa > Chordata > Aves > Passeriformes > Tyrannidae > Pyrocephalus > Pyrocephalus nanus. Next base: position 3,447,257 of record CM076262.1, on the reverse strand, counting down.
CTGCTGTATTTACCTTGTTCTTTCCTGAAATGTCTCCTTTTCTGTTCAGTCCAGCTTGGCACCTTCTAACTCCAACAATGACCCCAAAACATTAACACTACTCATGGTGCAAGCTTTGAAGCATGCACTGATTCTAATGAAATAGTAGTTCTGCTGATCTTTCTGTATCATCTTGTTTATTTAGATAATAGACTCGCCCACATGGTATGTCTGCTACTCTGAGTAACATCCTGAAAAAGAATGATCCTTGGCATGCCTCCTTGGGCTTGGCCACAGACTGCAGCAGCCCTGGCCAGGCTTGGCCGCACACGCTGTAAAGACTTGTACAAATGGAGAGTGGGCTGTATGAGAAAAGGGATAAACAGTATGAGGTGAATGATTTGAGGGGATAAGGGGAATGGAGATGGGATTCAAAAGTGATGCTACGTCAATATACAGTTAGTTTTCCATTGTTATAAAAGCTAAAGCAAGCAGAGCTTAGTGGCAGAGAAACAGTGACGTGGCAGAATTGAAACTCGATGATATCCAGAACGCTCTGTGAGCAGGAGACACTGGTTTGTGGAGAAAATCAGGCAGCAAAAGGAGGTGTCCCCACAGACAGAAACAGACCCAGGTAAGTGCTAGAAGACAGATAAGAATAAAATTACCTGCTCAGCTGTGCAGTGTTTGAGCCCCGCAGCACCACCTAGTGCTGCCCGAGCCCGGCCCAGCCAGCCCTGACAGGCCATTTTACCCACTGGTTTTGTAATAAATTAAAGGTAGTTACTCAAAATTATGTCTGTGGTTTGGATATCCAGCAATGACTGAAGTATTAGTAGCAGAATTGGTCTGCAGTTACTGCCCCATGGGGACAGGGGTGCTGTAATGTCTTGTACAGGCGGGTTTTTTGGGGTTTGTTTGTTTTTATTTATTTAAAGAAAAAATAATCTAAAACACCTGTATCACTAGAAGAATACTTTAGTGCACAAAGACAGCAGTGAACAGTACCTGGCCTAACTCTGGGGCTGCTCTCGTTTTTAACAGCTCTACAGCTCTAGCCTAGTGAGACATCAAAGACAAGTAGCAAACCCTCCCCCTCAACAATCCAAATATAAAACTTTTTGTACAAATATATTTCTCTTTATAGTACATAATCACTCTTAAAATACATAATTTCCTTAGCAAAAGTTTGCAACAATATTAAAATAAATAAAATATCCTAAAGAACACTCAGTTCCATAATAAAACTGCAAACCAAAAGAATATAAAAATTAATTTCATTATTAAAATCTACTTCTAAGAGTTTTCTTTCTTTTTTTTTTTTTCTTTTTTTTTTTGGTTAGGCCAAAGTAAAAAGCATGTAAAGGTGCCAGACCTATGCAGACTATTACAGTTCCACTGCCGGAAGTCCTACCTTTTGCTAGATAGGGATATGAGCCTGCACTCATCCCAGAGTGAGTGTGTGCAGGGTCAGGTTGACAGCTCCTAGGTTTTAAAAGGAAATACCAATTCTCCTGAAACGCCAGAGACAAGGCAGATGTTGACTGGCTTCCAAGTCAATATCCTCTCTTCCTTCATTCTCACCTATGCACGTGGCATTTGGCCTTTCCTGCTAAGTTGAAATTACAGTTACTGCATGGATAACAAAAAAGGGGAAGTTTTCTGTGTGTCTTGCTGATATCGTTCCTTAATTCCTTTGCAGGAAGTGAATTCAACAAAGCTTTTTACATTCTGATTTTTCTGTTTTCCACCAAGGTTTGATTATTTTTTTGCATTCTTCTTGCTGTCTTGTCGTCTCACCCCAGCAAGAACATTTCTAAAAGTTTTCTGCAACAATTATGTCAGGCTAGGCAGGTTTCTTCTGCTTGCCATCTCATTTGTACCAAATCAGAGCAGCTTTTGAAAGGAAATCTGGTTTCATCATTTTAAGTGGCAAAACTTCAAAGGATGTACTAACTTGCACATGATTAACCGCAGAAGGGAAGTAATTCCCACGCACTCATGTGGTCGCTGCAGTGAACACCTCCTGCAAGGTTCAATCTGTGCTGGCTCCTGCAGGTTCAGAAGTGCAGGTCCTGTCATTGTAGGGTGCTGCTGACCATTCACTCCACAAAGAGAGTGTCTACACTGTCACAGTGAGAGTGTCACAGCCTTGTCTCTTGCACTTCTTCTTCTGTCTCCTCCTGCAAGGCAGTGATTTGGGGTCGAGGTTTGCGTTTGCTGGAGTTTCTGTGGTGTGCTGGGAGTAGCTTAAGGCGATCAGCATGGCTGATGGCCTGCCTGAAGGAGCTCTTTTCATTCAGCAGCTTCTGAATGGACTCGTACTGCCGCAACTTATTGTCCTCAATTACCTGAGGGAACATATCGCTTGGTTAAATGCTCAGCAGTGGTGCTCACAGAATTCAGCTAGTGCAAGTACTGGAGCAGCAAAGAGACATGAACACATAGCAAACATCTTCTAACAGAGAAAGCACAATTTACTATTCCAATTTCTAATTTCTAGTTTGCAAAATATACATTAAAATTTTAACATGTGGAAAAGGTATCCAAGTTAAAAAATGCCACTGGGCTCGCTGGTTTCTCTTTGTGACTTAGTTTTACCTCTGAGTTCTTTTGTTGAAGTCTTCAAGTACTGTGGCATTTCCCTGGCACTGCTAAACTACCTGGTTAAGAAAGTGTTAACTGCAGAAAATAGTTTTATCTCAAGCAGGGGGAGAAGGCTGCCAGCAAGGTGCCAGGCCTTCTCTACTTTTTTCTTGCCAAACAAGGAAGTGCTGCTCACTTCTGTTTGAAGGAGACAACAGGTTTGCCCTGTATGGCTGTGCCATCCTCCTCTGTCAAACAGGAGACGGAAAAATCAGGCTCCTTCGCTGGCACTGCAGTGGGGTGAGGGTGAGGACACAGGTCTGACAGGAAACAACTTTTAGCATCTCTGTTGCTAAAATGTGGTCTGGAGCATTGGAACCTGTTCCAGGCAGAGGCAGCCTGGCTGCCAGGGGCTGCAGGCTGGAGGCGAGGCTGAAGTCCAGCACAGAGGAGCAGCACATCCAAAAGGACACACAACCTGCCTATTGACGAGCCTGCTTCAGCTTCAAGCTGTTCTGCCTGATGTGATAATGCACCCCATCAAATATGGGAAATGATGTTTCACTCTTCATAAAAATGAAGATCCCCTCTTACAGAAGAGTGAAGAAAATACAGAGAAAGGAACCTTATTTTTAAGAACAATTGCATTACTTGCCTTTTCCTTCCTTTACCAACCATTTTATATAACAAAAGAAATACCCCAGGACTTCAGTACTTTGTCACCATGATTAAACATGAAAGGAGTATTTACATGGCTTCTCGAAAGAGATCAGCAATTCTGATCATCACGTTTTCTTAGGAAAGCTCTCTTCTCCAAGCAGCTCCCTATTGCTCAAGTGCAGCCATTTCTACATTTACAATAGCAAAGCTCTGTGAGATGCTGAGACTTTTCTGGAGCTCCTGAGTCAATAAAAAATAGAAGGCACCTGGATCAGCAGCTGGATAACCTACCCAACGTTTCTTCTGGTGACAGAGGGAATTCTGCTCCTCCAGAACATGGCCCAGCCCATACCAACAAAGGTGATTGTGAGAGTTCAGGTGAAAGAGCAAACAGGAGCCTGCTGCTCTTCTGCCAGTAGGAGATTGTGCAACTGCCCTGAATGACCCCCATCAATTAGAAAACATCGTAATTTCCGCTTGGTGCGTTTTGCATGTTCATGAAATGTAATGAAACAACAATAAATGAGCCTATGAGAAATGCTCACCAGAAATCGCTGGCACTCCAGCATCGCCTCCAGCCTGTGTTCGGAGAGGATCACTGTGCAGTTGGCAAACGCGTGCTTCAGGGTCTTCCTGATCACTTGGGAAGTTCTGAAAGGTAAACACTGGCATTCAGACTGCAATGTGCACGCCCATAACTATATTGACCCTATGTAACAGTCTGGCTGTGTGTCGCAAAGCTACCATGCAAGGATACCAGCGCTCTGCAGTACCTCAGCATGCTGCAGCTCTGCTCTCAAAGTACCTATTAGCCATAAAGTTAAGGTTGTAACCAGGCTTCCCTGATCCCCCATGTAGAATTACTAACATATATTACTGAAATCAGGCTTAGTAACAGACCAAACAAGTTACAAAAGGTCTCTTTAGATGGTGCTGCCTCACTGATTTCCTTATTTCAGATTAGAAGACAGAACAAATGAACAAAACGTACACAGGGTCCAGGTGAGCACTTGGTTCATCAAGCAGCAAGATTTTTGCTTTGCTGAGAACTGACCGGGCAAGGCACATCAGCTGTTTGTGGCCATGACTGAGGACACAGCCTCCATCGACAAGAACAAAATCAAGCTTGCCTGGAAACTGCTCAATTACAGACTTCAGCCCAACCTGCCAGAAACAAAAAAAGACAGGAAGAACTGGTGAGATATGCTTCCTGTGGCAATGCATGTCATTGGAAATCTTAAGGAAAGCAATTTTTGAAAGGAAAACAGGCCTCTGTAGTCACTAGCAGGTTAAAAAGAAATTACCAAAACTCATATGCTACATTTCAGGAACAGTGAAAATAACCCCATTCACCCAGGCCACTGTCTGTACAGCTCTGAGAATGTTTCCAAACACTCATTTTGCTACCCCAAAGGTCTTGTGCACTTCGTTTATACTAATGGCATTGGGGGCTTCCCTCTGGTACTGGTGGTAATGAAACAACAATAAATGAGCCTATGAGAAATGCTTTGGTACTGGTGACAAAGCATTTAGAGGGGTGCCCATGACAAGTGAAGCTGCTGCCTTTGGACTAGGAACCAGAATCCAGCCCAGGAGCTGTTTTCTGACTGTTTCTTCCAGTGCTCCTGTTTGCTCTCACTGGGAGATATACACCCCAAAGCAAAGATTTCCATCTTCCACTGATGGAACAAACTGTGTTCCTTGGCCTTATCAGCAGCTTTTACAGAGACGTTTTTGTAAAATATGAGAACTAAAATATGTGAGTTGCATGGCTCCAAAAAAATTATAAAAATGCAATGCAGCCCCAGTTCATGAAAAGCCCCCTGGATTTTTTTGATTTTTAAAATATTACCAATCTGCAATTAATTTGCATTCCAGGGAAAACAAAAAAATTGGAATCCCTAATTTGTGTTTCCATTTTACATTGAAACCACATTAAACTGTGGTTTGTGGGTATGTATTGAGTTTCTGAAGAGGTCATGCTTAAATTTGTAAGCAAATTAAAACCAGTGCTATTTTCCTCACTTCTCTTTTGAACACTTCATGTCCTTTAATGACATTTTGCATCTAATGGCTGGAAAAGGTGCTTTCTTCTTAAAACTGCACAGGGTCTCTCCATGTACCCATAGGGTACAGACAGCAAGAGTAAAATTTAGCCTCACAAGTTGACAAAAGTTTAACAGATTCAAGTGCTGAAATATGGGGGCAATAAAAAATGAAACATCAGACAAGGCCTGCTCTCTGAAGTTGATTTGAGGAGCATAAAAAGCATAAAAAGCTGATGTTGATGTCAGCAGGATCCTCAGCAGACAACGTGAGTCAGGAATAAGCTGACAGTGCTGTGCTCCCAAAGTTACACTGACTCACTGCCTCTAATGAGACAGACTTCAAGAGCACAATCTTGGTAAACAATCCAATCACTCCTAGTAAAAAGCAATACAGCTCTTTTTCTTTTCTATTTGCTTTGCACTCTTGCCTGTGCAATGAAAACCTCAGCGTTACATAGGGATTGGCCAAACTCCTTAATGATAAACACTTATTTTTTTTTTCATGCCATTGTAAATGAGGTTTAGCTCTTTAAAATCCCAAGCTCAATTCACAGGCACGCTGGAAACAATCCTCAAAAGCAGGAGAGCTTATCTTCTTTAAGAGAGAGGATGTTGATCCATTTTTTCCCCAGCCTCAGAGAAGCAGAGAAGCAGCAGTGAGCACCCTGTTACCTCTGCTAGGACTGTACAAAAAGCTGCTGTCACACCACGTAAACAAAAATGTCATGATGTTTTGATTTGACAGTAAATTACTCACAGAGTGCATTTACTTTCCCTTTTTCCAAATGTAGGGAAGAAATTAGATAAACCCAAGAGAGCAAGCAGAGACAGAGTTAACCTCCTGGATGGGAAAGGAGGAAGCTTTCAGACTAGGTCTCACACTTGTAAGCATTTTCTGATACTTGAGGCTTGCAATGAACAATGAAAATGGCACCAATTCATGATTAAGTCTGTATCAATTAGGCCATCTGTATGCTGGAAAAAGGCATCTGCTTCCTATGCTGCAGCCTTTCCTTCCCATAATGCTCACCTGCCTTTCCCCTGGGCATTATGGGCACCTCTGCAACCAATGAAGTACCATCAGAGCCAACAGGTGGCACCTGACAACTGCAGTGCAGGGGGATCAGTGCAACGTGGAAACAGGATCTGGCCCTAAAGCTTGGGGAACTTGAAAACAAAAATATTACTAAAATGTCAACATAAAATTAGAAGAAAACCTTCAGGTTTGTGAAATCTAATATTTCATAATTCTTATTTTCCATGACAGAGGAAGCTCCCATGACACAACTGGTACATAATCCTGAATGCCTTGTCAGAGAATGCTCCTCTCAGCTGGCTTCACATTGATGTGAGAATTGCAATAACTGTATCTATGACAAATAATAAATATTTTTTATAGCACAGCATTATGTTTCCTCTGCACTTTTTTCATAAGACTCTACATAAATGTAAAATATGACAATCATTTGACCTACACTGCACCCTTCTGTAACCACATCACCAGAGGGAGACAAATAACACTAAACACTTTTACCTCCTCGGCAACTTTCCATATTTCTTCATCATTCCACTGCCCATAAGGATCCAAATTCATCCGGAAAGTTCCAGAAAATATGAACACTTTCTACAAGAAAAAATACAGATACAGATATATGTAGATACTTGAAACATAGTATAAAGCATTGGAAATTGTAAAGCATACAGAGAAAAAGAATAACCTTCTGCAATTACCAAATAGAGCTTATTGCAGGTTTTCAATTTTTTTTAAACATTGTTCCAAAAAGAGTGATTTTGAAAATCATTATATAATAAGGTTTTGGCAACTGTCTTAAAAAAATCTCAGCCAAACTTGTCTGAAAACCAGCAAACTCCAAATTTCAGCAGTTTTCAGAATAAAGCATTTCCTGTATTTTCATTTCAAAATAAGCCTTTTAAAAATAAGTTTTGATGCTTCAGTATGTCAAACATATTCAAACATAAAAATACCCTTGTTAAACCACAATTTTGTTTGGAAAGAAAAAAAACCATTGGATATTTGTCAAAGTTCAGGGACACTGTCCTAAATTGTTTTTCATCAATGAATTTCCCTTTTTCTAATCACTTATAGCCATTTATATATTTCAGCATCATTCCCTGACATTTATCATGTTCCAGTCCTATCTCAAAATAGGTTTTCTTTCCCTCACACTGTCACACCACTGAGATATGACAGAGCATGGCCTGGTTCAGGACGGTAGCAGCAACAACCTGCTCTCCCTGCTCTGTCCCATGCCTGCCTTCCGCTGCCCAACACGAGGAGGACGTGCATTCCCTGGCACTGAGAATGCACCCTTCTTGCACAGAAGTTTACTACTCTCTTCTGCTTTCCCCATCAGGACAAGAAAATTCAAGCAAACATCCCTTAGATACAAGTTTTCCAGCTCAAAAAACAATAATTCAGACAAATTAAATATTTGTTTAATCTCTTTTTACATGGGGTAGGTGTGTCAGATTCTGATGGAAATGAGATTCTTCAAGGGACACTGAGGTTGTACAACATTTCTTAACAAGCCATTGTTTTCTATGCTGTAAGGTACACATTCTGTTTGTAGCAGGGAGAACTTGCTCTCAAAGAATTAAAGTGTCTTGTTGAGAAATATGACCATTGGCTTGCTCTTTCCTTGTACGCAACAAATACCAAGAAGAAAGATTTTTTTCCTTCTGTCTTTTTAAAGAAAATATTTATTTAGAGAAAACATAATGAAATGCCAGTGATTCACAGCAGAATAAGTTCTTGGAGTCTTGGTAGTAAAATGCTACCAAAAGCAGTGAATATTCGAATCTGTACCAGCAGGAAATAACCGAGAGATTACAATTAGCAAGTGCTTTCCCAGAGTTTGGCCTGTCTAACACAATTTCCATCTGACCTAACATGGGAATTTGACATTCTTTCATCAGATTTCGAAGTGATTTAAACACACATTTATATGAACCATTTAATTATGATTTAATTAAAAGTTTTAATGTTGCAGAGGAAAATAAATTACATTACTTAATTTGCTTGATTAAGATATGGACACCATTGCCAACTTATTTGTTGCAAGTGAGAAGGAAAGACCTGATTCAAGAGGCCAGAGGAGAAAAGGAGTTGCACTGTGGTGCCCTGCAGTCTGTGGGATGGGTTTAAGTGCAGTGATATCTTCACTGCATGGCCAGCAACACACTGACTACGCTGCAGCAGAGGCAGCAGCACACAGCTAAAAATTATATCATTGAAGTAGTTTTTGTAGAGACAAGGCAGAAAGAGTAGACTCTTTCCTTTATAATTGTTAATAACAGTGAAAGCTTTGGTGAAATACAGTGTAGTCCTTTTCCCATGTCCTGCTCTGGTTAGGCAGCATGAGTGGAGCTACATATTTGCAGCAGGATTAGGTTCTTCCCAGTAGTGGGTGTGGTGGAAACAACAATGCTGTGGAAACAGTGTCAGACGTGGGTTTGTTCACACTGTGAGTGCAATATATTTAACTAATGGAACAGGTATTTTCATTTCTCAGTGGTAAAGAACAGTTAACTGAACAAACCAGTTTTAAAGAAGATAGGGCTGAATAACATTCCTGTTGAAGTGCAGGAGGCAGAGCAATAAAGGGTACGTATAACTTTCTTCAGAAGCTGCTATTTCTAATAACTGCTTTTGAGAAGCAGGGCACTAAAAGCAAGCTATTCCCAACAGTAGGGTTGGGTTTCTTTTTTTTCCCCACAAGGTAAATATTTCATTGTCCTGAATTCTGGTACTTCTCTCTCCATTTCAACACCTCCTTCCTCGCAGCTAATTAGAAACCACATAGGGTTCACTTGAGGAAATACCATGTAAGTCACACAGGCAGTTTAGAGTCTACTTATAAAGGGAAGCAGAAATAAATCACTACATATTCTTAAAAACTAGAAGTCTAAAGCGAAGAAAAAAAACACTAGAAGTGAATCCTAAGGACTTATGTTGTTCATAAATACGGAAGAAGTAGAAATAAGGAGAGCATTGGAAGGGGGAATGGATGTTTGGGGAAACTGGAAGCAAATCTGCCAGGTCTTCTATATCACTTGTACAAATTCTCACAAATTCTCACAGGATGATACTGAGTGTGATCATACAACAAATAGTTTCTTAGATCTGACATCCACCCATAAGCAAAACACTCTGTAACATAAATACGGTCATGTTTATGTTCTGACCACCCCAAATGTTGTAACTCAATCCCTCTGAAGGACATTAATCCCCACCAGCAGCTACTGCCATCGCGTGCCAGCAATAAGCCTCCTAAGCGATTTAAGTGTTGTGTGGAAAATCAAGATCCTGGAGTACCTAAGCAAAGGCATACAGCAGAGTTAAGGATTAGTTGACAAAAGGCTGCTATGGAGTGAGAGTATCCTGGCTGTGAGTAGCTGCTGCTGCTGCTGCTGCTGCAACCTGTGTGCAAGTCCTCAGAAAGGCCCATGGACCCTTCTTCCCACATGCCCCAGGACTGGAGAACAAATGCAGCATCAGCTGGAACCAGACAGCAGCTCCAGGCACAGGGAAGTTACCAGTAACAACAGCATGACCTCCATGTAGCCTTCTGTGCTTTGTCTATATTATAGCAACAATATCAATGTGAAACAAAATCAAGTTACTATGTGAATGCTTTTTAGGTGCAGAGTTAGAGGTTTTGTTTTCAATAAGTGTCCTTTAGGGACTTCACATTGACATTAAAATATTGATAGGCAAGAAGAGCACAGGAGCAAACAAAACCTGAAAGTTTTTTGGGACCTGTTCTGTAACGTTCTCCCTTGGAGATGCCAAAACATCTGCCTCTCATGGAGCTTACTGGTAAACATAAGCGCTGTGCTCCTGGCAACACTGAACCCATGATGCAGAAAGCAACCTATATACTGCCCAAAATGAGCCCATGGGGTTATTAACTACAGTCCTCACTTGCCCTGCATATGGGTCTGATGCAGCAGATGCTCCCCAATACGGTGATGCTGACTCGTCCCAGTGCCCTGCAGGAACCTCTGTGGGACCACCCTGGGGAGCAGCACTGCTCAGCAGCTGCACTGGGCACGAGTGTGCAGGCAAAACAGCCAACCTCCAAAAGTGAGCAGCCCTGAAGGGTATGAGAAACAGTGCTGGAGGCAGACAGAATCAATGAACATAGTGTGATAGCTGCTGAAAAACTGAAACTTCAAATATAAAAGTTGTGAAATTTCACTTCTTCAGTAAAAGAAAGGAGCAAAACTGATTTGATTATTTTTTTTGTTAGCTGGCAGTCCCATAAACTGCACTAATCTTGCACTCCATGCTAAGCTTGATTTTAACTCTATATGGAGTCTTTACACATAGAAAACAGTGTAAGATCTCAGGATGCAGTGGAAGAATACTCAAGAAAACATCAGAAGTCATCATCCCCTTTCTTGGAGCTAGCAGCACCGCATGGGTCTCAGCTTTCTGATCATTTATTCTAGCAGGAAATTGGCTGCAAGTCTCAAAGCCGAATTTCTGAAGACATTTTCTGAATCTGACTCTGTAAAATACTTCAGGATGCAATCTGCATGAGGGCCTGTATACAAGAGAGCCTCAGTGTGTTGAAATCATACGCATCTGGAAATCCTCACCCTGGAAATGTAGTGGGCAAATGCCTGCAGAAGAATCATAAGAAAGATTTACCAGAAAGAAGGGATGATGGGTGTGAAGGTACAGCCTGATGTTGCTGGTGCAGTTGTTCTGCAGGAGAATGACAAACAGCCTGTAGGAGTGGTGTTGCAGGCAGGCCGTGCTTCAGGATCACAGCAATGTGAGAAGATACAGGAAGAAACTTCCTTGTGGGTGCTTCAGGAAACATGTTTTACCCCTTCACACCGCTACAAGGCACTGACAGCCAGATTTAAGATGATACTGAAGGAAACGGGTTTTGCCTTTGCCCCAGCTCAGTGAGATCCCTGACCACACTGCATGGACCAGACAGCAGTGTCTTAGAACGCTCTGTGAGCTATGCAGCTGTGCAACAGTGAGGTTCCCACGGTGGAAAAGCACTTCTTTTCTACTAAATTGGGAAACTTAGGGTTAAGGAAGAGAGGGAGAGTGTAGGAAAGTTTTCAGGAGGAAAACTCCTGAAAGCTCAGGTAGAGCTCCATTCTCCTTTTGCTGGCGAAGCCTCTCCTGGAGACAGTGAATATCCAGGTGCTGCTGTAGGTGAGCCTCCCAGGAAAAGAAAGGCAAATTTTTTTTTCCATTCTGAAGCTATAGGTGAATGGCTAAGAACAAAAGGCTCCCTCTGTTCTCCTGGGAAAGGCAGGGTGGCATATGCAATTGCTCTTTCCTGCTGGGAAAGTGCTGCTGAAAACTTCATTTTGTTCTGAATGTGGGAACTTTTGAGGCATAATGTGCAGTTCTTTGGCAAGACTTTGGGACAAGAGCTGTGAGCTGAAGCATGCAAACAGGCTGGCAACTCTTGTGACCTTCCAGAGAATGGAGGGCTGGGATTATTTGGCACTGATCCATGTATCAGGGACTTGAGAACTGAACTGGATGTGTAATTTTAACAATGAACTAGCCATGCACCTCACCAGCAGAAGGGCAATTTACACTGCTCATGTAAAAAAATGTCTCTTGCATTTTGCTTATGGTTGCAGAATGATAATTTCTACACCATTAGCGAGTCTACAGTGAGTACTCAGCTATGAGAATTATTCCTCATATTTTTCAGTGGGACAATGAGTCTACTTGTTATGAACCAGTCAGTTTTCTTCTCCGTCCATGCATTCCCAAGGACAGCTGGAAACTGAAAGCAAAAACCCTGTTGGGCAACCACATGCCAAAGGGAGAAAGGGCTGAAAGCAAAAGGATGACTATGGGAGAGTCATAGGAAAGAATCCTCTTCCAATACAAAAAGTTATACTTGGCCATATAGGAAAATTCTGCAGTGGAGACATAGCTTGTACTCGTCAAAGCATTCTGCAGACTACACAGCCATGCTTTGGAGGACAGCTCTGTAACATTCCTGTCCTCCAAACTAAATAGATGCAGCTACACATGCAGTTCACTGCATAGCTGCCTTGATCCGAAGGGGGAATTTTTTTTTTTGTCCAAACAATCACATTGCAGAACTGAGCCAGCCATAATAAAGAAATAAAAGTTTAAAGGAATAGATAGATGTGAAAATGTTGAAGAGAGGACAGAAAGGGTGACAACAGGTCAGCTATCAAAGGCCAGCTTGCCAAGCAAGCCTCAGCTCAGCAGACAGCATGTGACTGGTGGACCTCAGGTAAGAAATTAATCCAACCAGTGAACTCACCACCACCCTGTTGGGCTTGTTTTGTTGAAGGTGTAATGTGGCACTAAAGAAAGGGTCTGTTCTGAGAAGATCAAAGTGCTCAAAAATTGCTGCCTTTGAGGAAATTTCAGACAATGATTGTGGAAATGCAGAGAAGAGACAGTTGAGCCTTCCTTGCGCTCCTATTTTAAATAAATGCCACTGGGGCTAATGTGGAATAACACTTCTGAAAGGAAAGCTATCACAACTCAGAACTGATCATCAAGTAGAAAAATTAAGCAGTTCATTTCAGTTTTCATTCCTACCCTTACAGTGAGCAATCACCTTCTAGTGTTACTGTATGCAGACAATAACATTAATTTTTCCAATAGATAATCTAATAATTAGCTGTAACTAATACAAGACGCTGGTCCAGTTGCAAGGACATTGGAAAGGGACTCAGAAGCCCTGGGTTTAACTGTTTGCTATCAGCCTGTCAGGGAAAACAGGCAGTGTACAGTATCTAGATGTTAACCATAATATGTGATGTAGGGCTTCAGAAAACACTAGCTGAGGACATTTATTGTATTTTTTTCTTCAGGTGGCACTATCTTATTCTGAATCAACATGCAAACAGTGTCAGAGGAGCAGGGATAAGTGGGCTAGAAACACTTCTGTTTGAGTGTGCTGTACCTTCCCATTTCTAGAAAAGTTCTTGTGTGAGTGACATAAAAACCCTAAAAAGGCAAAATCTGCTGTGAATCATTGCATCCATCCACCCATCCATCCATGCCATTCCCCTATTCACAAAATCTGTGTTCTGTTTGCTTCTCAGCATACAAATAACAAACTTCCATCCTGAAGGTAACTATGCACATATGGATATAGAACCAGTGAAAACAAAGGCACAAAAATATACAATAATCTCATTACCTGAGGAATCACTCCAAATGCCTTTCTCCATTGCTGTACGCTCACCGTGTTCCAGGAAACTCCATCAATCTGGATATCCCCTTCTGTATCCAGCAGTCTTAAAAATGCAAAAAGTAAGGTGCTTTTTCCTGAGCCTGTTCTTCCTAAAAGGCCTACCTGCAATGCAAATTGCAAGAGCCAACATTTAATACTGTTCATGTATTAATCACAGACTAAGGCAAAACCCTTAGAGATCTCATTGGTGAAGAGCAGTCCAAATAGTTCTCAACAGGATAGCAAATGTCATTCATTTGGGAGCGATCAAATCCTATAGCAAGGGCTGAATCAAAAATTGGGCCAGACTTCTTAGCTTTGTTAAAAGTAACTAAGATGAAAAATCTGATACCCTACCCTTAGCTGAAGGTCAGAAATTTGCTTAGCTATTATCTTGTACTGATTAGTCCAGCTCTTTGTGCCATTTCCCTTCGTTTTGCTATGAAGCCCTCTTCAGCAAAATCATATGCAGCAGACAAAAACTACGTAGGGAGTGCACTTGAAACACCCTAGTAAGCTACTCCATTTTCATATAATTGAAAATAGAGGGCATAACGTGAACTTGTAGTGGGTAGCCTGGGCCTGAGGCAGTGATTACAGCACAAACCGTGCCATTGGCCACTCCCAGGTAGCCGTGCAAGTCCTCAGCCTGCCCAGTTGATGCAGGCTTTCCTTATCTCTAGGATGGGAAGAAACATAATACATACAGTTTTCTTTAAAAAAGCTCTTTTTCCCTTGTAGGGTTGCACTGACCTACTACAGGACCAAGCAATATCTGCAGTAACCACCAGCAAACACTGAGATGCTGCCTTTTCTAACATCTGTGTTTACATGGCTAACAATGTCCTGCCTGAGTGTGGTCTGCTTTTTTAGGGTGACCATATACATCCAAAGGCAAAGAAGGAGATTCTTCCTGGTGCCTGGCATCCCTTTGGTAACAGTGCCTCAGGCATCCAAACCAGATAAGCAGCCTGTGCTTTGTTGCACCTACTCTATCTACTGATTGTGTAGACTTGTATTCCAGTCTACAAAAAGAGCATGAGGGAACTACAGTCCTGTTAGTCCAACCTCAGTTCCTGGAAAAATCATGAAGAATGTACTGTGTACTACTGAAAGGCATTTAAAGAATAACGCCATCGGGCACAGTCAACAAGGTTCACAAAGAGAGAGGGCTGTTTAACTAATTCCATATTCTTCTGTGATGTGGTCACCCGCCTTGTAGATGAAAGGAAGGTGGTGGATGTAATTTTTTCTGGATTTTAGTAAGGCTTTTGATACTGTCCCTCACAGTATCCTTCTGGACAAGTTCTCCAGCTTTGGGATGAGTGGGTTCACAGTGCACTGGGTGAAGAACTGGCTAAAGGGTTGTAGTGAATGGGGCTACATCTGATTGGTGTCCAGTCACCAGTGGTATTCCTCAGGGCTCAATCCTAGAGCCAGCGCTCTGCCATATATTCATCAATGACCTGTATGCAAGAGTCAAACGCACCAATAGCAAGTTTTCTGATGATACAAAACTGGAAATGCTGTTGACTCTCTTGAGGACATGAGACCTTGCAGAGGGATCTAGATTAGAGCACTGGACAACAATTAATGATATTTAACAAGTCCAAATGTCAGATTCTTCTGGGATGGAGCAATGCCAGGCATAAATTGAGAGAGGAGGGTCTGGAGAGAGGATCTGGAGCTGACAACAGGATTAACAGCTGGCAGCCAAGAGGACAAACCCCCTCCTGGGGTTCATCAAACACAGCATCACCAGCTGGGCAAAAGGGCTGATTATCCTGCTCTATTTAGCATTGGAGCAGCCTCACCTGGAGTGCTGTGTGCAGTTCTGGGCTCCACAGTTTAGGAAGGATGTGAAGGTCTTTGAATGCATTCAGAGGAGGGCAAAAAAGCTGGTGAAAGGGCTGGAAGGAATATCCTGTGAGGGGTGGCCAGGGACTTTGGACTCGTTTAGTCTGGAGAGGAGGCCAAGGTGCAGCTGACCTCTTTACCCTGGGATCCAGAGATAGGACAGGTGGGAATGGTTCAAAGCTGCATCAGGGGAGGATCAGACTGGACATAAGAAAGCATTTATTTACTAAAAGGGTGATCAAATGCTGGAACAGGCTTTCTAGAGAGGTGGTCAATGCTCCCAGCCTGTCAGTTTTTAAGAGGCATTTGGTCAATACCCTTGCTAATATGCTTTAACTTCTGGTTAGTCCTGAAGTGGTCAGGCAGCTGGACTAGATGTCTATTCTATTCTAGTCTAGTCTAGTCTAGTCTACCTCTCAGCTCAGCAGAGCTCTCTCCTTTCCTGTTTAGTTTACATGTGCTTCTCTACAGGCGAGAGAAAAAACCTCTCCAGTTGAAGAAGCATGCTCATATCTAAACCCAGAGTACATCACCCATTTTGAAACATAGCCCTTGAAAAAATGATCTTTGTTTTTACTGCTCTGCCCACTCTGTACAATATGAAAGTATCTTCCATCTTCCATACTCTATTGCTTCATGGGATTTTCCAGGAGGGAAATCCACCAGACTGCAGCAGCACCTGCATCTCCAAGTTCCAGGAATCACAGGTGTCTCTCTTTCAAGGCCGAGGGGCTTCAGAATGGTGCTACAGGAAGTCAGTTCTGGGTTCAGAATTTTGGTGTCCTCAAACTTATTAGGTGAAACATTCAGTTCAGGTAAACCAAGAGAGATCTACCAAACCTGGCAGAGACTGGTGATATCCAAATCAGGAGTGAAGATCTGCCTTGTGTCAAAGCCAGGGAGCTGTCACTGAACCTGTTTTCTCATCTACGTGGGACAGTTAAAATCTCCTATTTGTCTGTATGGCTCCAGCTCAGGAAATAACATCAACCTGTCTTCCCATCCCATCAAGGATGGTCTTTTAGCAAAAACTTGAAGCTAAGTGTTATTGTACCGAAATGCTGTCCTGAAACTAAATCTCTTTCTTGAATTCAAGCCCAAATGCACATGAAGATTAATTAGAGGTTTGTCAATCCTCTAAAGAACACAGCTGTTTACGGTCTGCAATATAATAATTCAGGGTGGGGTAGAGCCCTCATGGAATGGGCAGGACGGCACCTCCACCCTCCGGCTGCTGGAATCAGCAGTGCATTACTCTTGGCACAGCAGCCAGCATTCTTTCATGCCCTGCCCCACCTGGGTCAGGCTGTCCCCAGCACCTGAGCTCACCAGCAAGCTTCCCTCTCCCCAAGAGAAGGCAGGCAATTTCTGGCACAGGAATACAACTTGGAGAACTGCTGCATATATATTTTATCCGTATATTCTGCTCCTTCTGACCAACAAACATCCCCACTGTGCTTCACTGAGCTGTAAAATAACCATGCCTTCTCTTTTTGTTTGTAGTCAATAAGATGAGCTCTTTTTAAGAATAGACATAAGCCATTTCTGTTCTTCAGGTACTTTAGATGATATTTTGTTTTGCAAAAATGCCATTTACAAAATCTTACTGGACTCAAACTCCCCGTTAGTCATAATTTATAATATAATGGAGAGAGAGAGAGAGAGAAGGTTTATAATGATAATTCTATAGTTAAGCTAATAGAAGTCAGAACAAACACAACAAAACAGTGTCTTACCCTCTGCCCTGAACTTATTGAGAAGGAAATGTTTTCTAACACAGCAGATCCTCCTTCACCGTATCTGGCTGTAAGGTCTTTCACAGTCATCTGGCCCCCGGATGGCCAGTTCTTCTCTTCTTTCACATGCCTGTTTTCAATTACAAGGGCATCTGAAAATTGATTATTTTTTTGTGGTTTAACACTTTTTGTCTCTTCTGTTGGCATGTCAATGAATTTAAATATTCGTCCAACAGACCGCATCTGCAAATTAAAACAAACAGTATTCTAACTGTAATTAATTATCTATCAAAACAAATGAAATAAAATTATTCCTAAATCCTAGCCAGAACAATGAGTCTCATTTCTGTGTAAGCTATAATATGGTATAATTTTCAAAGGTGGGATACTTCTTGTACAGAGGTCTAGATTTATAGAATCACAGATTATTCTGAGCTGGAAGGGACCCACAAGGATCACTGAGTCCAACTCTTAAACAAATGGTCCATAGAGGGACTTGACCACAAGTTGGGCACTATTAGCATCACGCTTTAACCAACTGAGCTGATCTCAGGGAATCCATCGTGCTTGTACTACTGGCATTGGTCCAACATATGATTCCTCTTGCTTCCTTTTTAAATTGACACAACTCTTTCTACCTTTAAGAACATATCTTGAAAACTGGTGATAACCTGTAATAACCTGATAACCCGAGTAAAGAAAGTATAATCATAAATGCAACCCTAGCATCTTAAACTCTTCCCCTTCCTGCTGTATGCAGTTGCCCAAAATCTGAAGTTCCTTGAATAATGACTGATATTCAAAGACAGAAGACTGGGCGGAATTTTAAAGCTTCAAAGCAATATCATCAAGAGGAAAAATCACCAGACAGTAAGAGCTGAGTATTTATGAGAAATTGTCTATAGTTTAAAAAAACTTAGCAGGATGTTCCATGATAATTAACTTCTTATCAGTAATTATATAGATTGGGTGAAATAATCAAGTCTTGTAGTTCATGAACTTCAAACTGCTAGTAGCAGTCTTGATGAATTTTCAAAGGAACATGGGACTATGAAGGGTCCTCTTGATCTTATTTTTAATAAATGGGTCAAGGATCAATTATTAAATAATGAATTCGTGTCCTTCACTACAACTTCACTGCTCAGGTGGTCAAAAAATGTATTTTTTACTTCATGAGTGACTGTTGTTAAAACTTTAATAATTTTAAATTATAAAGAATACTTTTTCCTAGCTGCTTTCTCCATTCATTTATGGAGGGATGCCTTAGATCCAGTCACCTTTTGTTCCCCAGGACTAAAGAAAATCCATGTTTAAGCCTCTTTTTTAACATATGTTCTCCTTCTCCAAACACCCCAGTTCAAATCAAGCTTTTCTGTCTGACCAGAATGTACACAGCATTTTGGATGACATTTAACAAGGACATTGTACAAACACATTGATACTTCCCTATCTATCTTAGGAATATCTCCATTAACACATCCTAGGATCATACACTCTTATGAGTGTATCCTATGACCAGGATCATAGTCACATATTATAGTCACCCTTTGATTTAGGGGTGGTCAGCCAAGCTCTCCTCCATCTTAGACATTTCTAACCGAGGAGATCCTTACTTACAACTGAGGTTATTCTTAGCAGTCCCTCTTTTCAAGCCATTGAACTTTGGTTACTGATATCTATTTTACATTTGCCATTTGAGGTCACCTAATACCTTTCAACTCCCAGGATCCTTCATGCCAACACTGCCTTTCAGCTTTGTGCCTTTGGCAGGTTTCTTCAACACATTTTTCTTCTTTGTTGAGAGCATTAAAGATTAAAACTAGCTCAGTCACAAATCTAACCTTTGTTGAGTAGCCTCCCTACAGCTTAATACATACAGCTTAATGCCATTTCCTTTCAGTCCAACTCATTAACTAGTTTACAGTTCCTTCATTTAGGTAATTCCTGAAACAGAGCCACAGCCAATGCTTTCCTGGAGGCAAATGAGACTGACTACATTACTTCTGTCTAGAAAACAAAATTATCAAACACAGTTATCAGGTTAGTGTGATGTTACCAAACCCGAGTGACTCCACTCTATAAGTATCACATTTTTAATTAATTCTTAAAAATAGTTTCTAAAGAATGCTGCCATTAAACCAACAACTGATGGCAGCATCAGTGGTGGCATCAGTGACTTCCCATTTCTCCTTCCCAAGCAAAAAGTGACAGATGTTATTCTATCATGTGCCACCAGCACTGACAGCTTGTTGGATTTATCTGAAGTGGCCATTACCAGATTTCTAGGCTCTCACCCAGGTCTTCCCGAACCCTAGGATGGGATGTCTGGTCCTACCTGGTCTGGGCAGCATTGCTGCAGTCTGGCTTCACATGTTTAACTGAAATGTCCACAGCAGAACCCAAACACACCTAGCTGAAGACTCAGTTTTAGATGGACTGACTCACATGTGATGCACGTGTCTCTCCACAAACTGTACAGGAATTTTAAGGAGAATGGGATTCTAGCTGGTTTTGCATATAATTCCCACCTCAGTCTCATTTCTACCTTCTGCTCCACTATCAACTCCACAGTTTAGACACTGCCCATTTACTAAAAATTGAGACCAAGCATTTATCCAGATTTTGAGCCATTTGCAGGCCTAACTCAAATTTTGTCAAGTCTCTCTTCGCTACCTGCTTTTGACCTCCAATATATACCTTATTTAGGTTAACATTAAAATTCATTCTGTAAAGGCTTTAATTTCTAATATACTTTCAGAGAATGTAATTCATGCTGGTAGTCCTAGAGTCTCCAAAATGTCCTATTTTTCTCCTGTTCAGGAAATAAATTTCAGCTCCTTACTTGAAGAAGACATGACTTTCCCTTACATTCAGGTTCCTAATTGCCTTAGTCCAACTAACTTAATTAACTAGATTTCTTGTTTTACAAAAACTTGTCCCCATAAACAACATTAGTTCTCTAATCAGTATTTAGAGTAAAATATCTCTAGTGCTATTGTGGAAAATTCCTTGTACATCTTTGTTCTGCAACGTGTCTCTACTTGATGTATTACCATTCCTTTCTGCCCCTAGACCCAGACTGAAATATTGTTAGGTAGATTTTCTGTGTGGGAGCAAATTTATACACAATGCAAGGAAATACTGGGATCACAGCTTAAATCTCAGCATCCTGAAATGCAACTATGACAGAAGTTTTAAAAAGCATGCTAACACTCAAGCCTATAGATTATTATTTCCATGTCAACCATTGTACAAGATGGAAAGGCTAGCATCATGTTGATGTATCATCATGTTGATTATATATATATAATCTCATTTCAGTGATACAAACAGGAAGACCTTGGATCAGACTGGCAATTTCCTTGTCTGACTTTCTGTGGTAAATCCCAAAATGAGCACCATGCATTTATTTTAATTTGATGGTACATTTGTTTTCAGAAATCTTGTGTTCATAGACATCTAGCCACTTAAGAAATTAAGGCCTTTCTTGGCTTCATCAAGAGCTGTGAATGTTTGTACAGGCAGAGATTTCCCATTATTTCCCAAGAGATCATACCACTGCACACTAGCTAATATCTGCCATGAAGCTAGCTGGACAAAAAGTCTTCCCATACAACAGAAAATTTTATCCCTATGTTCCAGCTCCCCTGAAAGACTTATCAGTCACATATCAGATAGTTTAGATCATTCAATATCTTTAAATCAATTCAGAAGGATGCTTTCCTTGTTCTATAATTTGAATTATGACTAAGATCTGGGCAGAATGCAGCATAAATGTCAGTAACATTTTACAAAAATATCTATTCTTCCTTTCACAGGCAAAAATCTTCGGTCATTCACAATGACAGGTATAGTGTATGTGACAGCAACTTTCTTATCCGTTATTCCTATCAGCAATGTGCCTGTTACATTCACATTCTTTAACTAATGCTTTTGAATAAAGGAGTATATTTACTACTTCCATCTAAAAATATCTAAAACATAGTACACTATTTTTAGCCTTGCCTAATTGTATTTTACTGAGATTTTAGTAACACTAAAAATTCTTTAGGTGATATTAATGAGAAAATAAATTAAACTCTTCTTAACATTGAAGGAGAATTCATAATATAATTATGTAATGTATATTTCCAGAAGGTGGAAGAAGTAGTTCTTCTACAAGTAATCTAATACAATTAATTTAATCTGGCTCTACGTTCTCTCATGCTAACAAGAGAGCAGTCACCCTCTCCAGACCACACACACAGAGTTTTCAATGGCCATGTTGCAAGACATCACCTCCTCACAAATATGCTGCCTGGAAAGTGCAGTGTACAACCAAGAGATCCTATGAGAGCCTGGTCCAATGGTTCATGTTGTAAAAAAACCCTGTGCGTTACGTCACTGCAAAAGCTGGCTCTGCAGGCAGACCATATGGTTTTACTGAGTTTTCACATCTTCAGCTGTTACATTTTGGGTGCACTTATAGGACATACCCTTCTCTTTGAACCTTGACAAATGAAATATTTAGTTCATGTCAAACTTGTACTGATATTTTTTTCTCTTTTTCACAGTGCTGTGCAGGCAGGCAGAAAAGACTATGTTCTAACAAATTTTTCTTGATTCTGTTCTCTTCCAGATGACCAATGCCTCAGTTTAAGAACTGTCATTCTGATGCAGATTTTGCAGTCAAGTATTTAGTCTACTTAAATTCCGGAAATTAACAGTTTTCTCAGGTTTTCTGCCAAAAGCAGTAAAAGGCACATTAAGATCATGTCCTAGATTAAGAAAAAAAATTGACTGGACACATTAAAGGAGAAATAGTATGGGGAAATAAAAGCATGAGAAAAAGCTGTAAAAGCACCATCATTTTTCACAGTTGTACTTTTTTTATTTGATCCTCTTCTCCACTATGTATTACTTTAATTCTTCAGCATCCCTGATGTACAGGGTGGGGCACCATGAGGTTTAACAAGTTTGGTTTTAATATCTCTTTGGGGGATTCTTTTTATATCTCCTTATGTAAGTAATCTTGGCAACAGTAAAAGCATGGCATCTTCTCTTTCCTTGATAAAAGGAACTGTCCTTCACAGTTAAAGCACTGCTACTGCAGTATATACATCAGGGAAGGAGGAGGTTATAAAGAATTAAAATAGTTGCCTGGGACTAGCTAATGCTTATCTGTGAAAGCAGCACTTACTGAAAAACTTATTTGCTATTTCCTCATGAAGGAAAAAAACCAATAAAATACTACAGACTGCCTAGAGGGATAAGAAGACTGAAAACCAACTAAAGGGATATTAGCAGAAATTATCAATGTGAAACAATAAATTTAGCCAAACTGGTAGCTTTAAATGAAACAATGGACAGCTGTCAGAGCAACCACATATGTTTGGGGATTTAAAAAAAAAAAAAAAAAAAAAAAAAAAAAAAAAAAAAAGAAAGAAAGAAAAGAAAAAAGAAGCTGAGCAGATAAAGCACCAGGGCTGTAGAGAACAAAATGCCAAAACCATTAAACCGTTATGGGGTGAAGACAATAGGATTTTTCAGTTAAAGCCAAATCTGTTCAACAGAAATTGCTTCAAAGACAATATCTATGCATGTAAAAATAAAAACCAACCCTAGAAACTCAGATTTCTTCAATATGCATGCCAGTGTCACAGTAAACTCAAGATGGAGATTGTGTGGAATAAAGTCAAATTTGCCACCTACCCCTCTGGCCAGTAATTCTTCTCTTCCATATGATCCTGCTTCCCTATTCTCCTGTCTTCCTGTCCTTCTGTTTGCATTTATTTCACTGAACTCCTGTACCTTGAAGATCTTGCAAAACAACTCAGTAGGAGCTTAATACTATGCACTAGGTTCAGCAGCTACTCCTTTAGGCATGGCTTTCAACCATGCAGCAACCACGCCGAAAACTGCCGCTTATCTGACAACCAAAGACTGCTACCTACAAATGCGCTATTCACTCAGGCATGCTTGTCTGCAGCCTTGTCAGCACAGATGTCACAGCTGCTAAAGGA
Organism: Pyrocephalus nanus; assembly: GCA_038380795.1. NCBI lineage: Eukaryota > Metazoa > Chordata > Aves > Passeriformes > Tyrannidae > Pyrocephalus > Pyrocephalus nanus. The sequence continues at coordinate 3,424,161 of CM076262.1, read as the reverse complement.
AGGGCAAGAGTGATGTCATCTAGAGTGGTGCATGCATATCTGTAACTGGAGACACATGGAGATGTGTCAGTTCTAGTCAATGTGGTCTTGTGGGGAGCTTCAAAGTGCTCTTCGAGAGAAAAATAGAGTATAAACAAACAGACTATTAAGTCAGGCAAACCTTTGCAGTACATCTTTAACCTAATAATTGTAAAATACTTTAAAGAGGGAAGTGCTAAATGCAGAGACTACAGAGTAGGAAATAATACATGAGCATCACCCAGTGAAGCAGTTTTATTGTCTTGACACCATTAAGCTATTCTTATGTGCTTGTGCACAGGAGCAGCTTTTGAATGTCAGGAAAACCATACAGCCAGCAATATCTATTAGTTTTTCATCTGGTATACTGTAAAATTCATGTAATGGGGGTGGATAGTTACCAGCTGCTAAAAGATGTCCAGGGGATTCACTTATAAACTGCTGTATCCTAGAAGGCTCTCTTTAATGTAATACAACCAGTGCTCCAGTGCAGTGGTTTGTATTAATATAAAGCAAAGTACTCAGAAATGTCTAGAGCAACTTGAGATTTTCTTTTCAGGGAAAAGGGAGTTACTTCCTTATTGCTACTAATAGATTACATTTTAATATCACTCTATTTTTAAAAAGGGGAAGTTCTTCTTTATCAAAACACTAGTGTGTCCAGCACCCTTTGAATACTACAGTAAGACTTCCTATTGCTCTTGTGAAACACTTTCAGTTTGTATTAAGCCATCTAATATGTGCAAATGATCTGCATACAAATTTTTACACTTAGGGTGACCACATTATGCCTTACAGGGCTAAGATGGAGTTTACAAATAACAGCTGAGTGAACAGTTGTTACTGTTGTATTTTTGGGGGCTGACCTACTAGATACCAATTCTTCAGAGGAGGACCTAGGAGTCTTGGTGGTGACAAGTTGACTATGAGCCAGCAGTGCCCTTATGGCCAGAGGGGCCAGTGGTATCCTGGGGTGCATCGGGAGGAGTGTGGCCAGCAGGTCGAGGGATGTGATCCTGCCGCTCTACTTGGCTCTAGTGAGGCCACATTTGGAGTGCTGTGCCCAGTTCTGGGCTCCTCAGTACAAAAAAGACTGGAGCGGGTACAGCAGAGGCCACAAAGGTGATTAAGGGTCTGGAGCATCTCTCCTGTGAGGAGAAACTCCGGGAACTGGGCTTGTTTAGTCTGGAGAAGAGAAGACTGAGAGGGGATCTCATTAATGCATATAAATATCTGAATAGTAGGTGCCAAGAGGATGATGCCAGACTCTTTTCAGTGGTGCCCAGTGACAGGACAAGGAGCAAAAACTAAAACACAAGAAGTTCCATCTCAACATGAGGAAGAACTTCTTTATGTTGAGAGTTGCCGATCACTGGAACAGGCTGCCCAGGGAGGTTGTGCAGTCCCCCTCTCTGGAGACATTCAAAGCCCACCTGGATGTGTTCCTGTGTAACCTGCTCTAGGTGACCCTGCCTTGGCAGGGTGTTGGACTAGATGATCTCCAGAGATCCCTTCTAACTCTAACAATTCCGTGACGCTGTGATTTACCAACAGCACATTCTACTTCATTATCAGCCACGTAACTGCTGTTCGGCACGTCTGGCAGTTATAGCAATAAAGCCCTTTCACAAAGTGCTTGCCCTTCAAGACAGGCTCTTCCGAAAAGCAAAGAAAGAGCAAGCATAAAACATTTGAAAAAAAGGTGTCCCTAAATGGCCATCAGCCTTCTGGACTATCAGCAGTCACATGTGTAAACAAGAGATATTGTAAGTGATTAATTCCCAGTTTGAGGGCTCTTAAGGATTTCCTTCAGGATGAGTCTGGTTGAATTACTTATTTAAAAAAAAAAAAAAAAAAAAGTTGGACTGCAAGTATTGCTTCACTGTCACCATCTGCCCCAATTACATATTTTTAATATGACTACTCATTTAAACTACGCAGGATTTAAGATCTGCAGTATTTGTTTGTTTGTTTTCCAATACTGAAATGGTTGGCTTAAGAAGCTAAGTTAGGGTTCATAGAAGGCATGACTGGATGTGGGAGATTTTGTTTTCTCAGAAAGTTTTTTACTGGTTTATTAAGACTACTGTATTTTGTTACATGACTGCTGCCTAAAATAAATCCTAAAATGACTGAAGTGTAATGAGATGAGTAACTACTACATTTTAACATAACAGCTAAAATTTTTGTATATTTACACATTTGATAAAAACTGTAAGAATTCAAATTCTTTTATAAGTTTACTGTCTGCTTCTCATATCTCAACAAATAGGTGAGGATGAGTTAGCCTTGTAAAATATTCTGTTTTAAAGCTAATCCTACCTATTAAAATTAAAGGGCTTAATACGTACAAAGCCTTATGTCAGAGGGAATTTTACCTAAAACCAGAAAAAGACTCCCAGGGAAGTCAAACGCAAGTTGCTTATTGTAGGCCAGGAAAACTTCTGATCATTGAAAAACTCAGTTTATGCTGTACCAAAGCCAGTAGGTTGCTATCAAAAGTATGAGGGGAACTTTTCTGACACATCTGTCTGATATCCAACTCTGAAGATAATTCACTGCACAACTATAATCAGCAAAATAAGGCAATTCCTCAAAAGAAAGCAATGCACAGTGCATTTTATGCTTACCAAACTATCAACATCAATGCTTGAGTTTACTGCCCACTGCAAGGTTCCCATAATGTTCATAGCTAAAGTAAGAATAATCCCAACTCTACCTGGTCCATCCCCTGTGGAGAGAAAAAACACATTCAATTTCTATGCAACGGAAAAATCAATAGAAATGAGAAAATTAGCACATACATCTTAAAATGTATATCCATACTCTCTTCTTTTGTTTCATGGAGAAAATATGGATTTGTTAGTCATACAAAGGACTGTTAATCACCGGTTAAACACCTAGCTTTGGCACTGAACTCACTAGAAACCCTCATCTTGCTTTGGCAGAGGAAAAAATTAAATCCTGGTACTTAAGCTGTAAACAGAATCAGGTCTCTGCAATCTGGATTTGATCTTCCTTTTTCCAACACTCACGAATCTGTGAAATGACTCTTATCTAACTAAAACACCAAACACAGCTAACAACTTCAAAATTCAAAACAGTTCAACTGATTTGCATTTTCATTTCTTCAGCAAATCAAGGACATCTTACTGTTTCACAAAGATGCAGATATAAATTATTTAGTTTTAATTGTCTGCTGTAACAAGTGTGGGATTTCCCAGGGATTTTCCTTTATGAGTTCAAACAATACAATACAAGCATTTTAAACTATCTCACTGTTGATTTTTAACCTCACTACCTGCTAAAAGGAATTGAGAATGTAAGCCAATGCCTCTCTATGATTTCTTCACTTCTTCTACGGTTTACTTCAGCAAACTTTCTGTTCTTCTTATAGACATCTTGTTATTGGAGTAATTATAGAATTAAGCAATAAATGCAAAATATTCTCTTCCAACCCAGTTAATTCTATGATTCTATGATTCCTCATAAAAGCTGGCAGATTCAGAAAAGAAATTTAGTGTTGCTCCAAGGGCCTATTACCTGTAACAGTAAAAGTTACAATGGTGGCAAGATGACAAATTTTAACATTTTTTAAAAGTGCTTCTAAGTAAAATATCCAGAATAACAATAACACAAGAACCGGTTTTCCTAAAAACCCCAAAATAGTAAGGGCACGAAGTGAGAAATAAGAAGGGCAGCAGGGGATGTTTCCTTGCAAATTTTAGGGGAACTAATAGTCCCTTCTGTAACAAAAGTACTGTACGTGTCTATTTTTGTACAGAAGTATTTGTGTGCTTGAGTTTTTTTATAAGATCTCCTTATACAAGAAATAGAGGCTAGCATTTCATAAACTATACAATATTTGATAAAACGCACACTTCTACATAACTTTTTCAACACTGAAGTACAACTGAATGAAATTTGAATATTGTTTGATTTAAAAACCCCCTCCACAAATCATCAAATTCTTGTTCATCAGTGACCACAGTACTGAAATTTCATCCAGATCCTGCACACAAAGTTCAGCGTAAAATTTGGAGAGGAAGAACGATGCCCAAACATAATAAAAGCATAGTGAATTAAAAGCTGTATTTGAAGTAATCTATAGCTAGTTTTTCCACTGAACAGAATTATTCCAACATTTTGGGGACATCATTCTCTTGTTCTCTGCTTGTTGAAGGCTGGCTACACCTGGCCAGTCATGGGCCCCAGCTCAAACACAATTAAGATAGCAACATACAGTGTGATTCTCATTCATGTACTGTGCTTACAAGGAGTCGTGAGTCATTTTTAGGGGATTTTGAATGGAATTTGCAAAACTTCACACAGAAAAATGGGTCAGCAGGTTGGGAATTAAAGAACTGGATGACCATTTCTGCTACTGTTGTGGCTTTAAAAGATCATTAAAACTTTGCATGTTTCAGCTATTTGCAAGTGAGAGGAACTTCTGTTTACTAAAAAGCTTTTTGCTATACAAATGATATTCAACATCCAGGCCTCTCAGTAATGTGGTATAAAACACAAGAGTACTTTTACAGCAATTACAGTCAAGAAAAGGAAAGTTCTGTCTCTTCAGTTATTTTCAGATTAATCCCTTTAATGAGTTCTCTACAGTATTAGTCTGTAGATAATAATGTAATTTCTATTTTAACTAAATTGTGTTTACTATTATGTATTATGACATATTTAAATCAGTGACTCCTATGAATGCTTTTTTGTAACAATTTTTTTCTCTTTGAAGTTTCTAAAGCTGAGCTGTTAAAGAGAAGCAGAAGGCTTCCATTTCAGTACTTGGGTAAAGTTACCATACCTGTAGTTATGATAGAGATAAATGCCACTGCAACAAAAAAGACAACAAAAATCATTTCTATCCTCATCTGGAACCAGCGCAGTGTTGACAGGTAGAGGAACCAGTTTGCTGTGTGTAGGTTTAGGGCTTTGTGAAACAAGGTCTCAAAATACGGCTGCCGTCCAAAAGCTCTCAGCGTCCACAGCCCTTTTAAGCTTGTTACAAGATGGGTGAAAATTGGACTCCGAGCTGTAAAGTGTTTAAATCAGAACAACATAAACATACACAAGCAAATATCTTTGATATAATGCAAAGACACCCCTCTAAGCTCTAACTCACAGCAGCATAACTACTGTCAGTGTGTGATTTACATATATTGTTGGAGTACATGACTGAAGTCATCCCAGCACAGGATAAAAAACAACAGTCTTTGCGAGAATGGGTTGAAACTGCATTTAGTGTATTGACAGAAAGGGATCACATTAATTCTTCATAGTTAGCACACTAGTTGGGGAAGCTCCTGGCCTTCTGTAAGATGCCACAAGAGAAAGGCTACAACTCCCAAGCCAAAATTAATTCCTGTAATTTTGATAACTCATATGAAGCTTTTGTAACACAGGCAGAGTGCTTTAATGCTCTGGATTCAACTGTACTGACATGATAATTTTAAGCAGATCTTGCATTACATAAAAAGTGGTGAGCCAGTGTTAGTTCCCTGTGAATATCAAAGAAATTTAAACTTAGATCTGAGGAACTTCAGAATAATACATAAGTAAAAGGGAAGAGGATCATCACTGTTTAAGATTCAGGACTGATTTGCTGAGGATCTGCCAGTTTGTTGTAGAGCCAAGCAGCAGTGCCTGCTTCTACAAAGCCACACTTCAAAATGAGGTTTTCAATTTTATTTGGAACATTTTAGTCTCTTAATGGGGGGAGAGGAAGGAAATTTGTCAAATAACTTATTCAGAAATAAGATTTCTTTGCAATCAAGATATATCAATTGTAAATTTTTCTTACAAAGAAACAAACTCAAAGGGCACATAACAAGTCTGATTGCAATTTTGCAAGTTGCATTTACTCTCAAGAAAACTGTATGTCAGGCCTTTATTTGTTTTCAGCTGCAGTGGTTATAAAGCCCATCTTTAAAAAGACCTTCTTTATTGCTCTTTGGCAGCAGAGCACTCAGTATTGGCTGGATCAGTAACAGCCCTGGTTTTACAGAGATATGTGTTCTGTTCCCAGAGATAACGTCTTGCAGGAGAAAAGGCAAAAAAAGAGGAGATAGGGGGAATCACTTCTCAATTGATTTGTTGTGGATTTAGAAGTCTACCAATTTTGCCACTCCTACCTTCAGATTCCAGTTGTTTCAGCTGCTGAGAAGTGTGGAGGAAGTATGCCCTTAACAGAATAAAGGCTGCTATCACAGGCACTGATGCCAGGAAGATGTAGGGTTGTAATATTGAGACTACTGTTATAGCGCCAATCACAATCAGTATTAACTGCAGAATGAAAGAACAATACTATTGATATAGTAAACTTGTCATTTTATAGACTAGAGATTGATGATGAATTTCCTTCCCATGGCAACCATTCTTCAACAAACATAAAGTGCTAACCCTAAGTAGGATTTGCAGCTGAGAACAAAACTCCATGAAAAGATCACAAGTAACTTGGACCAGAACTATAACCTGTTGGAATAAGCTGACATCTTTTCTAATAGATGAAAGAAGGGTTTTCTGTAGTACAATCAGTATTGCTGGCTTCTAAATTATGAAGCCATACAAAAACAATGGCAACTAGGCACTCACTCTCCAGTTAAAGTTGTGAGAAGGACACTTGCGATATCTGCAGCCACCCACTTGCAATATCTGCGAGCCCCCCTGTCTCTGTCTTGTCTGGACTCTGTCCAAGACTGTCAGAAGCTGAATGTCAGTCTCCTGAAGTTTCTGGGCAAAGCAATTTTGCTGAGGATCAAGTCGTACCTTACCGCTTGCCCAAGGGACTGTAACCCACATACAAACCTAGCACTACTGTTCATCCTGATCAGAAGACAGGAAATAAGTTGTATGAGAACTTGTGGTATGACAAATTAGCAGTTTCAGAAGAACAAAAAGGTGGTTTAAGGTGACAAATGACTCAAAAGGAACAAAATCATTCCACAGTTAATCTATTTAACCCACCAGAGACTACCACCATTCTACTTATTGTCAGTAGCTCCAGACAGATTTACCTAAATCAGGTCTCAATCTTTACCCTAGAAGCACCTTAAGCACCTAGACTGTTTTTGTCTCACATCTAAATCTAATGAACATCAAGTATGTCAGTGTACACAGAACAGCAAAGTAGTGCTTTGTATCAGGGTGTTATTTTTAACACTAAGCAAACTTACCAGCATAAATCAACAGCAAATGGACAATTTGGACAAAATTATGAACATCACATTGAAACATCACTGAAAATGACCAGCAAAGAAACAGATGGAAAGCAAAACTAATTTTACATTAGGAAGAAACCCGCAGTTGGTGTTTTGCTCCTACAGTCACATAAATTCAAGGAAGGATTTAAATTACCAGTACTCCAAATTAGAGGTCTTTCATGAGCAAGAAAGCACGTTCTAAGTTTTCTACATTTTTTTTCATCAGAAATCTGAGTAATGCAACAGCAACAAAGTCTATAAAAAAAAATTACTTCAACAAGCTAAGTGGGGAAAGACTTTAAATAAGGAAAGAGTATATATTCGGATTAGATATTAGGAAGCAATTCTTTCCTGTGAGGGCGGTGAGGCACTGTAACAGTTGCCCAGAGAAGCTGTGGGTGCTCCATCCCTGGAAGTGTTCAAGGCCAGGTTGGATGGGGCTTTAAGCAACCTGGTGTAGAGGAAGGTGTCCCTGCTCATGGTAGAGGGATTGGAACTAGACAATTTTTAAGGTCCCTTCCAATCTAAGTGATTTTATGATTCTATAATTTCTTTCACTGTTTTTCTCATTTCTCTTTAAGGAACGGTGACACACGTGGGTTATGCTTGGGCAGGCTGTATAGCACCAGTCTGCAGCAAAGCAAGAATGGATTTGTGTTTACTCATTACTCAGAACTGCAAAATTTAGTAACACTTGTATCTCTCACTGTTAAGAAGCAAATGAGCTGTTCAACTGATATTGAGTTATACAGCTCACACATTACTTGAGATTACAGTCACTCAGTAACTGTTATAATTCCCATTTATGTAATTTACTCAAATTTTGCAAAGGTCACTGTGATGCCATATTGTTCTCACTGCTGGTCCCACAGTTATTTTACTAAAAGCTGAATATGAACATTTGTGTTACTTCATAAACTCCAAACACAAAATAAGTGTAAAGTCAGACAGAAGTCATACCTTCTCTAAAAAGGCAGAAGCAAAAATTGAAAACACAAGCCAACTATATTGGCATATGGCTGAGGAATGGCAGCAGAGAGCTCATGCAGCCCAGTTAAGAGCCACAGTGCTGTGCTGCAGGGACCGCAGATGCTGAGCTCTCAGCCCTGGGACAGAGGCCAGAAGGGGAGACATCTTCCAACGCTTCCCAGTTTGGAAAAGGCAGCTGGTGGTAGAGACAGCAACTCAGCAAGGGTTCAGCGTGGCAATGACTGCAGTGGTCAATGCGAGTTTATTATTTAGGGAAAACCAGTCATAACCACAGGCATAAATGTTCAATGTTCAATGAGTTCACTATGATCTTTTGAGTGTGACTAAATGAAACCTTAGGGACAACAATATGTGCTAATAGCATCTCACATGAAGGATCTCCAAGAAATGATGTCTCCACTGCAAGCACTGGCAGAAAACCAAGATGAAGTTAAGAATAGTGGTAATGTTACCACAGTCATTAGCTGGATGCATGGAAACAGATCACATGGCTATCAGAGAACGCATCACAGATGCTTTCTCTTGTCACTGATGGAAAGGTTGATGCAACTTCTTTTATCGGCAACTTGGTATATCCCAGGGACTGGAAAGTAACACTCGCCTCTTTCATCCTGAAGCCTCATTTATCTTGGATGAAAAGCCCTGCTTCCTAAAAGGGAAGACCCTTTGGTATTTCTAATGCCCCTAAAAGCACTAAGAAGAACTATGGCATAATATTCACAGCTGCAACGGAGAAAGAAGCAGTGTCCCTAAAATAGCAGTTAGCCACAGTCATCTACCAGCTTGTTTTCATAGAAGAGGGAGTAAAAACAGCTCTAAAATTTTGTGTCAAATTCTCAGGGAAGTCAGAAGGATGATCTTAGCAAACATAAACTGAAGGTTAGCAGAGACTGTATCCATCTCTACCAGGCACAGATTTAGGCATCCCAGTATATGCAGAAGCCAACCTTTTCTGCAGATCTCTGCACCTGGGAAGAAATAACCACATGCACCTCTACAGGTTGGAGGCTGACTGACTGAAAAGCAGCTTTGCAGAGAAGGTCTTGGGGGTTCTGGTGGACCATGGGGCAGCAACATCACTCTGCAGCGAAGGAAGCCAACAGCAGCAGCATCACCATCAGATCAAGAAAGGTGACCCTTCCCCTCTTCTCAGCACCAGTGAGACTGTGTCCAGAGTGGGCTCTCCAGTACAAGAGAGATACAGACATATTGGAGTGAGTCCACTAAGAAGTCTTGCAGGTCATAAAGGGACTGGAGCAACTCACACACAAGGACAGGTTGACAGAGCTGGGTTTACCCTTATAAGAGAAGGCTTAGGGAGGTCACATCACTTTTTATGACTGTCTGGTGGTATTTATTACATTTATATAAATTATAACTGTTTCTGTAGATGCAAATTTTTATAACTTCCATATATTTAAAAATTATATTCTGTTTATATAAATACCACTAGGTATTTCTTGTGGAGCAAATGTGCTTGAGCCAAATTCTTTTCAGTGGCACACACTGGGAAGGTAAGAGGCAGTGGTCACAAGCTGAAACGCACAAAATTCCACTGAAAAATAAGAAAAAGCAATTTCATTTTGGAGATGGTCAAACACTGGAACAGGTTACTCAGGGGACAGTCTCCATCGTTGGAGATATCCCAAATTCAACTTAGCCTCGAGCAACCTGCTTTAGCTGAACCTGCTTTGAGCAGAGGCATTGGAGAGATTCCAGGTGCTAGGTCCAGAGGTCCCTTCCACATTCTGTGACTCTTCAACAATCAGCACAGAAGGAAAAATTCCTGTGTATAACTTTATTGTATCTTTCAGAGAAAACTGATTTTTCTCATTAGCAACGTCCGTGGAAGTCCGAAGCTGCCAAACAAGTCTGAATCTATGAAGGATCAGAAGGAATGACTGGTAAAATGATTCAAGACAGTGGGTAGGTTCAATGATCTTCAACAGAAGAACCTGGAAAGGGCAGCTTATCATGCATGTCCAGGAGCCGCTGATGTAGATGCAAAATATCAGAAGCAAAATGGCTACACAAGAAAACACAGTAGTGACTCCTGATCACAGTGAAGATTATACTAGTGATTCAGAGTCTCAGTGTCCATGTTTACTCATTCAGCAAGTCTTCACAATGTCAGCAAGGCATAAAGTAGAGGTGTGATGTACTTGAAACTCTTCATGTCAAGCTGCACTGGCCTCTCTGAAGTCATGAGCCAAAGTTATCAATTACTAACAAATATATAGGGAAAGGAATTCTGTCTTTATCAGTTCATCATGTTGGTAGGGACTGAAAAGCAGAGCAAACTCAAGCTGGAGACAGGCAATCTGTACAGCAGAGTGTTTCTGTTCATTAGGTTAGGCCTGTATATCTCCTAAATAAAGGGAGAGAGGAACAGGAGGGCCAGGAAAGATTTGCTTTTATTCTAAAAATGTTCTGTGAACCAGTTCCATCTAAGGAAAAGCTGACATTTCCATAGAAGATAAAAGAATGGAAAGCCAAGAACATATTCAATAAAAAAGAAATAATTTAGGGTGATGCTAGCAAAATGGGAGCAGAAGAGCTTGAGGAGGTGAAGTAATGAAAATGACTGACTGCAATCACAAAATAGCATGAAAAAAATAGTAATCTCAAGCCAAGATAACTGAAAGAAACCAAGAAATGCCCTTTACATCTTGCAGTTAAATGTGGGTAGCAGAAGGGATATGCATCCTGTAGGACAAAGATGTTTGTAAGCCTGAGTATTAAGAGTGGTTTGCACAAACAGTGGAGGTACACATATAGAAAAGCACTCAAAAAATCAGTGAAGTTGACTTATACGATAGGCAGCAATGTAAATAAATATACAGACTGAAAAAAATTGATATGACTTCTTTCGCATGGTGTACCACTGAAACTTTACATTGCCATAAGGCAGGAAAAGTTAGAACTTTTATTCCACAAACCTGAATGAAGTCAAATACTGTAAGTGGAAGTAAGTCATCCAGTACTGCCGTATCTTTTGAGAATCTGTTAAGCATACCACCTACGGATTAAGAAATAAAAAGAAGTCAAAATTTTTAAATACCCCCAAAATCTAAGATTTATTACTTTAACAAAAGATATAACATTTTTTCTGAATACAAAATATTACAGATGAGTACGATATTTTTTCAAGTACAAACAATTCCATTCCAGTTTAGTGGAGATACAGCTTCTTTCCCCATGGAGGAATTTGGCTACACAACTTCTGTTTCAGCTACTGGAAAAAAGTTAGGAAAATGTAATAAAAACAAAGGAACAATTATAAAGGGCAGAAACTGAGGCACAACATATTAGGTCTGTAGTCCTTAGGCAGCAGGCCCTGCTGATATGCAAACAACTTGCACATCATCATTTGTATGAGTTTGTAACCAGTTTCTTTGTTTCTGAACAGAATTACTGTATTAATCATCAGGTAATGGAAAATGAAGGAGAAACTGTATGTTGTATTGTCATTTACCAGTGTCTCTTGTGATCCAGTACACACAGTAAGAAGCATATGAGATAGGAACTTCATGTACAGTGGGTGATGAAACTTGTTGCATCAGTTATATAATGAGCTTCAGTTCAGTTCCAGAACCAAATTTGAATATACATATCATTATTCATACTAACTGATGTTTTATGCCATTTTAGTAGGATACTCATGAAATAAAGCACTATTTATCATCCACACCTGACTTCTTGTCACTCACAACATAGCTGACTATATCTTTTCTTCTGCAGTTTTAGACAAGGTCTATTCATTAGAAGTTATTCTAGTTTTATTGCCTAGAGCAGTGAACAACTAATTTTCTCTAACTTACAAGATGATATTTCAGAATCAGAATTGACAACCGAAATATGTCACACTTAAGTGCAATGAAGTTTCATTAAAAGATTCACAAATTACTTTATGTGACAAACTTTCAACATTCCATTTGATTTAAAATGTAAATGGAAGGCAATCGTATCCTTTAACAAAATGAAAAGTGTTAAATTGAAATAAAATGCATAGATGAGTTCCCATCTCAGTTACCTGCTTTCCAAGAGTTGAATGTTGACATAGGTGCATGAAGAACTGCATGCACCATCTTTTGATGAAGAGTTTTAGACACTGTTATAAGCGTATGCACAAGGGGTAAGCCTCTGAAGATTCCCATGGCAAGCAGGGTATCTGCCACTCCCACATAGATGTAAATGATGTAGTAGCTGCTAGTGTCAGTGACAATTACAGGAGGTTTGTCAGAGGTATTGTTTTCTGACTGTGTTGAATTTGCCTTCAAAGCTGTCCTGTGTGATGGAAATTAAAAGTAAATACATTATTGTAAATTGTGCATTTTTATCTTTTCTCTGTTAAACAAAACCACATAGTACTGCAGTGTTCATTTGGTCTAAAACTATATTAATGGTTATATAAATATATTTCCAGTCACTTTTTAAATACTGTCATGCATGTATAAAATATAAATTATGGCTAATAAATCCACTGCCTGTTTAATCACTGACAAACCTAGCCTAATCAAGGAAAACATATCCAATTCTTTTAAGCAGAAAAAATAAATCTTGGAAAAAACTAAATTATTATGGAGTAAAATGCTTTAGATGTACTAAAAAAATCAAAGGCCTTAGTGACCTATTGTAAATGGAAATCAACATAAATCCCTCTTCCTCCAGATCCGACCTAAGTCACCATATGCTTCTATACTCAAACATAGACTTATCGCTGTAGGACCAAAACAGAGATCAAAAGCATTAACCCAGGAAAAGCCATACCACTGCTCAGTATGTTTTAACCTTCAATTGCCTGTGACTTCTAGGAACTTCAAATAGGTGAGCAGAGAAAATTGTAAAAATGGGGTCTTACAGATATTGTTCCCTCAAAATATTCCTAAGCAAAATCTCACCTGGCACCTCTGAAAGACAGCAGTGAACTACAGTGCATTGAGGAAAATCAGGTTCACACATCCCCAGAGTGTGCTGACCCGGAAAAAGTCTTGCATATGCTGTTGTGTACTCAGTTAAAAGGCACAAACTATTTGACTGTTAGCACTTAAAGAAGTACCACTTTAAGGTACCACCTATGTGAGATATTTAATCATCCATGTATGAACTATTTTGTTGAATATAAGCTAGTGCCTATCTACACAGAATTCTGGCAGAATTTATTAATTATTTACAGCAAAAATCAAAACAAAGGAGATCCCGAATTTCTCAATAAATCATCACCACTACTTACCTTTTAAGAAACCATACCCCAATAAGAGAAGCGGCTACCTGTGACCGAAGAAAACAGAGTCAAATTTTGTCTTCTAACTCTAACAACTTTCTCTAACTTATCTTCTTTCACTGACTTTATACCTGTTTTTAGAGGAAGCATATTAAATCGATGGAAGTCAAGCCTCCCTAAAGCAGAAGCCTTGTCATATCTGCTTCTTTCTACAGAAACAATTTAGTGCATCCCACCAGGAAAGCTACATTTAGACTTGTATCACAATCAGGCTCTCAAGTGCCTAAATATTCTTTGATTTTTTTTTTTACCGCACTTTTATAAAGGCTTGCTAATGCATTCCTCATGACAACTGTATGCTTTAACATATTTTAATTTTTAAAGATTAATATTTTTAATGAACATAAAAGAATAAGTCTCCCAGTATCTTCAAAGGCAGCTATCCAAATACAAATGTCAAACCTTTAACACTGTTATTGCTGCATTGTTGTTCTTGCTAGCTGCTGGCTGTATTTGGTGTATCTATGTGGCTGATATTGCTTAGTTTTACATAATTCTCCACATAATCTATTGTAATATTTTTAAAAGGTAGAATTAAACCCTTTTTATTGGGAAAAAGTGCTCAAAAGAAGCTTAGTCTATAACACACTTTCTTGTCTGTCCACTGAGATACTGGAGACCTTCATCTGGTCTACCACCTTTTCAATCTGCTCTATTTCTGCCTATGATCTTTTTTTCTAAGGGTTGAAACAGTTTCTACATTGTCTTCCTATAAATTTTTATATCACTGGTACAGAAATGTATTGTGATAATACCTCAGCACATAACTTAAGTCTTCTCATTGGGAGCCACTAACTTTTTGAGGTCTTACAGTAAATAACTCAAGATTGACCATGACGTCTTGCATTAAGTATTTAAAAGAATTAGTCTTCTTTCACAATAATATGTTTACATCTCCCAACAGAATTCAGTTTTCATCTTGACACCTCACAACAGAGGAGTTTTTTCAGCTGTGACGATGAAGGTAGATAATACTGGGAAGAATAGCTTCACAAAACCTTTCTCTATGTTTCTGCTCATAACTGCTCTTCTTCCAGTTCAGCAACCTTAGCCTCTAGGTACTACATCTGGGAAACAGTTTTCATCTGCTTAAGAAAGCTATTCATACATACACATACCTTGAAAATCAAGGAAGTGTGTACAATTGATGCCCTGTATACAATGATCTGTGTGGACTCACCTTGGAACTTGCAATACATAACAATCCATTCTAAATCTAAAATAGTATCTCTAACATTTCCACAATAGTCCCACCCAGGTCTGAAGGGTCTCAAAACTCCACTCTCAATGTACTTGTCACTACTTTCTTAGTTCAACACTTGGATGTTCATGACTAGCCTTTCTTCATTGTCTAAGGTTAGAAGGGTATAAACTGTTAGCATAGGCCACATAACCACTTGGCATGGAATTTCAGCTCAGAGGTTCACTAAAGATACTGCTATGGTTGAATATCTTCCAGCCCATTCATTTATCAATAGGCTTTTACTTAAACAATAGTCACATCAGAAAGTTTAACTTGTGTGGAAACATTCTTTGTCATAAGATTTCTTCTTCAATCAGAAGATGAGGCTTTTGAACTATTTAAAACTGTTTTAGTCTAATACAAAAGCAATAGCAACACAACCAAGATTAGAAAAACAGACTGAATATATAGGGATAAATCTGACATAACTCAAACTTAAAATTTCTTTTGGCTCTATAACTCACATTCAGCTTTGCTATTGTAGGTTTACACAGCCATTTTTTACTACAATGAAAATAAAACTTCCATAACATGACCACCTACACATCTAAATACTGTCTTGCCTTCTGGAGCTGGTTTGAAAATTCAGGATGTTAAACTAAATCTAAGCTCCAGGTTTTATTCCTTATCCAAGAGAACTAATTTAAATCATCTGCCATATAACATTGGTGTAAATTCAGGATACCATCAATCACTTCTTTATCCAGCTACGATGATACCAGAAGTTTGAATCCTAATGTAGAACTGCTAAAACCCTTTTGTTGCCACAATCAGACAGAAGTTAGTCCTATACTCCTAATGGATTCTTCTCTTCTTTCAGTTCATGTTGAAAAATACCAAGAGAAATTGGCACTGTACTTTATAAGTTGACATATGAATACAGTCACATTGATCTCCCAGACTGAAACATGCTCCTTCCCTCAGAAAATCACTTGATTTAGGATATGAACTGTAAAGGAGGACACTATGAGATTCTATATGCTATAAGCCTTTCCTAAACTGAGAGACAAGACAAAAAGCAGGCAATTTCTGGTATATCAAAACCAGTCAGACTTCCATGAACAGCCAGACATTCTTCAGCACTTTTTCCAATAGTGCTTTACACTGTACTTGTTCTTAGCATGCCGCAGGAATACACCATCCATCTTTAAATGCCATCACAGCCATTCAGCACTCTGCCTTACTCACCACTCTTCTTCCACTAGGAGCAAAGTTAGTAACTCACTTTTCAAAGCAATTTTCCAGAATTTATGTATGTGTTCAACAAAAAATTGCATTAATCATTGTTGTTAACTCCCCAAGGCTCTGTAAATATATATTTTAATGGAAAATGGAAGATTATTCACCTGTGAAGGAGAGACCTGCATAGGGCGACAGTTCTTATTTATGGTACCATGTAGCAGAAAACAATCAGTATATTTTGAGAAGTTGAGCCTTCTGCTGCTGTGCACTAACCACTATCTTTGGTAAATAAATGCTCATGTAATCAGTAGAAAAGTCATTGCAATATAATTTAACAGAAGCTGTCAATAAGCAATACATACATGAGCTGATGCCTTTATGCTTTATCCATTTCTCACAAAGAGCACAGTTTGAAAAAAATAATTTGTAGCAATGTGACACCAAGCACAGATTTCCTTACCTCAACTAAGAAGACGATCACACACAAAATGAGAACAAAAATCAAGTTTTTGTGGATGGTAAGGTATCTGAAATAGGTATTCCACGTAGTAACAGTACCCATGCTTTCAGGATCATCTATGAAGCATTCCTATCAAAAAATCAGTTAGACCATAGTAAGAATGATAAGAGTATCTATATATGAGAATTTCTGAATAATGAATGCTGCCATTCTTTCTGCTAACTCACTCCAAGTAATTGAACTGCAGCATTTAAATCGGCCAAAAATGGCTAGAGAGCAAAGTACTCACTTGTTGAGTCATCTTTGATGTAAAAATACAATTTAGAGATTATTTCAAATTTTCAGACAACACTGAAAGAAAGAACCAAGATTTTTCCAGCACCTACGAAAATCAAAAACTATTAATCGGTACCTATTTTCTTTCAATGGAGATTATTACTGTAAATTTGTAAACACACTGAGGGGTTTTTTTTCTGCTGAGACCACAAGAAAAGATAGGCAGTGCTTCAGCAAATTATGAGTTTAAATATTTCTTGGAGATTTTTATCCACATAGAAAATTCCTTCAGAAAATTTTCTGATTCTGAGAAAATATGCTGTCAGTTTTCGAAATGAAAATAGTTCATCATGACCGACTGACAGTTTTTAGAAAAAAATGAATTTTGGTCCAGTTCTTGGTATAAAACTCATCCTTAATTATATAATTTCCAGTATATCCACAAAACCAGAGTAAAATCAAGCTAACTCCTCTGTTCAGTTATCTGGATCAGAACATAAGAGCTAAGCAGTCTGACAAATTTGCCAAATTAAATTCCAGTTCTAAAAACTGTGCTAGTGCTTCAAACATATTTTATTTCTTTCATGAGCCTTAAGGTTTCAAAGGTCAGTTTCACAATATTTAGGTCAAATGTTTTACAATGATGTTTTTCCAAGTTATGGTTTCAAATTTCATTTTAGCATAAGTGATCTTAAAGGTAAAGTGCCAGAGATGAAAACTCTGTATTGAAATTCTCTACAGATAACATTCAAAAATTATAAAAAATCAGGTAAAATAAATTTTTGAGGATTTCAATGATTTCAAGATAATATTTGAGGTTAAAAATTTTCATAAGTACTACAAAACATATTCCACAGAAAATTACTCCATTAGGAATGAAATAGTAGAATAGAAAATATATGAGAAATACATTGCACTAAACTATCACCATATCAAAACCCAAGCTGAATGTAAATCAACACACACCTTCAAATCCTCTTCATTGATTTCATCAGTTATATCCAAGATGCTGTCTCGAGACACGCGCCTGGTGTAGATATCTATCTCAGAAGACAGGTTTGTCTGAGGCACCATAGACATCTTCCGAAATGTTGTACTTCCCTTTTTGGAAAAGTTTGGTCCGTAGTTCACGGAGGTGCCCGTCATCAGGTTTAATACAGATTGCCTCCTCCGACCTTGTAGGATATGGTCAGTGCTTAGCATGCTACTCCGAAGCAGACCTACATCTCCCTGTTCCAAGTCAGGAACCAGCGAGAGCCTCCTTTCTGGTGGGTCGTTGTGGCCATCATCTATCCCATTGACCTGCATACCATTCTTCTGCACTACTGAGAACTTCCTATTTGCATTAAGGGGGTTAATAATTATGGAATTCTTCCTTTTGTCGTTAAAATCTGATTTTTGTTTAAAAGATTGTTTCTTTATTTCATTTCGTGATCCCATGCCTTCTCCTTCAATGGAAAATCGTCGGAGAGTCTCAGTTAGAATCGAATTTCTTCTCTCTGCACTGAACTGATCAAAAGAGTCAAATCCCATTAGCTCTGAGCTGAAGTCTGGCCGTTGACCCTGAAGTTCAGAAAATGTTCCATAGAAATAACAGCTCCCTTCATGTAAAATTAATATTTTGTCAGCAATCTTTAAATGCTCCAGTTTTGAAGTAACCAAGATCCTAGTTTTATTTGCCATCAACTTGCACACACAGCTGTAAAAGATGAAAGTGTTAACATTTAGGATTTCCTTCCTCATGATTTAATGTTGCTTCTATCCCTTCCACTTTCAATCTATTTGCTCTTACCTGCTTCTCTCCCAGTATGAGCAGTCTTGGGTGCTCCCTCAAACTACAAAGGAAATGGCAGGGCTAAGATGTGTAAAGGGTGAGTACTTTATCACAGGAACCCAAAAAAGGGGTACAATTAAATCAATTTCAGGTCAATCCAAAAAGCACAGTTCAACTTGAAAATGAAGTATTTCTTTTCATCTTAGGGTCACTCAGATCTTTTGCTGCCAAATTTAAAAGTATTAGCTTGATTTCAAAGCTTCAGACTTGTGGTGACTAAAAAGCTCATGATTGGCAGTGTTTGTCCTTACTCTTTTGATCAACTGGACAAGCAAAAAGTCTCTGTCTTCGGACAACCTGCTACTAATCTCCTGGTCAGCAGGAACTTTCGTGTGACCCAACTTTCAGTAATTACAGAAACAGGGAAAAAAAATAGCTGTTTGTAAAAATTTATACTCACAAAGCAACTAAGTGTTTTTAAATTAAAGCCTTTCTGCTACACAGACACAATAGATACGATACCATGCACACTGGGAGTAAGAGCAGTAGTGCTCACACCTGAACCAGGCTGGTTGCCAGCACAGTGTGCTGTCCTGCTGCTAACACAAAATACTAAGCCACGAGAATCCCGAAAAATAAATATCCTCAGAAGGTATAATTTTGATCACTTCAGTATTTTTGTATTGTTATTAAATTCCTGTTCTTGATTTTATTTCGTGCTGGTTGGTGGCATTCTTAAATACAATCTATCAAAACATACAATACCTTTCAAATATCTCTTTTTCTGTAAAAATGTCCAAATGTCCAAAAGGAGAATCCAGGAGATACAAATCAGCATCTTTGTACACTGCTCTGAACAAAGAAATGGAAAAGACATTAACATTTATAAATTTACATAAATATAATTAAAAAAGAATGCATTGGCACTTTTATCTGAAAACCTTGCAATTGATAGACTTTTCTACAGCAGCAATATGGAGCTGGAGTTCAACATTGAACGTGCTTATAAGACACCTTTCAATAAAGGCTTTCCTTGCTGGAGACCACATTACAAACTAACTCCGTTTTTCATTGATTTCTTTGCAATTAAACAAAGCCGTTGAGCTGCCTTTTACATAGGCTACTCTAAAGATCTGTTGATGGCCTGAATCTGACAGTCCCCATTGGTGTAAAATGATCATTTAAATAGGATCTGTAACATCTACTGGTGCCTGAGGGAATATTACATATATGTAAATAAGCATGTAAAAAGACTTAGGTCTCAGCACTTCATTTTAAAAGTACTTCAAAATAACTGGTGAGCAAAGACAAGGGTATTAGGGAGGTGTGATCTTGCAAACACTATATAAAATGCAAGAATTATATAAAATTATATATAAAATAAATATATATAAATGTACAATATTTTGAGTTGAAGACATCAAAAACTATTGATAGCATTAAGACCTTAAGCTCTGTGTACTTGGACATGGCTCACTGAGACCCTAAACCTTTGGTTAGGAGGGTTTTTTAAAAAAACGATTTCAGTAGAAGTTCAGAAAGAAGCCCTGCCATCCTCTGGGAGAATGAAAATCATGATGTGGTATCAATCAGTGTGTAATTAGTTAAGAAATCCGGACAGCTGCATTTTGGTATTTTTTGAAGTATGTTAATGTGAAAATATCAAACCACCAGCAGAAAAGGCCCTCAATAATAGCTTATTATGTTAATAAATCAAGGAACTTTTCAGTAAAGTTCTCCATTACAATGGATTTCACTGACCACACATTATGATGTATGGCTGCATAACAACAAAAAGTTCATACTGTTCACGGTGCTTTTATCAGCAAGAAGTTTGCAAGGTTTTTTCTGGAATAATGGTAGCACTCCAATTATGCTATAATTTGTGTGTTGGACTTGGTAGCTATAAATAACTGGCTTTAGAGTATCAGGCCAGCAAGCTAGTTCAAACCCAGGGCATGCACTGTTGTTTTCCCTTGGTCCTTTCTTTCCCCTGGTTGTGGCTGCAGGCACGGACAGTGCTCTGTAAGAAAGATGGGCTCGTGTACTCTCCACCTGCTTCTCATGACGGCTGGTTGGTGTCACTCCCAGCAGGGATTCTCATTTCACATGACCTTGCATATAGTATATCTGATACATGTATGCAGCTAGTCCAAGAAAACAATGTCCAGCTTATCACCAGTGCAGATGGGTACAACCCAGAGCTGTAATCCTAAATTTTCTCCTCCAGATTTTCAGAGTTTAATCTGCTACCTACACCTCAATACCTGCACATCTTGAAGCATGCTGAGCTTGAACTGGAGCCCAAAGAAAATGTAAGACAGCCACTGTCTTTATGACATTTAATTGTTCTGAAAAATAACAATTACACAGCTGACAATAAATATGTAAGTCCTGTGACCCTCTAGGAAATGAGCCTTGACTGTCTGAAAAGGGACAGACATGATTATTCATAACATCTAGAAAATAGTTCAGGCAAATTTTGCATTTTAAATGAAAATCCAGCTGTGATTGTTGGCTTGGGGTTTCTTGTTCTGAAAGTTTTGCCTCTTCCTCCCCTCATCTCTTCTCTTACTTGCATAAAACAAAACCATCCGTATGACTCTTCCCTCTCACAAATCTGCTAGAAAGATCCACATTGAAAGATTCTCTATTTCAATGAATTCATCTTTTAGCCTCACACAGACATGCACATCTTTCATAGGATGCCAGTACAGATCACCATGATGTGATCTTACTTCTACTCAGTGTTTCTGAGCATGGGAACCAACACAATTTGCACTTGGCACAGAAATAAATGGGGCTATTTACACATCAGAGCTGTCATTACTGGATTTCTGATGACAGCTAAGTGATTCTGCTGAAACACATAGCTAATTTATAAGACAAACACCTCCGTTATTGTTCTGTAGACCTTCTGAATTACTTACTAACACTGGAAGGTCAAACAGACAAGGCTGTTATTCATACGTACTGACTGCTCACTGCTTTCCACTTTCTTTTTACAACTGAAAAACTCCCAGAAGTATTTTTTTAAATGTGGCGGGTTTTTTTCCCATTTTTTTACCTGAAGACAGGGATTAGGTCATTAATCAATACATAAACCGCTCTGAAAAAGTGTCATAGCAGGGAAAGATCCTGGAATATTTATTTGTATCTTTCTGTGGGTTTCTTCAGTACTTAAGAAGCTACAGTTAAAGGTCTGAATTTCCAAAGGCACCTTGCACCAGGGAGGAAAAGATTCATCTTATGCTAAGCCATAGCATATGTCTGATATCCAACTTTTAGAATTCAATAAATTAATATGCAGGTGTATCACAAACAAAATTGCATAGCAAAACTCAGATTTCTGATAGTAAAATCAAGTTTCTGATAAACCTGGAAGATGGTGATTTAGTAGGACTTACTCCATATGTATTTAAATGCTTAGTCATAATATATTCCATATACATGAAACAGAACATTAGTTAAAGAGCAAAATACCTTGCTAGTGAGATTCGTGCTCGCTGGCCTCCACTCAGAATGATTCCACCTTCACCCAGCAGTGTATAATCTTTGTCTGGGAACTTGGAAATATCCTGTTAACAATTTTTTTAAGAATCAGACATGTATTTTCTATATCCAAGAAACCAAGCTACAGACTGAATGGAAGCATAGTGTACAATGGTGTACCAACAGGTTAGAAGCAGTTGTAAAAAAAGACCCATCCCACGGAGGTTTATTTATTTCATTTGTTTATGTAATCAAAAATGGTGATAAGAGAAAGCATATCATTCTGTTGCAGAAAGCAATCACAAGCTGCAAGATCTCAAGAACAAATATTTGTCTGAAGAGCTAATCTCCATAAAAGCAAGGAATGTAACTTCACACAGTGTCAATCCAAGACATTAACTGTTCAAGTTTTCTGTCAAATAACAATGATAAATGCACTTGCTGCTGAAGTTAGGGAGAGCAAGAAGCATACTCTAAATCTGAGCTCTTTAAAACCCAGATAAGTTTATACTTCAGGCAGATTGATTAAAAAAAGCTTGCACTAAATTCCCAGCCAGGAATGTTCAAGGTTTCCAAAGGTTTTGGAACCAAGTCCCACTGCTTGGGCTGTAAGTTACTTATACCTCATGAGTAAGTTAAAAATGAATCTTTAGCCATTGATAAAAATAGAAAATACCATTTCACTCTCATATAAGACAGTGATACCACGATCACTGTATAGTGGGAAACCCTGACTATCCCAGAAACTTCCAGTGGCTGTTCCTGTGTTCACTGCTCAGCAGCACCATGCTGCCGCTCTTGCTGCCTGTGCACACCCTCCTGCTCCCAAGGCAGGGACACCCCACAGCCAAGGAGGCTGACCGAGGCATCCAATTACAGACAAAATCAGTCACAGTGGTCCCATGTTTTACACATATTTCCTTTCAGCGCAGCTTCTGGAGGAAAAAGGTGGCACACAATATCTCTCAGAAACTGAGCTTTTGAGAGTAAGCTTTAGGCAGCGCTCTGGAAGAGGTAGCCTGTTTTAGGGTCTCTTCTCCCAGGCAGCCAAGAGGCATGCAGGAACTCAGTTGTCTGCAAGCATTCTGCAGCACCCACAGAAATCCTACAGCTTCTGGGAAACAGACTGGAAGACACAGGCACTTATAGGGCAATATTGCCTGGCATTCTAAGTTCAGCTGCTCTCTATAAGTTTGTATTTCATACAGTGTCAGATGCAATCTAATTTTGATGACTCTTGCTATGATTTTGAGGGTTGATCACTCTGTGTTTTGGCATTCCAGGCCTTTACGGTTTTGCAGAATAAATTAATTAAATAAATAAATAAATAAATAAATAAAGTCCTTCCAGAGAAATGTTTCCTTCTTCCTCCCCTGCAAATTGCCCTGACCTCAGGAACAGAGTGAACAATGCTGTTCAGTCCTGGAACAGTGACAGATGAAGGGTCCAGCCACTCAAGGGCTAGGAATTGACTGCCTGGTCTGTCAGGAAATGGGAGATTCTCCCAACTCTTTAATTTGATAATAGCATTTACTTCCTGACTTAGAGGATTCTGACCTTATAATCAAGATGCTCTTATGTATGGAAAATCTATTGCAGGTGATTTTGAAATTATTCTCATATTAACTAGATATTCCCCTCTTGTAAAAGGAGAGTCACACAAGCAAATCCCTGGTGATAGCATAACAGCTCAGTTATTTGCAGAAAGAGGGGTGTGAAAAACAGTGCCAGCAACAGTTTTAAAGAAAGATTTTCTGATGTGAAAAAAACACATTCCTACAACTCATGAAGTATTTAGAGAGAACATCTGAAATTCTGACATAAAATCATTTCCGGAATTTATTTGAGACAACCTGGTCAGATCACTTGTGGTTTCATTATGTATGTGGAAGTCCAGTTATTCATCTGTGCCTGAACATAGGGATTTGCATGGTTAAGTATCTAGATCTCTAAGCTGACTTCAGCTGTTTCCCAGTACCACCAGTACTGCTGCTTGCAATGGTGCTGGTACCCTTGCTGTTTCCTGATTCTACTTCTTCCAAAAAACCTCAGGTGAAGAACTGAGCCCAGTGTGTCTTCTCCTGCAAACAGGGTAAAATCCTAGCCCTACTAAAATTCATTCCAGGGTTCCCATTGTTTTAAATGGTAGTGGCATTTCATCAGATATATTTCTTTGCAGGTGTGTCAACATGGAATTTTAATCAGACTTTTAATGAGTTCCCCTTCTGCTCTCCTCTACCCTTCACCTCAGGATAATACATGGCATGGAACAGACAAAGAACTTTTCAGGCTGTAATTATAATAATTAAAAAATATTTAGTAATTTCTTTCAAAGGCGTAAACAGAGTAATGAAGTCCAATAGACACACAATGCTATTTGTTGGAACATGCATGACCTATTGTAAAAAAGTACATAGGGCTGGTCCAAATACATCCTTGCTGTCACTCTACGCAGGAAGTGAAATCAAGCCAGGGACAAACCTAATGTAATGATGCTGAACAGCACAAAGCCCAGCATATTAATGAAGTAGCCACGGGATTTTCTTTAACGTATCTATTTCTAAATGCTTAAACTGAGAAACCTGTTGGCCACTATTCAGAGATTAAAACTCCTGCAATTCCCAAGACATTAATTACTTTTGCGGATGCTTCTAAATATCAGGAGTTAAAAAATCTCAAGTTACACACTCCAGGAAAAGGTACCTCTTTTAATGCCTATTTACATTTTTAAGAGTGAAAATGCCATATTCATCTACCTCAGCAGCAAGGGGATGAGCCTCATAATACCTTTGGGCTTGGTATGGAAGGATACAGCCAGGATAGCTTCAGGGTGAATAGGAAAAATGGCCTCATTATTACAAAAGGAAACCTCAGAATGGACTGCACACTCCAAGTCTTTTCTGTAGAGATTAATCATTTGATAATCATTAGCAACATTTAAGATAATAAAGCATGACAGAAAATAGTATCTAAGAACCACACCTTTCAGCAAATAGTTGCTTAATGTATCCAAACTCAAGCAGTTCTAATGATAGAACATAAGTATTCTATTTATGGGGCCTCTCTTCCCTAAATTTGTCCTTATTTATGTGGTTTTTGATAATCTCTGTTCTGAATTCCTCATAAAACAGTCATGAAACTGATGGAATACAGCAGTAGTATTGACACTCTCCATTTCATCTTCACTCTTTCCTCTGTTTCCCTTCTGCTTTTTCTGCATTCACAGTTTCTTTGCCATCTTTATCCCCTTCCTTTTCTTCCTTGCCATTAACATCCCCTATGTTTAACAGCTCCTAGAAACAGCCCCCACTCTCATTGCTACCTCCTTCTCACCTACCAATACCAAAGTACATCCTTTTTCATCATCTTCTTTTCTGTGTGTATTATTGTCTGTGAATACCCTTTGCCACTTCTACTCTGTAGCAGGGACTATTTGCAATAAATTTGAAGAAAAATACTGAAGTCCTTCTGTATAAAAAGCTGAATACAAGTTAAGCAGGAGCAGCACCAAGGATTTCAAGCAGGAGTTGCAATACCATTCCACTCTATTTGATAATTTTTCTCTTCATTTATGTGAGAAAATTTAACTGTTACCTACTTTCTGTACTTCCAAGTAATCATATTCAATTCTTATATACTAATGAGGTAGAAATGGAACTGAAACAGACCTCTAGATTTTAATTCAGCGACTACTAAAAATCTTTAGATAATAAATCTGAAATGTCATTTTGCAGAAAGTACAACTTTCCCTTTGTCCTGATTTTCAGAAAATAAAGTATCTTACAAATAAGACAGATATGAACGAAACTGCAAAATTTCAGTATTTTCAAGTTTTGTAATCAAGACTTGTGTTTCAGATGACAGAAAATTTCTGTGAAATTTTAAAAGATGATGAATTTCCTGTAATTTTTTATATCTTGGCTTTTAGGTAACTAGCTTGTACATACTTGAATCCTCATTTTCCTGGAACAGAAGCCAGAAAAACAGATTTCTTTAAAGTATTTCAAATCAGATTCTTAAAATATTTTTTTTATTTAGGGAACTCTGCCCGTGATTCTCAAAGCTGAGGCTTTTGTTCGTCTTTAGCTGAACCACTTATGAAGGAGTCACGATCCAAAAGCTTAAGTTTTGTTTTCGCAAGAGTTTGTGACCTTGAACAGAATGTCAGGCTCACCCAAAACTCACATGAATGCTGGAAAAACTTGCTTTCTCTATGGTGAAATATTCCCATGGAATAGATTTTGAAACATGAAGTAGTCAGTATGCTGTATGTGGGTAGGTTAAACACAGGGTAAGAGAACTAAATACAATTCCAGAAGTGACATGGAAGATAGGACAACATGGCAGATAGGACAACATCCACGGTAATCAGTCCAGAGCCCTGTGCCTAAGACAGCAAAACCGGAGGGAAAAGTCATCTTAACTGAAACCAGTTTTAACTAAACGGTATCAACACCGAGCATTGAGGAGGGGCTCTGTTATGCACACATACTTGATCACTCATAAACATCTTGAAGTCAGTGCATTTGGGAGTTTGAGGCTGGTTTGTTCCCTAATCAAGATGTTTTACTGCTAAAAAAGAAATGTGCTAGCCTATTAGCTTCCAGTTCAGACAGAAAACTCACTGTGTCAGCAGCTTCACAGCTGACCTGCCCATGATTCTGGGCCACAGACAAGAATTTTAGTTAAAGGAGTCTGCTTATACCAGGGGATCATACCAGTGTGAGGTGGAAAAAGGACAAAGGTAACTAGCTTTTGGGCCCATATGTCTGAGAAGCAACAGTTGTAGTGGGAGTTTTGACAAATTACGTGGACTTTGTGCCTGAAAGAGGCATTTATGCTTTTAGCTGTTTACATTAGGATGTGATGAACTTCACCCTGACATGCCCATTGCTCTCCCCAACTGAGAAGACAGGCTAAGTAACTTGCTCTCACATAATTTACACTACAGATAACCAAGCTACCATTTAATATCCTCTTGTAGAGAAGTACGTACTACAAAGCACTCCAGGCAAGACTTGAACCCTTTATTGTTCCTCTCTTCCGTACACTTTGTAATCTGCCCATATCCCTAGTGAAAATGAGGCTCAAAATCAGGGCACAAAGTATTTCACTCACTGACATCGTAACTCTCAACTCCTACTGATTTTATTTATCTGCAAAAAAAAAAAACCCAAACCAACAAACCAATCAAAACCCAACCCCACACCAGCACAGATAAAAGGAGTTGAAACAGTATAGCGGGATGCAAAGATATGTGTTTCTGGTTTAGGGCATCCTTGACACTGCAGTGAAATTGTCACCCAGGGATGGATGCCCTACTTTGCAAGGAGACATGGAAACACACAGGAACAGAAATCTGGCCTTGGCATATTGACAGCCTCTTCCTACAGTTAATCTCTCCATAACGGAAGTTCTTAGGTAAAAATGAATCTCCTGCAATCCTCATAAAACCAGCCCAAAACTTCCCAGAATCTGTCCACAAATTTCTTTAGTACTATTACATGATTTGATTTCATATGGAAACACTTCCTCTATTTGCATGCCACGTTAAACATTACATTCATGAGCAGCTGGTGGCTCTCAAATCAGAATATGTGTTTACTTAAAGAGTGGTAATCTCTCAAAGGTGGTGTGCCCATTATGTGTTTATGGCCTCTTAGGTAACTATTGAAGGATCAAATGAACTAACTAGGTGGAAAAATATCTATCATACAGAGTAAAAAGGTAAAACTGGAAGTCATGGAAGTATGGCTTCAAAATTTATGAATTACTGTCCCTCCTCAAAAGTGATATGATGCTTTTTTATTTTTAAACAAGAATAACTATAACAAGCCTGCTTCTGCAGTTTTGACTGGAAGAACATCTTCTCTTAGGATAATTTTGTTCAATGTTAACAGCATTTAAACGTGAAGATTCCACTGTCAACTTTTTAACTCACCAAGTATTGAATAAAACAAAACAAAAATCATATACCATGAGTATAGTTGTCTATTAATACTGAGTTTTTCAACCTAAATACCGTGTTATGCCTGCCATTACATTAACACAACCTCCAATTAATACAATCTCTAGGGAAGTCACACTTGTAGAATTACAGCAAATTTAGTGGCAAGTTTCCACAGACATACAAACTAGGAAGTTCCCACATCTCAGTGGCTTTGGCTATATACTTGTTTCTTAACTTGAAGGGCTAGGCAAAAGTTCACAACTTTCTTGCTACAATTTTTATCATGAACATGATGAAAGGTACTTGATAAAAAAGGTAAACCACTCTGTCAAAAGTGCTGCTGAGGCAACACCAATTCATCTTATCTTACTTTTCGAGTACCTTTAAATTTGCCTATGAGGAATGTCTTTAGAAAATACGCTCAGAATCCACATCAGTTACATCTTGTCTTCTCTCCATCACAGCATGCCAACGTAAGACTTAAAAGGTAATAATTTTGAGATAATACCTTCAAACTCAAACTCATTTAAATAACTAATTTCAAAAATGCCTCTAAAAAAATGACAAATGGTAAGGACTACTGATCTATGCTAGAATGGTTTGATCTAGGTAATGGCTAACATAATCAGATTTACCATTCTTTAGGACTTCACAGAATAAAATCTAACACAAAACATATTCTGACCTCTGAATAAAGATCTGATTTCCTATAGAGGAAATATTGTAATATTGGACACCTAATAATATGGAAAGCTCTGGGGAATATTTACTTACACTTTCCATCTTTCAGAATTACTTTGAGATAAATTTACCTTGAGTACTTAGCAACTCTAAAGAGGCTGTAATTGATAAGCCCTCAGTAAATTAACTATGCACCAACCTAAAAAAAGTCAGGCAGAAAAATGTAGCACTGACGTTTCTGAAAAATCTCATGCGTCCCAAATTACTTAAGTTACACTTGCATAATATCACTTGCATACCTCCATACATCTAAAAAAAAGTGCAGAGCACCTTGCACGGCATCACCTTGCTTCAGCGTCCTGCTCTGCAGCAGACAAGAACAGGCTACTCACTGTGTGTCTGGGAGCATCAAACCCATGTAGATGACACTATGTGACCCACATAGAGCAACCTGCAATATTTTATTGGCACTAATGAAGACATAGGGGAAAAGACATGAGATTTAGGAATTGGACTAGACCTTTAGTATGCTTCCTCTATAGAGTGATGGTGGAGATGACAAAGCAAAAGGGGCAATTTATGTTACTTTTTGCACTAATAACACATCTATTAGCCCACTGGGTTAAAGAACATAGCTTTGTATTCCAAAAATGTTTTGGTGAGAATGGAGCTTGGAAATAAATCTCAGCCACTGTTAAGAGCTGTATGTAATTAACTTTGAACATATGTGCAATAAGGAAATAAACTCTCTTGTATCACCAATCCTTGGTTCCTTGAAGAGTCCACATAAGAACTAGACTCAGCAACAAGGCTGCATTTGGGTGAACTATGTAACTACCTAGAAAAGTTGCACAGAAGGGGGAAAAGTGAACTCAGGCAAAAACCCTCCTTTCTGAAGAATTAGAACACACACACACACAACTCAAACGTAAAGCACTGATCCTTGTTGTAATAAACTCCTAAAAGGTCACACTGAAGAATAAACAGGGAATTAATATTTGAAATCCATCTTTCAATCTGCCACGTTGGGTCTTGTTTGGTAACGTATATATGAGAGTTAACAAGACTAGAAAGCGTAATAATAGCAATAAGGTAATGTGCTTGGCTTCCTTCCAGCCTATTCTGCCTTCTCTTCAGGCCAGCCCAGTTTATTCAGTCCAGAAGAAAATATCCTTATAAGTATCAAACTTGATCTCAAATAATGAGCCCTGCTAGGAGGTGAAGCATATCACTCTGCACAGAGCTGCACCAACACTGATCAAAGCTGTCTTGATTGAGCCTGTCTGGAGAACAAAGGAGCTGCAGTCTGCCGAGACACTGAGCCATCCCACCAACACAGAAGCACCAAGCTGTCCCACCAGCTTGAGGCACTGAGCCACCATTAACCACCTGCTAGGAAGGGCCTGTGATGGGAAGCCTTTTTGAGTGAGGGCAGTTTTGAACTGCTGAAGCCAGTTGTTTCTTGGAGCTTTGGCATTAACTACAACTTTTACAACCAGGGTTAAAAACTACTCTGCAGAAAGCCTGACTCAGAATTTGTTAATTCTCCTGTCTTCAGATGCTTTCAAAGATTTCCAGCAAACCCAATCAATAATCCAAACACAAGCTGAAATAGCCAGAAACATATAAGAAAACATTACTTTATAGCTTAACTATACCCTGGCCTGAGAGAAAACGCAGTACCTCACCTTACTTTTAAACAGACTGGCTATTGTTTTCTTGCTTGACTGATGCTAAGGAAAAATATGTTTCATTGTGAGGTCTAAAGAAAAATCCTATTCAACAGTTAAATATTTACTGGTTTTATTTGTATATTACACGCAAAATGCCTGATCTTAAGGCTCAGCACTAAGTGTGCAAAGGTCTAAAATGCTGGTTCCTTTCGTATCTTGCTGTGTGAAAAGATATCTTTTCCTACACTACCCTCTGTCAACATCAAACACACACAAGGACATTTTCATATAATTGTACTCATCGTGGCCTACATGTCACACAAGGATCGATCCTGCAGTAATTTCCAGTGTGAGAACTTTCGATGTGCACACACACAAAAAAAACAGCTTTAGTCAAGATTTTCCTCTAAATAATTAGGTTTGTAGCACAGAGTTGCAGTCATCCCTGAAGTGGCAAAACAAAGGGGGGAAACAGACTAATATCCAAGAGTGTAAGGAAAAGCTTCTTTATGGAGAAGGAAAAGGACAAAAAAACCTGTAGTAACAATATACTTTTTACATCATTTCTTTAACATCAGTATGTTTACTCAGGGTTTTTTTAACTAGAAACAGAGGCTGAGAATGCAGACACCATATACTATCTAAGCAAGCTTACTTAGCTTCAGTTGTGTAAACTACCAGAACTGTCAACATCGGCGTATCTCCCAAGGAGCTGGCAACTGGCTGACTTGCAGTTCCACAACACTAGGATGCCAGGCTGAGTTCCCTGACTTTTTGGGGGGAAGGAGGGGGAGGGTTCAATTGGGTGTGGTCACAGGTCTTAAAAGGCTTAGGTGACTGACCTCTTCCAGTTGGCAGGCTTTGATGACACTCTTGTACCGGTATTCATCATAGGATACACCAAAAATTATGTTTTCTTTTATTGTTCCAGGCATGATCCAGGAGACTTGAGGTGAAAAAGATATCCTTCCACTGTGCTTAATTTTACCCTGTGAAGGCTCCAATTCTCCCATTATCAACATCAGAAGAGAAGTCTGAAAAATTAATTAATATATCAGACACCTGTACAACAATAAGAAATGTTGAGCAAAGTGATAGTCACTCTGCTAAGTCATTTAAATGGCATATTTGTCCTGTCAAGAGTGCCCCTATAATACTGTGCAAACTGCAAATAGCGGATATTTTCAGTGGTTCTGAAAGGCCTCTTATATGAGACAAACTTAATGTAATGAATGATAAAAATTGTGTAAGATTTCTTGTAAAAAAAGGCATGCTGCTGCAATAGGATGCAATTTTAATGAAACTTCCAATAATCTTTCAAGGTAAAAATCACATACATTAGCATTTATAAATAATGTTATTTGATTTTTTAAAATTATTGGTGATTATTTTGTTTGTTCTTTGTACAACATAATTCATGTTTATAATTTTGTTAGTGTTCATAGGTATTTTATCTATACTGCCTTGAAAAATGCAATTTCTTTGTGTAAGTGTATACATTTCTCAGTGTAATCTGAATTTTCCTCTGTAACTGTTAACTCATTTACGTGAATGTATGACCTAAGTATATTTACTATTTCCCCTCATAAAAGAATTGATTGCAATTTCAATACTGACATGTTATAATTTCAAAGTTAATCAGTAGCTTGTAGTAACCTTGCCACACATCACTGGCTACTAGATCAAAGAATAGAATTGAGAAATACACGGAAAAATTTGTTGCAGAGCCACTGCAGTGTTCTTATCACCAATAAACAGTCAACAAAGCTGGGACGTAACACCAAAGATGTAAAAAAACTGTCTAAATAACAGTTTCATGCTGTGAAGCCAAGATTCTTTGACAAGTTATACAGTATACTGGGGGAATCTCATGAGATTCTTTCCATTATACCAGAATCTGAGTTTTCCAAAATGGTAAGAAGTTTCCAATCTTGCAAAGGACAGCTGATTTTTCTGTATGTTTTTCTGTATGTTTTGTACACTGGATGTTAAACTACTGTATCTTGTGCCATATAACACAAATTGAATAAAACCAAACCGAAACAAACCCTATCTAATATTGAAAGAGTATTTAAGAGATGATGTCAGACTTAAAACATGTTACAGATAAAATAGTTATGCAGTTTGTTTCACAGGCCTGACAACTCCTAGAATGCATAGTAACAGCCCCAACGAACATGAAGGAAGCCTTAAATTAAGATGGTGTAAGGGAAGGAGAGTCTTTTTGTGTGTGGGGACGGGAGGGGGTGCCAGTGAACCTTATTTTTTGTAAATTTTTTAGATATATTATAACCCTTTTTTTTTTGTTGCCTTGGAAAGCGCATTTTTGTTGTATGTATGTACTCACATTATCTACTTAGTGTAATCTGAATTTTCCTCAATTTCCTATGTAGTTGAATAAAGGAGATATACATATGTCCTTCAGCACTTTCTACTTGACATTTCTATATTAAAATTATCAGCTTTAGCAACAGCCAAAGATAAACTGTTCTGTTAATTCAGAAGTATCACAATAAAATGCACCTTAATATATCAGCCTGAGGACAATCTCATGTTTTGAGATTAATCTCTTTTCATATGGGGATCATTACTGAAAAATAATCTAGAAGCCTTAATCATATTGAAATTGATGGGTCCTTTGTCATTGACTCCAACAGACCAAAGACCTTACATCTGCAAGTAAAAGAAATTAAAATATTCCCACCTATAATTTGTTAAACAGGAGAAGCTGCTATAATGAATGTTTGTTTTGACATTCACATCTCCTCAAAAAACCCAGTAAAGATGAAAGACTCATCTAATTACTTGCTGTTCAAAGTGAATAGGAATATCACAGTTCAAGTCATTTTATATTAATGAGGTTAACTGGATGTGTTATCTGCAAACTAATTGCACTAATAATATTTTGGGGTAGTAAAATGATGATTAATCTAAATCACAACCTTTCTCAGAAAATCATCAGTTTCAGCAGCACCTTCCCAGGCTTTCACAGGGGTCTTGGGAAGCCTAAGTGAGGCACTGTAGGAACCGGAGCGCAAATGATCAGCTATACCACGTGTCCAGGGCACATACCTAGCTAATTCATGTCAGTTTGTCAGGTTACTGACCATCTTGTGTTCAAATTTTTCCTTAAAATTGCTTTCTAGCACACTGAGACATCTGAATATCTATACTATGGTCTCCATTTTTCTTTAAAGGCCAGGAAATTCTCACCATAAGCCTTAAGTTTCAGTCTACATTACTCCTGTAAATCTACTTTTACTTCCAAGGGGAAAACAGTCTGTATTGCTGTATTACAAAAAATATCCAGCAAACTCTCTCTCATATTGGCCACAGAGTAAAATTTCAAATTGGCCATTTTACTGAAACTACAGTTTATCCATACTTTTTCCTGCAGCCATCACAGCAAGCACATGATAGCAAGAATACAGTAGCAAGACAGGTAACAATACATATAACAATACAATATTATTCCCTATAATTATTAGGACTTTTGTCAAAACAGCATAAATAGAAATACCTTGCCTGCTCCAGTAGATCCAGAAACAGCTAATAACTGTCCCTTCTCTATCTTGAAATTTATATCCTGAAGAACAGGAGAGGCATGAAGTGGAAAATTACTGAAGAAGAGACTGCTGTCAGTGCTAGGAGCTTTGCTGTTGTTTTCCTGGTTTGCTTTTACAAACAGCTCTCCAATTCCCTGCAACATACACAGATATGTATTTGATATACATAAAAAATAAATAAATCATGCATATGCAGACATGCATACCATACTATGGATTTATGAAAACATATGAATTTACTTTTCTCATGTTACTTCGCTTGTCAATAAAATATTCATTATATTCCTATATATACATTCTTTTAATGTATGCATTGGACTTGTGCCTAAATTTGTGAATACAAACAAAATTTGCTTATTATAGAACTGCTTCCCAATGTTTTTATATGCCAGAGCCTGATTCTGTTTTCAGGATGACATAAATCAGTAATAACTGCTTATTACAGACCTTAACACTTATTAAAAGGTCTCTTCCAAAGTTTCTCAACTGTGGATAATTTGGTATCATGCAATAATTACTTGCCATGTATTCCTTGCCTGCTGAGAGCCAACGCTAGTTGAAACGACTGAGTGTAGGCTGCTCCTTTTAGAGAACACCATGGCAAACACTAATAAAAAACCAATACATTCTGTGTTTTAATATAGTTTGGGTAAAAGTACCAACCTCATCCCAAAAAGCTGTTACTTTGTCGAGCTCAACCCCAGTGGTTGTTAGATTATACTCCAGAGCTTTATATTCTTTTTTCAGCAAGAAATCCTAGAAATATCATGAAAGCAGGTGAGAGGAAACTGTAAAGGACAAGGCTGTATCACACAAACCAGTACACACTTGCTTACACTAATATTTCTGATGGTGCTATTGCATTACAGGGCTTTTAGAGAGAGGCCTAAATATAAATTATACATTTAATGAACACATAAGGAAATGTTTTTGAAACTACCAATTCTTTCATTGCTGGTGAATACACAGCCATAAAGGTATTTGGTTCTGATTTATAAAGAGTATCAAAACTTGGAATTTGCTTTGCTTTCAGGACTTGTGTCAGGCAGGATCTGACTTTAATAATTTTCAAATAAAGTTTTGGTTTTGGAGCAAGATGTGGCAGGTTGCACTCTGGTAAACAGTTAAACAAAGCAGCTACATGCCACTATCTCCCTATTCCAGAACTGTGTGAGTTTAAAAGCATTGGAATGATCTCTCTACCAAGAAAAATAAAAGGCAGATAATGATCCTGGCAAGTGCAGCACTTGAAGTAGTGTAATTTCAAATAACACAATCTGGCACTTGTGATACCTTCTGGGATAGTATTAGGAAAAAAGAGTAAGCCTATGCTAACATAGGAAAGACAGCCTCTTTATTCCTTTATTTTATTAAGGTTATGCAGTCTGTAGGTACTACCGCCTTTAAATTGACTTTTTTAAATTACGTGGAAGCAAGTGTGTCTACGTGGGCAATACAATGGACAAACTAAGCAGAATTGTGGGAAAATCAGTTCTCTACAATAAACTTGCAAACTTTCCAAGTAGAACAAGAAGAGAAAAACCAGATGATTGAAAGGGCAGGAACTGAAAAACTCAAAGGCAAAACACACATGGTTTATTGGAAAAAAAAAAAAAAAAGGAAAGGATAGCTCGGCTTTCATAACAAAGGCAGTGGGGTCATCCAGTGGAATTCCTGAAGCAGTGATAGTCAGAGAAAGCACACTGATCCAGAAATACTTAATGGAGTATTTCCTAGTCTAGAAAACATGGGTCTACCTACAGGGAAAATATAATAACCCAGGGGACATATCTGGCCCAGTCAACTCTCTAAACTGAGGAGGAAATTAAATCAGAGAAATGTATAAGTGGTTTATTATTTTGTGTTTATGTTTCTTATGACTTGTAAAAGACTTGTGTTCTGGGATTCTTTCCAGTCTGTCTATGGGGACAATACTGAACCTGCCACAGGTTCATTATGTATGGATTCTGGAGCACCCCAGAATATTTGCTACTAACCCCAAAGACAAGTGAGGGCAATGGTATGACAACTGAGCTTGCCAGTTCTCTGACAGGGCATTGGATACACTCTTCCAGGAAACTGGAGAGACAGATACCTCCACTTACGCCTAAGGAATCTGAGAACACAAGGACTGCCTAAACTGGGACCCAAGAGGGCAGCCTTCTGAATGTCAAATAGAAATATGGCTAGATTTGTTGAATTTTCTGCCCAGTTGAAAAACACAGAAATCCAATACCTGCTTCTTATTCTATTCTGAGGTTCAGATGTCTGATTAAGATCTTTATCTTCTGTATTAGGTATTTTTATCACACTAAAAATAATAAAATCTACGTTCTACAAAAAAAAAAAAAAAGAAATATATAAATATGTAATAAAAAAAGCCTAAGATTTCACACCAAAAAAAGAGTAAAAATTCTTTTTCTGAGGAGTGATTTGAAAACAGCAGATAAAACAGAGTTAATGAGAATTCAACCTGATTTGACTCTGCAGATAAGCCTCTCATGCTGGTATATGAGCAATTGATCTCAGTAGGTAAGGTGAGCAATAATTATTTGACTTGTATCTTAATTATGTTTACTACTTATAAGGAATGAAATGTACATTTGCATAAGATGTATAATCTGCTGTTCTTGCTACTAATACCTAGAAAAACAGAAGATCTCTGGAAACCGTGCTATGGAAAACATGTACTAATTTTGAATTTCCTTTTCTGAAGGAAAAACATCTCTTAAGCACCATAAATCATTATTTAATTTTATTAAGTTCCTTGTTCTGCAATGAGAATAACTAACTAAATGTCACTGCTTAAAAAAAAAAAAAAAAAGAAAAGAAAGGCAGCAGGTAGCATGAGACTCCTGTGGTTATGCTGCCTGGGGAACAGCCTAACAATATCAAGATTTATAATGACATTTCATGGTGTTTAGTCAAAGCAACATATATTCAGAAAGTCTGCATAAATGCTGTGTGCTTTTGTTGATCAACTGACAAGATAACACGATATGAAGAATTAGCTTACGTACTTGAGAAGATTTCAGTCTATGTACCCTACCTGTATTTTGTTTATTGCTCCAATAGAGTCATACCAGGTCTGTACAGAGCCTGGAAACTGCCTGGTCACTGTCATTCGAAGAACAATGCAGAAGGAAATGGTGGTAAATATTTTTCGGAGAGTAATTCCTTTAATCACAGCATATGGAAGTACAGCTAAAAACACCACAAAAAAGCCTGAAAAGAAGAAGGCTGAGCTGTTGAAATATCTCATATAAGCAGCTTTTCGGGTAAGCTTCAGTTCAGTTCTGTTAAAAAAGCAAATACAAGTAATTAGCATAGGATTTCACAGTTTAGATCTTAGAAATATTTTGGATGGAACTGTTGGTATAACAATTTACTTTTTTTCTAGCATTGCAGTTAGAAAGTAAGATTCCAAACTATTTTTGGGTCTAAAAAATCATTAGAGCCAAATTTTGGCAATAATGTTCACAGACGTCAGACAAAATAACAATAATCTATGTCATGATTTAGACACTGCATAAACCAAAAGCCTCTACAATTCCTGATACAACCAACAATCTAATGCTGTGGTATGAGATACATTCCCAGAAGCATCATGCCATACTTATCTCGTCATTTAGATTTGGAATTAAGGTATCACTTAAGCTCAGTTTAAATAGGTGGAAGGCAAGGAGTCTGCTTTACACTTTCCTTTCTCCACAGAAGCTCAGTCTAGGGAGTAGCTTACTGACTCCTGTGTCAGAATGCTGCTGGTGATTCCAATTGCATTCTAGCTGCTTCCACATTGTCTACGCATCTTACAGCAAGCTATTAAATAAAAAGCGCAATAATCCAGGGAATGTAAATAATTTTCTGAGTTGGTAGCCCTAATTGACAGTGCTGAATCTTTCTGTTGAATGCTTTCATTTTGACGCTGTTCACTTCTCATCCTCCAGGTGCCCTGCAGCTCAGCTTTGCCTGGACAGAGGCACCTCTGCTGCAGCAAAAGAGCAATTGCTCTCCTGCAAGAGCAATTAACTGGGGCTAGAGATGGAGCTAGACCCCAAGGTGTCCATTCTGCAGTGCAGAAGTTTGCAGTCACATTGCTGATGGCAATACGTGGTGTTGCAAGGCTGAGCACCACAACCTTTATGTGTCTTTAGCCAGTGTCTGCATCCAAAGTTCATCCAGGATTTTGGTGCAGTGTGAAACTCCCCTTCAGCTCCCCACCGCACATGCATGATACTTCCATATGCATCCAGCAACTTACCAACTTTTGTCAGCCAAACAGTTCTTGAACAAAATCTGAGCTCAGCCAGTTTTGTACCGGGGTGCCTAGCACTTCTGTTAAGTCTATATTTCACAAGAGAAGTCTGAAGAAAGTAGCCAGACTTGCAAGT
Source organism: Pyrocephalus nanus (assembly GCA_038380795.1). Classification (NCBI taxonomy): domain Eukaryota; kingdom Metazoa; phylum Chordata; class Aves; order Passeriformes; family Tyrannidae; genus Pyrocephalus; species Pyrocephalus nanus. Next base: position 3,385,973 of record CM076262.1, on the reverse strand, counting down.
CAACACCATGGTAGTAGCCACTGTCCTGGAAAAAGGGCCTTGGAAGGCTTGTATGAGACTATGCATGGCAGCACCGAATAGTGCTATATAACAAAGATTTTGGGACTTGATACTCATCCAGTCCCTCAGAAATGTCTGGCTAAAAGCTATCAAAAAGCTCCCCAGTGCTGAAGAACACAGCCCTACTCCAAAGAGGGAGAATGAAAGCACTAACCCTTTTCAGTAAACTCCCAAGTACCAGTCACAAGCAAAAGTTTTCCAGGGGTGAGTCTCTCTGTGATACAGGCTTGAAAGCTCTGTAGATTAAGCAGTCACCTGGGACAGGTCCTGCTGATGCAATATGGGTACTTGGAGAGATATATAGGGGACCCTAAGAGCCTTGTGCATATACAGAGTGTATATAGCAGTGTATGCCTGTTTTTTAAGTGATGCTGCAGGAACCAACACAAACACAAAAGCTTGAGATCCTCTGCTTTATATAAAGATGTGTCCCTGCTGACAAAGTATAGACACTTTCAACCTAGGACTTCACCTTCTCCAGTGCTATGCTATGGTGCAGAGGAACAGCTTCGCGGTGTTTTTTTCCACTCTGAATACACTGCCCCTAGGAGTGCAGGTATGTTTATTCAGGCACCCGTTATGAATAGTTATTATGAGTGCAGATATAAGAGGGCACACAGTAGACAGCTCATATTGGTCTCTCTGAAGTGTCTCAGTTCCCTGAGGGAGTTTGCCAGTGGCAATGTTACACCTGCAGAATGGCCACCACAAGTCTAGCAGAGCAAGGGCACAGGTCTACCTGGTTCATTGGAGTTGATTAAACTAGTTTGCATCAGAAAATACTAGCATGCAAAAATGGTTTCGTAATGACTAAGTTATAATACACCATTGCTAAAGCACAGGGATAGCTTCAAGCACAAGGCCTCCTTTCCTACCAGCTTAACAAACCAATGACTGGGAGGTCCTGCAGAGCTGGTTCAGCAAGCCAAATTCAACTGAAATTCTGACATTCTAGGGTTGACCTGCTCTGGTGATGTCATCACAAAGAGACCTGTTAGATGACTCAAAAAAATACAGAAGAATCATAGAATTATAGGATTGTTTGGGTTGGAAGAGACCTTAAAGGTCATCTAGTTCAAACTCCCCTGCCACGTGCAGGGACAGCTTCCACTACACCAGGTTGCTTAAAGCCCCATCAACCTGACCTTGAACACTTCCAGGAATGGGACATGCACAGCTTCCCTGGGCAATATGTTTCAGCACTTCACCACCCTCATAGGGAAGAATTCCCTCCTAATATCTAATTTAAATCTACCTTTCTTCGGTCTAAAGCCATTCCCCCTTGTACTATCACTACGTACCCTTGTAAAACATCCCTCTCCTGATTTCTTATAGGCCCCCTTCAGGTACTGAAAGGCCACAATAAGGTCTCTCCGGAACCTTCTCCTCTCCGGGCTGACTAATCCCAATTCTCTCAGCCTTTCTTCATAGGAGAGGTACTCTGATCTTGTAATATTGCTATCATTCTCATCTTTTAAAAATCCATGCATAATACAATAAAAATTAATTCCAGCATTACAAAATCCACTATAAATTATTATAGAAAATATAGATCATAAAATAATAGTCCTTTTTCTCAGTTTCTGTGACCATTTTGCAGACTACAATTTATTTAATTAATTTCTACAGGATTTGCTCACATGATATGGTCTCAAATTTCCTATAAACAATGCATGTGACTAGTAACACCAGGGGAATCCTAAACTAGTTCCATCCTCAAGCTAGCACTCATAGCCTGGATTCAGACTGAGTTTTCTCTGATTGTTTATAGTAAATCACTACAAATTCTGATGGTAAAGAACACTTCACTTTCCCTGGATTGTCTTTCAGAAAGCAGCTGAACAAGAAGGCGTTTGTGTAACAATATAACTTTATGTCTTTTATTTACATGATAATACAACACTTATATTTCTTTTATTTTCTTTTATTTTCCCCATCACACACCTGGTACAGAATTTTAGTTCTCTGTAAAGGATTAAACAAACACAGAGGACACACGGGACAGCCTTAATGCAGTGTCAACCATCAATCAATATGTCACTTCTCCTCCCCTACCCCTGGGGACACCCTGTCGGTAACAAGGACTTCCTTCTCGCAGGTCTTAGATAACTAGGTTAGTACCTTACCTCTTTTCTGCTGCAGGTCTGGTAGTTCCAGTTCAATCATTATATTAATTGAGGAGATAAGCATTATATAAGGCCATTTATAATAAATGTTTGTGTAAATGTGCAGGATGAATACACAAAGCTAGGCCACTTTAATCCTTTCAAAGATTGCATGCAAATTTTATAACCAGCTTTATTGCATTTCTCAGGAAATGGCTGTACAGGATTCATATTGTTTCCTTCACCACAGAATAGGAATGTCTGTAAAGCCTTGAGTAACCATCACAAAAGGGCTTTTTATTGTAAAATGAGGATAGGGTTGGCCAGAAACAAACACAGATCCCACAACTGTTTTACCTGCACAAACTAACCACTGAACTATCATTGTAACAAATGAGGAAGTAAGTAAAAAAAAAATCTCACCTTCATAGGGTGAGACAAATTGGGAAAAAAAACCAAACTGCAGTGTGGGAATGCATGGTTAGTTTATGGAGGATTAACAGTTGTTGCTTTACTTCCTCACTAACCACTAAGACCACAGATGATGTTCATAGCTACCTAAGTTTTTTTCTGAGCACAAAAAAAAATTTGACTAACAAATGAGAACACTTACTCACGAATGCTTTCAATCATTTTTTCCATTGCATCTTCCCAACAATAGGCTTTAACTGACTGTATATTTTCAATTATTTCTGAGGTGATGACAAGTCTCTCATTGATCTTTCCTGCTCTCTTATTCCTACAAAGTAAAAAGGCATTTTTTCATAATGTATAGTTATTTTGTATCTCATTATATCTTATGAAAACACCTTCCACATATGCCTCTCTTAAAACATTTACCAGAATTATTAAGAAGAATGTAAAAAGAACTATTAGAAATTCAGTAATTGCTTTACAAAGGCAAAAATACATACTATAAAAAGAATAAATCAAGTCACTAACAAGAAGTTTTAATTCTACAAATTCTACATTTAATTCTAACACTATTTACTGCTCTTCACTTTGTTAAATCTAGACACCTGCTGCTAAATAGGTAAAGGTTTGTAACTCTCCCAACACAGAAAACACTCTCTTACGTAACATTATAACCAGAAAGTGGTCTAACTTCTTAAAAAAAATGTATTCCAGGAAAATAGATTGAAATACTTTAAAACAGTCTTGTCACCTGTATTTCATCATCATTTGTCCCAGCCAGGCTTGGAATAAGGCCATGACAATTAGAAAAGCAAGTCCAGAAAACGCAGAAGCTTCTAACATATCCCAGAGCAGTCCCATCAGCAGTGCCACTTGTAATGGTGCAATCCATACAAAATGAGCCAGAGCAAGACCCTAGGGAAGGCCACAGCAGAAAATAATATTATTAACACAAGTTACAGACGTGTTCTGAAAACGATATGAAAAAGAAGTCATTAAAGTGACACTTTGAAAAATGAAGAATGGTACAAACATATCCAGTAGTAAAACAAGTTTATAAAGGAGGATTTGTGATCTTGAGCACATAGCATTTTGGGTGTTAATTATGATGACAATGCAGCAATAAATATACATTCCGCACCTAAACTTTGATTTTTCTAAGGCAAAGTTCAGTGTTCAATTGTCTCTTTGTAAAAGTAAACAGAATTTGGTATCAATGCTGGCTTTTTCAACCACTGTAAGATGAGAAAAATACATACAAGAATCTTCTGAGAGTGTGTTAATCTGATATAGAAGGCAAATATTACTCTGGTGAAGAGATGACTGTTATGTGAACACAACTAATTCACTACAAGTTTGCTGCCTACTTCAGTTACATTCCTGTACATTCAGATTTTGGACTGAGTCCTGTGGTTAGACTGCATGGGGGTCTGTATTAGTGCAGCTACACTGCTGCAATGATAGACCACTTGTCTCAACTTGTTCAGTGCTAGCTGACATCACTCTAAATAGTAATACAGTGCTTAAAGCAAATACACCCTACAGTCCCAGCCTTGACTCTACACTCTCTCTGACTTTCTGTCTTTAATGGGAAGCAAACTTTATACTACCAATGGGCCAATTAAATACAAATGATGAACAGAAGTTCATAGAGCTTCCAGTTCCTAAAGGCATTAGCAGGAATTTATCTCTATGCTTTTAACAAATGAGAAGTTTTACAGGAGATACTGTAAGTATTGCCTAAGACAGATGTGTTGGGAATGACTCCTAACACAGTCTTACATCAACAATCACTTTTAGGACATTGAGTAACAGTAGCAACAGGAAGCTGAACATCATCATTTGTTCAATGGCAAGAATAGACTGGATCACTTTAGTAAAAACATACAGTCATCAGGAAATAGGATGGAAGGGTTGAACCAGCAAGTTCTGACTTCTATGAAACCAATGTAAAACATGGAGGTTCCCTGGCAGGTTCTCACCTGACTGCAGAACAACTAAGATTTTATAAAATAAGTGGGTTTTAGATTTCCTCTACTAATCAGCATAGGAGACAAAGGATGTCATAAGTATCAAAATGAGCATTTCCATGACCATATACCAACGCATTTCCTTCAGACAGGGTTTTATAACTAAAATAAGCACTCCGTTGCAGTTTATCATTTATGCTCCTTCTTTCCTTAATAATTTTCATGAACAGCTTGAAGTATTGCATTTGTATTTGATGGTTTACCAGGTGAATTAAATGATAACACACCTCATCAAATTTGTTCAGATTGTTGGAAAGAAGACTGACCAATTGTCCAGTACTTATTTTATCTAGAACTCTGCTTGACAGTTTTAAGATCTGTAAAAGAAAACAAAACAATAGAAAAGTGGTCATCTAGCTCATACCCATAAAACAGAATAAATACGATAAAAATTATAAACAAGGGTACAGTAGTATAAATAATAATCCACTTATCTGTTTATGCTATAAAGAAAGTCTCATTAAACTTGTTATTTATGTCACTTGAACTCAATATAGCCATTAAACTGCTTTACAAATATTGATTTATTGACTTAGTCCTTGCTTTCTGTTGAATATTTTATGTATATAGATATATATGCAAATATAAGTTTTAATTAAGCATGCATGCTGTGTGCTGTTGTGGATCCTTAAAAATCTCCAACTGTGCCCCTCCCGACAAATATTTCTGAAAGATGCTTTCACAGTGAGCTTTATACTAGAACAACTAACATGTTTGTTTAAATCAGATGCTTTTGGCGTTGGTAAAACCAAATACCTTTTTTAATCTTTTTATTTGTGACCGTGTAATGCGTCAGTATCTGTTGATTCTTCATGCTATAGAGATCTCAAACACTATCATTCAAACTCAATCCCTTCAATGCTATATTTATTGCTTAAATATTCACCTCTAATTCTCTTTTGAAGACATTCTTTGGCCACCAGCATGTTATTCTTCCTTTGCAGTATATATGTATAACAGGAGCACAGTGGTAGAACAATTAAGGTATCTCACCCCATATCCACGAAGTCTAAACCCATACAGAGGCTGACTTCAGCCAAACCAGCTGTAGAGGAGTATTTAGTTCTTTAGATTGGGAAATGGAGAGCTGTCAGAAACTGATGTTAGCCACATTATTCTTCTATGTACTTTGTTTACCTTAACAAAGCTATCAATCTTTCAACAAACTAGTCTAAAAGTTAGACAGGCTACAGACAGAGATTTGGCTTAGAGTGTAAATGAAACAATTACCTTCTTATAAATCAAGCTAAACATAGCTATCCTCATTTGCATTCCAATATGATGAAGACCAAATATAGCAGGGTGTATAAGTAGTGTTCTCACAAGGAAGAGAAGGCACAAGCCAATACCCAGGTAGTAGGCTATGGATCTTTCATCAGAATTGTCTGGATCATAGGAAGCTATTATTCTTCCCAGCAGAAGGGGTTGCACAGATTTGGTAACTTCCTGCAGATAGAAAGGAGAAAAATAATTTTGGTCAACAGTTTGTACATTTTTTCAAAATGGCAAACATTTTAATTTCAAGTCCTACCAAATCAGATTTACAGCTTTATATCTTAAATGAAGAAGTCAGGCCTGTTTGCTGTGCAAAACACAGAAAATGGCAGTAATTACACATGAGAACAGACAACTCACTGCTGTCTAAATCCGTGATGCTCCTGCTATTCCATCAAAACAAATCTAGACTGTAAATTTTATTTGATCATTTTCTACAAAAGTGACAACTGAGATTAGCTTCCACATTTACAGAGTTACAATGGATTAGCCATATCATATGACTGAATCCTGCTTATCAGGCTGGATCTCTGTTTTGGCCCCTAGGGAACAGTTCTCACTGCACTTTACTGGACTTAGAGGACACAGGAAGACTCAGAACTCCTGAAATGAATACCACCAGAACATTGAAGATACAGCTAAAACCAAAAGTAAATGGATCATCCTCCTCAACAGCTCTAGACAGTGTATCCAGGTTTGTAACAAAAGCAGGATGAGAGGGAGTAAAAGGTAGTGGAGGCAAGTTTAACAAAAATCACACAGAGAAACCAGACCCTCCTGCATGAGAAGCCCCAGCACTTCCCACAACATGATGAGCAGCCCATGAGCACACCATGATGAGCAGATACAGAGTAGGAGAAGAAAAAGAGGCAGTATGAACCAGCAAGGCACCCAAATGATTTGCTATAGCCCTGACTACTTTAGCTTGCTATTACATTTGTCCTCAGTCTCCTTTTCTGTTGTAATTAAAACCCCACTAGTGTTACCTCACCTTTGATGGGGCAGAAAGAGAAATGGAAGGCATTCTCATACTTTCACTCCTACAACCTCATCCTTATCCATCTTTGCCTCTTACCCCCTCTTTCCTTCCCCCGTCCTTCCCCAAGAACTGCACTGTTATTCCTGTGGTCTAGCACTGCTTCATCTTCTCCATGAGCTTCAGAAGGATATGAAGCATTTATGCGCTCATTTTCTTCACTGTTATGTTCAATGTAAAAATACTTAGTGTTATGAACTCTTGTGCTTGTTTCCTTACCCTTCTATCTCTTGTGTTGCAGCAGAAAGCATCTGATACTTCCAAAGTAACAAGGCACCACTGAATTCTTTTTTATATAGTTGTGTTAAATTCTGCCAAAAAGTTACTAGTACTGCCTTCCAGCTGAAAACTACAGACCACTGTACAGAGACTCAGACAGAAGTGAACTGGTGAAGTTCAGCTGTAATTAATGTTCTCCTGTGATTGGGAAAATTCCCTTTAATTTTTTTCCTTCTCCTTTGCATTCCTTTTGGTCTCTTATACAAGAGCAATCCCAAGTACTTCTATAACCTGTAATCTCTTTTGAATGTCACTGTTGGTGGAGCTGATATTCATCACTCACTTTTTCCACAGAAGAGGTGAAATTTTACATCTCAAACAGCATACCTGTGCTATGAGCTACATTTCCCAAATCAAACACACCGCTCTGTCCCAACACAAATGCAGTAAATCAGGAGCCAGCTTTGACAAAGACTTCAGTGTTATCAGTAGGCAAAGGGAGGAGTGTTTATTAAAACACACATGACCCAAGGCAGCTGTGCTTAGACCATATGCATCCCAAAGCATCAAACCAAGACTCCCCAAAACTCACAGAATACAAGACATTCACCTCTCAAGGACAATGCAGCACTTTCATACTTTCAGAGATTCCAAGATAAGCTTTTCTATTTAGGCTTAAAATAGCAAGGTTGGTTGGTTGGTTGTTATGGGTTTTTTGGGGTTTTTTTGGGTTTTTTTGTATTTACTTCTATTCCAGTAAAAATGCCCTGTTCTGCTGCTGTGTTTGTTGTGACTATAAAGGTATTGCACACATTCCTAGCTTGCTGGAAAAAAAGGTGATTTACAGACTAAGTGTAAAATAGTGGCTGGCAATAAGCCAACTCATATGCAATCTCATGGGGCATAAAAATCCACTGGTTTACAGTGGAGATTTATCAGCTTACTTACCAAAGATATTATCTAGTCTACATATAAATCAAAGCAGAACTACCTGCTTTTCATTTTTCCTTTTGTAAACTTGAAATAATCTACCGATGTAAATATGGACAACCTCCCTAAAAAACCAAATGGGATTTGTGCACCTAACAGAAAATTTCTTCTTCAAGAGTCATGTTTTGCCATCTCCTGTCCTTACTCTTCCCTCTGCATTCATCATAGGCCACTGAGAAACTCAAAAATGTCCCCCTCACAGAAATCCTAATTAAAAGAGCAAAGATCTGAAGAGAAACAAGAGTATGACACAGGATACCGTGCTAATCTGTCCTGGTATGATTACTCTTACACAACAAGGACTTTTTTGTTACGTGTATCCCCCATATGTTCAAACACTCTGCATTTGAAGACAATAATGCACATCTCTGCTTTGGCATCTGTCCAAGAAGTGCTTCTGGATTTTCATATCCTTTCCTGACTCCTCACTCACACCCGTGACCCATATGCAGGAACTTCAGGAAATCCTCATTAGAGTCCTTTGGGATATGATACTAATACCGCTTCTGAGTTAATGTTAGCAGCTGCTGTGCTTGAGTGGAAATAAACATTTTATGGGGATGAATATAAGACCAAAATACAAGTAGAATCAAACTAATCCTCCCAGCAAAGTACCTATTTGGTTAGCAGGTTTCAAGCTAAAAAGAAAGATTTTTGTTTCACCACCGTAACACCTTTTCTTTAAATTGCAAGACTCATCTTATGATGGGGTGAACCATGGAAGCTGCTTCAAACAGCACGGGAGCAGATACATTAAGTGTAGTAACTCAATGTGCCTAACATAACACTATTTATGAGGAAGAGTCGTAATACTCTAGGGGGCCAGAGCACAAGTGTCCACCCTGCAATAACATCATTACCTACAGTGTGTCAGGGCAAAGGGAGAGACAGAAAAAAAGCTAGACCTAATGAGAGCAAAGCTGTCATGCCAGTTGCAACGACAACTACACAAACAGCAGGGATGTCAGCAGAGTTTAAACTACACTCCAAGAAAGGTGTCATGAAGACGGCTCAGAGATTAGACAAGAGAAGATCTGAAAGGAAAATGAAGTTCAAAGAACTTTGGTTACACCTATGCCAATACGGCACAACATCCTGTCCCCATTTAAATTGATGGCAAAGCTCCCATTAATTTCCGCTAGCAGGGCCTGAAAAGAACACCAGCAGCTTTAGGAGCAAGTTTTTTCTCTTATAATTCCTCTTTCAACAAAATTAAGCAGCTTTCAATAAAATGAAGAGTTAATAGAATCGAGAATTTAAACTGAATTAATCCTTCCTTATTCATTGTGAAAGGGGAAGATTTTGTTTACTATGTGATTAATTGCACATATCTGTGATTTCTTTAAGAAATAAAAATAAAACAAAGCCACAACCAAACAAGAAATATGGCTCAAATATCCTGCAGTCTTGTTCTGTCTTCACCTGGTCTAAAACTGTACTCCATTAAAATTGACCATATGGAGAAATCAACCCTGCACAATGGCATGCATGCATACTCACACACATGGCCCATACTTTGGGAAAGAGTGTTATCCTCAAGACTGGCTGCAAAAGCCCTCAGATACTGCTGAACTTTTAACATGAATGCATTACTGAAAAAGTTTTGGCTGGTAGACTCTGCAGAAACAATTATTACACTGTATGGTAGGCCATTTGGAGAACAGGGTTTTTTTGGTGGGTTTTTGTTCTTTTTTTAAGTACAAATCTATCATGAATAAGGGATTGCTGACTTGGTAAGGAAAAAAATTGAAAAACTAAAGGCGGTTATGAGATCGCAGAAGCACATAAAGGACATGATTGAGTAGGGGTCCACAAATAAAGGGTCTCATGCAAGGGAAGAGTTGACAAAAAAGGTGAAAGAGAATATAAAGAAGGGTTATTATGCAGGCCCTTAGACAGCAAGATGCCCTGTCCTAGAGGGTGAACTGCCCTACATGGACAAAGACAATTTAGGGTCCAGTACCTAAAGGTACCCTGACACTATGCTACCCTTTGCATCCAGCAAAGGATGAAGACTCTCCTTTAGCCCTCCTTTTGCTGCCAATGCATTTACAGAAACTTTTTTTGTTGTCTTTAACTGCAGTGGCCAAATTAAGTTCCAGTTTGGCTTTGGCCCTTCTATTTTACTCCCTACATAACCTCACAACATCCTTTTAATCCCCACAAGCTACCTGCCTGTCCTTACAGAGGTGATATGCTTTTTTTACTATTAAACCAAAGAAACTTGAAAATAGCACAGATATTTAATGTGCATATTGGTTAATTGCAATGTTCAGATTTACAGTCTGGCTATACAACACACCTAGTGAGACACCATTGGTAATAAACTATTTTCACAGCTCCTTACCTCAGTGATAGGATTGTCAAACCAACAGGTGGCATTTGGTAAGTCAGGTTAATCCTACCTAACGTGTTTGAAAGGTGATAAACATAATCAATTCAGACTTTTACATCAAGTTCCTGATCACACACTTTGGAGCACTGACAGCACCAAGACACTATGGTATGATTTCACGTACTTGTTTATTCAGAATTGTTACCACTGATGAAAACAACTTGTTTATTGCATATGTAAACCTCAATAAAGCATTTAACTAGGAATATGTCTGCTAGACGCTTAGAAAAAATTGACTGAATCATGTAAAATTGCATGGTCATTTGTTCTAATGTAAGGTAGAAAATTCTTTAGAAACTTCTTAAAAACCATAACATGAAAAAATAAGTACTTTAGTTCAGCAGTGATACAAAAATTCAGGTGCTTTACCTGTACTTGGAGAAGCATATACCAGCATTAGAAACATTTCAAAATTAATAATATGTATGTTTTAAAGATATTATCAGGAAATGATTTTTTTAATGAAAGCCCATTAGTATTTCTCTCTATATTTATCACCTTTGTAATCAGTCCACAGAGGAAAGATCTGTAGCTATTGAAAGGACTCCGTATTAACTTAGCAGTCTCTAAGACTTGGGTCTACTTATGCAACACTAAAAGTTTACTGAAAAGGAGAACAAACCTTACCCCCAAATATAACATTATTCCATAGAACATAAATTTCCAGAAAAAACACCGTCGAAGAGCATTAATGAGTTTGGGTTTCTTCTTTGAAGTTGCCAGCTCTCTGTCCCACTCTCTGAAAAGGAACCAAAAAAACAAGTTGTGCGAGCAAATACATGGTCTGTGCGTCTGACATACTTCAATTTACCCAAGTATATCCAAGGAGATTTAGCTAAGGTGGCTAATGAAAGAAAGCTTTGCAGAGACCACAAAGACCTGGCCTTCATTGATCAATAAAAGTTCAAACCTAGTTCAGCCACATATTTGGCAGTTTTAAATACTCGGTCATCCATCACCCTGCAGGGAATTAATTCATTAAAAGGTTACATTGTATGTTTTAAAGAAACCTGCTGTACTTAAAACCAAAGCACAATAATAGGCAAATAAATGTTTTGGAACTATTCCAGTCTGCAAAAAAGAAAGCACCAACAAAGCATCAAAAATGTGACTTTTCTATTGCACAGCACTATTTTTAACTTGTGTTGCTGGGACAATAACTTTCTACTGAATAATAATGCTGATCAGAAGTAATGATGCTCAGAGTCAAAATTAAACTCACAGATTAAAGTACTCGTGAGAATTTCCTTAGCTAACTCTTTTCTCCATTTTTCAACAGAACATTAAATAACCAAAATATTCCATTCATAAACTATCAAAATGCTTTAAGCATACCAATGTTCTCAACATATTCCACCAGTTTTGAATACTTATGCTAAACTGCAACTCAGTTTAATTGGATTGGCACCACGTAGACATGAACTGCCCCCGAACACCAGGGAAATCTACACCAGAAGCTGGGGAGAGGGAATGGATTTAGGCACTTGTATTGTAGGAGTTAGTCACCGGTTCAGCACAGTTTCTGAATTAGAACCCACTGAAATAGAGTAAAGAAGAGTAGAAGCCTAAATGAGGAAAGTTGGGGCATGATTTCTGCAGAAACACTTAGTCTTTCAACAGTGGTATAAAAGAAAAAATAAGAACGTTAATTTAGTTGAAGAAAAAATACACCAAGGTTTTAGAGGGTTATTTTGTGAAGAAAGAACAGCAGAAAGGGGAACTAACATTGAAACTGTGAGTCTAGCCTCTTCTCATCGGTGGAGAGATGTCACAGGTACCTGTATATAGTACTTTAGAGCATCTAGGTGGTACAGCTCCACCAGGGATCCCAGTCATCTCCAAAGTACAACTGTGTGCAACCAGCTTGCATTCAATGTTCCTTAACATTTCATCCAACAGCTTTTATATGAAAATTGCAGTGTGATTCCTGAACTATTTCATGAGTCTTTCTTACCTTTCTAGTTTTTCAGAAAGATTATCAGCAGAGTCTGCAGAAGGGATTTGATAAATATCTGACAGCTCCAAACGTCGTCTGTAACCCTTTTTCAAAATTGGTTTTGTCCATCTAAGCAGAAATAAAAATAAAAATTAAAAAAAAAAATCAGCAGTTTCTGAGGTTAATCCTGGAGCTGCTTTGTCTCATACTTAATATTCTTCACAGTATCCAAGTATGTCTATGTGCACACGCACACACATACACACACATACATGACATAATACAGTGTAGCTCTGGATTGTATTTACAAAACTATATTACAAGTATAAAAGTAAAAGAATAATAATGAAACTTGCATTTTATCAGTTTTGGGGTGGAATCATAGCCCAAACTTCCTGCTGTTCAGTAGCAGACAACTGAATGGGGGATTGAGATCTTTGTACTGTATTTCCAAATATGCTGTCCATATAAATGAATAATAAATCAGAACTATTACTAAACTGGATGTATCGGTTTCATTCTTATCTACTCCACTCTCATGAGACCCCACCTGGAGTACTTTGTATAGTCCTGAGGTCCTCAGCACAGGAAGGACATGAACCTGCTGCAGTGAATCCAGAGGAGGCCATGAAGATAATTAGAGGGATGGAGAACTCTCCTATGAAGAAAGCCTGAGAGAACTGGGATTATTCAGCCTGGAGAAGAGAAGGTTGTGGGGAGATTTATAGCAGCTTTCTTGTACCTAAAGGGGGCCTACAAAAGAGCTGGAGAGGGACTTTTTACAGCAGCATGTAGTGATAGTACAAGGGATAATGACTTTAAACAGAGAGTAGGTTTAGATTAGGCATTAGGAAGAAACTGTTTACTGTGAAGGTGGCCAGATACCAGAACAGGCTGCCCAGAGAAGTTGTGAATGTCCCATTCCTAGAAGTATTCAAGGTCAAGTTGGATGGGGCTTTGAGCAACTTGGTGTAGTGGAAGGTGTTCCTGCCCCTGGCAGGGGGGTTGGAACTAAATGATCTTTAAGGTCCTTTTTAAACCAAACCATTCTATGATTCTATAGGGGTTCCTTTGACACCCTTCATTGCAGTACACACTTAACAACATAGGAGGTCTTTCACAGGCTTCCTCATAAGATTTTTATTGTGTCCATCATATGCACACATTTCACATTTGTTTTTTCAAATGTCATGTTTAGAAATTTAATACCAATTTAAGAGCATGCTGAATTAAAAATTTAATACCAATTTAAAGTGCATGTCAAATTAAAACAAAGCAGAAAAGGCTAATCTGTAGAAAAAAAAAAAAGAAAAAACCAACTTAAAAAGCCTTGACTAATTTTATAAAACAATTCAGCTTCGGAAAGGCCTATTAATCCCCAAGTGCCATCTTGTAGAAATTTTTGTGGCAGATTCTGTTTGGAAATCTTTTTGAAAGGACTAAAACAAAACATAAACAAGGATCTGTAAGAACTAATGGTGTATTTTGAAACTACTCAAGTTTCTGCTTTACGGCCATTGATAAAAAATATTTCTTAAAAAAATGAAATGCCTACAAAAAAAGTGGTTTGTGGTTGATTGCTGCCATGCTTCCTATGTAAACAGTTTGTAAAAAACCCCATATGATTTATGATGATAAAAGTTCTGTGAAACCTCAATCATTTCAAAATTTGCTTTTTCTTTATAAAAAAGTTAAAAAACAGCAGAAGAAATGCAATAATGTTTCCCACAGTCACTTAGAAAATACAAACAGCTTATTGGATATGCGTACCTGTATGCCTGTAAGAACATGTGTCAGACACACAAAGTAATCCACATTCTCAATTGCAGCCTCTGAATTTGCAAAGAGGTTGATACAAAGGTAAAAGAAAATCATTAGGCACTACACACGACAGTTGAAGACTATTTGCGTACAACCGTGTGCACGCACTTGTACACTTTAACATTTACTTTAAAGAAATCATTAATTGCATAAGACACCAGTCTACAATCCCCATAGTTCAGTAAGGCACAAAGATATTTCCCAAGTGCACAGTTACAACACATCCACTGCAAAGAGAATGTGTTCTAAGAAATTAGAAGATTATCCTTTGTTTCTGCAATAACAGTATGGTTTCAGATGAATCCCATGGCTTTTAGCTCAATCTTTGGCACCCCTGTAGCTGAGAAATAACACGTGATTCATGGTACGTTACAAGAAAGCAGCCAGGAGAGTCCACTTCGGAGAATCATTGGTAAAACATCTATAAATTTTACTTCTACTGGAAACAGAAGCCAGTGTTTTCAGGGATGTAATAACATGTATTAGAAGAAAACCCTTGAATTTAAAGTAACTCTTGTGTGAAAGTCTTTCACGGCCACTGCAAATGATAAATCAGGTATTGATTTGTATTTTGCCAGCTCCTAGTGACAGAAAGAACCAGCTGCTATTGGCTTTGTGCACATCTTGTAGAAAACTGGCCAACCTTTGTCCTGTAGGAACAGAAACTCTTGTAGACTGGCTTCACCAAAAGTATATGCAGTTATTCTGGCAATGATAGAATGAATACAAGTTATTGGACACAAAACAACTACTGCAGCTAATGCAAGTAAGTAAGAGTACTTCCTAAGCAACTTTAATTGCCAATACCACAGCTAGGTAATAAGGTTGCTGAGCCCGTTAATAATGCTTTGAGACTGAAATACGCAATTCCCAACTTGATAAAAGATAAATGCTTTACAATTTCAGACTTTGTATGTTTTGGGAAAACATTTTTAATTGCACTGTTTCCCTCCACACATTTGATTTTATTTATAGGTTTGATTAGCACCTACTCTGGCATTTTGCCACTACCTGAAGTAACAAAACGTGACTGCATTTAGAGCAGAGTGGTTGTATTAGCATTCAGGGAAGGCAGCATGCTTAGCAGCTCTCCTGTATGCCTAGAAATGTCTCGTTTTACTCTGTCCTTAACTATGTGCACTTATCATTAAATTATGTGGTCCCTAAACCACCTTCCTCTCTCAAGTCTTTGGTACAGATTGAACAGTGAAGTTCTCATCCTCATCTCACTGCTCATCAGGGCAGCTGCATTTATGGTGGATAAACTCCTCCAGCCAGCTAAAGGAGCAGTGCTGACACCTTTCCCCGGGGACCTGCTAGTCTCTAGCCAGGTTCCTACTGCAGGCTGCAGGCAGGGCTTGCACAGAGAGGTTCATCTCCCAGCTGCTCTGGCTTTGTTCAGAAGTCCCACTCTAACTAGATCTGGCCAATTTGTGCACTGTGCCAAGTGGCTTCAGGTTGGAGTGGTAATCATGGGAGGAGGAGGAGTTGGTCTGACACGTGATGTTTGTCTCAAAGTAGATTTTCAACAGCTGCTTGGCTTGTGCTGTCAAGAACTGTGGGAGGCAGTATGTATTTTATTAAAAGGAATATACTAGACCTAAAATACTTAAGTATCTCATAAACACACCCATTTTCAGGTTCCAGTAGCATGCAGATTGCAATTATGATCCAGTTTCATTGCAAAGTTTTGAAATGCAGAATGACTACTAATTTATTTTAACTGACAATATAATCTCTAGTTATGCATGTTTTTTTAATACCAAGTGACACAGGTCAGTCAGAGTTTGTCAACAAATATGGCTCTTCCATATTTGGGCTTAATGGAAATGATTTGTCAGTGTAATGCTGAGTTTTTTCTTATTTTTGCTGAGAATGAGAAATTCCCTGTGAAAAGAAGTGAGCAAGAGGGAAGTGAAACAGATTGGCTTTACAGCATTACGTTAGCAAATACCCCTGGATTACTGGCTGGCATTTAATGAACTCTTTTACAGAAAAACCTGTAGTGTTGTCAGAGTTTTGCCACTAACTAGGAGTGTTATTATGGCTACACACACATGAAACTCAGCAGGGGACAAGTTTCAAGGATGTACAGTAGAAAAGAAGAAGAGAAGGAAAACAAGTTCCACCTCTATTATTTACTGCCTGTAGCAAAAAATACCTTACAGGTTTGATATGTAAATATCAAATACCGAACATATTCTTTGGTAGATTTCTAATGACCATTTCTTTGTCGTTCACCTTAGCAATATGTAACATATTTCTTAGTACAGCTATTGCTTTCTCCAGCATGTTCAGACTCATCCCATTCAAGCAAACTGTATCTATAGGACAGATGTCTTTGGCTTTCCAGAGAGTATTAACTCAAGCAACTTGTCAATAGGATTTGACTGTCCTTTAAGGCTGCTTTGCATGTCCCTGAAGACAGAAGGAGCCTCTGTGTTGCTAAGCCAACTACCCAGATCTCCCTCCCAGCCCCAGGAATACCATAGCCCCATCAGGCTTTTCAGATCAAGAAGCACAGGGCATTGAGACACTGACAGAATAGTGGGGCTGAGCTATCTAAGACCTGCAAAACAGAGCAGCTCTCCTCCAAGGTTCACTGATCAGACTTGGACCATTTCAATGTGCGTCCTGTGCACAACACAGCAACATCTACTGAGCAGCACAAAGGTGGCCATGGTTTCACTCCCATTTACCTGTGCTCAGTATAGCTAGGCATAGTGCCCTCAGCTCCTACGGAACTCAACCTAATCTCAATGGAGAGGGCAAGAAATGTGCCTCTGGCTTTATCTTATCCTTCCTGCTAACAGTTAAGGGGAGATGGAGCAGGAAACATAAACAAGCCATTATTATAATGCTTTGGAGCCTAAGTTTTACAAGGTGTTTGTAAAGCCATGAATTTCTACCAACTGCAGGAAAAGTACCATGTAGATCTCAGGCATTCCCAAAGGGTCAAACCAGACCAGACTCTGTCAGAGGCTTTGCACTTCCATCCTCTCCCAAAAGATACACATCATTCCAGCAGCAGCAAGTTATAAATTGCTGCTTACTTTATCCTGGAGGTGTCAGCTCTACCACACCCAAAACTGTTTCTCCAGAACAGCGTCTGTACCACTAGCCGTCTTCTCTGAGCATCCTGCAACGCAACTGTAGAGGGTGATCTGTGTGCTCCTTGCTAACAGCTGGGAAAAGTCAGTGCACCCATGGAGCACAAGTGCCAGGCACCACAACCTTATTCCTGCCCCTTGGTTACCCTCAACAGAGTAGGGTTGCAGTTATTTTGTTTTGAACAGTAACCTACTGAAATAGGATGTCAAATATTCTGAGAACTATATTAAGACACTAGCATTTTCTCCTTTAAAAACAAACAAGTGCAACACTTAATATTTAAATACAATAATTGCAGGGCTTACAGGTAAATGCAGACTCTACTGATTTCTGCTTTTTTGTTGTTGCTGTTTTCCCTCAGATCACAAAAATTAAGATTTTAATTTATTCACTAATAAACAATTCTTCCCCATAAGGTGTTATTTGACATGGAAAGTATTTAGCTGCAACATTATCGACTCTGCCACTAGCTGTGAGCAGCACCATTTTAAGAATAATCAATGTTTGCTGAAACCCCAGGATTTCAATAGCAAATCTTAATTAGGATTACTCCATGGCAATTCTTGGGGAAGGCTTGCCTTTTATGCTCAGATTTTGTGAAGTGACACTTATTTAAATTATCTTACCTCTAAATGCTTTTTACCAGAAATTCAATACTTTTTCCTTACAATTAGGAAGATAGTCAAAGTATTTCAGTTTGCAAAAGTACTGAGAGCTATTTTTGAGAGAAAATAAAACACGTTAGGGGTTAAGTTATGCAAAATTGAAGGACAGAATACATTATTTATTAAAACCTGTCAATTTTATAGATATATAAGTGTAAGATATGCTTCAAATATTTCTTTAACAAAGCTAGCCAAATAACATAATGGTGATGATGTGCTATGAACAGGGTTTGCAAGGCTGTTTCAGCATATACCTACAGTTCAACTAGCTAGGAGATGACGTTTCTTCGTCTTAACTCTTTTTCTCTGTTATATATCCCACAGCAAAGAAAAGAGGGAGATTACTTTCTCCCAGTCCTCCAAAAGAACCAGGAACCTTACAGAAAGTCTGCATGAGCAAAATTGTTGCAGAGCAGTGCTATTCATGATTTAATTGAATTTTAAAATCTCTTAGATGTATCACTAATGTTACAGCAACCAATTTCACCCAATCTAGCACTTCACTGTCTTAACCATGCATTTTTTAGAAACATTTCATAATAAAATAACATACAGTTGCACATCAGCTGCCCTTTTCAAACATGTAATTTGTTCCAAGCCCAAAGTGGTCAGGTATAAACATCTTCACGAACAGACGAAGACATTTGTAATTTATTTTATTTTAGTACCAAGTATCAAAAATATAAATTGCCATTACAGTAATATGGAATTAATCCTGAATTAGGTGCTGCTTCTCTTATTACTTGCTCTTCGCCATTTTCTCTGTTTCCTGGGATTTGATGCTGCTACTCCTCAGCATGATCCTTGCAAGTTAATGAGAAAATGCCTCCTATCTTCTAATTTCCAAAACAGTCTTCGGCTTTGAGCACAGCAACACTGTGGGGGCTTTGTGATTTTGGTTTTTTTTGTATTTATTACTTCCAGAGAAATAAAAGTATCCCAGAAATTACAGATTAACCTTAAAC
Organism: Pyrocephalus nanus; assembly: GCA_038380795.1. Lineage (NCBI taxonomy): Eukaryota > Metazoa > Chordata > Aves > Passeriformes > Tyrannidae > Pyrocephalus > Pyrocephalus nanus. The sequence goes on along the minus strand of CM076262.1, from coordinate 3,366,951 downwards.
TGAGCTAAGGTGAAACCAGTTGAAGCGAGACATCAGACTGAGTCCAATACAAAAAAGGTTCACATCCTTTATTTTAAAAGTTGAAAAATAATAAAAAAGATAAATACCAACATTAAAACATGGGAATATACCTGAAACCAACTACCTTTCCCAGCTGTCACTTAGGATTTTCTCTTAAGGCACAGTCTTGCCCATGGAGTCAAGATATTAGTATTGCAGCAGGCCACACCCCAAGCACTGCCTTTCAGGATCATTCCCCTCTCCTGCTTACCCTCTCCTGAAGGAAGGTTATGCTTTCCCATATCTGACAGGCAGAAGGATTCTGGTTTCAATGGAAAAACAATGCTGTTTCAAAATATGTACTGAATGCCTACTTATTCTCTCCTAATTTGGGGAGCTTCATGACAGTGCAGCCTTGGTTCATTTACTTGCTGACTGAAAAAGGTCATGCTTATATTTTTGCTTTTATGAGAGGAAATAATACCTAAACAGCCTCCCAGCTCTTGCTTATCTCACCCAGGCATACCCCCACTCTCATGGAAGGCAGTTGAACTGCATCTTACAAGTTCATATGGCAAAATTAGGCACTGTGTTTCACTAAAGTCTTCTTATATACTAGTTTAATTTGATCTTTAACTTACTTTAGAGGCCACAATGTGGCATGTTATTATCCAGGTATCAAGTTGGCACCCTTCTGCCTCCACAACCACTATACCTACACATATATTTGCTGTAAAGCTGGAGAAGGGGGATAGAAAAAAAAACACACCTAACCAAGATAACAACAAACTGTAGAAGTCTCCTGCAACAAGTCACATTGCGGTAAGTTACACTACTCTCACTACTTTTAAAATCAGCATATCCAATAATGTAGATATTCAGAGACTAAGATTTTTCAGTATGAAAGAGGTGGTAATTGTTCATTCTAGAAATGTTCTGAAATAACTTTGTCACCGCAGAAATACCCTTGTGCAACTAACATGCTGGACAGGAGATCTCACACAAACTGCACTGACGCCACCACATCCTCCCAGGACAAGTCACAATCGTTGTAAATCCCACTTTATTCTCTACAGAACTAATAAGGAAACTTCTTTTTAGCCCATCCTTTGTGCTGTCTACTTAGACTTCAAGATCTTCGAAACAGACTTCCTTATCAAATATTTTCCAGTGCTTAGTACAGTGGACTTCAAATTTCTTTGAAGAAATATACAAATTTCTTTGTATTATAGAGGCTTCTAAATCTGCATTTAGAAGCCTCCATAATACAGGTAATAAAACTACAATCCATGTCAATGCCTACAGTAATAAAGAAAGAAAAAGAAAAAGAAAAATCAAGGATTTGGATGAATTATTTTCTATACCACAAAATCAAATAAGCATGTAGAGAATAACAAGGTACAGACAGGTCTGTAAATCTTTCAAATGCTTGATAATTAATTTTGAGTATCAAGATATTAAGTCTTTCTCCTGCAGGAGGAAAAGAGTCTTAAAACATATTTCAGACACTCAGATGCAAGTTGATACAGACCTTTGTGCTTTAGAGTTATAAAGCAGCCAAAGAAGGTCCCTGTTCTATGCAGGGTTTGCATTTCTGCTCCTTAGGCCAAAGATGCAGTATCAGGCTGAGCCAAGGACACAGTTTAGCCTTATTGCTAGAGAAGGTATTCTTCTGACTGAAATAACTTCAAGTGTAGGATACTCAAGCATCCTTTCTCCAGTTCACTTCAAGATTCATTTTTTACCTTGGAAATAGTAATAGAAATCAAATTTTCAAAAGGAGTCCAAAACTTGCATGCATATCTTTGAACCACCTGGGGGCTGACTTTCAGAAGCACTGAAGGAGCACGTTATTTGAAGAAGCATACAAGGACCACTTGAGGCAACAGGCAAATGATCAGGTAGCCTCACAGAGAAATATTCTATGCTGCAGCTGCATCTGTGCTTGGTTATCACTAATAGCAGGATTTATGATTACCTGGGATCAGTGAAAGGCAGCTCCTTGGGACTAGACAAATAAAGGGCCTTAAGAATATACTTTAGGAAATTTACCTTGTAGAAGGGTCTAAGCTGATTGCCCCAGCAACTGAACCACAACACTGTGTAATTCAGTCTACCGGCTCATAGTTGCCAGCGTACACAGAGGCTTCCTACTCAAAGAGGAAAGGTGAGCAAAATGCTACAGCTAGGTATCGATAGGGGATGCTTCAAATATATGTTGGTTGGGATAACTTTTAGACACCTGTCCTCCAAAATGAAATTTATAGACGTGAATTAGGCCTTGAAGTTTCCTATACAACATTTGGGGTTTTTAGGAACTCAAGACAGTTTGAGGAGGCATTTTGAGTACAAGTCTATACAGTAAACCCCAAACTTCTTGAGGAAAACACATAAATCCTTCTCTGTTCAGGAATCAAAATCCTAAGTAACCTCCTGGTATTAAACTCTAAGATACACAGTTCAAGGATAGAGCAGGAACTGCCTAGGGCAGGTCTGGCTTCAGTTTCCTTCTCTGAAGGGATACAATTTAATTCTCATGAGAATTTCAAACCAGAAACTATCTGCCAAGGCACTCTCAACCTTGCAACTATGAGTGAATTAAGCTACAAAGAGTGATAGCATAACATGACTGTAGCCTATGGGCTAGGTACTTTCAAAACCTAAGTCCTGGATTCTGTTACCCACCTTAACAGTTACTAACAGATTTCATAAGAAGTGGTCTCAGACCAGAAATCAGGACTCACAAACAAGTTCCTTACCTAGTAGACTACAGAGTCACTCTTGTTTACACACTTTAAAAAAGTAGCTGAGCCAGAGATAGAAAACTGAAACACCTTCACTGTCAAACACTGGTAACACTTGGTCCTACTTCCTAGAAGAAGGAAGGTATAAATTGAATTCCTTTTCCTACCCCTCCTGGCACACATAGGGCAAAAGAAGGAATCCAATATTTATGTCCCAAATTGTTCTAAGAACCACTAGACAGCTGTATAAGGAGGCAGCAGATTTATTTCTTTCTGGTTTGGAAACAAAGAAGCAACTAGAGCAGGCCTGATTGACTGAATCCATGAGAAGACTTGGCACAAAAGCTGGCTTAGTTTGTATTTCTCATTTGGATTTAATAATGAATCAGGCACTAACATACTAGGTCCTGCCAAAAGTTGTCACATTTGGTATATACGAAAGCAAAAGTATATGCTTCGAGTTAGATAAGAGTTAGACAGGAGCACAAGGATTACTTTTTGAGAACTTATTGTTTAGCATCTAAAGTTACATATTTAAAAAAAAAAAAATCAGAATTGTCCCATAGTTGCAGCCATTTCTGAAACTCCAGCAATAACTCCATGTGCAGGTACTCAGATAAAAATTGATTAATTAACAATACTTCCTGATCTCAGTTAATCTTCAATAAAAACTGGGTGATTGTAAAGTACTCTGGCACTGTTAGCAAAAAAAGGTATGGCCTTGACCCTGCAAAACTACAAAAGAAAGTAAGTAATGGTTATGAAGACAAAAGTTAAGCTTCACAATGAATATGAAGCTAAGCATATGACCTCTGACTGCTTCTGCATAAAACTGCTTTCTTTAAACAAGGTAAAAACTTGCCAATACATAGGAAAAAAAATGTCTTGCATGCAGTTGGGATCAAAAGGGATCAACGTATAGGGAAAATAAAACAAAAGAAATACTGAAACTTCAAACACTTAGTATGAAGTGCTTTCCAAGTGTCATCATAATAGAAGATCTCAAACCACTTGCCTTCACACCTCATTTCTTACCCACTAAAGCTCAGTTTTTAAACAAAAATTGTTAGAAGTTTTGAATGGAAGTTAATTCCTAATTTTGAATGCTTTCTATCATGACCACTCCAAGCAATTATCCTTTTTTTGCCCCAGTAGTATCACTAATCTTAGAAACAACATAAAAAGATAAGATTTTCTTTAAGATAATACTCCTTGCATGCCAAGATATATTTTCTCTTTTTTTTTTTTTGGTATAAAGAATTAAGAAAAAAATATACAAACAATACTGAAACATGTCTAAATTACTCAGTTATGAACAAGAAGCTCCATTCTGACTAGAACACATTTCAACCAATCTCTCCAGCCTGAACAGAATATATTATAAAGCAACAAAACCTCGCCAATAGGTTTACACATCTGTAGCTCATAGTGGCTCATACAATATTAGATAATAATATTTATCAGCAAGATTTCCTTAATAATGACAACTAACACTTTAAAACCACTTCTGCTAACATGATCTTCAATTTACCACATTATATTCAGATTGATACTTCACATATAATTTCATAGCAGCCTCCTGTAGAAGTTACTTCACTGAAACATTCTATCATATACTTGAAAGCAATTATTTCATCATCATTGGAAAAAGCAATCTTTTTCCATATATCTTTTTTCCATTTCTCTGCTCTAGTCAATATTAATCATAAACATCTCCTTAACTCTATATACTTTATTATTATCACTTTGGTTACAGTCATCTGACTGATGGCTGGCACAATATAATGCATCATGCATGATAAGCATGATTAAAACACTATTTAATTGACTTAAAGACTGCGGTTTTAAAAGACCAGCTCAGGCTCGAAGACGGTTAGTTATGCACTTAATGAGCTTCATCTTATTGGGTTTTTTTCTTCATACCTTCAGCATCACAACACTAGTCTGATGAAAGTTTTACAAACAAATAAAATTGAATAGAACAAGTGGCTCCTTGAGCAATTAAATTAATATGAAGACTTATTTTCTACAGATTCCTGTCTTATACTTGACAGGAGAACTGACTGAAGCAACTTTCATGGAGAATTTGTAAAGGTTTACACTCCAATCATCCACACTCCCTGGCTCTAACAGCATTTGACAGCAAGTATGGCTTCTTTCCCGCTGCAGCACCACTGGAGAACACCTCTAGGATCCTCACCTTTACCTGGATGTTTGTAACACTTTATGAACAGTTTATATTTGGAATCCTTACTCACTATTACATCTGGCTAAAAGGGGGGGCGGGGGGGAAGAAAGGCAAACAGAGTGATTCATACAGATTCCCTTCCCTTAAAAAAACTTCAAAAAGGTACAGACCAACCTGCTGAAAGCTATCCCAAAAGGATTAAAAAAAGATTAAAAAGTGAGCTAAAAGCTCCCAGTTGCTCAGGCAGGGACCTAGTGCCAATGTTACGGTTTTACACCTCGTGCTCCCATTTCAGTCACCATGTTCACATCTTACACAAGATTTCCTCCCTTCCTTCCCTGGCATGCAAAAGATCCTCCAGTAACAAAAGGGGGATCCAGCACCCTGGCAAAACCAGTGGCATGTGGGCCAACGCCAGATAGATTATTTGCTCTCTCAACTTCGCAGTGTCATTTCTAGCAATGTCACATAAAACATGTTCAGGCTTCCATATTGTCTTACAAAGTACTTTGTGCCTAAGCATTGCTATTGGCTCCTTCTCTTTTTATTAGAAGTTTTGAGAAAGAAAAGGCACTAAGAAGTGTGTTTGTAAGAGAACATTTTCAAGGCTTACCAGGAACTGCTCCCAGTAAGATTGTACATTACACTCGTGCACTGAGCAACATTCAAAAAGTCAAACAGAAGAAATCCTTGCTCTGAGAGCATTTCCCCTCTGCTTCCCACCACCCTAGTGTTCTCAAAGTTTACAGCGAAATGATAGATTAACTAGTTGAGCAATTTACCAAAGGTTGCTCAAATTATGTCATAAATTCATCTGTCCAGGTCCAGAGACTGTTTATGACACCTGACAGAGCCCATTCCTGGTGCTAAAACCCCAACAACAACAAAAAAAGAGTGATCTCATTAACAAGTGAGACCCCCACCGCTCTCCCCACAGACCTTTCCAGAACTAATTGGCGCCCATCTCCCTTCTCGGCCGGGCGGGGGGCGCGGAGCCCCCTCAGAGCCGCTCCGGTGCCCGGCCCGCTGACCCCGCCCGCACGCGTTCCGCCGCGCCGGGGCTCCCACCTGAAGAAAAGTTTGGAGAAGATGTTCGCCTTCTCCAGGGGGGACCTCTGCATGGTGCCTGGAGCTGCGGTGCGGTGCGATGTGCGGGGACCGGAGGCAGCCGCTAATTGCCGACGCCTCTCTCGCCCTCCGCTCCCTCGGCTCTCCCACCTTATCCGCCCGGCCGCTCTGATGTCACTGCCCGCCTCCTGCCCCGGCCCCTCTCCCCGCCTATGCTTTGCCCCGGTTCAAAGGCGGGTGGGCAGGGGCCCCAGCCCGCGCTCTGCCGCCGCCGCTCCTCCCCCGCCTCCCCGCCGTGCCCGGCACCGCACACCGGGCGCGCCCCGCGGCTGCCCCCGCACCCTTTCCCCTCCTCTCCTCCCCAGCTCCCCGGCGACTCTCGCCCAGCCCGTTACCTCCACCTGCCGACTCCGCTTCGCGAATTACCCCACCCTGGGTCCTCAACCCCCTTCCAGCAACTAAGCCCTCGCCCGATCAGGGGCCAAGGGGGCGAAACTGCCTTTCTAGACGGGCCTTCTGCCTTCGCTCCAGGGCAGGAGGGACAGCCCTCTCGGGGCACGGAGACTCCTTGGCCCTCCCCAGCGCGCAGGTCCTCACCGCAGAGCCTACCTCAGCACACCGGCTGCCTGCTCGCAACCCCCAGAGACCCGTAGGAACTGAGTCCTTCTTTAGCGCAGTTTGGCCTTGGTGGGTGCGGAGGGCCCGGGCCAGAAGCCCCCGCTCCCCGTCCCGGCTGTGTGTGCAGTCCCGTAGGGGAGCGCAGCGGCACAAGGGCTTGGGGCGGGCGGGCAGCCCAGGGGAGGGTGCACGGCAAGCGCGATCGTACCCACTTTAAAATACACTTGCTTCAGTTTTTCAAGTTTTCTGGCAGGCACAGCTACCTGAACCGAAAGGAATGAGAACTGAAGTTATATCCTTAGTAAGTTTAGCCCAAACGCCCAGATCTAGCACTAAAGCTATTTATGAAACTTTATACGTGTGTCATAGAAACAAAATCACTGCTTTCAGAGTGCACAGTAGAAAGCATGCTTGAAAGAGACAATTATGACAACAAGCAGGAAAAAGATGTGATTTAATTCTGTATAAGATTTAATCTTATCTGATGCTTTATTGTGATATTTACACACTCCAGTGTCCTTTCACTTCTGTGCTTTAAAACAAAATAGGGACGTAAAAGGCCATGCTTTCTTAAGCGTGGAGTCCTTGCCCCTTAAACTGGCTCTGTAAAGAAGTGAACGTACCTTTCTATGGATTTACAGCTTGAGCTACACTTTAACCAGCTGTTACTCTCTGCAAACTTCGCAGACATTTTTTAATTTCACCGTTTCTCGGTACACCCCACCGTGTTTTCATCAAGAATTTCTCTCTGCCTTGGCAATTCTCCCTTTACAGACTGTGGATAACTAAGAAGTGGCTTCTTACCCTGCCACCGCACCGGGCTCCTTTTTGTCTCAGACCTCCCTCGGATTCTTCCCGATTCTGCTTTATTAATGACAAAACCAGTAAGAAACGCGGGGCAGGCAGGACTCCAGGAAACTGTCCGCATTTTATCATGTCCTCAGACAATACGTAGAGGCAGGGCTAAATCCGCCCGTGCTCCAGGACAGCAGCGCGAAGCCCTTCAGGCATCCTGCCACCTAGTGGAGCCGGACCGCGCACCGCACCGCGCACCGCACCGCGCACCGCACCGCGCACCGCACCGCGCACCGCACCGCGCACCGCACCGCGCACCGCACCGCGCACCGCACCGCGCACCGCGGCCGCCGGGAGAAGGCGGGACCGGCCTCTCCGGGTGTTTGGTGCCGGGCGTCAGGAAGGCACCTTCCGCAGCTCCCTGGTGCGGCGGTGACAGCCCTTCAGCCCCTCCAGTGATCAGGGCGCTCAAGTAGGAACGCGGATCATGATTCAGATCCTTCCTCTGAGGGAGCCGGGGCAGGGCCGGGATCCCACGCGCCCCATCGGGCTTTGAAAGAAGTTCTTTGAGTAGGCCCTGACATGCAGATTACTAAGTCCCCAAATTTCTTCCCCTTCATTAAAAAATAGTGAAACGCTAATTTAAAGACAGCCGGGAAACAGTCTTCTGACCAATACACACGCATCTGCTACAGGCTCTTTCCCTTCAGGTCTCTGGTACAGATAAATAAAGTAGAGACTGAGCAGGAGATTAGACTTTTTTGGGGGAGATTTACATTAGAAAATGAGGTATGTTAGTCATTTAAAACGATTAATGGATCAGGTCCAAACTGCTTAAAATGTCAATAGGTAATGAAGTATTTTTTCATAACAGTATCTTCCTGTTGCTATTGCCATCAAAGCTGATTTATGTGCATTTGGAGCAAATTTGGGACTAATAAAGACATCCCATCAATCACTGTTGATTATGTAATTTTTTTACATGAAAAATTCCACCACCTTTCCCTAATTTTGAACATTTCTTCTCTAAACTTAGAATATTTCTTTGCCTACTTTCTTAAGTATCAGCTTTGGCTATGTTAGGCATCACCAGCACCTGCAGAGTAATTATTACTCTGCTCTGTGATCTAATAGTTTTGCAAATAATTCAGCTGCTTTCACACACACCCCAGAGTCACAAACTCCTAATTCGTTTTGTTTTACATATTTCCTGTCATTTTTTTTTCATGTGTCACAAAGTTTCCACCAGTACATTTCCTTGCTTATTTCAGAACCACTCTTATTCCTTATCTTCTCAGGGATCTTGAACATACACATCTGACATGAATGTGAAACTTGTCACTAGCATTACTGTAAGTAGGAATAAAATGTAGTATTTCTATTCTTCTCTAGGGACTGAAATACCTCCACATTTCATTTACACGATCTTCTTTCACTTCTACAGAAATGCATCTTGATACATCAAGAGAACAGCTACTATATATTTTAGTTATATCCACATCCACCATCTACTGACTTTACTCAAGAGAAAACATAACAAGGCTGAGTTAGAGAGCCAGGTACAAGAACAAGAGGACTAGTAAAGGCTGGTTCCTTGTGCCATCACTGCAATAACTCTGTCTACCACACTTGTGCAGGATAACTCAGACAGGTGAGAGCCAACATGCTGTGGGCAGTCCAAAAAAAGACTGGCTGGACAGATGCTTTCATTTTCATGGCAACCTAAAGTGATTTCTGCTCTGGGGGCTGTAACCTTGGCCTCCCTCCTGCCTTTGCATACACATTCCCATTAAGCTGCAGAGCCATCAGACTGCATGTAAAGTTGCTTAAGGCTTCTGTTCTAGCTGAAAACCCCACCAGAGTGGTGCATTTTCAGTGGGATCTGAACTTAGGAGGTAGAAAACTCACTTAGCGCTGTTGCCAAGATAAGGGTATGAACCTATGGCATGGGGCAAGGCAGGAGAAAGGCAGGGCAAGGGGAAGATTTGCTTGAGAAGCCATGATATCACCAATGGAATTTTGCATTCACTTTCCTAGGTACAGGAACACATTGGGGATTTGGGGCTTTTTTATTTTTTATCCAGCTGCTGATTTTCAAGAAGGGTAGAGGGTTTAGCTGATGTGGTGGTGTTCCCTCAAAGGTTGAACTCCATGATCTTGGAGGTCTTTTCCTGCCTTAAATGATTCTATAGGAAATTAATTATATTTGAATTTTTGATTAACTACTGTCAGTAGACCAAGGGGTAGAAATTATTAGTAGAAAAAGCTTACCATCTCCTCAGAAAGTTAAGCTAAGTACTTGTCAAAGCTAACTCTTTAAGTCACTGGGTTTTTGTTGCTTAAAAAAAAAAAAAGTACCTTGCTGCAGTGATAGGCAGAGAGAAAACAGGCATAAGGGTGAAGTTAATTTTCTTTGTTTGGTAATTGAAGCAATCTGCCCTACCAATCACATTTCTAACCAAACTCCCAAATTTTTCTGAATCTTTTAATTAACTGGAAACTACTTGTGTTTTTTTTTGGTTGGCTGGTTGGAGTTTTTTCAATGTTTCGTTCAACCCCAAAGCAGTCTGGTCTTTTTTTTTTTTTTTTTTTTTTTTTTTTTAATAAAAGAAGAGACCTTTATCCACAAATCTGTCAATGGTCTTTCTCTCAAGCTTCCCTGTACAGTCAGTTGGACCTGGGTTCACTTCCTCATTCCAAGTGATTTAAATAATGGTGGGAGGCCTTGCTTCAAATCCTCTTAGATGAATGCCCTTAAAATATGGGTCAGGTATAGCTCCTCAATATCTCTTGTGAGATGGTTTAACTTCATCTAACTTTCAGCTTCTTTTGGGAGCAGGAAAAACACCTTTCCATATGGTAGGGCTTCATTCTAACTTAGAGTTATCCTTTACAAAGAATTGTTTGCTCTGCCTCAGAGCTGCTCACATTCCAAGATAGATAACATTTGAAAAGGACTCAAAATAGTAAAGCAGAATCAATGAAAGAACTTTGTCCACTTCAGTTATAAGAATATGTATATATTCAACAAAAGCATTCTACCTGATGACTTACAAATATCTGCTTTAGTTGTTGAAATCCCCACAGTATTCTCTAGTTGTGGATTAATTAGCTACATCTCACTTTTCATAGTTTGTTAATTTTGGCTTATACTACCATGAATTCCAAAGAGCTTCTCTATTCCCAGGAAATATAATGAAAACTGAATCCTAACCAAGATAAAAGCTATTAGCAGCATTCACTTAAAAAGTAAACTATTCACAGATATTTCCTGGACAAATGCATTTTGAGTCCACAATCATAATACTTTTAGAATACAGATGGACATGCAGAAGACTGACAGCTGCTGGATCCACTTACACAAGACAAAACTGTATCCCAATACATTAATACTGCTAATATTGCTTCAACCAATGCCTCCAGTATTTGAAGATTAACATTCTTAATATGTGCACACCAGATACTTTTGGCAAGCAGAGTCATGTATGCTTCCCCACGCTGCATCATCAGTATTTGACTATGTCAGTTCAATGCATCGTCTCAATAAATACTGAAAGCATCTTAATATTCCAGGGAAACTACACAGATCTTCTACCAGGCATGTAGTTCTGTGACACAATGTCTGGACCTGGGAGGTGAAGTACTGTGAAAGTACCACACCTTTTGTTCTGTACACACAAAATGGGCAGAAGACCACATTTTGTTAAGCTCTTACATGGAAATCACAAGTGGGAAAAAAACGAAGAATACATTACAGGCTTGATGTAAGAAGAGAAAAATAGCTGTGTGTTGGTGTTTAGTGCAACTCATACTGATTTTGCAGGGCTTGATTCTACAGGCATTCCAGACTAACTTCTTCAAAGCACTTCAAACTGCACACAATTTTCAACAAAAATTATAACATCACATTAGAAGGAACCACCAGACAAAAGGCAGACATGTTCATATGCTGCCATTTGGTCTATGAAGTTGATAACCACTATAAGAATACCTTTTTAAATGGAAAGGTGAAATTGTTGACACACAATAAGGGAAGTGAAAATGTATTATTTCATTCACAATTTTGTGACAACCCATTTCTATTTATATCAATGCATCAAAACCAGTAAAAAATTCTAGATCTACTGAAGTGTCATTCTGATCTGCCTTGCTACATGATCTATCAAAATATTGACTGAAATCTTGCTGACTAAGCTTATGTCAAATAAAGTACAGAAGGAACTAGAATCTGAACAGAGAAGTTTAGACTGTGGCCTTGATTACATAAGAAAGTCATAATACTCATTTTTCTAAAAGATTTCTTAAAATGGTGGAAGCCCTGCTTTTAGTAACCCTCATAATATCAAGATCTGTGGTGAGTTTCAACAGTTTGGATACAGCTTAACCAAAAGCAATAATTTTCCTGGTAGATAGGGCACCTGCATTAAAAAAAAAAAAAAAAAAAAAAAAAAGAGACCTTTTTGTCAAATATTGAAGGTAATGAAAAAAATAACAGAACAGTTATCAGCAGTAGGGTACATTTTTTCCCTTTACACTTAATAAAATATATTTGGTTCTTTGGAAGCCGCAATAGAAAATAGTTTTCTGAAAACTTTAGGAGTTGTTTTCTTTCAATCCAGAATAAGCATGAGGGGAGCTTGAGAATCCCAGTCTGACAAGCTTCAAGGTTTATGTTTCCAAAGATAGCTTTACCTTGTTCCTGTTCATACTGTCATGTAATAATCCTAGAACAATGATATTATTGAGGTTAAAAGGGCAGAAATCCAAGACTGATACCTTCTGTGACTCAATAAAAGGCACATGCCAGCAATCCTTAATAGTTGAGCAACAAAGATTATTGAACCACCTAGAGCATAACAAAAAGTGCTTAATTATTTACAACTGCTTAAAAGAGAAAGAGCTTGACAGGGCACTGAGACAGGAATCATCTTTACTGGAATCTTACTGCAAAGATCATGCAGTACAAACTCTGCCATGTAAATCCAGGCAGCTCAATGAATCCTTAACCCATTTCTCTTTGAAAGTGTGCTTAGTTTGGTGTATGCTATTCTTGCTTAAAACAATTCCATATGGATCCAAATGTTTCCTGATCTTAACAGAAAAAGTTTGAAACAAACAAACACCACCATTACTCAAATTACAAAATAACTCTAAGACTTGGTCTTTTCTTCTAGTCTTGAAAGAGCCTAAAACTGCTACTTAAGTAACAAAGTTTCCTCAGTCTTCAGAATAAAAAAGTAAATATATATATATATAAAGGAGGGATAATCTCCCCCCCCCCCCCAAAGATACCCAAGGACTTTGAGCTCTCTGTGGGAGTAAAGGGGCAGACAGGGCTCCACATGAAGACAAGGGGCTTGGTGGCATACAATCCCATGCTGAGATTCAGGTTAGTAGGTTAAAGCCCCGTGTTTAGTCAGGCTTCAGAAAACCAATAATGTTTTCATGTACAAAAGAATAAGGATTGGGTCGCTGACTGACATTTTCACAAAGGATTTTCTCCCAGCCAAAATGAGATGTCTTTTTTTTTTTTTTTTTTTTTTTTTAATGGCAGCTGTCAACAGAATATCATGAGTTACTGAGTTTAATTAAAAACTTTTCACATTGGACACAATGAAAAATTTATATGAGGTTGAAAGTTTCTCATTGTGAGATCTTACTTATGCTAAGCCAAACAGGTGCAGCTGTATTTTAAATAGTTAAGATTTTTGAGGCTAAAAGCAAGACCTCTGAGGCTGAGTAGACTTATATCAAGCTATGATTTACATAAGTGAAAGCAAGAGAAATCCACCACTATATAGCTATGGAAGATAATTGCCTTTTTTCATTTATTTATTTATTTACAAAATTTAATTTCTGAAAGAAAAAAATTATATTACAGGATAAGAACCATGTTAGACAATCACAGCACAATGGTATCAGTGACAAAGTGCATCAGCCTTGACACTGTCTGCAGAACTAGTTGAAAAAAAAGTATTCCTCCACCTGAAAAATTCCTGAAACCTAAGAATTCCATTGACACTTTTTTAATAAAAGTTGCTAAGCATAAAGTTTGATCATCAAGCCCAACCTGCTGCTGTTGTAGGTAAACCTGCAGAGCAATCCAGTTCTGCACAGTTCTAGATTATGCAGATGAAAAAGTACTTCCCAGGGTTTTAGGACATTTAAGGCTTACTGTAAAATTCTGGCTGTCACTGTTAAGAGTGCTAAAATAAGAGAGCAAGGAACATAGGGGTATATAAAGCAACTCAGGCCCCTGACTTTTCACTCAGTTATTTACTAAAAAAACAAACTTTACATACTGAGGATATAATAATTGATATGTAGATGAATAAAAAGCTGGTCAACCAAAGGTTGAGGTGCTTTGCAAAAACTTAAAAAACTGGTGTTGAAATTCATGTTCCACTAAGTTCTGACCATGAACTTGTATCACTATCTCCCAGGCCTGGTAAGAGACCAAACCAGATGATCATTCTGAGAGGAGCTTCTGAGTTTGCCCTGCTAAAGCTGCTTCAGCTATAGCTGAAGACAGTCAAGCACCCACAGTTATGAGCTGGTTAGTGGTACCCAAATTGCAATCCTTTATTTGAACTCTATCTTTTAAATGCGGAATGATGTGCTGTTTTTTTTTCTTTTTTTTTGTTTTTCTTTTTTTCCAAAAAGAAAGGTACTCTTTGATGGAAGAAAAACAACAAACAAAACCATAAAACCCCAAAACAAAAACAAAAACCAAACAAACAACACTAAAAAAACCCCGACCAAACATGTCAGGTGTGTCAGTTTCTTCCCACAGGAGAATAGGAGAATGAATAATCTCAGTTTTCTTTGGTATGAACCTGGAGAGACCAGGTAACAATGGGTTTTGAGAGAAAATAAGAAAAAAAGGACAAATTTAACAGCATTGAGTATAGAAATCACAGACTCAAACAACCCTCAAGGAGAAAGCATTTTCAGATTAGGCTGCAGAATCTAAAAAGGCTCTCTTAAAAGTCAGTTTTATTTTTCTGCCCAGGGATTTCTATAATTAGCTAGCTACAAGTAGTACTATTATGTTGCTCAAAGTCAGCACAATACTTTTAAAGTAAAGTTTAAAAGCCAGGTATACACAAAAATAGTCCTAACTAACAAATAGGGTTTATTACTTAAGAAATTGAAAATATTTGCAGACATAACAATTTTATTTTTAATTGCATTTATCACAGAAATTAAAACCAGAAATTTAATATTCTACCCTTGGACAGACTTCTCCCTTGATGGCTAAAAACAACTTAATTTACACTTCCCTGTGCCAGTATGAAAGGAACAATATGATCTACCCATGCGCTCTAGTGGGTTATAAATTAGTATAACCATTGAGGAAAAGAACCAACTGTGGGTTTAATTGTAGACAGCACAATGAAACAAGAGTGGACAACTAAGCTAAGAGACAGAAACTTATAATTAAACTATTTAATTACATCATACAGAAATGTAATGATTTCTCATCAAATATTTGTTTCAGTCTCATTCATCTTTTCTCACAACAATAGAAAAATAGTGTAGAATTAAGTGTAGAGAAAACAGTGAAAAATTAAAAAAATTATGTACTTCAAATAGAGGAAGGACAAACAAAATCAAGCACTTCTGTTTACTCTTTTGCATAATACAAAAGTAAAAGGAAATGCTTTTGTTATTCAATGCACAGTTATGCTGAGAAAGTCAACAACACACTGCTTTGTTAAGCTTATAAGGACTTAGGACACAAACAAATACATACATAAAAGGTGAAATATTTAATGCATTTACAAAAATTATTTAACATAATCCAAAATGCCTTTTTCTTAAAATAATCTCTATTTATGTGAATTTAAGAGGCAACATTTGGTATATGCATTCTATCACAAAACATGATTTACTGTAGCTTTATCTTCTTCACTGTAGTATGCTGTACAAGATCCTGGCTAAGGCTGACAACCACAGTAGATTGGTCTGTCATATACATTTGATTCGGCTGCAGGAAACTAAAGAAGTTTTTATTGACACAAATTAAGACTACCTACGGTCATCTAAATCAGGATTCTGCTCTCTTTTCTCAAACTACTTTCAGTTTGAAGGTAAGATACAACAAATAAGTGAGAGAAACTTTCAGACTCGGAGAAAACCTGTAAAAAGGAGGCAGGATGCATATTAGAGGTCCCTCTTTCAGCTCACCCTTCTCCCAGCCTCAACCAGGTTTCTGCCTCTCTGACTCAAGCAGACCAAACACTTTAGGAAGGGCAGGGCCACCCTTGGGTGGGTAGGGAGATGCCTGGGATGTATAAGAGAGGTCAGAAAAAGAAGTAGGCATTTATGATTTTTAGGAAGAAGTACTTAAATAGAGATGTGGTGTGATTTCTTACCCTCTGCCTTAAGAGATAATGAAGAACACCAGAAAAAAGACCAAAGACAGGAAAAAAGAAGTTGAAGGTTGTGTGCCCTGAATTCTAGATGCTAAGCTGAGAGTATAAACACTGAAGGCTAAAAGAAAAAGGAGTAATGGAAATAATTAACATTTATTCTTCAAAAATTAGGCAAGGAAAGGAAATAAGAGGAAAAGTTTTAAATAGATACTATGCTGAAAGATGCAGATATAACTCTACAGGTATGGCTAACACACCTAATTTCATGTGCATATTGATGAAAAAAATATTATAAATAGTAAAAAAACCCCAAACACTAAAATAGAAAACAAGATATCTGTCTTGAGAAATGTCACAGGAATTCTGAATACTGAGCATATGAGGAGGCAGCTTTCCTAAACCATAAGACATTTCTTTACCATTCAAATACTTTCTTGTCTAACTACAAATGTCTCTATTCTACTACCAATGCCTGGGAGAAAGATCACTCTCAAAACAGGCTAGAACACCAAGTGCTTAAACCCAGTCTAATACATTTTCTATAGCCAATGAGCTTAAGTTGGTAGCTTGTCACAAACACTCTTCTTCCACAGACAGGAACAGCAAACAAATTCCATTGCAAAAAGGCAGTTTTTTAAAAGCAAACACCAAAAGCATAACTGAACCCATGCAGACATAGCTGACCCCCATCAATAACTTTGTTAACATTAGACTAAAAGGCTGATCTATAAAGCAATGAAGAAGGAATATCCTCCATATAACGGCTCATAAGAAGGGGATGATAAAATTTTCCATGTAGGTATATGAGTTGTAAATACATAGAGACCAACTCATTCCCACTTGGGATATCCCCCAGGAACATATTCATGGGAAATTAAATTAAAACAGGTGTGGATCACTGCTGCCTCAACAAGAAAGCAACTGCTTGGTGAGATTTCCCTGCCTAATTCATGATTTTCAGGCACTGAGTTTCTATTAAAAAAAAATAAAATTCTTTGTGTTCTTCTAGGAGGTTGGCATTTTTTCTGAATCCTTCAGCCAAGCTGCACCCAGGATCCACACCCGTCACAGGCTTGCAAAACCCGGAATGCTCCAGATATCATTTATCTAAAAAGGGTCCTTAGATCCTGCCTCCTGCAATTTTATATATATTTTTTTAGTGCTGGAAGAATGAAGGCAGAGAAAGGTAAACAGCCGCCTAACCAAATCAAGCGGGATATTTCTTAAGTTTCTGCTGCAACTCAGTAACTTATAAAGCAACATGATGCAAACACCAGCCTGATCAATAGAAAAATCTCCTTTTTGCCTTTTAATCATCCTTGCATCAATTACACCTACTACTCCCACGTACCATGCTTTAGTTCAATTTATTTTCAAACAGCAGTTTCAATGCTGTTAACTGAACACTACATGACCAAATGGAAAACGGTGCCTTTCTTTATACTTAATCCACTGTTCGCATTATACCTTTGTAATTTCTGTTTTGATCATTAACTGTATCACTAGAAATGGCTTAATAATTACTCATTGCTTCTTAGAAGGTTTCATATAAAATTCTTCCTGATTCCTCAGGTTTTCTGGAAAAAAAAAGTATTATTCTTTTTTATACCTTCCCCTGTTGGAAATCTTTTAATACTATTTCAATAGATAGTTGCAGCTTAAATGAAGTCTCCCAAAAGTATTACAAGTACAGCAGTGAGAGTAATAGTTCAACAGAGCACTCAGATGTTTGGATTGCTTGATCATAGCAGAACACATCTGTAATGAAAAGCGGTGCTTCCCATAGGTCTTCTCCAATAACAGTGCAACAAAACATCCACTATTACTGTTTTGCAGAAAAACTCCCAGAACCAGGATATGTATTTATCATCTTATGCTCAAATTTAACACAGTTCCTCAGGGCACCTGCTGGTAATATAACAGGCATTAAATGTTTTAGGTGATCACCATTATGCACTCATGTCTGAAAATATGCATTTTTCTCTCTTTGTAAAAAAATTTTTAAAATGTCAAACAGATCTTCTTAAACTTTTTATATTTATAGGAAGTCAGACATTTCAAATTCTGCTTTAGTGGTGTAGCCCAAATGGCTTTTTTGCACTTGTATAGTTATATCTTCGTAAAATTGGTGTAATAAATTGGGAAATTGCCTCTTTCATTAAAGAACAAAGGTGTAACTGATGGTGTTGAGCCACATGCTTCCTCCACATTTACAAAACAATCATCACTGTAGCAAACCTTGAATGTCTAACAATTACATCCCCCAAACACTACACAGAGTATAATCAGAACTAATAAATACATAATGCAAGCAAAATTATTGATAAAGAGAAGAAACTGCATTAAATTATACATAATAGATATAAGGCAAAGGACTTTATATAAGTGATTTGAAATAAAGCAAGACCGAGACACCAAATAGGAAGGAAAAAAATTATTAAGGGCACAAATAGGAAGCACAAATACTGCACTAGTTCTGTGGAAAATAATCTGGGAACCCAATTCAACAATTTAGCAAAGCCAGTAGGGGAAAAAATGAAAATGGAGTTGTGAAATGTATTTACATAAGTGGGGAATATAGACCATAGAAGGCAGTTATGCTGTTAGATTTGCACTGGGGTTATAGCTCAGCCACTGAATCCATTTATTGGGCAGCACAGTGTAAGACAAAGACTGTGATGCAGGAAAAGACCTAAAGAGTGATGTGCTAATTTTTGTAACCTATAAGACCCAAATCTTCAAGTACATCTAAAACTGGCAGTTTATCCTCCTATCTACCAAAAACAAGAACTACAATAACTTGCAATAGAGGACCGGAAAAATCTGCAGTCTCCTTCTCAAGACAAGCTACACAAAATATCTACCTAGAAAGTTTTAGGTATGTTCCATTTTTTTTCAGTGCAAAGGCTGGGTTAACTGACTTCTTGAAGTCTGTTATGACAAGTTAACACCTCACTTTGAGAATTCTTCCCCTGAATCAGCTGTGACATTGTGTCAAGCGTATGAACCCATATCCATCCTCAGATGAAATCTTGTTACAAGCTTCAACACATGCAGACAAAAAGATGTGGTCTCATTCTTACTCCTAATGTAAATCCAAAAACTTTAAGCACCCATTAAAGCACAGACTTAGCCCATCACATCTCAATTTACTGACTTCATATATTTCATTTACTGCATTGACAACATACTAACAGGACTTTTCTGAAAAATACTAAAATATGATTCCAAATGGAGATGGGATTCTCACACACATACACAATATAGAGACTGCTCAAGTGGTATGAGCTGCACGGAGCTACAGGCATAATGTGGATATGGCCGTAGCTCAAGAACACTCTGTTCAGTCCCTGGCCATGCTGCAGAAAGTAAAAGAAAATCGGTAGATAGGTACCTACTCATCATCTCCTCAGAAATTCTTAAGTTTCTCTCTAAGTTCCCAGGTTGTGAACTTTTTCCTCAATGACTCTAAATTTCACAGACATTTAGACAAAATGAATTTGTGTAGGAGTTTAAGCTATGTGCCTCTGCCCAAAAGAGGCCACTTGCTTGAGCAAGACAAGGCAGAAGACTTTCTGTTGGTAGTATTCAAATAAACTACTTCATCAGAAATCACAAACAAGAAAATTTTCCTTGATCCAAAAGGATTGTTTATTGCTTTCTCTCAAATAAAAATGAAGAGTCTGAAATTACACAATATAGATATTAGAACCAAGCATTCCCACCAGAAACCATCTAGGAACTATCATTGCAGAGGGATCCTGCCCTTCAAGCACTCCATGCCCTCTCAACTGGAAATTTATTTTTCCTACCCTGACACTGTATTCACTGCATCACTTTTGTCTCACAGATCTGGAAAAGAGATGAAAGCAAAATATCTTGGTACCAATTCAGGAAAGACAAAATCACTCTGACAGATCAAAACAAGCATTCAAAAGGCAGAATTGTAATGACACATTCTGTGAATATATATACATACTCAAAACCTACTGGTACATATTATGGTTCCTGTGTTATCTGGGGCTCTGTCATTTCAAGATTGTCAGTTAGTAGCCACAACACGACATGACATGCTTCTTTGTTGTTGACTGTGATACAGTCTTTTCTACACAGTGATTTTCAGCTTTGTAATCTCAAAGCTACATCAGAATGTGTTGCAAAATGATCAGCAGATGTCAAGGGCAAGTAAATAAAAGACTGTTCTGCTAATGCATATAAATAAAAAGGCCTGAACAACAAACAGATGTTAAACAGAAGTCATATTTAGACACCGAAGTAGAAACAATGCAAGAAGAAGAAAAAAGATAAATTAATTCTATATTGTTTGCAAGCATAAACAACCTTAACACTCCTTCCAGATGTGATAGAGAGACCTAATTCCTTTTTTCCAGGCTAACGCTCTTTAAACTTAAAATATGCTCAAAAGTTCACGTAAATTACTTCCAAAAGTAGTTTCTATCAGCAAACACTTCTGTCTACAAGTTTATTTGTAAATAATCATGCTATGCTGTTTAGGTCATGTAGATGAGGTTTAGATGAAGTTTGTCATATTAAATGCTTTTTTTAAAATGTGTTTTTCCAGCATATATTCTTGGTATAGAACACCAAACATACAGACAAAATTGACAAAATCTAACTTAAACTGATTAGGATCAAAATGAGTCCTGAGAAGAGTAAAGGCTTACAAAAAAATGGAACTTTCCCATACTTACCGCATAAACGTATACATAGTGTATCATTTCAAGAGTTAGTTTCAGCTAATTTTTGCTACAAAGAAATTACTAGCTCGAGAACATAAGAAGTCCAGTGATGCATCTTCTTTCCTGATATGACTTCCTCTACCTCTGAACAGGTACATTGATGATTTTAGACCAGTGTACAAAAGTACATACACTTAAGAATATGTAAAAGACTAACAGCCATGTAACATTCCTCACTGTTTTTTTTAAACCAACAACTGGCAAGGTGAAAAAAAAGCAGCAGAAATATAATGAGCTGCTCTAGATGAATGTGTGTAATACAGTGTAATGTTTCCTATGACTGAAGATGAGAAAAAGGCACAATCATATTACAAAGACAGAAAACAAATTTCAGAATTGGAGTTCTTAATTAATGGAGTGCCAACTACTGCCATCTCCACGGCTGACAACCAAATTTCCACTGACTTCAGATATTGGCATTTTTTGCACTAGGGGTTAAAGAAATAGTGTATTTCTTTAGACTGCTGTATTATAACACAAAATTGTATCACAAAACCTATATACCATATGCACTAAAATTAATAATAATCATGACTTCCCTGTAAGCAGGCCTGAGACCAATTTATCTCTTTAAGAAATAAGTGAGAAACTTCAAATTACATCACCTTTATCAAAATCAATTTTTAAAGCAGTATGGGTGGGGTTTGTCATATCATGGTAACAGGAGTGGGTCCAACATGAACAAGACCCTTTAAATAAAATTTTCCAGTATTGGTAAATGTTTTAAACAATAACAACAAAATTGTTAAATCATTTTTTTTAATATTACCAGAATTGAATGTGTTGTCATTTATTAGCCTGGTACAATACACTTCCAGAGAAATCTATGTTACTTCTTAACAGATTCTTAGCTGCTACTTGTTAAAAAAAGTGCATTTAATTTACTATCTCAGAATTATATAGTTGTTTTAATTTGAAGATCTCAAGGTGCATTGCAAAAGTTAACAGATGAGATAAGGTACGCACAAGTACTGTGCTGACCACTGGAAAAAAGGTCACTTCTTGCCTATATAGTATTAAATTCTTTTTTTGATGTGCAAGCACCTGTGGCTTCTATCAAAATCAACAGAAACCTAAATATTTCTATATATCAAACTCAAGACTAAACCTTATTTCTAGGTGAGTCCCAGAGATTTGATATCATTGGCATAAGTGAAATCTGCTGGAATGAGACCTGTGACTGGAGTGCCCTGTTGGATGGTTACAGATCTTCAGGAGGGATAGGCAGGGCTGAAGAGGCAGAGGGGTGGTACTGTATGTAACAGAAGGATTAGAACACATGGAGCTTACAGTTGGCAATGGCACAGTTGAGAGTCTCTGGGTAAGAATCAAGGGGCAAACAAATAATGCCAGGATGATGACGCTGACAACTTATTCTTTGAGGAACTAAAGGACCCTTCCAAATCAACTGTCCTTGTCCTTATGGGAGACTTCAACTTGCCAGAAATTAACTTGAAGCATCACATAGCTGGTAGAACCAGGGCCAGAAGATTTCTAAAAAAAAACTGCGTGACAACTTTATGGAGCAGGTCCTAAGGGAGCTGACTCAGAAAGGTGTTCCCTTTGATCTGCTGCTTGACAACAGAGTGAATTTTGTGAGCCAAGTGAAGATTGGTGGTCATCTTGGAAATCTGGAGAGGTTCCAGCTGACTAGACTGTCATGATTTTCAATAAGGGCAAGAAGGAAGACCCTAGAAACTACAGGCCTGTCAGTCTCACTTCAGTGCCTGTTAAAGTTATAGAGAAGATTATTCTGGGAAGTATTGAAACACACCTGAAAGACACTGCAGTCATTGGTCACAACCAGCACGGCTTCACGAGAGAAGAGTCCTGTTTATCAAACCTGATTTCCTTTTACGACAAGGTAAACCGTCTAGTTGATCAGGGGAAGCCAGTGGACGTAATCTTTTTGGATTTCAGTAAAGTTTTCAATACTGTCTCTCAAGGCATCTTTTCGGACAAACTGTCTGGCACACAGTTGGATAAACACATCATGGGGTGGGTGAGCAACTGGCTCATGGGTGAAACACAGAGAGCAACAGTGAATGGGGTAACATCATACTGGTGAACTATCACCAGTGGGGTTCCCGAGGGCTCCACCTTAGTCCCTGCACTCTTCAGCATCTTCATAAATCACTTGAACGCAGGGCTGGAAGGGATACTAAGTTTGCAGATGATACAAAACTGGGAGGAGCTGTTGACTCCCTGGAAGGCAGGGAAGCCCTGCAGAGAGACCTTGACAAATCAGTGTTTACCACTACCATATTCCCTAGTGCCATATATCACAATTACTTGAAGAGAACACCTTAGAGCAGATGTAAAGGAGGTCCTGACTTTACTGGAACAGATGAACGAGATAAAAGGAATCAGTAGCAAAGTCCATTTAGCACATCCCAGGAATTCAGTGAGGGGCAGATCAGTTGCTCTCAGAAGAGAAACTGTGAAGTTTTAGGAGCTCTGAATTACTAGTATCACTTTGGAGAGTTAGAATTACAGACCACAATATAAAATACCATCCTGATTTAATAAACTCAAAAAAAACAAGCCCAGGAAGATGATATATGTGTGGGAGTTTTCACAGTGCTCAGAGATTACTGATGAGCCGCCCTAGCAGCTGTAAGAGATCACCAGAAACTTAACATCTTATGGTTATCCTACCATAGCAAAGCCATTCAGTATGCAGAAATGACAATTAGATTGCATGCTTTGCTAACAAAAGAAAACAAAGAAAAAGAACAAGAACCACCAAACATGATAAAGCCAAACCAGCTTTTGCTTCAGCCCCTTTTCCAATAAGCCATATTCCTTTTGAATTGGTCAGAGCAAAATAAGAATGTGGCAAGCAATAAAATATTATATGTGTGAAAATACTGAAATATGTGGATAATCTTCCTTTTTGACAAAAGTGGTAGATAAGGTGATATATCAGAATAAAAAGTAAACAGTGTAGAAAGCTCAAAGCACCACTTGAGCGTATAAACAGCCATTAGTAAACTCAAACATTTGAGTTTCTAAGAGACAGGCAATACTATTAGAAGTGGCTGCCTGAGTATCAGCAAAGAGTGAATAGACTGAAACAAGAAGGTACTCACTATTTAGGAACATGATAACGAAGTGGGAGTACTGCCAGTTAAGATTAAGGGGGTGAAATAGCGTATAACAGAGTAGAGATAGTGGAGGAATGAGGAATTTTTAACTGAGAGGTTACATCTAGTAACATCAGGAATTATTCTGACATGGACTTGCTATGTAGACTAAAGCTTCCAGGCTACATGGAAAAAAGCTACAAATTTTCCTTACTGACACTAAAAAAAAGAAAATATCTTCAACATCCTACTTCCCGTTCTAGATTTTTCTAACATTACTATGATAATAAGAGATATTTTCATGACACCAGCACCTAGGAATTCCTGAAAAGGATTCAGATTTACATCATGACCATGAATTCCCCACTAAGTAGTTCAATGAGTCTCATTTTGACAATAGTTTAATTCCTCCACTAGAAAACAAATTTTACGAAGATAAAAACAGTTCATATGCAATTTATCCTCAAGTGTTTGGCAGCAGATTGAAAGTTTGACAATTTATACTCAAGTGTTTGGCAGCAGGTTGAAAGTTTGACATCATGTACTATCCAGAGAGATTTGGCAAAGTGGACAGGAGGAAGGCAGCTATAAAAAATTAATTATAAGCAAAACAGCTGAAATTAAATGCTTTCCATCTATTCTAAGTCCATTAGAATGATGACTGAAATAACTACGAACAACTCCATTTGCTGTAGTGCAGCAGCTCACAACAAAATTTCAGGATGGCAAAACTAAAATTGATTTAGCATAAATGATGATTTCACAGATCACAGAAAAAACACAGACCACTTCAGTGCTTTTGGAGAATAAATGTCCATATTTTTATACTTGAAATACCTTAAAAATGAGATGCTACAGGTATATACAAGTAAACTGAAAATACACCCAGGACAGCATAAAATACATTGTTTCCCATTTGCTTCATGAATATGACCTGTGAAATTGCAATCACCTGTGCTACATTATGGAACTTTTGCAAGTTATGCAAATTCCAGGATGTCCCGTCCTTAACCAATAGAACTAGTACAGCTGTTACTTCAGCATCTCCCAGCTGAAAATTTTGCTGGTCATTTGTCAGTTCAGTAGACCCAGAGCTACTAAACCTCTACGGGAATGAGGATCTCTTAAAATTACTAAATCCTTTCTTTCTGGAGTACTCACTGTTTGTACAAGGTCTTCTTTCCTCCTCTGCACAAATAAATCAGGAGAACATGAAAGGAATGGGTTCAAGACCTTCTATCATTGTCCCATAGTGGAGTTAAGTTTTATCAAATTATTTTGTAGCAAATATTAAGGTAAAGAATCATTGCTTTTACTCTAAACAATATTACCACAGATGAAAATTACATAAGAATACTGAAAAGGCATAGAATCAAACTGTGATAGAGAACTATGTAGAATTCCACTAAAATACTATGGCCATTAAACCTCTAAAATATTGGCTGCTGTGTTGTTAGTACAATGTTATTGAGTAGTTAAGGTTTACACGGTCACTCTCTTAAAAAATTTACCAATTCTCCTTCTCCTCCCAAGAACTTTATCAACATCAACAACCTTACATATTTGCTGATTCAGCCTTTTGGTCTGAAACATATGAAACTTAACCAATTAAAATATTCTGCAATATTCTGGCAACCATGTTTGAATAAAAATTTTTAGCTATGCATTTATCTGTCCCAGATGAGACAATATATGAGGTATAAATAAAAATACATAAGAAATTCAACTAATGAAATCTATTTAATACCAGCAGTAAGGAGAAAAGATTAAAAGTCAGTTGATGGATAAAAAAAACCCCAAAGTCTAAATGCAAATATGGCCAGCAAGGAGAGTGGCTAAAGAGAGATGGGAAGCATATTAAGGAAGTTCTATTATTCAGAGCAAAACCAGGTTCTTAAAATACTGTTCTTTACTGCATCCAGTGATTGCTGTCCTTACCAAACACTGTATTTTTAACAGGTATGTTTTGTATAGGCTGATGAGCAAGTACACAGAGAGAGGCTACACACTGATTAGTTACTTATTTTAGAGTAGGCTTTTAATGCTTGTTCTGATGCCCCTTGTGATACAGGAAATTATTCTAAGATGTTTTCCCAGCTTGAGTCATTCTATAATTGACTCTTGCATGTAAAATGAGTATTGCACAGCACTGAGGAAAAGAAGGTGGGAACTGTTCCTATCAGAATAAGTAAAAACATTCTGATATTTGGCAAATATGGATGACAGCCAGTACTTACCATACTGTCAACGAAACTAAGTCTGCCTAGCTGAAAAATGAAGACAGACTTCAAGGTCACAAATGAGCTGGAGCAAGAAGAATGTGAAAAAGTAGTGGGAGAGTCTACATCAACAATAATGTTTGATTTACAGTTCGAAGCAAACACCCAAGGAGAGATCACCTGCTACCAGCTTCTGCACAGTTGGCTTTTTCACATTTGAAACAGGTATCAGGTACACTGACTGCAAGGTTCTTCCGCACTGAGAGCTTTTGAAAGGGTTTTTGGGTTATTTTTTTTTTAATACTAGGGACTATCAGGCCTGTTACTGAAGATGACCTTCTTAAAGAGTGGTGGCCTTTGAGCAAAGCAGCAGCAGCACATTGCACTTGAAGTATCTGTTATGACATTGTAAATTGTACAGGATATACTGCAGAAAAAAGAAAAAAAAAAAAACATAATCAAACCAACTAAAGAGCCATCTCCAACTTTGAAACCTGAACAAATAAATCACAGTTGTCAAATACTAAACAATTGGTAGTGTATTAAAAATAATGAATCTATAAATAGTACCAGCATCAGTTAGAAACAACCCTCTTGGACCACATGGGGTCAACTGTAAAAAGCCACACTCAGTTGTGTTTAGAGTTCAGCAGATGGGGATACAAATTCTACTAGCAAGTCCATGTTCTGTAACACAGCTCAGCTTGATCATAGTTATGAAAACTATAATGTTGAAGACTGGTAGACTCAATATAGATATAAAGAAGCTACAAAAAAATGCCATAAATTCTAGTTTTCCTCTGCTGGTAGAAAGCGACATAAGAAGCATTAAGGCCAGTAATCAAAACCATTGAAAACTGAGAAAAAAAGTTACAATTTTGTAACAACTTATATGGCTACATAAACATTCAATTACTACACACAGTAAATATTATATCTTCATTACCAAACTTATTTAAACAGAGATTTAGCATATGCAGGTAAAGACAAAATAAGCATATAAAGCTAAGCTTTTATAGAGAGGTATGTATTAGAGTTGACTCAGTTTTAGCACCCTTTGCTCTAGGGAGGCTGTGTGAAAAGAAGGAGGTTTGCATTTCTATCAAGTTTCCAGAACTGGAAGCTTCTCTCATGGGAGTTCATTTAAAATGTTCAGCTAGTTCTTAAACCAGAATTCCTCATTTTTGATAACCTGACTTTCATAATACTTTTATGCAAACAGGTTGTCATATTTAACAGACAAGCAAACAACATTCAGAAAACACAGCTATTAAAAATGTCAGGCGTGCGCAACTGAAATATGCAGACCATGCAGGTTTCTTTTTTAATAAGCTGAATTCTTTTTGCACTTAGTATGTTCTAAGCATAGCTCTAGCTAACCTGTAAATCCCAACATGGTAAAAGTTGCCTTATACATTGCATCAATAAATAAATAAATAAATATTAAAAAAAAAAAAAAAAAAGGAAGAAGAAATGTTTCCCAGTCACCTTCTGATCGAGATGAAGGACATTTTGAAAATGAACCTCCCAAAATTACACTTTTAGTGTCATTGGTATAAGGACTACACTCATCATTCTGTACTATTCTCCAAGACCAGCTTCTGTTCTCTTTTGTCAGTGGATTCATTTCAGCCCCGGGCAAGGTTTGAGAAGAGCTCAAAGAGCAGTGTTGAAACACAGAATATTGTTCCTCATTTGTTCCTCAAAGAATCTTACATTAACTTTGTGATGGATGAGAGACTACTATCTGTCACTAGAAAGAAATTTAACCAGTTTTGAAATCGAAAGTAATGCCCCATGTAGCCAGGCGGGAGGGTGAGAGTCTGGGTCACTAAGCATGGCTGCTGTTCAACCTTCCCACCACAGGCTGGGCCATGGCGGCACCGCGTGTGCACACACACCAGTGACGTCACTGGCTGAGGGGGCGTTGGAAGAGCCTAATAATGACGTCAGCAATTAAAGAGAGGAAACCGTGTATTTTACCTTGGATTCACACAAATGCGCCAGCCACAGATCTAGAGATCTAAATTCACACACTGCTCTGCTGCCTCACCCGGCACCCACAAAGCAGCCAAACGCCAGTGTGCCGTGTCACAGCCACCACTGGTACTGGTTTCTTTTACCAGGCGCAGCGGAGGAATCCCCAGGACAGACCAACCACTCCCTTCCCCTGTCTAGGCACAGCCGCCCAGCCAGGGAGAGCAGTCCCCGCCCAGCCAGGGAGAGCAGTCCCCGCCCGGCCCAGGCCCCGCCGCCCGGCCCAGGCCCGGCCGCCCCGGCACACCGCGTTGAGCCGCGGCCCTCGCGCGCTCTCGGAGGGGCGGGGCCGGGCAGGGCGGGGCGCGGGCGCGCGGGAAAGCGGCCGGCGCGGGCGCATGCCCTGGCGGCGCGTGGCGAGGCGAGGCTGGGCAGGGCCGCCATGGCCGCGCTGCTGTGCGGGTCCTACGTGGTGGCGGGCGGCGACGAGGGCAGCGACAGCGACAGCGACGAGGGCGGCTGGGACATCGGCATCGTGCGGCAGGAGCCGCAGGTGGGGCTGAGTCTCTCTGCGCCCGGCGCCCGCCAGCCGCGGCCGGGCCGCCTCGGGGTGGGGGCGGCCTCGGCTCGGCGGTGAGGAAGCCGAGCGCGGTGGGTCCCAGAGGAGCGTGCGGCTGGTGCTTCCTCTGAGGCCATTTCCCACCAGGGCGGTCTACCCTCAATCCAGTAAAAGAAACCTGAATTTCGGGGGCTTGTCTTATACATAAAACCTTAATGTTAGTTTAAAAGACTTGTCTCCCGTTTAGTAGCACACCCGAGTCCCTCTTTCAGCTTAGGGGTAAAAGTGACCAGAGTCCTGTAAAACTGTTTTATATGTAGAATCTGTAAGACTGTTTCTTGGTAACTTGGAGATTTCAGTAGTTTTATTGCATCTAACAGGTGTGAGGCATTTATTAGTGTTAGGTAGAGGGAAATTCCGTGAGTGGTTTTAAGTGTTGGTTTGTCTCATGGCGGAAATTGGAAAATGGAAGTAACTGAATTCTTGCAGTTCTCAGGCTGAAGGTTATAGCAGTGGTTTAGGGGGTCTTGATTTTAAATAGAGCTTCCTATCCAAAGGTGTCCATTATTTGAAAATTGTTGGCTGACCGGAATAAAAATTATTTCATTGGCTTTTTCTCACCTTTGATTTTCTAGACACTTGGTAAAATCTTTACAAAAGTTTTTGGAAAGGTGTGCTACAATATGCTGTGAAAATTGTATAAGTCTAAGTTATAATGTTATGAGTTAAAAATTTATGATAAAATAACTTTGTCTCATACTCACTTCTGTCCATAAAGAAACTAGTGAATAATCTAATCACTAGTGTATATGAGTGTTCTGTACAAATCTGTACAGTGCCAGCATCAATCTCCAGCTGCATCTGCAGCTTTGATAGAGGAAAAATCTGTCATGCTTTTGAAAAGAAGTTGAATTGGGCAAGGTCTAATGTATAAAGTAGTCTTTTGGTGAGGGTGTTTTTCAGCCAAATCATTAATGATGCAGCAACACAAATGCCACTGTCACCACAGGATTAGGAGGAAGGGTAGCCCTTCACAGCAGTGGACTTGGGCTGTGTTAAGCCAGACAGATAGTCACTGAGCTCCCTTGACCCAATCTCAAACTTCCATGTCTGATAGTTACTTTTTTTAATGTTGCACTTCACAACATATGAAATGTACACAAAAAAAAAGGTACAGAAATGCATTGCTAAGTTTTTCTAGTGCCATAAGATGAAAAAAAATTTTCATTGAAATCTAATACTGGTAAGAAAAACTGAGGGCAGCATAGGAGGATAGCAGATCTGTTGAGAAAGAAAATATTTACATTTTCAGAGAACAGAATCTTTCAGAAAAATTTGTTTTAAAACTTAGGATTTGTGGTAGACCCTAAACAGATCTACAGAGATGGAAGAAGGAAAGTTATCTTGCTCTTTCTCTGCTACTGCACTCTGCTCTTTCAGAGACCGTTAGCGCTTTTATACTGAAATGAAACTATATTGGTTTTGCCTTGAAACAGTCAGTAGGTTTTAACTTAACTTTTCCTTGTTTATCTAGCAGTTGGATCAAATGTTGCAGGCAGAAAAGAATGAGGCTTTAAAGAAGGCTCTGTTTCGTGGTGATGTGTCTTTAATTGAAGAACTCTTAAACTCAGGTGAGGAAAGGAGTACTCATTATTTGAATAAATTGTAAAGTTTCTCCTTTCAAAATGACACGTTGAGTGCCTGTAGGAATATGTGAATGTTTCCAATACAGGTTCTAAACTCTTATTTTAAAGATTAAATTACTTTTTCAGTGACTCAGCATTCAGGATTCCAGCACGTTCCTTTTAACTTATGTTTTTTTTGTCAGTTAGGAGCCCTGAAAATTGAGAAAACTATAATAGTGTGAACTATAAAATCAGATGTTTCTTGTTTTCAGATGCATCTTTAGCCTGCAAATATCAATTACAAACACTGAATTTGACGTGGTTTATATTGAGGGGGAGAATTCAGTGGGTGGTTTTATTTTGGTGTTGAAGGTTGTATAGGGCAGGGTAAGAAGGGGAGGCTGGCTTTTTTTTTTTTTTTTTTTTTTTTTTTTTTTTTTTTTTTTGTCTTAATGCTTCCCCAGTTAGGAAATTCCTTTTCTTTTTTTGTTTGTTAGGGTTTTCTTGCCTCCTTCAAAGCACAGTTAAGTTTCTGGTATGTGCCCAATGTGATACTGCTGTCCTGGCAACATCAGCTGGACAAAGATTTTGTGATTCTGAAAGGTCTAACAAGCTTTATGTGGCATTTGTCACCAAAAAGTAGTTTGTTTTAATACCAAAAGCCTTTTTTCCTGTTCTGTTACTTAGTATTTGTCTGTAATGTGTTTGTTAATCAGTGTTAGGCAGATTGGATCATTTATTGAAGCATCCAGGGCAGAAACTGCATAGCTGAGTTGACCTGCCTAGTGATAATTGTCAGGAAGTTCTGCTTCAGCAAGCAAGGAGAATATAGTACCCAAGAGCTTGTTCTCTGAGGAAAATCTGTCTTATGGCTGGAAGAAAGTAGTGTCTTAGTTAGCAATGGGGTTTTTTCTGAGTTTTAAAACAATGACATTACTTGTCCTTTTAGAAGATGACTGTTTCTCAATACGATGGGGAAATGGTTTTCTTTTTACATGAAGTAAAACTACTGCATGGACTGAAACAGAATAGGTGCAGTGCGAACGTGAAATACATTTGTCTTGACTTGAGAAAATATGTTCTTTTTATGGGTAGAATTTTTAGTGATGTTTGTGCATCAGACTTCTTAGTTGTTTTGTTACAACCATCCATTTTCAATTGCTTGTATTGCAGTCATACATCAATAGTTCACTTTCTGTGTTGATGCCTGATACACAGTGAACAGGTCTGTGCTGCTAGAAGATAGGTATCTGTAAGAGCATAAGGTCAGGCCAAAGATTTTTGTAGTCTAGTTTCCTGTCTCCTGAAATGAACAGGGTGGTATCACAGAAGAATATATAAAATGGGATCAGCAGTAAATTTTGAGCCATCCAGTACTGTCCTGAAAAGCAGTAGAACACAATAATTCTCTATCAGGGAGGTCTTTCTAAAGAAAGGTGACATTGTCCTTCAGAGGATTGGTGCTCAGTCTGATTAAATCTTTGCCTCCCGAGTTGCCTTTAGTGTATGTTCAGTAGAGCTTGTAGGAGACTCACTACCAGCACTCCACCAAACTGAGGGTTTGTGTTTGAAGCGGATTTCCTAGCAACTGTCGGGGCCATTCTTTCAGGTAGGGCGAGAACATGTCATCTTCTGGCTTGCTTAAATGTTGCTTTAAGGTCTTTGGTGCTGAGGCACGTTTAGAGAGCTCCTTTAGGAGATGGACAAGCACAATGTTTTCTCTCCTCACTCCTGTAAAACAGCAGCTCGTTAAGAACAAGTTCCTGAAGTACGGTGTTGCAAAAAGTAGTGCAAGCAAGTAGCAGGTTCAAAGATGACTTGAGCATTTTGGTCTGCTTTGGGATTAGAATAGTTAATGCCATATAATTAATGTGTTTGATTTCCTAAAGTGGAATTGAAAGTTAGGACCTCATGATAGGTAAGGCCAATTAAAAATGTAAATACAGTCAAATCCTCTTTCCTGCTTTAATTCAGAAGTTTGTTCTACTTATATCTTTGCATGAGTGCTGGGAGTGCATCTCATCTTTTGTTAGCCAGTTCAGAGAATTACAAATACTAGTAAACTACAGGAGTGGGAGGGGACAGGGTATGTGAGAATAATTTGAGCCCAAGTCAGGTTGTAGTTCTTCAGGCTTGCTAATCTTGTTGAATTTGAGGTGCATTTTTCTGTATAAAAATAGCCTTTCTACCATAGTTATTAGCCACAGCCAACAGAGTATCTGAACAGGATACCAGACAAACTGTAGAAGTCACAAAAAGAATGCAATTCTTCCTTTGCTGTTTTTTTGCTTCACCATTATTGATATGCTTCACATAGTTTCTGCTGTACAGATCATCTGAGGCCAGAAGGTTAAAGAGGAAGATATTTATCTGTTAACTCAGATTGTAAGAAAGCACCTTTCACTTGTATCTGGTTTCTCTCCTACCTATAATTTGTGGTATCATGTGACTGAAAATCTTCTCTGCTTATACCTACAAAGGAGCACAGAGAGGTAATGGCAGGTGAGGGAGCCCAAATAATAGCCTGGCCCAGCTCTTCCCAGGCCCATCATGGAAGCCAGTAGCCCATCACAGGCGCATTTCTACAGTCTCAGAGGCAGGAACACAAATTACAGACTCAAAGGAAGGGCTCTCATAGGGCCCTTGTGCCTGTGGGCTAAGTGCCTTTAGAGACAGGAGCGAGTGAAAGATGTGCCAGTCACACAAGTTGGGCCAGAGGTCAGAGGTCTATGTGTCTGTGATGCCAGCAGCTGGAGGAGGTAGATGGCAGGATGAGACTGTTGGCACTCTGTTCACAAGAGTGCTCTGGCTGTGGTGATCACCGTGGCCAGTGGTGTATGTGTGTGCTGGCTGGGAATACGTGCTCAGCATTGGTACAGGTTGGACCTTGGGTTGTGGAGCTACAGCAGACTTGCTTCTCTCTGGCTGTTGAACCTGGCCTGATTTTTTGCTAAAAAGTGTTTTTCTGGGCTTCACTGTTGCCTTATAGGATTTCTTACAGGCCATTTTAAATGCTGAACTAATGCTGCTTACTTCAAGAGCTGCTCATGTAATGAGAGTAATAACAAACTTGAGTAGTCACCAAGGTGAGACATTTCTAGTTCAGTCAGCAGCTCCTATAACCATGCAGCCAAGAAGCAACATGACTTACTGTTTCTGTTGTCCTTTCTTTGTCTTCCTCTGGGACTCCAGCTGGTTTGCATTATGACTTTCACACTGAGTGATACTTCAAGTCAGTCACTACAAAGATGGCAGGAGACCATGCAGGACAAACAACATACCATTGCCAAATAGACCATTCTAATTCTAGAACTTATAAGAAGCACCAGCATCATGGCAGATACTGTCTGCTATATGAGTAAAGAAAGCATTGAGGAAAATACCTTCTCAAGAATTTTGATAGGTCTTTCTATGCCTGTCAAATAGATCCTTTCTTGCTATTGGTCAGATACATATTAAAATAAAAAAAGATACATATTAAAATAAAATACAGAGCTCTGGATGTTACACAGACTGCTGACTGCTTTTCATATGAGGAAATGAGACTTCTTAAGGCTGACAGGGTGACACCTTCTTGGTATTTCTTTCTTACTAGCGTTATTTCAGTGGGCTGTTGGATCAGAGACACTAAATTCTTGAAATGACTTGTCTACAAGGAAGTTCAGATATGATGCTAAAGAACACTTGCTGGCTCTCCATGTAGAACTTGTGTGTGGGTTTCAACAGAATGTTTTGTGCCCTGCAGAGAAACTGGTGTGCTGTGGCACTAAGGACTGCAGCTGCTATGTATACATCACCAAGTAGATTTGATTGTAAGTTCTGTGGCTTGCAGGGGTTAGAATCCTTCAACACGTGGCTTTCACTGCCTCTTTACTGATTGCTTCTACAATTCCAGTGATCTTAAACAGTTAAAGAATCAGTCCAAAAGCAGTGACCTGTTAGTCCCTCAGCTTTAATGACTTTATATTGCTACACTGAGCATATCTTTGGCATTGTACCAAGGAAGGGAAAGTAAATACGTATTTTGTGTGAAAAAGAAGGCATGTCGCTCAACTGTCATAAATTTCTTATGACAGTTTTGGGTTTTGGTTTTTTTTTTTAGAATTCTCTCTTCCAAAGAAGTATTTTTTATTACCTGTAGTTACCATTGGACTAATATGGAACCAGATGATGGAAACTGTTGTAGAGGAGGTAATATTTGTTGATGGATTGAACGAAAAATGATTCCTCTTATTGCAAAAACGCATAGAATTTTTTATTTGAAAGTTGTCAGATAAGTATCTCAGTCTGGTACTTGGTTCTTTGTGAATTTGGAAGAGCTGGGCTGACCGGCAGAAACACTTCTAGCCATTGTAGCCGTTCTGGCTATTACAAAGAGTAACAAACAGTTCTGGTGATTGTGATTGAATCCTGCATAGTCTCCTATTTTTTCTGTTTATTGAGGTAATATTTTGTTAGTGCTGAACGCAAATCTGCCAGTTAACTGCCTTGCAAGACAGGGAATAAAAGGAGCTGTGAAGCAGGAAACCCTGGACAATATGATCTTAATTGCCTGACAAGCAATTTGCTTCCACAGCAGTCCTCTTGGCTTGGCAAGAGCCAAAATTTTTCATTTTGATTGAAGAAAGCTATTGCACAGAAGTAGAGAAAACAGTGACTCTGTGCACTTACATGAAATTATTTTTGCGGCTAGATGTTTGGGATTTTTTAATGTAATCTTTCTGTGGTAGTTAACTCCTTGAATTGAGAACTGAACTTCACTAATGTCAGCTTTAAAAGTTGTTTTCTGGTTCTAAATAAAGATGTATTAAAAAAATGCTATAAGAGATTTCTCTTTCTGGGACTAAATGCATAGAGGGCGTAATGATACATTCTGAGAATAAAGTTTATAAAAAGCATATTTATTGTGATGCAGTTTTATGATTTTAGTATCTCAAATTTTGACAGGCATCAGCATAGAAACTAGCTTTCAGTTCGGATGGACTCCCCTGATGTGTGCTGCCAGTGTGGCCAACTCCGCAGTAGTGCGTCTTCTTCTGGACAGAGGTGCCAACGCGTGTTTTGAAATAGGTAAGATGTGAATTAAAAATACTGACCAGTAATGCTCAGCACCAGACATTGTTCCTATCCTTATTCTCTTGTTCACATACATAGGAAAAAAAATCAAAGCTCACAGTGGAACTGGGACCTAGTCTTCCTTTCACAGTTTGGAAGTAAAAGTAGTAGTTTTAAAATAAAAATTGTGGTCTTGGAACTAATCTGGAATCAGTTGATGTGTTTTCTTGTTCTTTCTCTCTCCATCCTGTTTTCCCCCCATGTCTCAATCCTCAAGTGCTTTTTTAAAAAGTATTTGTAAGTACTTGTTCAAAAATTCTAGTATAAAGTTGTACAGGTAAAACTTCCTTTGTTTGATCCTGGTAGAAAGTATATCCATGCAGAAACCAGAGAGCATCCCAAACAAGAGGAACAGCTTTCCAGTTCATGGGAAACTAATGAGGACTTCTGTAAAACTAGAGTGCAGTTTTTCTATTAAGTGAAAACTGTTCTTTATTGTTTTGTTAGATCACCTTTTTCTGCAAGAATTCAATGTGGCTTCTGAATAATATCAGTTCCTCTGTCAATTTTTATGGCTTAATAATAACTTTTTCCTGCTTAAACTATGGTTATTTTCCTTCTCTTCCATTGTGTTGGAATATTTATCCCGCAATACTGCCAAGTATGTAAAAGCAGTGATCATGTTTCCCAGTAACTTGCCAATGTCTGTAGTAATAGTAGACTAAAATGCAGATGGTACAAACCTGGCTCTGAAAGTATTCTATAACTTCTTAGCAGTTGATCAGAGTATGAGATTAGAGTAGACTGCCTGCACCAAAAGCAGACATGCCACCTTCTAGTTACTGTTTTTGTAGCCACCTTCAGGGAACTTCCATGTGGCTGCCTACAGCTGTGGCTACCTACAGCTTAGCTGTTCTTCCTTGTTTATGGCTGTAGAGCACTATAAATGGGGCAAAAACTGCTATGGGCAATAGTTTAGAGTGTCTGGGTAGCCAAATGCTTGGCATTTTTTCAGTGTGTAACTGTATTTGCTCAAAGTGGCACCTTTCTAGGATCAGGTTTCTTGGCTTGTTTCCCTGTTAGACTGTGTAGGGAAACAGTAACTAGGGCATATGAGCATCTGGGAGCAGTCTTGTAAGTCATTGATCTGGGTCAGGACACATGTTCAGTAAAGCTATGCCATCCTAAAATGGTACTAAATCTCACCAGTCCTGCTATTTTTTTGCATCAGCAGGCAATCACACAATAATATATTCTATAATAATGTCAACATATTAATATATATGTAAAATAACATAATAATGATCCTATAATAATTATCATTTAATGCTTATAATCCTATTAACAGCTATACTGTTAATCACCTTCAATTGCTCTTCAGTCATTCTTTGTAAGTGGTTACTTAATTTTACCCTTTTTGGTAGTTCTGAAGAACAAGGAACGAATATATAATTTACTATGTGATGGGTTCAAGGATGTGTTACATCCTTGAGGACTAATTTCACTGGATATTCTGGGTTTTTCAGCTAGATTGAACATTTTTGCAGTTTTTTAGCAGTTTTGTCCACAAAAGAGAAACGTAAGAATTCTAAGATGTTTATTCCCTTTCTCTTGCTCACATGTATGAGCTTTAGGTAGGCTGACAAAAATTAGTTTCACACTCTTTATCACTACCTGAAATACTGAAAAGAAGTATAACTACAGATTCCTCCTATATGGCATTCCCAGATTAATGATGTTTATCACTCCTTTTTTTTAAAGTCCTAACATCTTACCATTCAGATTCTGGTTGATAACCAGGTTAAACATTTTGAGTTAAAATTGGTCACTGTACCAAGTAATAATTTCTATGTGAGGTAATTGAAAATTAAAAGATGGTATATTAAAAAAAGCAAATTAATTTAAATGCAGAACTAAGTTAGGGAGGTGAGGGACAAGAAGTGCTGAGAAATAGAGCAGAGCGGGTAGAGTACATAACAAACTTTCCATGTTTAAATACAATGAAGTCTGACCTCAGTTGAAGAATAAAGATGTTAATTATACACAGTCTTAAAATTTCTACAAGAAAATTAGAAAATATGTTGTAACACTTGATGATGTGGTTTGAAGTAGGTACAGCTAATATACTTGTTAAATTGTTGAAGGCATGTTTGAACTTGCGAACAGGTTTGTGCAGTAAGCAAAATTGGCAGTTATTCAGGTGGCAGTCTTCTGGGGCCAACTAACTTGCTAGGATCCCCAAGGTATTACACTTCCCACATCTCTCTAGGTGAACCATGGGAAAGGGGATCTCCTGTGTTTTGTGGGCAGACAGCAATGGTGTACAATTTTGATCTGTGAGCAAAGGTGACATGTAACACTAAGCTGGCTCCAAAGCTGGAGTAGCAGATAGCTGGGTATTCTTACGGACTGTGTAGATGTTTTTTTTAATCCACATCTAGAACAGTACTTTTAATACTCCTTCTGCCACTACTGCACCATACTAACCTAATAAATTTAATTCGTTCTCCTTAAG
Organism: Pyrocephalus nanus; assembly: GCA_038380795.1. Classification (NCBI taxonomy): domain Eukaryota; kingdom Metazoa; phylum Chordata; class Aves; order Passeriformes; family Tyrannidae; genus Pyrocephalus; species Pyrocephalus nanus. Next base: position 3,329,364 of record CM076262.1, on the reverse strand, counting down.
ACCTGTTATAAAGCTTTGTTCCTTCAACTGTACGGCCCTCAGTTTTCCCCAAAATTGATGTTGCTATGTGTTTATAATACATTTCATGGGCCTGTTTTAATCCACTGCAGTTAACTTCCTGTAAACTGTTTCTTCCTTAGACTGGAGGGGAGGAACAGGGAGTGAATTGACTGGTGTGGAACGTGTTTTAAAAAATAAGTATCCACAGTTAAGCTCCTACTGTTGTTGTGGGGTTTTTGCAAAGTATTCTAAATTTCAGAAGAAATAACTATTTACTAGAAATATATTAGCTACTGTGATTCACTCTCATCTTTCTGAGTATCTTCTCAGGTGCCTTTGCCTTATCTGATAACTCTAGTGACTTTCACAGATAGGAAAACAAGTTTCTTAGCCTTTTCTAAATAGCTTAGAGTATCAGAACTTGATTAACAACTCTAGCAAATATAAAGACTTTTAAAGGAACTTCTGGATTAGCATGGTATTTATATTTACACGTGTAATTTTCTAATTGTAAATTTCCAAACAGGTAAATACACTGTGTTGATGGCAGCATGTACTGCACAAGCTTCAGAGGAGAACACCCTGAAGACTGTAGAACTGCTTCTATCAAGGAATGCTGACCCTAACCTTACTTGCAGGTACCAAAACCTCCATGCCTATGAATACAGCATAAAATTTAATATTACTGTACAGAGATGTATTTATAGACATAGGTGTTGTTGTTGGTTAAAGTGAGGTGTATGTACTTTTTGTGGTTTCACTGCTGTCTGCGTAAGAAACGATTAGTGCCCAGATACTTGTATCTCCTAGTACAGTCATTAATCTGAGTAAAGACTATACTTAGTTTTATCAATTGTAAGTTCTTTAGCTGAACAAGATTTTAAATCAGTTTTTCAGTTGACTGAAGTGTAAAGGCAAGAAATATGTTTCTGCCTTTCCCAAATCATATTGCCTCTTCTTCAAAGGGATATAAGTTAAATCAGTTAATTCTTTATTTAAATTCCTGTCCTCCTTTTGATCTTTTTGTGGATATCTAGCTATATTCCTTTAACAGACTGCCTCCTGTGGAAAAGAAAACTCTGTAAATAAAATAAATTTATTCCACTGCAATCTGGAATAATCCATATTAAAAGGAGATTTTAACTACTTTTAAAAACAAGTAATAGCTTCTTTCTTTAACTATAACTTTGTGTCTCAGCAGTTTGAAGCAGAGCATTGTTGTAAGATGTCTGTAGTTGCACAGTCTGATGCAGTGGTTCATTTTATGTCAAAAATAAATAAATTCTGGGCTATCCCAGGATAAGACGTCCTGCCTCTGTTGAAAAAAAGAAAATACTGTTTGGGTCAACTGGTTTTTCAGCTAACTGAAACATTTTATACCACAACTCTTTCATCACATTACCTGGGATATATAGACTAAATAGCTCTCTAAAAAGAACAGAATTGAAGGCCTATTGGTTTTCATTAGTAGCATTCCATTACACAAGGCCCTGGACCTCACTGTGAGCATAGTACTGATAGACAAGGAGGAAACAATTGTGCTGATGTGCCACTTATGTCTGGTACCAAATTTAAATGCCATTCTTTTATTCTTATCAGAAAGGCTAAAAATTGTTTGAGAGAAGAGAAAGCTACAGCGTTTGAATTAATTACACATTGTTGTCAGATAGCTGGGTGTTAGATTAAACATCCTGCTTTAAAAAACGGGGAAAGTCTTTGCATTATTAACTTTATCTTGGGTCTTGAAAATGTAAGCCAAAGTGTAAAGCTGAAGGTTTACATTTAAAAAGGTCTTTGGCTAAACTTTGCTGGGTAAAAAGGTTTGGATGCTGACACAAAACATAGGAATTTTAAGGGCAAAATTTTATTTATAAACTTAGAGTGTATTTTGCATTGTTGATCTTTATATGCAAATATTTGTTTACTATCTCTTTGTTTCCCAAGACCTTATGCTAATGTGAGTTATCCTTGCATCCATCAGATAGTATTTAGTTGTGGGTTTTCCACTTTTGCAGTAGTAACCTTTCTCAAATGAAAAGATAAATAAAGTGACAATCAGAAATGTCATATTTGTGCCAAACAAAAGTAGAAGCTTGAAAAATCCAGACCACATCATCGAAAATCTTTGTGCTGCCTTTATGCCTTTCCAGTGTTTGACATCTGTGCATACCACTCCATCCTTAGGTCTGCTCAGGCAGCAGCTGCTGCTTCTCATGGGCTTCTTCCTCCGTTTCTGAAACGGGTATGAAACACACTGAACAGGGTTATGTGAAGATAAGGGATCAAACAGCCCCTCTCTGTGGCACTGCAGTCCCATTTCACCCGTCTCTTTAGAGCAGGCAGGGTGTTCTGTAGGAGCCAACTGTCAGTGAACTGAGATTATTGTGAGAGTGCTCCCTGTGTGATCAGCCTACCACAGGTGTTAAGAACTAAGGCTCACATTATTTGGGCTCAGTACTTAAGAACCAGAATGATTTAGGAAGCTTTTCTTTTATCCCACATCAACTGAAATGTGTGTGAATGCAAAGCAGAATACTTAAATTTCATGTAAGGCAGAGTTTAGTGTTTATCCTTTTGTTGTTGCGCTGTCAGGGCAACCAGTAGGCTCTTTTATTTCATGTCATCTGGAGGTGATACACAGGAACTTCCTTTTTTTTTGGTCTGATTTATTAAGTTTGTGTGGAGCAGGGAAGGACTAGTGAGAAACAAACTGGAAATCTTTGAACACTTTTGGTGGTTTGTTGTTTTTTTTTTTTAAACCTTTTTTTAAAACCTGCGTGTTTTCTTAAAACTTACACTGGTTTTATTAATGTTAAGTTAGGGATTCAATTAAGGCAAAATGAAAATGCATGACCAACTGATAACTAAATTACTGCTGCTAGGATAACATGTCATAAGTTGTTTAGTAAATACGGATTTTATTGATAGCATCCTCCAAGTTTTTGTTTACATAAAGCAGAGTTAAAGAATTGTCATGGCTTTGCCTTTAAGGAGTGTTTTGAGTTGATGTTTGATGCTCATAGCTGTTTGTTAGAAGAAGGTACAAGTAGATAAATGACTGAAACCTCCTTTGTTTTGACGTAAAGTCTTTGTCTCTTGTTCTGTATGGAATATGTGAAGGCTTGATTTTGTTTTTGAGCCATTTTTTCCCCTCACTTTTAATGTTTCTGGCACAATTGAGTCCTAGACAATGAACAGGCTTTTTTTCAGTGTTTCTGCTCTAAAATGGTTACAAATTTTGTGTATATTTGAAGGAAAGTTTTCAGAAAGTCTTGTGATTCCCCCCCCCCTTTTTTTTTTAGGGTGAGTATTAGAAGAACTAGACCTTTTGTCTTTTGTAATTGTGCAGATTAAAAGTTGAAATGTACTGTCATGTACATGAATGCATATACATGAAAAGTGTAATCACTTCTTAGGTCTGGTATTAAGTTGCCTATGTATGTTCACTTGTGCTTCCACTCAGAGCAGGTCTGGGGAGTATCAAAAACAGTTTAATTCTTAAAATTTTGGCCTATTTTGCCCTCTTGAGAAGATAATAATGGAGGGGAAATTTTCATCACAGTATTGCTCAATTCACAAGACAGGTCTTCAGGTTGTATAGTCAGAACAAAGCAATTGTGTAACACCTCAATTTTAGCAAGATATATATTGCTACTGATAAGGCAATAAATTTGCAGTGCCACATAATTTCGAAGACGTTGATGCTATCATTGTGTGATAGACAAACAGTACATTCCAGTAAAGGTAAATAGCCTGGGAAAAGTTAATGCATTATGGTGCATTCTATGTCTGGGGCAAGAAAATGAGAGAATTTTGTACTATTGAGTCAAAATCTTTGATCCAACTCAGAGCAGAAAGTACTTTGTGATGTTATACTATATTATACTTAATGCCTTTGAAAGAGTTTTTTATCCTAGCATTGTGAATAGGATAGAAAGACATATTGTTAGTCAAACATCATGACAGAGGGTTTTAATATAAGAAATCAGATGCAAAATTACATTTACCAAAGTACTTTGTTCATCTGGGCTATGTCCATGCATCTCTTCCTTCCTTCCAAGTTAGGGAGAAGTCAAAAATGTGGTAAATGTGTGAGTTCTGAGTTTGGCAGAGTAAGTAACTTTTGAACCGTAAGTATTGCATCTTGTTCATCAGAGGAGTCTAGACACCAAAATAGGTGATTGGATTTTTCCCAGCTGTTAATGACTGTATGGCCAGGCTTACAGCTGTGGATCACAGTTTCTGAGCAGAGGTATAAAATACTCGGGAGAGTAGGGAAATGAAAAGCTATTTTTCACAGAGGCATTCTGACAGTATACTGTGGTGTCTTGAAATGTCACCTGAGCAGCTTTAGAGTAAATAGAAACAAAACCTGTACTGAAATCCATTAGCATTCTATCCCAAGTATGTTAAACTTTCTATCATTGCTGCTACCTTACCCCGATGATGTGCTATTTGCATAGTATTGGTTTGGGGTTTTTACATGATGGAGAATGATGTCCTTAGAAAGATGTAGTAGATATCACATGTGTGTGCTGAATTTCTTGACTACAGAATTTACCTGCATTTTGAAAGTAGAGTTGAAAACAGTCTGAGAAGTTTTTATTTTGTGGGTAACTCATGTTTTTCTATTTTATGTTTTAAGTGTACATGTTTTTAGCTAAACAAGCTTGCCTGTAAAATATTACAGAATATGACAGAAGTAAGGATGTAGGAGGACAGGAAGGATAACTGGGAACATCACCGCATAGAGTTCTACCATCCCCATTCTTAATTTTTATACTAATTCCTTTTATAATCACACCTTTTTTATATTTCTAGTCATATAAAGATAACTTCTTAGCTCTCTACCTTCCCACCTCTGTGTGCTGTAGAACTTCCACAGATGCCTTTTTTAATTTTGAAACAATCATGCAAACAGAGTTCAGAAGCAGAAAAGTACAAGAGCTGGCAATTTGAAATGAAGCCTAAAACTAAGGAATCTGAAACTAAACTGTCACTTTTTCCAGCCCAACCTTTTTTCTAGAGCTATATGCTCCTTTCTCCTAAAAAATTTTGCTTCGGGAAGGTAGAGGACTCTCCTACCTTGCTCCAGCAGACAGTGCCTGGAAAAGGTATCTTGTAGCCCACAATACACTAAAGTATTTTCTTCCAATACTACTTGTTGTATACAGTTCCCTACTTCCTCACTTAAATCTTAGTAAGCCAGAAAATGGGCAAATAGATTTCCTTCTGTTGCTGTGGACACACTTTTGCCACTGTTTCTCAGTTTGAGGCTTAATATGCAGCACTGGAGTGGTGAAACTCCAAAAGCTTCTGAGGATGCTTTCTGGTTATCTGAAGCACTGTTCAGTTTATGGCTTAGTAGTCTTGCAGCATCATTTCCTTGCTTTGGGATCTCAGTAAGAAAAGACTGAGACTAAAGTCAGGGTTAAATTCTTTTCTACCTACTGTATTTTTTCTAACATTGATACACTGGTCTATTATGTTAATAAACATACATCCAGTTATGAGACTTTACTTGCAACTTTTCAAGATCTTGAAATACTGAATTTTCTATAGATGTTTCCCCAATAAACTGTGTGTAAATGGGAGATATCTCTTCTCCTTCCTCTTATGAAATTTTCCAGTGAAATTTTTATTGCTTGAGAGGCTGATCGCAAACATAAGCATGTTTATTTGTCAAGTGCAGTGAATTCTGCACCACAGATTCATTTTAGTAGCAGGTACTCAGGGCATTTTTCAGTGAGATACCTCGCTGTCACTTTATCACCAGTTTTATTATGGCTCCTAGTTATCTAGGATAGGAAGCTCCAGGGTGGTAGGCCAGTTCACTCAGCTTGCTCTCTTGTGATAAAGTTTTGCCTCATTTTTTTGACAGGGTGAAGTGAGCCTGTAAGAACTTATGGTTGTATCTTTGTGTACATGTCACTTGCAAAGTTTTGAATGGCCCTAAAAACTGCAAAAGCTTCTGGTTTTGTCTTTCTCCAGCCTTAACACTAAAGCAGGGAGAGTTAGGGAATACGATGAAGCTTTTTCAGAGGACGTTTAAGTTGTATATCAGGAAAAGATTCTTCACCCAGAGGGTAGTTGGGCACTGGATCAGGCTCCCCAAGGAAGTGGTCACAGCATCAAGCCTGAGAGTTCAAGAAACACTTGGACAGTGCTCTCAGCCACATGGTGTGACTCTTGAGGTTGTCATGTCAGGGGCAGGAGTTGGGCTCTATGATCCTCATGGATCTCTATCAACTCAGGATATTCTGTTTTTCTAAAGAGAAAAATAAACAAACAAAAATCTCACTTCATTTGCATGAGACCTTTCTTTTTATTTAAGTGCTGAAAAGCTGGAAGCAAACATAGTTGGGACAGGCAGCATCCTTCATTAATAAATTGCTCATATGCTCTTCAAGATTTTATTTATTTACTGACTATGACTTGATTGTCATGTTCAATATGGACAAATGTCTTGTGGCAAATTGTGCCATACTTAACAGGTGTTTGGACAAGAAGGTCATCTGCAAGTCAGACTGGTGAAACACGGTGGTTCCTCAAAATGATGAAAGGATTCTTCAGATCTCCTATGTGGATGGTCATCACTACACTCCGTGAACGTTTTTAGATTGTACTGAGATGTACTGATACATTTAATTTCTCTTCAACTCAAGCAGGAAACAGTGGATTTGCCATGTTAAAGCTTGCTGTTGTGCTTGTGGGGGGTTCTTTGCAGGGTTAGGAAAACAAGGTTTGTTTTCCCTAATGCTCTCGTCTCCCTCCTGTGGCCGTATGTGTGAATGAACTCTGATTTCAGAGGGTGGCTCACGGCACCCCCTCCCGTGTAGAGGTGTGAATTTGTGCAGCACTTTGTTTCTATTTTGAAACAGCTTGTAGCCTTTGAAGTTAAAACTCGAGCATTAAAATGGAATACTTACAGTACTAATTGTGCATTCCTGTTGGTGGACCTTTTAAATGTCATGTTTATTGGGTTTTACTTGCAAATGGAGAAATTACTTTGGTGGCTTTAATGTCATTGAGTTGTTGCCTTGATTTCAAATATTGCATATGCAGTACTGTGCAGCTGTAACCATATCATATTCTTTTGGAGAAAAGACTATCCTGTAGCCTCAAGGCTTTTGTTCAGTATTTTTCCTTTAAAAAAAAAAAAAAAAACACAGATGGATATTTTGAAGTAGTTACAGTGTGCAAGTTCAAAAAAACAAAAAGACTGAGAGCAGGAGAAAGTAAAATGAAATCAGGCATGATTTGGCTGTTTTTGTTCAGATGTAAATATTTCAAAGGTGATGGCATGGAAAGTGTGTCCCAGACGACCTACTACTGAAAAGAAATGTATGGGACTGTCTGCATTAGAGAAACAAGTTTGTTGATGAAAGGTGTTAGGTTGTAATCAACTTCTCATTCTTTACAATATAGATATCCACAGATATCTGAAGATGTCTAGATATCTCAAGACATATAGAGACAGTGAGGTATAGATATCAGTTAGCTGTTAGGTTGCTGAGGCGGATTAGAGAGTCTTTCTCTGTTTTTGTAGTATCTTCATAGGATCACAGGGTGATTCAGGCCAGAAGAGACTTCAAGCGTTTTCTAGTCTGGCTTCTTCCTTAAAGCTACCTCTCCTAAGACCTATATTGACATCTGGTCTTGGAACTTGCTAAAGATGGAGACTAAAAAACTTCTCTGAGCAACCAGTTCCACTGATTAACCGTGCCCCATGGTAAAAATGTCTCCTCATATTCAGTCAAAACTTCTGCTTTTGGAGGGTTGATGAACTAAATTAAATTCGTTCTAGACTGATACAAATATTTTTGCTTATTTCTAAATAATTTACTTTTTTTCCCTACTGTAAGGCTGTTTCAAATTTGTAACGTGACTGGATTTCTTTCAGTGCACTTTTAACTCTGTTTGCATAGACAAAATACTATCCTAGCATGAATGATCAAACCCAAAGAAAGAAGTGCAAAGCCTTAGCTCTAGCAATATTCTCTGGAAGTAGGCACAAGTTTTAAGACAGCTGCTTTAGGACATGTGCTTTTTGGGATCCCTCTAGTTGTAGATGAATTTAGTATTAAGAGACTCAATACTGGGAGGAGCCATCCTCCCCTCTAGTATATCCTGGGAAAATGGAATAATCTTTTGAAAGCAGGTTTTTGACACACAGCTGTACATTACAAACAATAAATAGTATTTTTCATTAAAAACTATTGCTTTTTAAGATGCAGTGACTTTTAATTGAAGAGTAGTAAAATATATTTTAGCTTAAATCTGATTACTTTGTATCAACCAAAAACTTCACATCTTTGTCCTCCAAATACTGGTTTCTTTTTTTTTTTTCCTTTAATTCTGCAGTCTTATTCCACCAAAGAATAAATACCAGGCATCTGGAAAAGCACTTGTGAACAGAGGCTTTTGAGCAATATTTTTTTCTTTCAAAATATGCAGGGTGACTCACAATGGCTTCATCTTATAAGTATCTTTAGAAGGGTAAGATCAGTAGGTTGTTGTCATCATAGTTTTGGGATATAAAAAGCCAGAATAACGGAAGGGTGGTGTCTAAGTACTCCTTCAACAACTATAAGACACTGTAATCTGTGTAGGAGAGAAAGTGTGAACAGACACACTTCGTAGAATCACAGAATCATCAAGGCTGGAAGAGATCTTCAAGATCGTCTAGTCTAACCATCAACCTGCCACCACCATAATCACTCCTACACTGTTTCCTCCAGTGCCACATCTAGATGCCTGTGTATTGGGTCTTCACTGCTGCTTCCAGAGATAGGGACTCTACCACATCCCTGGGCAACTATTCCAATGCCTAACCACTCTTCCAGTGAAAAAAAAATGTTCCTAATATCTAAACTGAACCTTCTCTGGTGCAACTTCTAGGAACAGAAAACAAAAATGGGATAAGAGGCAAAACTATTTTGGTTGTGTTTAGGTTTAATAATTGAAAAGTTAAGATTTTCAGTGTGGTCTTTATATGTAATGCTCTGAAGACTCCTCTTTGGTTTACTCAGGGTGGGGGGGTCCTGAACGTTGACAATATATGTTCACCTGTGCACAGTGGTGGTAAGAGCTGTATGACCTGTGATTCTGTCGCTTACACTGATTTTACCAGAGAGGGTTTGGGATTTATAAACATAGTTGTTGTTTTTAATATTCTTCCTCTTAAATATTCAGTTGTGATTTACAACTTGCCCTCCAAGAAACTGTGTATTTTTTTCCAAATGTAGGATTGAAGTTAATCTGTATGTAGAACCCATCGCTTAGGCTGCGTGTTTTAAAAATGAGAAATGGAAATATGCCACTGTTTCATTAATTGAAGGGGGAAAAAAATGATTTGCTGATAGTCTCTACTTTTAGTAGGGTAAAAACTGATCTGCAGTTGTGCTCATTCTCTTCTCATTAAGATGACCTGTGTGCTAAATGAGAGGCCTGCTGCTTCTGGGTCTGTGGTAGCAGCAAGAAGGATAGTCTTTAAAAACTGGTTTTGTATAGTTCAGAACCAGAACAAAAATGATTTAGTCACCAAGCTGCAGCGTTTCATAGCTGGGACATGTTAAGGTTTATTTGTGTGTTAATGTGCTACTTGAATTTGCATGTGATAAAACATTGATAGTTTTTTTTTTTTACTTTTTCTCCCAGAAGTACTATGTATATCTCTCTATATATATTATAAACTACTGGAAGAGACGTGTTTAGTTTCCTCTAAGTTTCCTTCTTGACAAGTTGAGAGGCAGTTGATCTCTTAACTTTGTTTTAATCAGAAAATAAATGCAAACTGCCAAAGTATTTTAAAATTGTTAATTGGTCATAAATGAGTTGCTGACTCTGTATGTTCTGTTGACTCCTGTGCTGAAGTATGAATGTAGCGTCTTGGTCCTCCATCCTCTACTTAATTCTTCTGCAGAACAGAGAATCTTGACAGAACTGAGGTGCTCTACTTGATAATACAGTGGCATTTTAATATCTTAAAATACTTTATTTTCACCTGGCCTCTTTTCTTTCAGGAAACAAATGACTGCACTGATGTACGCAGCTAGAAAAGGCTATGCTCGCGTTGTTGCTCTGCTTGTTGCTCATGGATCGCACATAAACGCCCAAGATGAAAATGGATATTCAGTAAGTGATTTACTTTTGTGTGTTTTAATTAATGATAAACATTTTAAAAAGCAAGAACCTGCTAACTTGCTTCTAGGTACAGCTTTCTCAGAAATACCCATTGGAATTTTTTGCTTTAACACTCACTTTGACGTTCTTTTGCATTAATTGTGTTTGTCTCCAGATTGGGCCATGCTTTATTGATTGAACCTCTGTTGTTTCTTGCTCCATATGTAAACTTAGTGAAACAAAGTTGCTCTTTGCAGGCATTAATGTGGGCAGCACAGCATGGACATAGAAGTGTAATTTTGAAGTTGCTTGAGCTAGGAGCTGACAAAGATCTACAGACTAAGGATGAAAAGACAGCAGCAGACCTAGCAAAAATCAATAAACATTCAGAGGTATTTAATTTTTCTTAAAAATGTAAATTTTTTGTTTTGCCTCGAAAATCTATTAATAATTATGTAATTTTCTATAGAAGTGTTACTTTATAATTACATTAATTACATTATAATTATACCAGCTGGTTGAATACTTGTGCTTTTGCATCTCTGTAGACAACTTTCTGTTATATCAAAGCCTTTCACAGTGCTGTAAAGGCTTTATAGTAGTGTTTTGGTAACCCTTTTTCTTTTTTCTTTATTCTTCCTGAATCATTGACTTTAGATTTAGAATACAAAACAAGGAATTTTTCATGTTAGTAATGTTGGTAAGAGAAGTAGAAAAATATGTTGTTTTTTATCTCTCTGCCAAACTATGTGAGAGAATGCAGATAATTTGCAGATTATAGTTTCTGATTGAATTTGGAAGTGAAAAGGCTAAAGTTAAAAAGAGAGCAAGTTGGTACTGGCTATTTTCAAAATCTGTTCTTGGGAGGGAGGAAGGTGTAAAATAATGTAAATTGATCATCAGGTCGTGGGAAGAGCAGTGTAGAGCACTACTGAAGACAATGTGTATTCTCCTAAAATAAATCTGTTTACTGCTGTTACCAGATGATGCATGGTGGATCAGTGAGACCATATTTCTGTGTGTTTTGCCTTGAGTTGCTCTTTCGAATGATGTGGCTTTTCACAGTGGCTCTTCAAAAATGCTTAATTCACTCTTACAAATTCTAATTCACTTTGCAACTTCTTCTTCTTACCGGTTTTTTTTTTCCTGCCAGACTTCGAGGCTAGGCAGGAGCAAAAATGATAACTATGCACAGAGCTGTCAGTGGAAGCTAGCAAGATCTGTGTCTGAGGCTCAGTGATCTGTTAGCTCAGGTTACTGGAAGAGATTACAAAAGCTTTCTGCCTTTGATAAATGACTTGTTCAGCAGGTTACGGCCATATAATCTTATAACATGGCTTTCTCTGACATGGAGGGAATACAGGCTTCTCACACTTGAGAGGTGGGTCTTGCCTCTTGACCTGAAGTGCTGACTTTCACACAGTTGTTGCAAAGTCTTGCAGATGGTATTGAGATATTTAATGGTCATGAACTTCATTCAGCTTCAGGATCTGCTCTTCAAGTGGTTGACAACCCAAGGGCCTGTCATACAGACTATGTCTGCAGAAACTGTTTCTGGGAGGGGAAATATTTTTCATTTATATTGTTCTGAATGTGACTGGGATGGAGTTATTTTTCTTCCAAACGGCCTCTATGGTGCTGCAGTTTAGGATTGTAACCAAACCAGCACTGGTAACACACCAATGTCTTAGCTATTGCTGAGCGGTGCTTGTGCAGCATCAAGGCCTTCTGTGTTTCTCACACTGCTCCCCATCTTCAGCAAGTAGGGAGTGAGCAAGAGGCTGGGAGGGGGCACAGCCTTGAGCTGCTAACTCCAGCTGACACAAGGGATACTCCATGCCCCAGTAATATGCTCAGTGATAAAACTGGACACCGGTTGGGCATTTCTCTGCTGGTGGGAGGTGGTGACTGCCTTTGCATCACTTAGGTTTTGGGTTCTTTCCCCTTCACTTATCAAAGTGTATGTATCTCAACCCATGGAAAGTTTTCTTATTCTTACCCTTGTGATTCTCTCCCATACTGCTAAATTGAGTAGGGACTTACCAGCCAAGATCAACCCACTGCACGTATGTGTATATGTATATGAAACTGGCTAGTCACCTGAAATTCAGGCAAGTGATTTCACTATTCCTTTAAGTTTATTGAAGTTCTACTTGTTTTGCTGTTTTTCTGCTTGTTTTTGCTTGTTTGTTTTAGTGACTATCTTAAAACTCACACAGGGGCCATTTAGTTCCTGGAATCCATCACTGATGCATAGAGGTGTCTAGCAGTAGGCTGCTTCTTTAATCAGTTGAAAGAATCCCTGTCTGTCAGATATAGTTAACTTAGATTGTCAGTTGTAAATTGATCAGTGTTAGGTTAATATGGGTACTTGAAATGGAGACATGAAAACAGTTGTATGCTTTGTGCCCTTTTGACAACTTATTGCCTTGAGATATTGAACTCTTGTCTACAAACCACAAAAATTAGTGTGTTGGTGTTTGGCTGCTTCTGTAGTTACGGATGCTGACTTTTTTAGATCATGTTACATACACTGTTTCGTTCTGTGTCAGTTCATTGTTGTGCTGGAATTTGGTTAATTCAGAAATGCTCTTGATAAGCTCTGTGGGTGTAGTCTTAACTTCTCATTATAAATATATGCTTTAGAGAAGAAATGGCAGATGTTTCATGTTCCCTGTAAGTAGTAATTGGTTATAGAACTCTTTGTAGTCTTATTCACATGTATTTTTTTTATGCATTTTGAGTTTGAATAACAATTAATTCATTTCGGCTCTTCCAGATTTTTAGTTTGCTCTCTTTGGCTGCGAATCACGTGCAAGGGAGATACCATAAAACAGTTGAGCAGGAGGCTATCTGCAAATTTCTGACAGCTGTCTCTGACCACAGAGTTGGGTAAATACAGTTATAGTGTAATTTTAGCTTATAAACTTGCCTAAGAGATTGTATTTGTTCATATCAGTGATTAAGTTGATCCTATATCTATGTTCTGTATTTTTTGGAGCACTGCCAAGAGCCCATAGTAAGTATATTAATGTACTATTAATTTTTCAAGAATTATAAACAAAGAGCACGGTCTAGATCTTTCTTTCCTCTCATTTAGCGTAAAGTGTAGTAGAGCCAGGGTCCAATGTCACTTCAGTTCTTTACAGCTCTGTTAAATTTGTGTGCTCCCCTGTTGCATACTCCTTGTTCTGTGCATGTTTATTCTTTATTTGCATCTTTATTTTTGCATTTTTATTTGATGTTAAAATTACGATGCTTTTACTGAATGCCTCTTTTCAACTTGATGCCACCAGGAAGAGCTATGCCCTTTTTTTTCTGCATATGAGTCAAAATTATGTATGAACACCAGTTAAGCTCTGGAAGTTTTGGCAGAGCGTGCTTGTGACTGTGAAGCTTGAAGGTGTCCTTTGTCTGAAATCAGCCCCTGCTTCAGCAACTTCAAAGATCTCTACAGTTTTGTTCCAGAACATGTTGGCTAAGAAGTCCTCAACAAACCATATACTTGCGGCCTTCATCTTGAGTTGCATGGTCTTAGAAAGACAGTTTCTAGAGCCCATAGTCTGTTCTGATGGGTCAGATTGCCCCTGCTCAGCCAGGTCATGCTGAATTTGAAATGACCAAGTTTTGTATCATTAGGCTGATGGTTTGATGGCAGTTTGCAGGGTAGCATTTCACATCAGACAGTACCTCAGTTCGGAAAAAGCCTCACCAGGTTCTTTTGTTAGAATCATAGAGTCATTAATGTCGGAAAATACCTCCATCAAGTCCCAACTCTTGATCAAACACCACCATGTCAGCTAGCACTAAGTGCCACATCCAGTCATTTCTTGAACACTTCCAGGGATGGTGACTCTGCCACCTCCCTGGGCAGCCTCTTCAAATGCCTGACCACCCCTTCAGCAAAGGGTACTTGTCCAGGCCATGAGCAGCCAGTTTCTCCAGGAGAATGCAGTGGGAGACAGTATGGGAGACTTTACTGAAGTCCAGGTAGACAACATCCAGAGCCTTCCCCTCATCCTGAAGTGGATGGTTCATAAAAGGATATCAGGTTGGTCTAGCAGGACCCACCTTTGCTAAACCCATGCTCTCTGAGCCAGACCCCTTGTTTTCATGTACATGCTTTGTGATGGCACTCAAGATGCTCTTTCAGTTTTTGACATGAAGAGGAGGCAGACCATTTCAGGGCCTACAATAAGACAGAGCAAAGTATCTCATAACTCAAATTTTGGCAAAGGATTCACTGTAGCAATAGCAGTAGTCCTTTCTGGATTTTGTATTTGTTCTGTGATTTAATTCTCTTCACTGCAGTTCGTTTGATTGTTGAGAGCTGTTTAGTTATTTCCCCCTGTATGCTTTTATATCTCTTGGTAGAGTGAGGAATCAAAATTGATATTTTATCTTTGGTTAGAAATGTTAAACTGAACCTGCATTTCACAGTTTACTACCTCCTCAGTCTGAACAGTAGTCTTCTGACAACAAGTTTCTTGACTGACTAATTTCCTCTGTCTTTAGTTACAGACATTTGTGTTTTCTTGATAACCTTTTTTGGCTTAACTGGAACCAGAAGGGTAAGAGTTGTGGACTGAATCCAGTTTATAAGAATGTTACCTGATACGAATACACAGTTATCTTCCTTAACCGTACTTCCACATTTTTCAGGCTTTTGTGATGCAACTTCAAGATTCAGTTGGAGTGTTTTGTGACTTAAAATGGCCTTTATGTATGAAATTCATCCCCTTCAGGCTCAATTCAACTTATTAGACAGAAAAACATTTATAGAATTGATAGAATAAATTGTATTCCATGATATTGATGGGATGCTTCTGTCATCAGCAGGTGTGTGCAACTTTAGGTTGCTCCACAGCTTTGTCTGAAGAGCTTTTCTATAGCTTTTTTTTTTTTTTTTTTTTTTTAATTTCCACTGGTTTTAACTCCAGTCTCATTTATTATCTTACAGTTCCTGTTCACTCTTTGATGACATGGAAGTGTTTTTACATGGTCTTGGTCTAGAACACATTAGAGGACTATTGAAGGTAATCTTTTGATGTGTCTGCTGTATGTCAAGTAATCCGTGAAAGCCAAATGCAGCTACTGCATAATAAAAAGTTATATCACTATTAGTATATTAATTCAAGTAAATTTATTAATCAGAAGTTTATATATAAAATGGTAAGTTAAACTACAATGGACTAGATTTAATTTCCTGATAATGTGCATTAGTCACAACATGTGATGTTTCTAAACTAGACAACTCTTTCATTCCTTTTGTTCCTGAAAACTGAAGTAAAATAAGGAAAAACAAATCGAGGGAAAACTGATTTCTTTTGAAATTCTTTTTGATGATAGAAACCCCTTTCTTTTATACAGGAACAAGATCTAGCTTTAAGAGAACTTCTGATCATGAAAAAAGATGACTTAATAAAGGTCAGTTTACTACTTTAAAACTTATTTTTATCTCTTTTTAAAATGTTTTTAATCTCTTCTCTTTATAAATGTCTAACCTTGTAAGAATTCTTTCAGCATGTTCTGCAACTTCTTGAATTTTGATGTGAATACAGAATTTTTATGAAGTGTGTTATCTAACAGATCAGTGAATGATCAGGGCTAAACAGGAAATAGTTCTTGTTTAAATTTTAGTTGTACCATTTTTAGTATTTAGTATGATTTCCCTGAAAGGAAATGAGTGCTTGGATTAGAGTACATAATCCTAAACTACCACTTTAAATGTGGTCCTCCTTTGTGAGGTGGTAATTTTTGTTGGAGAAATGAGAGCTCTCTTACATTAGAGTCTCTTACTTTGTAGAATCTCATATCCTACTCAGGTTTGTAAAACCTTACCAAAAAAAAAAAGATTTTGTTTTTTTCAGTTTACTGCAGCTTGAAAGGTCTTTTGCTGTTATCCAGGATTAAGTGATGTATATTACAAAGCTTCAGTTTTCAGTGGAGATAAAGTGGTTGCTTTTACCTAGTCTTTACTAGATTTTTTTCCTGTGGGGAACAAAAGACTTCCTGTGCTTACAGGAGAATGCTATAATAAATCCGATTATAGGAATCTCCTTGGAACACGGCAAGTACTTCAGGCTTCAGAATTCTGAGCATTCTGTGCCGGGTCTGGGATACCAGAGATGCCCCATAAAAACAGCTGCTTCAAGACTGCTCCCTGCTGCTGATGTACTGCCATGTCCTTAATGTCAGCTTTTTTTCTCCCTATCCTGGTACCAAGGAGCCACATGTTCTAGCAGGTGGAACCAGAGTTTTATTCCTTTAAAGTGGATATCAACAAGGATGCTTTGTTTGAAGTTTTGTCTTGTAACTGAGTATAGTCTAATTGTTCTGACAGAACTCACAAATAGTTCTGTATTCTCAGAGGGTGCGCGTACAGGGAGCTTTGTCAATTAAAAGATTTTTAAGAGTTCATCTAGGCCTAAACTCAAGCTAGTCACTTCTGTTAGGGATAATAAGTGCTTCTACAAATACATCAGTAGCAAAAGAGGGGCAAGGAAAACCTCCATTCTTTGTTGGACATGGGGTGGAACATAGTCACCAAAGATGAGGGAAAGGCTGAGGTACTTAACGCCTTCTTTACCTCAGTTTTCAACAGTAAGACAGGCTGTCCTCAGGACAAGTGGCCTCCAGTTGGTAGACAGAGACAGGAAGCTAAATAGCTCCCCTGTAATCCAGGAGGAAACAGCAACTAGGAGGTCCTAGATCGTTGGAAGTTGGCAAATGTCACACCAATCCACAAAAAGGGCTAGAAGGAGGACCTGGGAAACTCCAGGCCCTTCAGCCTGACCTCAGTGCCTGGCAAGGTTATGGAGCAGATCATCCTGAGTGCAATCACACAGCACTTACAGGATGGACAAGGGATCAGAGCCAGCCAGCACAGGTTTAGGAGGGGCAGGTCCTGTCTGACCAACCTGATCTCCTTTTATCATCAGGTGACCCACCTGGTGGATGAGGTGAAGGCTGTGGATGTGGTCTATCTGGACTTGAGCTAAGCCTTTGACAGCACACTCCTGGAAAAGCTGACAGCCCAAGGCTTGGACAGGGGCATTCTCTGCTGGGTTAGGAACTGGCTGGAGGGCTAGGCCTAGAGAGTGCTGGTGAACGGGGCTGCATCCAGTTAGCAGCTGGTCACCAGCAGTGTCCCCCAGGGATCAGTGTTGGGCCCAGTGCTGTTTAATATCTTTACTGATGATTTAGATGAGGGAATTGAGTACACCATTAGCAAATTTGCAGATGACTCTAAGTTTTAGGGGAATGTCGATCAGCTGGAAGGCAGGAGGGCTCTACAGAGGGACCTGGACAAGTTGGAGAGATGGTCTGATTCCAACAGGATTAGGTTCAACAGGGCCAAGTTCCGAGTCCTGCACTTTGGCCACAACAACCCCCTGCAGCGCTACAGGCTGGGCACAGAGTGGCTGGAGAGCAGCCAGGCAGAAAGGGACCTGGGAGTTTGGATTGACAGGGGGCTGAACATGAGCCAGCAGTGTGCCCAGGTGGCCGAGGAGGCCAATGGCATCCTGGCCTGGATCAGGAACAGTGTGGCCAGCAGGACCAGGACAGCGATCCTTCCCCTGTACTCAGCACTGGTGAGGCCACACCTGGAATGCTGTGTCCAGTTCTGGGTCCCTCAGTTCAGGAAGGATATTGAGGTGCTGGAGCAGGTCCAGAGAAGAGCAACCAGGCTGGTGAAGGGACTTGAGCACAAGTGCTATGAGGAGAGGCTGAGGGACCTGGGGTTGTTTGTCTGAAGAAGAGGAGACTCAGGGGTGACCTCATCACTCTCTACAACTGCCTGAGATGAGGTTGTAGCCAGGTGGGGGTCAGTCTCTTCTCCCAGTCAATCAGCAGTAGGACAAGAGAGCACAGTCTTAAGCTGTTCCAGGGGAGGTTTAGGTTGGATATTAGGAAGAAATTCTTTACAGAGGGAATAATCAGACATTGGAATGACCTACCCTGAGAGGTGGTGGATTCTCTGTCCCTGGAGGTTTTTAAGATGAGGCTGGATGTGGCACTTAGTGCCATAGTCTAGTAACCACAGTAGTGTTGGATCAGTGGTTGGACTTGATGATCTTGGAGGTTTTTTCCAACCTGGTTGATTCTATGATTCTAAATGTTATAAGGCATGTCAGTGTGTTCTGAAGTTACTGATTTTCTGAAGCCTGAGGATCATTGGACTGCATCCTGGTGTGGGACTTGTATGAATCCTAAAGCCCCTATTGACAGGAGTTTTGTTCTTAAAGGAGATACTTGTGGCTTTCGTCTCATCCCTCTGTGAGCTGCTGTGTTGGTCATGATTGCATTAAACTGCAGATTTGACTGAGCATATCTTCATATTCATTGTCTCCTTTGGTGTTGTAGTCATTGCTTGTTTTTGTCCAGGGGACACTGGGGGAAGGCCTTGGATAGAATTGTGGAGTTGAGTGAATGGTTAAGCCTTACAGTTCCTTCTCCAAAGATGTGTAATTTCACTCAATAGCTTCTGTTTCAATGTTTTAACATGTGTGAGGCTCCCTCAAACAAGAAAAAACTGAAAGTTTTGAACAAACTGAAATAGCCACCTGGATCAGCTGCTTCTGCACAGGAAGATAAAAAAATTCCTGTGGGTATCACCTCTTAACTCTGCAACAGCAGAAAACAGTTCCTGGAAAATAAGTCATGCTTTGTGCATGGACATAAATAAATTCGTGAGTCTTCAATTGAGAAGTTAAAAAATTATGTAATGCTCCTGGCTTAGTAGCATTTCATAAGTTATCCTAAATTCTTGATGCAGTCTAGTTTTAGAGCTGTGCTAACAGTTTCTCCCCATGCTGCTGATAGAACAAATCTAATCTGTTCCCTTGTAACTCCGGAGTTGAAAGTTTTTACTGTGATGGCAGACCTTCAGCTAACAGCCAGCTATTTTAAATAGCCTGGATCTTATTACTACAAAGATTAATGATGACCTCTGATGGATGCCTCTGAACCAAGCTGCTTTGTGTCCAGAGAACTGGGGAGAAATCCTGTCACTAACATGATACACTTTCCTCCATCAAACAATATCAGAAAGATATTTTCTCTGTAAATATCTTTATCTGTATTCTACAGCAGAGCCTAAACAATGAGTCTTTCAAGCTGAAATCCTTGCATTCCTTAAGCTTATAAACGGTTCCATACTGAGACAAATCTGTTCAGTATATTGGGATGTGTCTCTTCAACATTTGAAGGGTTTTATCTGATTCTGCACTGCTTGTGACACTCAAATTTATTTATTTTTTTAAGCATCTCTCATTAGATAGCAACAGAAGTGATTTTACTCCTGGATGTATTTAGGAGTTGGTTTCTTTCTCACACCTTATTTAATTTAGAATTAGAGAAGTCAGCACCCTGTTCTGGATTTGAGAATAAATGAAATGTATAATGAAAAGTTGACACATCAAAATTCAAAATGTAATCCAGAAATTTATCATTAGATAATTACCTGGTCTATGTGCTTCCATATCACAGTTCCAGGACTGTCACTCCTCTGCTCCCCCTCCCTGCAAAAAAGCATTTACTATTGACAGAAATGCGTCAGGTTATTAAAATTAGTGGCCACTTGGGCAAGATGGCAAGGATGTAAGAGTTCATGCATAGCCTCACTGGTTTTATCTGAGTGGTATATCATCTTTCAGGTGTTGAGGCAATCTGTTATTCACCTCTTGTATTGTTCATGCTGGAATGTGAGTTTGGGGCTTGGATTTTCAGGAGTTACTTTTTATCTATCTAAATCAAGAATAAAATAGTTGTTCTTTGAGTTGATGTGGCTAAAATTAAAATAAAGAGTGCACAAAGTCTGTTTTACAGATATAAGCCAGTTCTTCTAGAACACTTGTACATTCTTAAATAGATGACCACTTCACCATAATATTCGTGTAATTTGGACTGCGGAGCATCATTGAACCAACACTGACTTAAAAACTTACTTATCTATAAAGAAAGACTTGTCATATTGTGATTGTCCCATGCATTCATTATTGTATGACCAGGTTCTGTGTCACCCTCATGTTCTGTTCAGAAAGGTAAAATATGTCTGCTTTGTGAAATAGTTCGGACTGGTCTATCAAATTCCTGTCTCTAAGTTCCACACCTTTTACCTCGATATGCAGAACTACTGTGGTGGTGAAAGGCTTTATCTGTGGTGACATTTATCACATTCTTTACTTCCTGAACCATATTTTCAAGACATGGTGTCCCTCAATCAGTGATCCATTTGCAGAAGAACAAAGTACAATATCTTCCTGATATGCTGATCAGAAAGCTGCATCCTGATATGCTGGTTTCAGGAAGGAGAAGGTGGAGTCAAAAGCACACCCAATCTTCACAAGAGTTCCTGCTTTAAGCAAGATAGTTCTACTATTTGGGAATAACTACCATTCTGTAAATCAGCTTACACATACACGATAACTGCTGTAATGCTTTGTAAGCCTTAAGAAAATACTGGTTCATATCAGATGGGGCTCCACAAGGCAAATGTGAGAGCTAATGAATTGAGCAAACTTACAGCTTGACATAAGTAAAGCAAGTAATTTCTACGAAGCCCAGACCTTTCTCTCTTAAGGCTACTAGTGATATTTGCTGAAATGATTTCAGTACATTTTGTTTAGGTACCCGTGGTAACCTACTGAAAACTCAAAAGTTCTTGACACCTATACTTAAATTGCCAATAAATCTTGTTGGGATTTTACCTTACTGAAGAGCTTACCTGTCTATACACTTAAGGTTTTAAAATGTTTAAAGACACACTTGTGAGCCCATAGTTATTTGTTATCTGTGAGTGGTGGAGAACCCAGAGGACAGTTTTATGCAGTCATGATGAACACTGGGTGTCACAAACAATAGTCTCAGAATAAAGCAAGCGTTTCTCTAGGCACTATCTCTTTCTTAGAGTTTTGATCTGATGTGTGTTGTCAGCTGTTCATTCAAAATTCTTTCTGCAGTAATTACAGAAATCTGGGATACTCTGAATACTAACATCTTAGAGATTTCTGAGGCTTCAGAAGGGAGCTTCAGGTCCTCAGAAAACGTCACCGAGTCTTGTATATCCTAGCTTTGGAGATTCTGGGATCCTTGCAGTCTCAAATTCCAGAGTGGTCTAGTCCCGCTGAATCCAGGTACTCAGCTGGAAAGTTAGGACAAAGTCATACTTGGAGCTGGCATTATGAGGTTTTTCACTTTTGTGGAGGATAATCTTAGGGCTGCTAACACCAGAAGTCCTGTCAGATGAGCAAGGAAAAGTATTGAGTGTGGCACAAAAGCATTTCCCTTTTAACAAAAGGACTGTTTTTTTTCTTTTAATTTACTTAAATATTCTGCAAGAAAACTCTCAGCCTAGGATTTAAATATGACTTAAAATTTAATCCGAGGTACTTGATGAATAGCACAGCTGACAATGTTTTCTGTCTCAGGGATTACTTGGAGAATTTTAGTTACTAGTGTTGGGTTTTTTGAAGAAAATTGTGCTTTTCTTTAGTTAAAAAGGACCAGTTTCTTTCTGTAAAACTCTCCATTTGATGCTGATTTGATACTTTCTTCTCTTTCTGAGTTAATGCTGTATCGCCATTATGATGATTCGTTATTTTGCTGTCCAAGATAACTCAGATGATTCTGAAATAGATAAACCTGGCATCCTAACAACACAGGGGTACTTATACAAGCTGCTATTAATTTTTTTTAATAAATCCTAAGCAGATTTTCTGAGTATCCTGTGCAATTTCAATTTGGCAGTTTCTCAGCTCTTGTAATTCTGTTCTGCGTCCTTAAGTATTTTTTGTGTTTTTTAGTTTTTTCCTTTGGCACTTACATACATTGTAATTATTGCAATAACTTAAAAGCAACTTCTTTTGGCTCTTAATAATTAGAAGTTCATGTAATAAATGGTACTGTACTATCTAATAAGCATTAAAAGTAAATTGGAATTACTCTTTAAATTTAGATTGGCATTACAAATCCTGGAGATCAAGAGAAACTCCTAGGTGCTATTAACGAGCTGCAAGTGGATGAAAAAAGACTTGAAGACTTCTCTGAAGTTTTGAAGCTGGAATTGAGGTATTAACTATGCATCTGTGGAAATGGAAGTGAAATATTAACTATTTAAGGTGACCACATTATTTTCTGGGGCTCAAAGCTTAAATTCTCACACCTTATCCCATGCATAGCATTCATAGAAGATGCTAGTTAGTGGATTATGAGAGCTGGCGGTAGGTGTGTTTTTTATAAAGAAAATTGGAAGCATATACAAGGTAGGCTCTGTTAGTCTTGCCATCAATTTTTTCTGATTGTAAGGTGCAATAAAAAGATGTGTGGGAGGGAGAGATGCATATCATTTCTGTATAGGCCTTTAATTTTCAGCTGATAAATGAATATGTTGTACATGTGTATCCTAAATCATACATGTTACTTCTGTATAGGTTCAGGACTTTCTCATTTTTCTCTTGCACTGGAAGCAGTTTTAACTGGCTTCTAAAATATCTCATTTTTTATCTTACAAATTAAGCACTTTAGAAATTATTTTCCATATCATAGATTATATGTATCAGTAGATTTATAAGGAAACTTTTTTTTAAGGAAGTGTTACTCCTTCAAATTTACATTTCAACTTGATATTTTTTCCCATTATAGTCTTTAAGCATCAGCTCTCATACCTTTAGTATAGTCTTGTGCAGTACCATGGAAGCCAGGCCTCTGCGCTGAGAGGTACATTGCTCAGCAACATTATTAAACTTAATAAGTTCTCTTAGCACTGCTACAGCACTCCACATCCAGCACAAAAAGAAAAATGAAGGATATACTAGGTACAAAAGGAGTATTAGGATTTCTTAAACCTCTTACCCTTTACATGTAAATATATATTTTTTTCCAGAAGACACACCTCAACTTAAGTTTAGATTCTGTGCTCATACCTTTCCTCTTCTTACTTCCCAGAACTATAGAACAATAGCTACTGAAAATAGGATTAGACAGTAAGGGTTGAGTTCCTCCTTAAGGTGTGTTTATCTCCCTCTTGACTAGTGAGCTTATAGTTGTGCTACTACTCTTTTAGATACTCTTTCCCTCTCCAAATCTCTGGGGAGCACTGTTGTATTATTTGGGTGCTCTGAGGCTAGACTGTCTTAGTTATGTTGTTCGTTGGACCAAAGAATGCGCTTGGGTTCAAGTTCAGTCTGTACATGTCGTCATGTTTTGGAGGCAGCTGAATTGCACCATGACTGTGCATTACTTGAGATAGTTGGGATTGTTCAGCCTGGAGAAGAGAAGGGTCCAGGGAGACCTTAGAGAGGTGTGCAAAGGGGACCTCCAAGACAACCGGAGAAAGACTTTTTACAAGAGCATGTAGCAATAGGACAAGGGGGAATGGCTTCAAACTGATGGAGGGCAGGTTTAGATTAGATATAAGTCTGGTGAGACACTGGAACAAGTTGCCCAGAGAAGCTGTGGATGCCCCTATTCCTGGTTGGGTGTTGCAGGGACACGTTGGATGGGACTTCAAGCAACCTGGTCTAGGGGCAAGGTGTCCCTGCCCGTGGCAGAGGGATTGGAACGAGATGATCTCCAAGATCCCTTCAACCCAAACAAACCATTCTATGATTCTGTGATTTTCCATCAAAACAAGTGGGTGTTTTCAGAAGAAAATCCAGGTGCAAACTTGTACATGTGCTGTAAGACAGAAGAACTGAAGTTCCATCATGCAAAGAGTATAAACCAGTATGATATTGATACACCATAAATAACTTTAACAGCATTTGAGCTGTTCCTATTAAAATAGAGACTTTTAAGGGGACTTTGCTCAGTTTAAGCTTTATGCATTTTTTAATTAAAATGCGTGCTTTTTCTAGATCATTCAGTATTAGTGTTCAGTATATACAAACAGGGCAGCTTAAAAATTTGAACAGAGGGAATAAGTGGAGAAATAAAAAAAATTATCCGTTCACTGCATGTGTGGCCAAATACAATAAAATATCAAAATGGTATTTGGTGCAGTCTCACACACCTATATAGAGGTATACAGTGACGTATTTAATTCCTAGGACAGTGTGGGTTAAGATCATAGGAAGTTCTCAAAACCAGAAAATAATTGATTGATTGAAGATTGAAGTACACAAAATATGACAGCATTTCAATTATGGCAAGCACTGCATAGTTTTCTAGAAAATGGCTTGACATGTATTCTAGGAATCTGACCTTGAGACTAAAATCATAGGCTATGTTTACATGCTATTATATAAAGATTTTACTTCCCACTTGTTCAAAGTCATTCTGTGAGAAGGAAGATCAGTCATTAAGTCATAGAAAAACTAACATAGTAGAAAATGTTGAACTGATTGATTATAAACTCGCAGAGTGTCTAGTGCTGTTTAGACACTGATGTTTGACAGCCATTAATTCTTTTTAAAAGTGATAATTTTTTGGAAAACATTTCTAAATATAAGAACAGATCACTACAGTGGGTATAAAATTATATGAAAATGGGCCAGAAGGGTGTGTTAAAGTATTAAGACCCATGGTATAGTGAAGTAGTATGAAAAGAATAAATGTTTTTCTTTCCTCCTCCCTTATTCAAGCCCTTGACACTCTATATTTGCTGAGAACCCTACCAGAATTCCAAAAAATAATTTCCTTTGTGATGAAACACAGAAGGTGCCATAACTGATCCCAGACATCTAAAAAGTTATCTTTCTAAGTAGAAGGAAATGTCTGTGATTATGGCTTGACTGTAGTAATGTGGGAGAAACTTTGAGACTATCTCCAGATGTTTAGTGTTTGAGTTTTTACTCAAAATACTCAGTTAAGTTACATTGTTCTGAAACAAATAATAGCTTTTTTTGTAAATACATATTAATAGGCTTCCTTACTTTCCCATCTTCATGAAAACCACGAACACTCTTGGTTTTAAACCTCTAGCATACCTACTGATGCATCTAGGTATTTCTGTTTTCAATGTTCAGTACTGTTGCAAATCACAGATGTCCTGACCAGTGGTTGAAACTTTACTCACTAATGATCCTATGCCAAAGTTGAAGGATAGAGTTCTATGACACTCTATGGGCTAAATTCCATCTCTGTTTAGATACTTGTACAGCACTGCCATGTAGCTTAGTTTACTGGTTTGGCAAATTTCATGGGTATCTTTTTGGCCTCAAAAACAAGTAAGATGGTGTGAGCATGTTGCATTTAGGTTTATTAGCAGATTGCCCTAGGGAAGAGAGGAATGTTGGGATCTGAATTAGTTTATTCAGATCCTATTGATCTGCAGAAGAGGAAGTTCTACTTTAGGAACTTGTGTCTCTTGTTTTGGCTCTACCTGTTATTCACCCGAGTGACTCAGAGCTAATGAAAAGTTTCCTACTGGAGATACACACACTTCTCAGCGGTTTTTCAGAGTTTGAGAGCTCACTATGTAAAAACAATTGGATGATCTTCCTTGCCCTCTTTACCTCTTCCTGGTCAATAGCAACAAATTTCTGGCCAGCACTATGACTTACAGCTAAAATTCTCTGACACTTCCAGTGATGTTGAGTCCGTGTCACATGGAAGCTCTAGAATCCTACTGTTGAAATTAATCCCTTTTCTCCACTCTTTAAAAATTAGTTTGATCAATATCTCCAGAGTTGTCTTCCTGTTTGTATTTGAGCACCAAGTATAAATTTCTTCCAAATAGGTAACATCAGATATTTTAGCCTTTGAGGTATATGTTTCCAGATCTAAGGGCCAAGCCAGTGTTACCGAATTGTTATTCCACTGTGCTGGGGACTGAACGACTCTAAACCTATTTATTTCAGTCGTAGCTCTGAAAGTAGAAAGCAGCTTTTTTTCCTCCCATATCTGCCTCAAAAATGTAAGCTGCAGGTCAGAGATATTGCTATGTAGCATAAAATTGACTACAAATTCTCTCTTTTTGGTGTTGCAAGGCTTTGATTTGTGCATACACACAGAGGAAAATAGAGTGTTGCAGTTGTTGTGCATAATGAGTTACAAAATTACTCAGGCAGCAGGTAACGAAATGTTGCAATTGATAATATAGGCTTGATGAGACTGAGAAGTGCAGGTTAATAGAATGTTTCTGAAAAGCTTTTGGGTGACACTTTTTCAGCTTTTAGTGTGTCTTACTAGCTGAATATTCCGAGTAACCTAATGATTTGTAGTCCTTCCAAAAAAAAAAAAAAGGGTAAGGGAGTTAAAAAAAGGATAAACAAGGAAAAAAAATTTGCTAAGGTGTTAAATGTAGCCTTTAACTACTCACTGTTAAAATTACATTGGGGGGTTTTGTATGTAATGAAACTGCATTTCTGACTCATTAGCCAGTGTTGGAAATGCATAGGTAATATTTGGCTTGCAAAAAGTTGCAGGATTTTGACAAATAACAAAATACTGCTTTATTTTTGTAGTGAAGATGAATTCTGCAAGTTTCTTCAGAAGCTGAATAAAGAATGTAATAGGCTGATCATTCCTGTGCAGAACATGAATAACCATTTCCTCAAAAATTCTCACAAGGTATTAAACCAAAGAAGAAAAGATTGATTTAGAGTCTGTTATTCTATCTTGTAAAATGAAACCTATGAATACTTATCAAGTGTCTTGATTATTATATAGCTATATAGAGCTCTCCAGTGCTCTTTCTGTAAAGGACACTTTAAAAAAATAATTTATTTCAAAGATTTAAGCTACCCAATTAAAGGAGATAGATTTATTTCTTTATGTTTATCCTGATAGGGGAGATAATGTGACAAAAGTTTCCAAGAAAGGCTGCTAGAGATGGTAGATAATGTTGTGCATAAATCATGCAATTAAAACCCAGCTTAAATGCAGTTATAAACTTTTCCTGGCACTATCTTTTATGGTACATTAACTGAAGAATATTAAACTATAATCTAAAGTTATGTGATTATGGCAAATAACTGTAACTATTAACAGATGGTACTGCAGTGGGCACCAACTGAAACTTACATCGAACTCTGCAAAGATTTGGTTTGCAGTGTTAAAAAGTTGGGAGAAGAAGTTGCCAAACTGAAGGACCTGGTGGTGGAGGTGAGTGTGTGCGAGTGAGGCTGTTAAATGCACAGGTTTCTGATGCAGCCTGAAATGTGACACCATCAGGGACATGTTTCATACACTGGTCTGCCACAGGCTCTTTATCCTTAGCTTGGGCATTGCATCCACCTTTCCCCAGACAGAAAGAGAAATAATGTAGAATAATCCACAGCAGTGTGGAGAGCCTCCAAAGGAAGGCACAGTCTACCTTTTTCTTTCTACCTCAGGAAAGAATAAAGTGGAATGTATCCCTGCACTCTTGGACAACCATTGCGGCATAAACGCTACGCTGAATAGTGACACTCTTTTTAATTAAGGAATCTTTTGTTTGGAATTATTGACTCACAAGGAAGATACTAAGGTTTTATGGATTGAATGGGAGGCATTCCAGATAACTCTGTGGAGTGACAAAAGAAGAGGGTGGGAGAGGTCAAGGCTAGATGTTAGCACCACATCAGTCATTCTCAAACCAACACAGTGACACGCTCTTGTCAGATGGGGTCATTTTAAGTAATAGGCCAGTAAAAGGAACGGCCGCTGGGGTAGAGTAAATGGAGCATCAGTGTCAGAAAGGAATCTGTTGCTGAACGAAGCCATGTGGAACTCAGACCTTGAGTATAATGCTACTAATGCAATTTCCTGTAGTTTAAGTAAATTTAATGTAATATAACAGCCTTCTCTCAATAAATCACTTAACACCAAATATATTAAGAGGGAGAGATTGTGGCAAAAAACTTATTAGCCATTTGTTCCATTTTTTGCCTGTGCAGTAATCAATTGCATATATATTTGCCTCCTGTATGTGCAGGCCAGTTATAAGAGCTGGGAGAGATCTGAGTTAGGTGCCACTTGACTTCGCTCTTATCTGTACTTAAGGTTTTATAGTTGTCAAGATGAAGCATAGTGTCTTTGTATCCAGTGAAACAGCCTTCTAATTGCTTAAAAAAAAAAGGTTTTGGTTTTTAAAATCCTATTATGTGTTATGAATTTCAGTTATGAAGACTTGAATACAAAACATTTTTGTAATACTTAATTTATGATGGAGCACTTTAGAATGTAGAGCACCCAAATGTTTATTATGAAAAGTGCAAATTTAAGTGAAACAGTTGAGCTGCTTACATAAAATGTTTGTATAAATTCCCCTAAAGTCTTCAGTACTGTTTGCTAAGCTTAGTAATTACAAGACTTTGTCAGCAGTACATGTCTGTAGCATATAATTTTTGAAAGGGCAGTAAATGAGATGGCCTTCTAAGCATTATGAAATAAGGCAGGAAATCAGAACCTAACCCACCTGCCCTTCATGACAAGGCTCTACTCAGCTTCAGCATGTAAGGCTCCCTTTAATTTCAACAGGCACTTGTAAGGCTCCCTTTAATTTCAACAAAGGCTAATGTGTTACAAATTTAACTTGCTTTTTTAATAAGCAGTTGTTTTAGTAACTACATGGCAAAAGTTCTGGTTAAAACATTTGACAGTTGGAGTTCAGTTGGTTTGTTATTAGGTTTTTGTAGCATCTATTAGCCGTGTTTTACTCCTGAGTAATTAAGTTTGTAAATGAAAAGTTTGGTTTTCAAATATATATTACAGCATGATTGAGTATTAGATAAGATAAAGGTTTATACACTCATCTATTTCAGTTGAAGTAGGACAGAGACAGAAAGAAATAATATCAATCCTAGATGCATGTGAATTCTTAGGACTGGGTAATTTATAACCCACTTAATAAAATACTTAATAAACTTTCACACTAACTCTTTTTTTGTTGTGCTTTTTATATGAACTTAACATCTGCTTCAGCATGAACAGAAGAATGAACCCAACCAAGTGAAACTTCCAAAAAAAGCAGCCACCTTGGAAAAAAGATTAGTTAAAATGGGAGGGGTGACATTGCTTGGATTTGGTTTTTTCTTCTTTATAATTAAATTAGTGGTAAAGAAAACCTGAATTTAAGTTTGGTGCTGTTTCTCATCATATCTGTTGTAGTATCAAGTATGTACTTTGATCTTGAAATAAAGTTATTAAAAATTGAAGCTGTTATTTAACAGTATCTTGTGGTTTTATTTTGAAAATTATTTTCTGTATACAATAGAAGTGTAAAATCCTGTCGAAGCTGCTTTTATTTTCTGGCTTAAGGCTGTGATTATTGCTTACTAATTAGTAGTTTCTTCTTTTTTTTTTTTTTTTTTCCCCCTCCATTTTTTACCTGTCAGAGGTGAACATAAGCAAATTCGTCTGATTGTACCACATGTTTGTTTTTAAAAATATAATGCAGATGTGTTTTGGGGGTTGGGAGATTTAAAATATTTTAAGTATCATTCACAATCAAGAGGACTATGAAGATCTTTTTACACATTGCCTAAAAAGTAATTTTCCACTGAACTATGGTAATTCAAATTATACCTGAAATCTGTTTCCTTAGCGATTACTCACTTCTATTAAGAGTTTCATCATTTCTATTAAAAGGATTATAACAGTCCTTTGCTGTAAGAATGCAGGCAGCTTAGAAGGCAAAGCAGCATATTTTTTCTTAGTCTGGTCTTTCACTACAATTTTTTTCTTAATATTTTGTCCACTTCAAAAGGTGTTTTTAATCCCAGAGTGAAGCATTAATAACTGGTTTTGATCTGCTTACCAAAACAGCTACGATGAAAAAAGGGGAATTGGTGTAAGTAAATTCAAATCAGTTATGGTTTTGCAGGTTTTAGTAAACATTTTTAAAAATGCAGAATATTTTGGACGGGACATGCTTCAATCAAAATGAAACAAAAGGAATATAAAAAAAACATAAACCTGGATGGGTGTGTTACACTTTAGGTCTCTCAGTTTTCAGAAATGCTGTGTGGAGTCTTAATCTTCAGTATTCCCTCCAGAGACCACTAAGGAGAAGATAAAAACTTGAGTTCTATTCCAGTTGCTGTTACTGCAGTTCTGTTTTCCTCAGAGAACTGCACTGGGTGTTAGTATGTTTCGTTGTTACTGCAGTTGTTTTACCTCCTTTCCTCACAGGCTTCTTCAATGCAAGGAAATTCCCACAGAGTGATGAGGCTAGAGGAAAAAAGAACATAAGTTAGGATTCCTTTTTCTGTTCTGCTCCCCATTTTGGGTTAGAGGGGATAAGCTGTATTCACCACCACCATCTACCAGCAGAAGTGGGAGTGAACGTACTATCAGCTTGAACAAACGAAGTATAGAAAAGGAAATGTTTGTAAAATAGTCCTCTGTTTCTTCATAATACCTTGGAAATAATCCTAAACTAACAAGACATGTATTGTGAAAGGAAGAACCTTTTATATAGACACCACTCTTTCTCTGATTAGCTCAAAATACAGTTCTAATGCAGTTGCCCAGTGCTGGGATGGCTCGCAGGTATTACTAGAACTTTGACAGCTTATGTCTTTTGGGTGTTTCTGATGCATGAAGTTGTGAGGTTTTGGGGGTGTTTGATAGTGGAGGAAGAGTAGACAGGTATGTTGTTCAGACTATGTTTCCAACGTGTACTTTGTATTAGTTAAGAGGAATTATTTCCACCACTAGTAAGGTTTCTGTGATACTGCACTTGAGGAGATTCTAATACTTAGCTCTTACTTCTCCACTTCAGTGACAGTTAATATTAACAAAGCCAGTTCAAAGGAGACTGAAAAAAGCTTCCATTTCAAGAGGTGTGTTTTGTGCCACTAGTAGATCTTTATATTTGAGTGTATATCGACAGTAAAAATGTAAATTATTTCTTTGCATGAATTTGAAGTAAAGATCTGGTCATATGGAGGCCTTTTGAGCTAAACTTGGAGGTCTTGCCATTGAACAGAAAATCTGCTCTGGAAAAGTTTGATCAGTGTTTAACTACATCATTATGTCTTTGGTGTAAAATACTTATGAGGAAAAAAATAATGTGTGATAGTTTCTGATAATTATTTTCTACTTTGAGAGTTGCAATAAAATATTCTTTGCAGGAATGAGTCAGAGGTCTGAACTCGAGGAGGTGACCTCCCAAACACATTTGGAAGAAGCTGGTCCTTTTCAGTTATCTTACAGATCACCTGTTTTGGATGCTTATGACCCTGATTGCAAACACACGCGAACATCATTTGGGTTAAACACAGGCTTTGTGCCAGCTGCATTCTTGGCATCGTGCACTGTTCAAGAATAGTGTTCAAAATGACATAAACCACTCACGGGAAGTAGAGTCTTGGAGTAACCAATTTAAGTTGTATTTGTTAATTATCGGTCAGGAACTGTGTTGCATGAAGAGGACACGATAAGAGCTGAATGAACAAAAATTGTTTTGACCTACCATATATTAAAAAAGGATTAAAATTTTGTTTACTTCCTTGGATTCCAGACTCGGGCTTAAAACAATGAGTTTCAAGATTCTTTACTCACTTTCATGTTGTTGCAGTGCCTCTTTCAAATTCTCTGACAAGATATCACAATATGGTGGTGATAGGACAGGGAGCAAAGAAAAAGATTCCTTCAACATCTGGCCCTGAGCTACACTGTCAAAATTCTAACCCCCACCAGCACTAAGGGAGCCTTCAGATGAAAATGTCCCTGCTGAGAGGCCTCCTTCTGTAAGTCATCAAATTGAAGTCATTATCCCAGAAGAGGAAGAATACAATGATTTGCACATCTATGAGGGGATTGGAGAATGCTAAAGAGCTTTGCATGTATTAAGCAGGTAAGCTGCTATTGTTCTCCTCTTACAGTAGTGCAAATTGAGGTGTGGAGGATTGAGTGAATTGGACCTGGAGCCAAGTCCTGTGGATACCTAGTTGTTTAAAGATGCAGCGAGGTTCCTACTTGCAATGTCATTGGATACCTAACTTGTCTTGATATGGATGGTTATTCATACAATGGCCTTTTCTGAATCTTTAAACTGTTATGTAAAATTAAGGCCTTGGGTCATCCTGTGAAGATCTGAAGAACCTAAAGAATTTTTTTTTCTAATTCTCCTGTCCAAGATACTCTGTGATTTGTATGTGTTATCTCTCTTCCTGTGCTCCTATTGTTTAAATTTGACTTGTGGAGTACATAGCCTGTCAAAAGGCATTACCCAGTTATTCCTGTTGGCTACCAATTGCAAGTAATAAAGAGTAGTTTGGGGTATGTGTAATTCTTAAATTGAGAGTGATTTTTTTTTTTAATCACATTCTCCATTGACTTAAGCACGTTTGGTTTTTCTTCTTTTTTTTTTTTTATCCAAGTGCTTTGTTGAGGACAAGACTAAAAATGTGCAGTTTATTATTTTTCCTCTTGTCATCTTTGAACCACCTCAGGTGTTCCCCTAAGCTGTCACTTGCTCATAAGTGTGAGTAGGTGTTTGCTTACATTTGCCTTCTCTGTTCCAGCAGTTCTGCAAAAGCTACAGGTTGTCTTTCCCAAATAAAGCTGCTGTGTCAATAATAAAGTACTACAAATGTCACTTAGGATCTTTAGGTACCAATAAAAAGCCTTGAAGGTCTAAAAAGTATCATAACTGCAGACTTCTGCTTTTACAGGCATGTACTGTCATTTCTTTGTTCTGGAGGCACGATGGAAGTGTATATTTGAAAATTTACATTTCCCTGTTCTAGAAATAGGAATTTCCAGGTAATGGGGCTCTGAATTTATAAGCAGTGAGATATGAAAAGGAGTATTACTGACGTAAATCAGTAATGTGATGTGTATTCTTAACAGATTTAATAGCAGTTAAATTACTTCAAGCTTTTATCCTGATTCAAGTTGTGGTTTCATAGTCCCTGGAACTGGGACTTACAGGGATCCCTCTGAATAAGGATTTTCACTTATTTCAAGCTATGCTACTAGTAGTGATATATATGGGAAGATATTCTACTTAAGGGTTTGGTAGGGTTTTTTCTTACTAATTTTTCTCAAATGATCCATGCCTTCAGCTTTCCTGAAAAAACAGTCTTTATTCAAATGTAGAAATACAGGTTTAGCTACATTATTTTCACTATTGTATTGAAAAATCTCAGCCTGATTTCATAAGGTATGCAGAGAACTGGATTTTCAGTGTTCTGGCTACTCCACTGTCACCTGTGTTGCACCTGTATGGCATGATTTCATAACTAGATGAGAAACTGTGTGCACATAATACTTGTTGAAGGCTCAGCTTTTTAGATCCAGTCTGTGCTTGCAGCAAGAGAGGTCGGCAGCCTCTCCAGGACTGCATCAGGAAACAGCACACCCTCTCATGAGACAGTCCTCCCTGAACTTCTCCAACATGAGTCCTCACAGGCTGCAGTTCTTCACAAACTGCTCCAGCCTGGATCCCTCCCATGGGTACAGTCGTTGAGGAACAGACTGTTTCAATGTGGGTCTCCTACACGTCCCAAGTTCCACCACGAGCCTGCTCCAGCATGGACTTCCCACTGGGTCACAGCATTCTTCAAGTATCTACCTGTTCTGGTGTGGGGTCCTCCATGGGATGCAGGTGTATTCCTGCTCCACCATGGACCTTCTTGGGCTGCAGGGACACAGCTGCCTCGCCTTAGTCTGCACCATGGTCTGCATGGGAATGAATCTGCTCCAACACCTGGAGTACCTCCTCCTTGTTCACTTATCTGGGTATCTGCCCAACTGTTCCTCTCACATAGTCTAACTCTCTTTGGCTGCAATTGCTGTTGCACAGAGATTTTTCCTCCACTACTAATAAATTATCCCAGAGGTGCTGGTACCGTCACTGATGGGCTCGGCCTTGGCCAGTGGCAGATCTGTCTTGGAGCCAGCTGGCGTTATCTCTGTCACATCTATGGGAAGCCTCTGGCATTTTCTCACAGAAGCCACCCTTGTAGCATCTCTACTACCTAAACCTGACCATGCGAACCCAGTATGGTTACCCAGTCCCCCTTCCAACCTTGCCTGTTCATCGTTGTGTATGAGAGTGGTTGATAGAAATAATAGATCCAAGGTGAATTTGTGTAGGACCAGCACAAAATAGGGCTTGGAGAAGGAATATGAACAGCAATAAAGCTGGAATGCAGATGTGGTAAATGGATTATGGAGAAGAAAAGGACATAATTGATGAGTTGCTGGTGCAGCTGTTGCAGGTAAAGGAGCTCCAGTTAGTACAGAAGAGTATCTCAGAAATTCTAACGGGTGAGCTTTTTATTGCAAGCCTGAGAAGGCTTTTAGCAGCAAGGACTGTAGCCTCTGCTTGTAGGGGTCCAAACTACTGCTGGAATTTGTTGTCTTCTCTCTGGTGTTTCTCTGCCCTAGTAATTGATCAAAGGTGTATCGAAAACTTAAGAAATAAGTTGGCCAGCAGCTAAAAACTGGAGTGTGTTTTTACACACTGGTAATACTTTATCAAATAGATATTGAGTGCTCATCTGTTGCTTTTAGGAGTTAGTAGGAGCTGTGGTTGCCTCTGGGCAAGTAGTACTGCTGGAGAAGCATTAATATGCTCCAAGCTTTAATTGCTCTTACTTCAAAGTCTTTGCAGCTTTTGGCATTGGAGTGTGTGGATGGGTGTTGGGTATTGATTTCTGGGGCTTGTTTGGGTTTTGGAGTATTTCTTTAAATTAATACATGGGTGATTGTTACCACCTCAAAAGTTGATTTAATTCTACCTTTTTCTTTCTGAAGGGGAGTATGCTTACCTCTGGTTCTGTGTCTGATTTCAAG
This sequence comes from Pyrocephalus nanus, assembly GCA_038380795.1. Lineage (NCBI taxonomy): Eukaryota > Metazoa > Chordata > Aves > Passeriformes > Tyrannidae > Pyrocephalus > Pyrocephalus nanus. Next base: position 3,294,564 of record CM076262.1, on the reverse strand, counting down.
AAGTTGTACCAAGAAACAGAGGAGACTGATGTCTCCTCTGCACACAGCCATGGCTGTAATATGCTGCCTGAAGAATAGCTGGGAAAGGATGCTTCCTAGCTTGCTTTTCCAGGATTTTCACCTGGAGTTGACAACTGAATTCATCCTTTAGGAAAAAGAGCTGTGTAGTCCCCAGCTCTCTTAGCAACCTTCGGCATTTGTCTTTGTTTCAGCCAACGAGGGCTCTCTTGGAACTAGGGCATCTCTAGCTTGGTAATGATAGTTCGTTGTTTGAAATATTTGTTACCCTGCATTTGCCTTAGGAGATGATACTACGTGAAAAAGTTCTTAAATCACTTGTTGAATTTGCTTCCAGATCCGGCTGCCTCGTCCCGCTCCCGGGCAGGGGAGGCCGGTGGCCGCTCGGAGCTGGGAAGCGCTGCGGCGGCAGCGGGTTCTCCCGTCCCAGACTTCAAGCTCCGCGATCGGCGTGCAGCCCGTGCCCCCGAGGGAGCCCACGGGCCGGGGGTCCCCGCGGTACGGGGTAGGCAGGGAGGCCCGGGACGGAGCCGGTGCCCGCGGAGGAGCCGGCCCGGCAGTGCGGGGCCCGGGGTGAGGGGAGCGGCCGGGCGCTCTCACACCCCGCACCGGGGCTGCTCTGGTTCTCCGCTTCTCCCTTCGCACCGCATCGCGGTTCCGTTCCGTGCTCGGAGTTCGCGAGCGCGCGTACCGAGCCTGAAGTGCTGTCGTGCCGAACCCCGAGAGGTGCCAAGCCCTGCCGGTCTGTAACAGCCGCCCGGGGCCGCCGCCGGCTCCGCAGCAGGTCGTGTAGCATCTGCTGGCGGGTTTGAACTCACTGTCTGCTCTTAGTGTTATTGGAAAGCAACTGGCTCCTCGGGATTCCTTGCCTAATCAGAGGTGTTACCTCCTCCTCTTCCCCCAGTGTCTCTTGACATCATTTCATCCATCAGACTTTCAGAGGAAAAAAAACACCAACCAAAGCAGAACCCACCCAGTCCGAGAGCAGCCCACACCAGCCCCTCAGTTTTGCCGTGACTGCAGGGAAGAGCTGGATCAGGGCAAAGATGAAGGATGGGAGCGGGGCTGAACTCCATGTCCTGAAGGGTTTGGTGCAGGGCGAACCGAGAGGAATCCAGAGCGATGCACCGACCGGCATCTCCCGTACCCCGGGAAGGGATCAGTAAGGCCAGGGGCCGCGTGTGGGGATGCGAAGGCGCTTGACCCATGGGAAAGAAGTAGCCCTCGAGGTGCGTTTGCCCCTGCTCGTACTTGTTTCTCCATGGGATTTCTTCTGCCCCCCGCGACTGACCTGATGTGGACCGAAGCGTTTCTAACATGAACTTTCTCCCTGGTATCTGGTGGTCTCTTCCCTTGGTCTTGATCTGGGCGACCCCACCAGTCACCTCTTCATGGTGGTAAGCTGTGCAATTCCAGGAATTTTTATTTGCTCTTGGGGAAGGTGGGGTCGGATTAATTGTGAATTGGGGGGGAAGGGGGGGGAGGAGGGAGGGGGGGAAGCCTCTCCCTCTCAGGCTCTGACAAGCGGAGCTCGCTGCTGCCAGCTGCTCCGGTCCACAAAGTCCGGCTTTAAAGAGAGCGGGATTAGACGGTCCCGGCATCTCCTTCCACACCCCCTCCCTGCACCCCGACCTCCTCCTCCGCATAAGCACAGCGCAGCACCGGGGGCTGCGCGGGACTTTCGACAGGGCTGCGGGTGCGGGGGGACCCGGCGGGGGCAGCGGGCACCGCCCGGGCGGCGGGGCCGCCGAGGGAGCGGGAGGAAGGCAGGGAGGCGGGCGGGGAACACGCCCGAGGGGCGCGGGTGAAGCGCTGCTCCTGGCAGCCGGCCCTCCGCGCCCCGGCGGTGCTGGGAATTGGCTACAGCAGCGCTATTTTTTTAATTATTAATTTATTTATTCCTTCTTCCTCGCCCTCCCTAGTCCCTCCCTCCTGCACAGTTCCTCGCTAAACTGCAAGGGCACAGGGCTGAGAGCCCTGCGGGCCCAGCTTCAAGTGTCGGTAGCTTGCTGCACAACGGGTTTGAATGAAAACACACACTGCTCCTCAAACTGGGGACCCCAGCCAAGGCTAGCCTGAAAAGTCTTGGTATAGGAGAGGAGTTAAACCCCTTCTTGTAAACCTGGGGAACACATTTAACCTTGACACCGGCTGACACGGGATCAAAGCCTGATTTATCAGACTGAGCATGTTTCAGTAAAATGACTATCTGTGTCCTTAGCAGTATAAATGTTATTTATTGCGATGTCTTTTTGTCATGGTGTCTTCTAACTGCCACTTAAATATATATATATTTGGAAGTCACGGCTTTAACGATTTTATGGTCGTATAAAATAATGAAAATGCAAGAAAATGAAATTTTCTTCTGTTTGATCCCTTCAAAAGACACCTACAAAAGTTTGGGTTTTATGAAAGGTACCTTTCGAAACGTTTCAGGACTAATAGAGACCATCTGGATACAGATGATGTAATTTAATTTTTGTCAAGGTTTTTTTTTTTTTTTTTTTTTTTAAGTACTGCACGAAGCTGCAACAGCGGGGCTTGGGGTTCTCCTGAATGCTTCACGTTATTAAAAAAACACAGCATCAGTGACTAATGGTAAAGGATTTCCACCAGAAAGGCAGAGGTAGCTGAGCTCTGGACTCGCCTGAGGAAGGCTCCGGGGCGCTGAGGACCCTCCTTCCCCTGGAGTCGGTGCCCAGGGATGGCCGCGGGCCCCCGGCGCTGCCCTGCCCCTTCCCTCCCGCAGGTACATGGGCGCCGTGGGCTCGTCGCGGGTGATGTGCGACAACGTGCCGGGGCTGGTGAGCCGGCAGCGGCAGCTGTGCCGGCGGCACCCCGAGGCCATGCTCTCCATCGGCCGCGGCGTGGCCGCCTGGACGGCGGAGTGCCAGCACCAGTTCCGCAGGCACCGCTGGGACTGCAACGCCCTGGAGCGAGGGCAGCGCCTCCTCGGCCGCGTCCTGCTGCGCAGTGAGTCCCGGGGCCGGGGCCGGGGCCGGGAGGGGCGCGGAGCCCCCACGCCTACGGGCTGAGAGTAAACGGGGCTTTAGAGGGTCGGCGTGAGGGTACAAGGGTTCCACACAAGGGTACCAAGGGCTGGCGCTGTCCGGGCAGCGATGGGGAACAACGGGAAGCGGTGGCCATCCCCCTGTTATCCTTGTTCTTAGCAACGATGAAGCTTCATTTTCATTTCAGGAGGAAGGGAAGGGGACACCTGAAAGAACGGCATAACGCGAAGTGCTGCACTGCTTTGAAACGTGTATCAAAGACGAGGGAGTTGGGGGGGAATGTTGACACATTAAGGGCTGGCTCTGCAGTTCCCAACTTCTTCTTGGTGCATAATGGACCACAAATTGAAGGCTACAGGGAAACCGATGTGGCAGAATAGTGATCAGGACAGAGAACTTTCCATCACAGCCCAAACTCGGGATACCAGTACTGGGAGGGGGGCGGACTGAAAGGGGCAGCTCATGTGCCAACAGGAGCCCAGTGCGTTGGGATGGCAGATGACAACCCCTTCTGCAGGCCGGTTCCTGCTGGAGCATTTTGCCTGGAAAGCACAGCAGCAGGGTACAATCCCTCCAGGGATGTGAGGCTGGGACCTGCTTCCCACTTTGAGGGAGGATGGTTAAGCAGGGGGGGTGTTGTCATCTGAATGTTGGGCTGAGGCATCTAGTGAGTCTTCAAAGCCTCTTATGTGGTCCTTTTGACTCAAAGAAATGGCTGAGATCTGTTACTGTGACAGAATTTCCTTACCTGAGTGATAAATGTGCTGAGATTCTTGGAAACTGTGGCTTTTTTCATCAAATGCCAGAGCTGTGGTGCACAACCAGTGGGGCTGACCCTGAACTGGCACTTGAGTCCCTGGGATGTCCCCAGCACCATTCAAGACAGCCTCTCCAGGTTGTGAGCAGCATGCTGCCTGCAAGCAGAGGAAGAGGAAAGTCCCCAGGGGCCACTGCCCTACTGGTGGGGATGGAGAGGAGGATGGGAGACACTGGACATGCTGACCCAGGCAATGGGATTTCATCCACAGCCCATCATTTGGTGCCAGGTTCTGCTGCTGGTGAGCAGTTGGTTCCTGTAACCAGCTTCGTGTTCCCTTAGCAATTATTTGTGAGTAACCAGTAACCTCACCCACAGGATGAAGTACTCTGTGAGGTTTGTCTGTTATTCAGGAAAAACATGTTTGGCAGAACATGGTCTAATTCTGATGAGGCTGCTTAATAAAAAAAGTAAAAATGCAGTTTTTCCTAAAGAGAAGTTTTCACTGCTGGCTCATGTGAGAGAATGGCAGCACATCAGGCTTCTGAGCTCTAGACTGAGCCTGATCAGGCTGTGATTGCCATGGAAATGTAGCTTGATAGTGCTCTAATAAAATTAAATGGTTTGGATTATTTAAATAAATTCAAATGAAACATTTATCTTCTAACGACACCAAGTGTTTAATTAACACTTTAATTAATTAAATTTGTTTTTTAATTAACACTTTACAAAGTTTTGATATCTCTGAATAACCTGTCTCAGAAACAAGTCTTCAAAGGAGCATGATTTGTAACAAGTCATGGTATCTTCTGCCTGATTTTGAAGGCAGTGTAGGAAAGGCATGGTTTGTCCAGGCCTTTTGAAAACTTTTAGTTGCCATTTGCTGAAGGTTTGCACAGCACAGGGAAGTTCAGGGCCCATTCCTATTTGAAACATTTAGATGCTACTGGAATTGAAATACTAAATAATAAGTTATATGGTGTAACGCTGCCTCTACAATAAAAAATAGATAACATTTGTCTTTGGGGTCCTACTTTACTGTGCTAATATTATTTAAGGCTTACAAGTTCTTCAAACAGGTCTTTCTCACTGCTAGTGGTCTTAGATACTGCACAAAAATCTATTTCTCCTTCTATGCTAGAAAACTCAAAAAGTAGGAAAATATGCCATTACCATAAATAGATTTGTGCCAGTATAATATAGCTCTGCGTTGTAAAGTACTATATCTTGAAAACAGTTATTACCTTGAAAAATATACTGAATAGCCTATGAGAAGGCATAGTCTAGAAATGTCTTTGGTATAATAAAGTATCTTGGTTAGGAGAAGGGAAAGTTGCCAGAGCAGCTGGCATGAAGAAGTCACAGCTGCCAGGCCAAATCCTGCCTCAAGCATGACACAAGCAGTGCCATTGATTTAATGGAACTTGTTTGTGTCAGTTATGGTTATGGGCTTGGTTCTAGGCAGAAAACCTAATTTTAGCTTATTTTCAGGAAATAACACAAAGTTTTCTCCCTACCACCTTTGAAGCAAGAAAGTCTATTTTGAGTGCTTTGGAAGAGGAAAATCTATTTTCAAGAGTTATTTGCAGTATTTTGCAATGTACATGTTGTTTTAGTGTCCCTACTTAATAATTTCTTAATCTTATCTCTCAAATCGCCCTTCATATATTTTTATAAATCGGTGAAACATGATAGGAATACCAGCTGTCCTATTCACATATCTGTACAGAACAACTGATCCATGAAAGTATATTAATCAATATCAGAAGCAAATGTTTAATATTTTCCAACTCTAACACTATATTGATGAGCTTTTACCAGGGAGGGGTCCTAGTTTAAGCCATGACTAATTCTGGCTCCAGGGAATGTGTATTTGTGTGATTTCAGCCTAGTTTTATCTTTTGCTCTGCAAAAAAGTCCAGGCTAACTCTCTGGGCAGCCACTCAAACTAGCTACACCAGTGATTTTTAAAGTGACTTTTTTTATTTCAGGTAGTCGGGAATCTGCTTTTGTGCATGCCATCTCCTCCGCTGGAGTAGTTTTTGCCATCACCAGGGCATGTAGCCAAGGGGAGCTGAAATCTTGCTCCTGCGATCCCAAGAAGAAAGGCTCTGCCAAGGACAGCAAGGGCCATTTTGACTGGGGTGGTTGCAGCGATAACATTGACTATGGCATTAAATTTGCCAGAGCCTTTGTGGATGCCAAAGAACGGAAAGGAAAAGATGCAAGGGCACTGATGAACCTTCACAACAACAGAGCTGGAAGGAAGGTGGGTGTCCATCCAACAGATAGATGGTCTTGGAGAACTCTTATGTGTCTGGGGCAGGTAATGGTTAGCTCTTGCTGTCTGGTCTCAGCAGTTAGGAAGAAATATAGGATGAGCAGAAACTTGAGCTGCTGTTTCTATCTCCCTTGAAGGGAGATATCTCCCTTTGTCAGTGTGTGACAAAGTCAAATAGACTGAATTCAACTGATTAATAGTCAGAGTCAGTTCAGTGGCTCCTTGTGTGGGAAGTTAAGCAGGAGTCCAAGTCATTGCAGGATCGGTTCGGATGGAAGTTTCATTTTGAGCTTAATTCTTATATAAGGCAAAGTTCTACTTTTGGTTAATAAAGAACAGAAATTCCTGAAGACCACACTGAAGAACAGGCTTGACTTTAAAGAGCAAATTTAAAATAACACTAAAGGAAAAAAAAATCATGTCTGTATGTATATGGTAAACCTGCTTACAAAGTGAGCAGAGATAAATGGCAATTGCTTTACTTTTTAAGAAAACAAATCCAAACTACATGTCCCTCCAAAAGGTGTTGGCCTTGGGCCATGACCTCCCCTAAACAAATGCCTTTTCTAAACACTGTGTGAGAATATCACTCCTGAATTTCAACAGAAAGTCTTTGGGTGAATAGAAGGAGTAGTTGCCTACTATATAGTAGTAGTATATTACCCACTACTGGTGCAAGGGCTGAGGAATTTGTGCATTAATATTTTGTGATGTTAGCTATGAATAGTAAGAATAGTGCATGAAACTGGAATACTTTGTTTCATTATTTAAAACATTCAAAATTTACTGCTTCCACAAAATCTGAAATAATAAAAAAAATGTTTTATTGTGCTAGACCAAGCACTTCTGAAATTATTTGTAGAGACTTCCTGTTTCTTACCTTTGGTTTTTCTTAAGGTATATTCAGTAGGAAGTAAATGGATCATGTTCTGATCTTTTTGTGTTAAAAAGTTCCCTTTATATAATGTGTAAAATTATTTTGTATTAACTAACCATTATTAAAAGAAATGATCCAATTCTAATGAATGGTACTGCAAGTAGATGATTTTCCTGATAAATATTTGTCCTTCACCATCTTTCCTCCACCTATTTATTGCCAGCAGGTGTAATTAATATGTAATATAGACAGATGAGGCTATTCAGATCAGTGACATGCACATGCAGTACTGTGGCTGTGTTTATGTTACTGTCTGAAAGAGACTGCAGTCTACAAGAGAAGCAAAGAATTTTTAGGGGTGAATAAGTTCCATGATGAGAAGTACTTTATGTAATAGTTGACCATCTTAGTAAGTTTTAAAAAATACCTCTGCCAAATACTCAAGAAGTACTGGTAAGCAGGTAGATTTTTAGAAAAAGATCAAGAGATTTTAATATTCTACTAAAAATAATGAACATGTTCTCATATGCCCTAGGACCTGCCTCATGGACAGGGATGCTGTTTTGTATCCAAAGTGCAATAGTGTAGGTTTAGCTTTGCAGGGATCTCACCACCTCAGCTCCCCATAAGCCTGGCATTTGGGCCTCGGTAAAACCATCTGTTCCCTTGCCCTTTTTCTTGCCCCCAGAGGGCTGTCAATAAGTTTCTTTTAAAACTAGACTATTCCAATTGTATTAATTACAAAAGAAGTAGAATAAATATTTATTATATTTCCATATGAATCATGGAACATAACATGATGTGTATCAGTATAGGAACATCACTGACAAAAAAGAGACCTGCATTCCTACATGCTTCTTCCACTCTTCCAGCAAGTTGTTTTAAACATACAAGTAGTTAAACTGATTTGTGCTCAAATAATTAAAACCAAGCATCTGCTTAAATCCCAGATTTGAGATAGTATCATTGGCAATGAAATGGAGCTGTGGGAATGCAAGTTACTTCTTCGAAGTAGCCCTATCATTTACAAATTGAAAAGAAAATTAAAAGTACTTTGTTTTTATAATACATTCTCTCTTTATTACTAAGTGCTTGACTGAAAAATGCTGCTCCACTGTGCATCAATCTCACTTCTAATCATAGAGCTTTCCTCTCTCTTACCTTCCTCCCATGGTGCCATCCCTCTTGTACAAATGCTAAAATGTTCATATTTCATGAACCCTTAAGGCATAATATTTATAGATCAAATATCCATATCTTCAGAATTAGAAATGAAGTATTTATTGCCTATTAACCCATCTATTGTTCTCCAACATCATACAGATAGCCTAAATGTCTGTGATGAAGCTGACATGGCTTTAATGCTATCAAGATGTTAAATAAATGATGAAGGTGATTTCTTCAGTGCAAGCTAATGAAGACCTTATTCTAAAATGTTTGTTAAAAGGCTTATAAGCCTTTTAAGTATACTGTATTTTAAAATTTTGCATAAATCTGATGACCAGCCCAGGTCTGATGTTTTGTGTAGCCTCAGTAAAATCATTTACATATGAGATGCCTGTGAATTCCTGGACAATGCTTGAAACGCTGTTCAAGGCAAAGGGCAGCTTCATGAAGACGAGCCAGAGAGGGTCAGCACAGTGATGCTGCAGCTGGAACGAGGGGGAAAGGGAGTGCCTTCACCTCCCAAGGGGTTGAGTGATTCTGTCCATTTCCCAGATCGTTTCCTCCTGCCCAGTCTGTGTGTGTGTCCTAGCGCTATGGACCACCTTGATCCTCGGGATGACTGGCAGGAGCGGGAAGGTAAGCCCACCAGCCGGAGGACTGTGTGTAAAGTTGAGTCAAGCAACCAGAGCAGACCAACCATGTGGGTTGGTGCTTGATGCTACCAGTGGGTGTCACTACAGACCATAACATGGAGACTCATCGCAGGCCTGGCATTACAGGAGGGATGGAAAAGGGCTGAGAAGCAATCAATTGTAGTTTGTTTTACCTGTGTATATTTTACTGCATTTCTAAACAGGCCGTGAAGCGGTTTTTGAAACAAGAGTGCAAATGTCACGGTGTGAGCGGATCGTGCACTCTAAGGACGTGTTGGCTGGCCATGGCAGACTTTAGGAAAACAGGAGATTATCTGTGGAAGAAATACAATGGAGCAATTCAAGTGGTCATGAATCAAGATGGCACGGGTTTCACTGTGGCTAATAAGAAATTTAAGAAGCCAACTAAGAATGACCTGGTATACTTTGAAAGCTCTCCAGACTACTGTATCAGGGACAGGGATGTAGGTAAGCCTCTATCATTACACGTGAATGGTTTTATTTCAGACGTTTGTAATTCAAAGGTCAAAAATTATCATTATTATTGAATGTGTGTGTGTGTATGTGTGTATAAATCCATGCATGTAACTAGCTGGAAAAAGGCAGGAAGATGTTTTGGAAGGACAGCTCTGTAGAAGAACAGTAGTTTCTCCATGTCTCTAGATCTGCAACAGCCAGTTGTTCTAATATAATTCAGCAGGTTCTGCCAGATGCTATGGAGCCCTGGAAATGCTCTAAGGCAAAAGTGGCTTTCAGCCACTTTCCGTTTGAGTTATGCTCTGGAGGCAGGTCCATACTGTGCAGAACCGCCTACACCTTGTGTCACACAGCTCACTCCAGAGCTGCCCCAAGTCCCGTGATGTCCCTGTGGTACCACCTCCTGTCACATTGCTTGTCTTCCATGTTGTTATGCTACTGCTGCAGTGCCCTCCTTTATCTGCACACTCCCCACAGCTCACTGTGGCTGTGGCTCCCCTGGCTGTAGACACATCTCTCCCCATGTGGCAGGTACAGCCCCTTGGTGCCAACCCAGCCATGCTTGCACCAGCCAGGGCAGCTGTGGGTAACAGGGAGCGAGGCAGCTGGAGGATGTGCAGGTGGGTGAAAGAATAGAGGTCAGTGGGACACAGTTGAGTGATACTGCAGTTTATTCCTCCTTATGGGTGTTGGCCCTGTTCATGGCAACCACTGCATTTTTTGAAGAGTTGTGCCAGCCCCTGTGGGAAGAAATAAAGTTTACCGCTGAATTTCCTGCTTTCAGAGAGTCAATAGAGACCCACTTAGCAGTGTTCCAGGATTCAAGGCATTGCCAAGCACCAGGAATCCTGCTAACAGTTCTTGACCCATGTATAGTATTTCCTGATGTGGCAATTAAAAACTAGCAACTAGAAAACCAGAAACTGGGAAAAGAGAGCCAGACTGAGTAATGTATGAGAGATGTTGTGGAACTAATTAATAGGTTGTATAACAGACCAGATTGCACCCCATATGACATATCTGTAAGTATCTGGATAGCAGTGTAGCTCAACTCTTTTTGGCACTGCTGCATATTTACAATCCAAGTTTGCTTGGAATAAACATTGCAGAACAACTGTACCTAAATAAGAACAATATGTGAATTCCTGGTCATGTACTATTGACTTCAATGAACCCAGAATTTCATCCAGTATGCTTACATTGTACAGTGTTTCTGGTTAGTTGAGTACTCAATGTAATTTTAGATGTTATTTATGGTTTTGGCAGGTGATGTTTATTACCTGCACAAGAACATATTCTTCCTTGAATAGTGGCTGATACAATGAAGTCTAATACTTCAACACAAGTGAATAAATAGGCATGTTGTGGCATTATGCAGAGACTAACTTTGCAGACTAGGATTTTTTCAAAACATTTCTTTCTTGATGTTTCTTCGTCCATTGTAAAATGCATGATTTCTTTTCTCCTGAAAGGAGAACCTGTACACAACCCAATTCTGTGTCAAAAAGCAATTTAATAATTTCTTTGTATTAAGCCTAATCTCATCTGTCAGTCTTGCATTTTTCACTGCAATGTATTACGTGCATTTGCCAGACACTGACAAGCCTGCCCAGAGATGGCAAAGTCTGACATGTGCTTTGGCCCCATTCAAGATAAGGCTGTGGTTGAGGCAGCATTTCTTTGCTGCCCAGAATTCAGAGAATGTGGCTGTTTGGAAGAGCATATTTTTAGCAAACTGCAGAAAACTTTTGGCGGGATATGGGGTGCCCTGCTGCTTGTGTGGAGCAAAGGAAGAATCACACAAACAAAACCTGATCTGGCTTTGAGAGAGATGATTTTTGGCAGCTGAACATTTTTTCCTTTTTAGTATTTGCCCTGTTGAGCACTCCGGAGTGTCAGCCTTGTTAAATGACTGCAAATAAAATGAGGTTATGGAAGTCTGAGTTTGGAAGTAGGTGGGAAGCATCTCAGCATCAGCTAAATCTAATACTGCTTCACTGTAGTATGTCCTTGAATATAGTTCTGCCTTACACTTGTATTCCCTGGAGAATGATTTAGTGCTTCAGGAAAAAAGTATAGCTGGAGCTTGGTTAGTATTGGGACTGAATGAAGGATTCCCAGAGCAAACCTAAAGAAATGTCCCAAGAGACGGTTTCACAAGCTGTAAAATGACCAAGCCAGTGTCCTCAGTGGCTTTGGTGTGCTAATACACAGGAACCAGTGGATTAAGGGTGCTCAGGGATTCGGCCACCAGCAGCCTACCCAGAAAAAATCAGATACTTTCCCTTCTGCCACTGGAGCTTTTAGCCCTGGTTTTCCTCTCTGTTGGTGGGCAGTCACCGGAGAGTGCTGGGGCTGAATACACCCCCTGGGTCTGACACTCTGAGCTAGGTAGCTGGGCATACATACATGGAACACCCCTACAGTATGAAAAATACGTTGGTTTTTTTTGTTTGTTTCTTTGTTTGTTTTTTTTTTTTTTTTGTTTTGTTTTGTTGTTTTTTTCTCTAGAAGGAAAAGGGGAGTAATTGATTTCAGGAGAGATATAATATGTGGAAAATTCTAATAGCAGTTCAATAGAGAATATAATAACATGACCATGTTTTTTCTCACATTAAGATTTCAGGAAGGACCCAAGGAAGATTTTCAGAAGTGTTCAGAATTCATTTAACTATGCTCACTAACTCTGCAGAAATAATTTTTGCTCACAATTTTGTACTCAAAATTTGATAAAAACAGAGGTAGGGCATCCCAGAGAGCTTTGAAAAATCTTGCCATGAACATAGAAATTTTGCCACTCTTCCTTATATTATCATAAATTTCCAGCCCCCAAACCTAGTACAAGCATACCCAGGACTGCCTAGGGAAAGACCTGTTACGAATGACAGAGCTGCAACAAGAACTAAAGTGACAACCGCACAAGTGGCAGTCACCCTGTCACACATAACTACCTTACTCTGAATGCATTACTTCACCTACAAAATGCTTTAAAAATCCCTCTTGCTTGTCTACTTTTATAAGCCTCTATTTGAAGTATTTTAAGTTTTAAAAGGTTGCTATTTGCCCATCCTTGCAGGCTAGGTTGATTGAAAACTGTTGCCAGTTTATTTGGTGGACAAGCAGAGACTGCTTTAGGAACAAGCACATGAGCAGCTGTAGCCTGCTGGCCAAGCCTTTGTTAGAGCCTGTTACTCATGTACACTACTAAAGCAGAGTAACATCTGCCTGCTAAAGAAACTGTTTTAGAACTGATTTATTAAAATTCATTTGTACAGAGCAATCAGAAAACTCTAGGCAGTATTTGAGTGAAGATTCCTTCTGCAGGGAGACCCCCACCAAAGCGAGCAAGCTGAGCTCAACTAAGCATGTTGAAGTAACGTGTATGAGCAGGGAAGTTGTGGGCAGTGTGGTGGACAAAGGCAGGATGGGGTTGGTGAGCATGTGTTGATTGTTCATATCTGTTCCGGTAGCAGCGAGGCTACCAGAGGTAGCCTGGAGATGGTGGTGGAGCAGAGGCAGGGCATATCTATGCACAGATAATCTTGAGCTGCTGCAGCAGTCCTTCAGGACCTGTTGCAAATCCGTGTGCCATGTGCTTCAAATCATCCCTAGGTTTCTCCCGACGCTCACATGGTCCCAGTTTGAGTACTGTCGACACCAGTGTCACTGCCTCTACCTGTACTTGGGCCTGGGATTGCATACCTGGACTACAGTGCCCATCTCCTGTGTCCCCAACAGGCAGACAGGGTGCTGCAGCTGTGTTTGAGGACCCTCCACATGTGGTCTCCTGGTGGAAAGCCCTGTGGAGAGGCATGTGCAATGCTACAGGCAGCCCTCTGGAGCTGTGTGTTGGTTGACAAATCACATGGTCAGGGTGATCTGCTTTGGGTCCTTCACAGGATTACTTTTGTATTAGTTTATTCCCCTTGCTGCCCCATGTCAGCCATTTGCTGCATTTTTTGAGGTAAATGAGGCCAAGTCCAGAGTGTAGCCTGGAATTTAAAGTGTAGCCTGTGAGTCCTGGTGTTGCACAAGATGTGTTAGTGCTTGAGGTATGTAACCCATGGAGGGAAACCAATCCTGATCTATGTCAAAAACTTCTCGCTGAAGTTGGCTGAGTACAGGCAGTCCCCATGCGACTTCTTGGCCTGTACCTCCCAATCTGAGCATTGCAAACACGTTGGGTGTTCCAGCCCTGTGCAGGCTGACAGTGGAGCTGGTGATGACTTCCATTAGGGCAGCTCCCCTCCAAGCACTGTCTGGCAAGGGAGCAGCGCCATCACCCTGAGAACCTCTGGGAACTGAGAGATTATGAGGGCTCTCAGTGGTTATGGAAATTAGAATGAAATACATATTTCCTCAAAACTGAATCTGGACAAGCTGTTTTTGTCAACACATTGTCGTCTCTTCATTGCTGGCCTCGGAAATCCCAGCCTCTCCTGCCTGTTCCTCTCTCCTCCTCTCCTGCCTGTTCTCTCCAGCCCCTCTATGCTGGGTGTTCTACATAGGTTCCAGTAGCTTTAGAGATATTTTTCTGTGAGTATTTCCTTTAATTTTTTTTCCACAAAACATGACTGAGGACAATATTGCTGGGGATTTCACTTTTTTGGGTTTTTTTTTAGGTGGAAGTCAAATAATGAATGTGATTTAATCAATAGAAGGGAAAAGATCGCGTTATAAAGGAATAAATACATTTTAGAGCTTTAAGAATGGGGAAAAATATTTTTCAACTTAGTGTATGTTTGCTTAAGAAAACAGCTATGCAAACCAAGAAGAAAGGGTTTGATGTACAGACCGTAAAGTCAGCAGTATTAAAAGCTGTGGATGTTTTGCCAACATAATGTTGTGTGTAGGCATGGCAATTCCAACACTTGAAATGAAAACAAAGAGATTGTATGAAAACTTTTTACAAGTTAGAACATACTTCTGCCTCTTAAGTGCCAAGGAGGTGCATCACAGGGAGCCGGCAAAGATCAGAAAACTCTGCCTTATTTTGTTCAGTGTCCTCTGCTGCCTTCATTACCCAGGGGCCTGTCAAGAAGCGCAGTAACTTGTGTGGCTCCTTGCTGCTGACTATTGCTCATTTTCTTTCTCACTAGAGAAGCCACGGAGATGCTGAAGACACTGTTTGAACTGTAAAAAAAAATGTTAATTTTGCCTGGAAACTAAGCCTTTATATTAGCCTGTTTTCAATTTTGTCACAATCTGTGGATCATTTAGTCTCCTGTCCTAGCGGTGAAGTAAATGTTGATGTGTTGTGGGCAGCATCAGATGTTATCAGCTTCTGACTGTTAGCAGCTGAAATAATTTTGATTTTGAAGTTGGTGGCAAAACTCCTGTTGAAAGAAATGGGTGCATTCTGCTTGGGTTCCTCATTGCTCTGTGGCTTTCCCACACATCTGCAAGTAAGAACTTTGGAGCTGGAAACTACCCTGTGGCTCAGCTGAGGCCACTTGGCCGGTGCAGCAGCACCTTTGAGGCTCCAGAGCCCTGAGCCAGGGCCGGTGCCTCAGCCTTTGGCAGCAGCTGGTGAGTGGCTCCTGGGCTGGGCGACTGGGGCGGCCGTGGGTGCCCGCTGAGCCCGGGGGCAGGTGGTCACACAACACCCTCCTGCTCTGCTTGCAGGAGACCTCAACCAGCCATTTGATATTGAAGCTTTCCAGGTGTATATTTCAACCTAATGAATATTTAAATATTTAAATAAATACAGGAATCTAGGCTATACAAGAGAAGGCAGAGGTGTGTTCTAGGGACTGAAACACTTCTCTGGGGCAGCAGCTGAAGCCTGTCCTGACTTAGTTGCAAAAAGAGCAAAATTTCTGTCCCTATGCCTGAGAGACTGAATTGCATATCGGTCCCATGAAAAATCACAGTCTGAGGTGACTTTGCTCCAATCCCTGAGACCCCTCATTGCATCAGTGCCTTGGGGCCAGCTCTGAAATAACAGGAAGCCTCCCTGGTGCCGGGAGCAGCAGGGAATGGAAGGACAGTGAAGACTTGTATGTTATGAACTGTTTTGAGACAGCAGTGTCAGTATATACAACCATAAGTATGCCATAGGGGGAAAATAAAGAAAATTAGAATTTGTGCACCTTAGATTTTTAATAATCACAGATTAATTATAGCTTAAGTTTTATTAATTGATTTTCTTGCTATCCTAACTTATGCAAATTTGAATTAATGTCCGCATATACTTTTTTCTTTAAGAAGGTAAATTATTCATGTTTGGTGTCCACCTATGAATACATGTCATGGGCTTGCCATGAATTTTCATGAAGTTTTCAGATTGATGGTAATAATCTGTCAACAGCTGTGGTATTGATCCTAAAATGTACCTTAGGATCAGCTTGTTTTAGATAAGCAGCAGTCCCTATGTCGTACAGTTACTGTTCAGGCTAAGACATGTCTTACAGAGCTGTTTTGTGCCACGTGGAGATGGGCAGAGGCATTTCAGCCACTCCTGAGAGTTTCAAGAACATGCTGAGGTGTGGTATGCTTCTTACCCCTCCTTCTTTCTACAGCAGGCTATAATTTAGTTTCTTCTAAACTCTGTCATAAAAGAGGAGGAGAACCCTTGGTGTTACCCCACAGAGAGGAGAGGCATCCAGAGCAGCCATTCTTCAACTGCAACCTGAACTGGTGGACGTGGGGACCATGGACGGTCAGAGTGGTGCTTCTGCAGCCACTTCTGCAAGACCTGAATCACTGGCAGCACAGTTACTTTGGCCCCTTGCAGCCACCAAATTTTGTGGTCTCCTCTTTTCCAGCCCTCCCCTGCCCACCCATAGCTCCCCAGCAAAGCCAATGAGATTCTGAGCATCACAGGGGATGCTCCTCTTGGGCACCCCATTTCACACAGCCCTGGGAGACTGGGCACAGGGAGCAGGAGGAGGCTGCACAGCTGCCTCGGGGAGGGTGTCTGCTCTCTGGAAAGGAAGAAGGTGCTAGGGAAAGATAAAGCAAAGCATGATGATATTAAGAGAATCAGGCAAAGCCTTGAAGTATTTGGTCCATTTTACTTCTCCTCATCTCCAGACCTGATTTCTAGGGGAAAATTGAGAGCAATTTTACCTTATTATAGGCATTTCTCTGGCTTGATGTTGAATCCTGGGTAATGTTATGCTGAAGGATCAAATAAATTGTGAATTATGTCTCCTATACCTATTTTCATATGCTTTCTGCCCTTCCTTAAAATCTGCCTCCTGACATTTACTGTTTCCTCTGTAGGGTCCCTTGGGACAGCTGGTCGGGTGTGTAACCAAACCTCCCGCGGCATGGACAGCTGTGAGGTGATGTGCTGTGGGAGAGGCTACGACACCTCCCGCGTCAGCAGAATGACCAAATGCGAGTGCAAGTTCCACTGGTGCTGTGCTGTGCGCTGCCAGGACTGCCTAGAAGTGGTGGATATTCACACTTGCAAAGCACCAAAGAGC
This sequence comes from Pyrocephalus nanus, assembly GCA_038380795.1. Taxonomy (NCBI): domain Eukaryota; kingdom Metazoa; phylum Chordata; class Aves; order Passeriformes; family Tyrannidae; genus Pyrocephalus; species Pyrocephalus nanus. Next base: position 3,277,890 of record CM076262.1, on the reverse strand, counting down.
GCTGGCTGGATCTCCCGGACATAATGCACGGGCTGCTGATGCTGAGGACCACAGCCTTTTGCCCTTCCTGGTCCGTGCAGGGAAGGCATCTGAGGTCTTCACTACTTTTATGCCTGTTTTGCCTTTGTTGTTCATTGCACAGAAGTTGCTGAATAATTAACAGAAACGCTGCAGCATTTACTTTCCATTTCTGCATGACAGTGTTGCTGCAGAGTTGTCTGTGCATAAACTGATGCAGTTCTGGAAGGAAGTACTCGCGCCAGGACTCTTTCAACCACCACGTACCGCTCCTCCACTTGTCATCAGGAATACAGCAAGACACAAAAATGGGGCACTTCTTACCACCAGCAATTGCATGGGCTGAGCTTGCTCAATCATCTTCTGAAGGATCTTGGGCAGGTCACAGTTGTGCCCTGGATACAGAAGGGCTTGGGAGTTTGATTGGTTGGTGATTTCTCCATGAAAAAGAATTTGGGGCCAGGCTGGTGAAAGGCTTTACTAGAGGGGTGTTTGTTCATCCCTGGTGTACTGGAGTTTGCAGTAAGATGGCCACCTGAGGCCACCCTGGCCACCATTAGCACACTGTGGCTTCCTATGGGGCGGAAATTGGCCCACGGAATAAACCAAAGAAAATTGCAGGAGATATATTCAACCACAACACTTTCATAAACTGTTAAAGAATCAAAGCAAATGTCTTAGTTATATGTTTGTGAAAACTTGCCTTAAAAGCTTTTAAAAAGTCATTAATATTAACTAGTGAGGTTTGGGAGCTTTTGGATCTCCAGGATAGAAGAGAAGAAATGGTTTCTCAGCCTAGTGAGAGCTGGGTACAGGATGCTCAACTACCTAAGGATAAGGTTTCCTCTTTTTCACATGCAGAATAAATGGAAGAACATTTGCAAACAGTGATGGAGAAGGAGATGCCTTGTCTCAGTAATGATTTGGTTTCTAAAGAATTTATCAACTTCTGTCTTCTTTTAAATTTAATAAATCTTTAAAGTGTGTTCAAATGATACTTTCTATTCAGATGGGACTTCCAAATGACATTTTTCCTAAATACTTTCTACAAAAACTTATGCCTATAATTCAGAGTGCATCCACCTTCGATAGAGGCGGTTCCAGGTTGTGTCAGGTCCATATGCTGGGCTGGGATCAGCACAAAACAAGTTGCCGGATAGATGTGCAGGCTCACAAGGCCCAGAAATCCCGCAGCCTTGGTGGAGAGGAACTGGGTCAGAGAGGGACCAGCTGCCTCTCCTCCAGGCAGAGACCAGCAAATGAGCCAAGAGAAGGGTGGGTTCTGTGCCAGTAAGTCTAATAAGGCTCTGTAGAAGCACCCAAGAAGAGTAGAGGCAGGCAATTTAATGAAAAAATAATATAAGAAAAGGAGGTTGAATGGGTGATAGAATGTATTGTAGATACAGGTGAAATTTCCATGTGAAAATGAAATAGACTGGAAGAACTCTAGTGGGTAAAAACAGTGCAGGAAAAAGTAATATCCAAGTAGCAAATCAAGGCAATAAAGTGAGTAGTACTCTGGCTATGTTCTGGGGTTGTTTTTTTTTTGCTTAGTTTTGCTTTGGGTTTTTGTTTGGGTTGGGTTTTTTTTGTTGTTGTTTTTGGTTTTGTTTTGTTTTGTTTGGGGGGTTGTTTGTGGTTTTGTTTGGTTTTGTTGTTTTTTTTGTTTGTTTTGCTTTTTAACTGTTTAAAAAGAACGGGGTTTTGCATTCAGCAGTTTTGAGAGAGCAGTCATTTACATCTGCAAGGCTTTGGAAAAAGTTTGTACCATTAAAATGGGTAATTCATCTCCAGAAGGCACAGCTGGCATTAAAACATGAGGAGGATCCAGAAAGGTGTTTATTTGGACAATAAAATAACGTTTTAGTTACTCTATGCGGCAATGGTCATGGCTAGAAGTAAGAATAATCACACTTCTGTCTATAAGCCAGCTGCTGGTGGGAACAGCCCTGCCAGCGTGTTGGTGCTCGTGCAGTGGTGTGTGTGTTCTGTACGTACACACGTGCAGCTCAGTGGTTATACTGCTGGCTCCATTACTGCTGGCAATTCTGGTTCTGAGCTGGATAAGGAAAATTTCATACCTAATTGTATTTAAAGGTGAGCTCCAAGGAAAATTTTTATTAGGGTTTCATTGTGAAATTAAATCTGCATGCAGTTCGTAGCCTGAGCAATATCATACTTTAAGGCTTAAAGAATTTAAAAGCAGTATAATAATTTTTAATTTTTTAGTGCCACTTTTCTTGAAAGATTCAGGGAGATTTTGAGTAGTCTAAAAAATTTCCTGTGTAATAAAGCTGAAAACATGTCAAAGTTCTGGAAAAAAAGAAAGCCTCATTCTTACAAGGGAATTAGTTGTAGGCAGTGGAGTGAAAGGTAGTGAAGTCAGATCTTTTCTTAAATCTGTTATCTGATTAATACTCTAGAAAACCAACTCATCTGAATTCTGCAGTACCAGGTAAAGTGTTTTGGGTCATTGTATTAAAGGTGGAACTTTTATTCACTGATCTTGTCCTCCTGCACCAAGGTACACCTTGCTCCAAATCTTCCCCTGGCCTTAAAGGCTGGTGGTTCCTAAAGGCTGGTCTCATCAGGAAGATGGGGGCATTGAGTACCTTGGCCTTTTTGGTGTCCTTTGTCACCCTATCCAGCACCAGGCCCGTGCCAGGTGTGCAAAGCAGGATGACTTTCCCATTTCAGATGTGCCATATCAATAAACTGTCATGTGATGCCTCCACCAAACCCACTTCACCAGAGAAAAAACAGAATATTTCACAGCATGGACAAATGTGTTAGTGCTGAGCTGGCCATTTATTTGATGACAGATTTTTCTGGGTTTATCTGTTTTTTTGTTTTTTTTTTAAGAGCTCAAAGTAGGTGTGTTACAACTGTAAGTATTTCTTCTGTGTCTTCCACGAAAAAAAAGCACTCCCATAAGCTATTGCTTTCTCTTAGTGGCAAAACACTCAGAGATGTAAATATTGCTAGGAAAGGCCCCTCTGTAACCTTCAGCTAATCAAAGAAAGAATAAAAATGGAGGGGAAAAAGAGGAAGCAAAAAAAGAAGAAACAGAAATCAGGCAAGGCAAATTAAATAATCCTGTATTTTGTTCTATGGAATAAATTTACTCATGTATTTAGTCATGAAGAGGAAACAGCTGTCCCTAGGTAGACACTTTAGTGTCAGAATAATGTTAGTTGAAGCAAAAGGTTGTAGGATTATTTTTTTAAATAGGCAGTCCAATTTTCTTGAGGGAGTTCCCTTTAATTTACTGCATGAACTCAGAGTTCTGTTAGCCTGCCAAGCTTTTTGGGATTGCTCCCTCCCCACTATTTTCTTTTTTAACAAACTTTACCCTAAAAAGTGTGTAGAGCTGTTTCACGTGATATCTCATTTAAAAAAATGTCATTTTCTTTTATCACATGGAAAATAGGGAATGACTTAGGAATGGTGGTGTATGCTAGGGCATGTGGGCATTGAAACTTGAGAGATTGTTGCTTTTTTTCCTACAAAATTATCTAAACCCAATTTGTGCATCTCATTCTGACCTCCCATCCCTGCATAACCTTCTTTGCAGATGGAAATTAGAGACAAAATACTGCATTTCTGGTACTGTGTTGCACAGCTGCTGAAGGGCGGCCAGCCCGGATGCCCAAACCACAACTGCTGATCCCGGCCTGCAGGCTCCATGTCCAGCCTCTTGTGGGCATCAGTGTATGATGGCAAGGGGGATGTTTGGGGATTAGTGACGAAGATCTGGATCAGGGGAAGGTGCTTTTCTTAGGAAAAAACAGTTCCTAATCCACCTTGGCAGCACAAAGTATACCAACACTCGCTGTTCTACATGGCATTTGCCCTGCACTCTATGGAATGGCTACAGCCTTCATGCAGGGGATGGTTACTTTCAAGGGCAGAGGTGGTTTTGAGATTACATCCTAGACCATGCAGGTTTCCCCTACCACTTCAAATGACAACAAATGAACTTGACAGCAGCAGCTTGTGGGCTGTAATCACAAACATGGGTTTGGGTTGGGTTTTTTTCATGTACCAGCTTATTTGCCTGCTCAAATAGGTACAATGTCATAAAGTAAGATCTCTTGTGTGAAAGCAGCAAAGGCACATGAATGAATACACTGACAGCACCCTCTGAGGGGGGAGCTGGGTGGCAGCTGGGACCAGGGGGCCACCTTGTGCACTCTGTAACCAGAGCCCTGAGGTTTTCAAGGTCTCCATGCGGTGGCAGCCACACTGGCTGTGGAGTGTGCCGTGAGTGAGAGGTGCAGCCTCCTTTGGGTGTTTAGCTTCTGCAGGTTTCTGCAACACAGCAAAACTGGTAATTTTCTTCTGGGGTAAGGACTTCCATGTTCTCCCACTGAAAAATCACAGTCTGAGTATTCAGCATTCACACAAAACGAAGAAAAGAAAGCAGCCCTCCCCTACCAGCACAGTTCCTGCCTTGGAGAAGCTGTAAATCCATTCGGTGTAAGGGAGGGACAGAAGGTGGCCAGCTTGACTTACCTGATGCTCCTCGGGGGGAGGAGGGTGTCCTCTCCTTTTTTGTTCTATGCAGATTACAGTGTAAAGAGATAATGTGCATCCAAATTCTATCAGGTTGGCTCTAAAGAAAAAAGGAACTGCTAACATTTGAATTTAAAAAGTCCCCCCACTCTCCACCTCTAAATCTGCAAACTGAAGATTCAGATGAATTATTATCCAAACCAGAATTCCAGAAGTTTCATCTCTGCACTAAGCCAGAGGCTTTCCATCATTATAATTGTGGGCTGTATTTGCCTTTTCATCTAAGCCATGCTGAACTTCACAAGAAACATGTCAGAGGCAGCAAAGCCTAAGGCAACCAACTCTGCCCAATGGAAAAGAAAATCCTTTTGTTTGACTTTCCTAGTCTTCCAGATGCCTAGAATTATAATTAAATCTATAGAGAGATTTTTCTAGATAAAATCCATGGCTCATTACTGCTTATTAGGGAGATGGATACTAGAAATGGTAGGGACAGAATTCCATAAAGGTATTTTTGAGTTCCTAAATGTTCCCCATAGTTCAAGGGAAGGACGTGATTCTTCCAGGAGTTATGCATTTCTTTTTATCAAAGTATTACAGATAGTAATTCCCACACAGATAATTCTTCTAACAGAAGGCCAAACTACTACCTTAGCTGCTGATGGATATTTCTTTATACAGCTAGATATAAAGTGATGTGCAAATACATACTAGGACTGTTAATCACAGCAATTTGTTTTTTTGAAATGTAGGGGATAAATAAATGAACTTTGAGAAGTTTTTGAGGTGGCTGGGAATAAGCAATACAAAGCAGGGGAGAAGAGCTCACTATGCCTGTTTCTTCTGACTTTCACCAGCCTTTAATTCTGACAATGCTGTTGTGAGGCAAACAAATTAATGTCATTATCCCCAGTTTTTCAGCTAGAGATACCTGCTATAAAGGTGTTTTCAGTGGCCATTCTAGCAATTCAGATGAAAATCTGAGAACATAAATACCGGCTCATTTCACACTTCCACATGCTTATCCATTAGCAATCCACTAATATTAGCAATCCACTCTAATCTTATGCCACCTACTACATTACCTGTAAACTATATATTAGAGTGAATTGTTTTGCAGGAATAATTGTCAGACAAAAAACTTGTTTGCAAATCCCCAACAAAGACACACCTCACCAGGTCTAACATTTGGCCATGGGGCTCACTGATCGCCTATGTCTTCCCTCAGCTCTCACTCTTACACCCAATTTCTCCTGGTGTGGGGCTGCCTTTTTTTCCCCTCATAGCACAACAGCGTTTGCTTCAATATGGTACTTTTACTTACTTGGACAAAGATCTGTCTTCTACCAGACTAACACATCTGTGATGCATCTAACTAACACAAAGTAACGCATCTCCTGCTGTTAAGAAACACTTTCCTTTTATACCAACTCCACTAATGGGAGTTTTGTCTTTGCTAACTCATTTCCTCATTGATAAACGAACTTATCTGCTGGTGATCACAGTCCCTCAAACTGCTCAACATTTTTAGAAGAACAGCGAAGACGAAATGGCAAAAAGGCATTTTTGATCTGCTTCATCAGGGTTATGTTTCCTTATCTGGAACAGCAGTTGAAAAAAAAAATCCTTGAGGCATCTGTAAGGATTCACTTCCAATTCTTGACAGAGAGGACTGCTTGCTTCAGCTTCCAGATCAAAATCTTAAACTGCCTTAGCAGAGGTGTCTGTGGGAAGTTTCCATCTACAGGAATACTTATGAATGAATACTTAGCCTAAACCTCTCACACCATAAAGATAAGATTTCCTGAGGTGAGCACTAATAAGGGAAACACCAACTTCTCTATGAATCGTGCATGAACTAACACCAATTTTGCTAATTAGCTTCTGGTCTCAGGCAATAGTTTATAATGCTGATGTTTAATCTGTACAGGAAAAGGTTCCTGCTCTTTCATATTTGAAAAATACTATGAATGCAATAAAAACTCAGCAAGACATACGTAAGAGCATCAATGCAATGATCGTTCACTACAGGTAAATTTGTTTTCAATTCTCTGCCACTACTTATGCTTTGCTCTGTAGACAGAGAACAATGCACGGAGCTTCTGGAGGTACCTGAAACAGCAGAGCTGTGAAGAAAATCTGTCAAGTATGTGAACTTCTTGAAAATTCAAATGAGGATAAAACTGACCTCTGTGTGGAGATGGGAATCAGAAGCCCAGTGTGCTATCCAAACTGCCTGGAGAGCTTAAACTGCTTTAAGCAAGAGCTTGAACTGTTCAGAAGCCTCTGTAGCAGTGAGACTTTCACCTAATGAACTCAAGAAAAACAGTGATAATGTCGCTGACCTGTAAAGTTATTAGTGTTTTTTCATTAACTGAACAGGTAGCCAAGCCCTAGGTGTGGTGAAGCAGATGTGTTTATAAGCAAAAAGTAGAATCTGAGCTTTGAAGAAGCCAAAACACAGCAATACTACAATACACAAAAGTTTATTTTTAAGTTTTTCTTTTCTGAAGGCAAAATATAATAGAACTTAACATCAATGTAATTTGTACAACAAAACAGTTTTTATGAGAACAGACAATCCATGAAGTGTTTTTAAGTCTTAGAACGGCTTCCCTTTTTTATCATGCTTTCTTGTGGTCAACAAAAAGTTGGCACCGAAGATGTCATGGCAGTCAGTCAGCGGGCGTGCTCCCTCAGATCCTCGTCAGCTGGTGCCACAGACTGGAGGGCAGGATACTTTCTACTTTTTCCATCACAAAATTTAAAGGAGCAAAGAGGGTGCTGAGAAACTGCAAAGAAATCAGACACACATTCAGATCAAAATCCAGGAAATAATACATCTCAAGAGAAAGCTGTCCAATAACACAAGTTATTCTTGCTGTGTTCCTCTGTAAAATTCTTCAGCATAAAAATTACATAATTCACATATAAAGACTCTCTGCCAAATTTTGGGTCTTGCATGTACACAGATTTCTAGATTTTGCAGTAAAGAAAGCAAGAGCCTTATTTTTATGAAGATCAAAGTGATGAACTACAAAAGTTTTCACATATTTCATATCTTAGATTCAGGCTCATACTGAAGCCACTAAAACCTCAACCCAAAACCTACTGAAGAGAAAGAGAGGCTTTCTCATAGTGGCACTGTCTGCCAGACCACCTCTCAAAGATAAAGAGTGTGTCTTGAGACTCAGTTTCAAAATGGTCCTTTATTAGAAAACACAAAGAGGCTTAAAAATATTAATGTTCAGAACAGGCATATGTGAAAAAAAGTGGGTGACAGCAAACATTTTATCACAGGAAAAAACCACTGCTGGATACACATCTCAGAACTCAGGTACTCAAAGCACTCCCAAAATTTTGGGGAATGCATATTAACTGTGCTTTACATTAGCTGCAATTCAACTGTACACATTACATACAGCTATGCTGGGGCCCTGTATGTGTGTGAGAGAGTACAGCATATATGATGCTTATGCATTTTAAAGGGAATACTAAGCACTCTAATTCTTGTTTTCCTCTTGGACGTGTTTGCATACAATGCAGACACTGTATCATGGACAACTTGTGCACCATGGGAAAACTGGGTAACACCATCACTGGCAATGTCATTTTGTCATAAGCACAGGTCCAAGAAAAAACTTCTAACTGAAGCAGAACACAGTATTTCACTCATGGTGCTAAAGGTCAAGCTGTATAACATGAGCTGCAGCTGAATCTATGTAACACTATCTTAGAGACCGCTGTCACTATTTCAAGTGGCTCCTCCAAGGAGAGCCATTCCCTCTGACTAAGCTGTGAAGCGCTTAAATAAACGTGCCCCTTTAATTTTGCCAAATGCAAAAGGTTCATCAGGGGATATCTTCTGCTCTTTGAGAAGTACTTGATTTATGTGCCAAGCTTGTTCCATCACATCTACTGGAATAAAACTTAGCTTTGTAACTAATGCAAACTACATACTTGTTAAGTCAATGAAACAAGAATAATTTGCCTGACACTGAGTTTTATGGCAATTCATAGGAATTTTGTAGCTCAAGTAGTCAATTGTATTCTATAACAAACTCTGCAAAATATCTGTAGCTGAAAAGAATCCAAGTTTTTCTCCACCTGGAAAGTTAGTTAGTCTACAGAATACATTTACAGTCATGCATACCAAAGCCTGGCTTTGATAAAGTCCAAGTAAAACCTCTTCTGACAGCAAGAAGTTTAGGATGCCACCAACTCTCTTGTACAAGCTGATGTAAACATCTGCCTGGCCCTTGGAAAGCTCCTGGTGCTCCTTTCCTCAGACACCAATGGTAGATGCCTCAGATGCCCATCCGGTTTGTTGGCAGCACTCAGGAGGGCTTTGTCTGCATGACAGCGGCTGGTGGTGGTTTTTTTGTTTAGTTGGGGTTTTTTTGTCTTTGTTGTTTTTTGGGGTGTTTTTAATGGTTCTGCATTTCCTTTAGACACTGACTCTCTTTTCCACAGAGATCAAAAAACCCAGCACCAGTAGTACAGTAAGAATTCGGGCTGGCAGAGGGGGTGATAGGAGACTTGTAGAAAGTTTTTTATTATTATTTTGTATTTTAAAAGAAAATCAACCTCCAATCAATCAATTTCAAAGCTGGCAGAAAGCAACTTTCTGGGACTACCTTTTGAATAGCACCACTTGATTAAAACAGATATGCAAAAGCTTTCAATTTTTCCACACTGTTAAATTTCTGCAAGTCAATGACAGAAATTCAATACTACCAACACTGTGCAGGCAATTTTATCAAAGCCATGCAATCAGAAATTTGTTCTGCTTGTATTTACAACTTAATTGACTTCCAAAAGTTTTTTGTTAGAAAGGCTAGCTAAAATTAAAACCACAGCACTCAGAGGAGGTTCTGGATCTAAAATAAGGGTGCACTGATGGAGTTTGATGAATTCCATCCTACGTTAAACCTTCCAGAAGAGAAAAGGAGCTCCAAAGTACCTTTGACTTCTGCATCCAGTGGCAGAATTCAGGCTGCTGTAAGGGACTGTCACAGTGCCACAGGCCACCTTTGGCAGTCTCTCACATGGAAGGGGTGCTCAGCACTTAAGGACTTTCTCCACCTTGAAGCACCCAGTCTCCAGGTTAATGGGCATGAAGATGCTACCTGGAGGACAGGTCAAAGCCCAAGGCCCAACCATGGTAACCTATTCAGTTTTTGTGAAATATGGTAAATATCAACTTACAGTAACATAGGCCTGGGCCATGGTGGCGATCCTACATCTGGGCAATGCTTTTGGGACTGGCAGCCATAAGAGGAAATTAAAGCATATGTGCAGTTTCACAGTGTAATCTACCACCACCACAGTGACTTCCAACCAGACAGGAACACGTAATTCAATACACATAACAATAAAAACACTTATCAAATTCATCATTTAGCTATTTTGGGAACTAGTTACTTATGAAACGATCGTCCCTAAAAATGGAGAGTCAGGCCTGGCCAACCTCTCCTACTCTGTTCTGATACAGCTGCACTTCAAAGAAATGTCTGCCATGATTTTTTTCAGTCTCATGCACCTGGGACACTTCTCCCAGAGGAGACAACAAAATGAGCCTTTGAATCAAAGCCTTTCTACGAGCTACTAAATTAATTTCACAGGCTTAAATTCTGCCCTTGTACAACCAAAACTCAGCTGCTGCATGTACTAGTTTATGAAGATTAGGATATAGCTAAACCAAGTCACAGTATGTGTTAACTGACATACTAACTGCATCCATACAGGTTCTGAGATCTTGAGTAATCTTTCTGTCTTTGTGCACATAATGTAGCTCACATTTGAATTCTATTTGTCTGTACTTATTTTACCAACCAGGAGCTTTACCTGCTCTGATATGCAGAACTTGATAATGCCATAGAGAGCCTTGGGGTACCTATCTATCTCCTAACACTAATAGCAACTGCACTTACACATCAGGAAAATAGATCCTTCTGGTCTGATTTTACTCTCCAAATGGCTTTGGAATCCCAACCACAGAGAAACAATTACCAACACCAGTGTAACTTTCATTCTCTCTCTCTGATTGCACTCAGCAACCAAACCCAGGTGAGTTAAGCCAATGAAAACAGGCTACCAATTTTCTCCAATTCCAGAAGCTCACTGCCTGTGGCAGGAGAACTAAGCACATGCTGCCAGCTTAAGATGTATTCTTCATTCAGGATACAAGGCTGATAAACACAGGAACAAGGCTAATAGGAACAGATTTGGGATCAGTAACTACGACAGTATCAGAAAATCATAAATTCAACTGAAAGAGCCAAACAAGGGTCATGCACTTCAAAAACATAGGGAATAAAAAACCCCCAACTACCACACAGAAGTTTCACAAAGAAGTTTATCATCAGATGCCCAAGTTACACACTTATTGTCCACCAAACACCTACATACAAACTCAACAAACAAGAAAAAGTAATAATATTTCAGGTACATTTCAGCACTTTTGCCAACTGAAGCAGTATCTTTTGCTACAATTTACCTTATTTTCTGTCTTCTAGAGCTAACAAAAGGAAATTCCTGATGCAAGAATCATTGCTGTACCAGACCTCTATCATTCAGAAGTCCAGGTTAATAGAAGACCCGGCTTACTTGCAAATGGAGTCTCTTGCCACTTGCAAAGCGGTTTGAAAAAGTACTTACAACGTGGAATTTGCCAAAGACTTTCAGCCTTGCTTCCTCCACACCACTCCCTCTGCCCCCCAAATCAAAAGTACTGAAGGCATTAAAAACAAGGCCAGGAGGCCATTTTGGAAACACAAGACCTACCGTAGATACAAATATGTTCGAGAAAATATATTAGAACAGAGGGTTATATTCAGTACTTCTTGGATAAGGAGAAGGGTTTTTTATTATCCTAGAACTTTTCTGTTAGTGCATTTTTCACCTCCTAGGATGCTGGAGCACTGATGTTCTCAGTTTTGCAAAGAAAAAAGTTTGTTTTAGAATAATTGATGGCTCTCCCCCCTCATCCTCTAACATTTATTAATCCTTGGTGGATGAAAAAATTCAGAATTAGGAGAGACTTCTCTGGATGTAGTTAAGAAAAGTTATGAGGACATATTGAGACTACTTCCTTCCTGGCAGTTTGGGGAAAGAACACAGAAATTTGCCCTGGTTAACAGTACACTCTATTTCTGCTCATAAGTGAGAGTTTCTGTTGCACTGGAAATCACAGCATTTATTATGGCTTTACACAAAATAGAGGGGTTCTGCAAACCTTTATTAGTTTACTTTATTGGATGATACATGAAAGCCCAAAATCACAAGAGATCCAGCCTAGCAAGAGAGCCATACAAACTGGAGCCAGCAGACAGCGGTGTCTTTTACTATTAGCATTCTTAACATTTGTGCAAATGTCCCCCTGCTCAGACATCAGAGGATGTTTTATTTATACTGCTGAATATGCAGATACTTGATATCTGGCAGTATTTAGCTCACCTATTCCTGCATCAGTGTCTTTACCAGAAGAGAGTGGCAGCAGAGAATACTCACAGCTTTTGCGAAGACCCCCATAAGCTCTGGGAACTGATGTGTCAGGAGGGCAAGCATGGCTGTGAAAGAACAGAGTCCAGCAGTGAAGAGGATGAAGAACGGAAGCTCTTTCTTGGGGTAAACTGAAACTTCATGAAATGCTGTAGAAAAAAAAAGGATGGGAAGGGGAATGCATTATACGTTGCAAAAAAATCAAAAACCAATTACCAACCTGAACCAATCTAACGTTCTTACATGGTTCAAACAACTGGAGACACCCAAAGTTGCTTTTGAAGGAAGAAATACATAGAAGGTCTGAAACATCTACAGCCAACATTATAGTTGTGTCAGTCATCTCTGCCAAGTAATTCTCATCTGAAGACCGTATTTCTGGTTTACTCTGGCCCTACGTACACATTACTTTTGTTTTACTTGTGTTAGCACTAACTATAATGCAGCTATGTAACAACTAATCCCAGAAAAGTAAGTCAAAAATAAAACATCTGGGTTTTTTTATGCAGGTCCTTGGCTAACAACATGGCTGCATGTTTGCTAAGGCTGATCCACAGACAGAGCAGAAACATGCTCCCAGGAGCAGCAGTGAGACCAACCTTACAGAAGCATGGTGGCAGACCACTTTTTTTTCCATTTTCCCTACTTTCTTTGCTTCAGTGATCAGCTTTCATCTCATTGCACTTGCAGACAACATAAGCAAAGAGTAATTCAGCAACATAGCAGGACAGTGTTCTTGACTGCATTCATCCAGAGTGCAGTGGCTCCCAAAACCAACAGCAAGAATTCATAAGAGTTTAAGTTAAAATATTACAAAATATGTATGATTTTTGAGTCTGCTAGTTCAATCAGTTTAAAAAGGAAAGTAGAGATAGATTACAATTTCTCTTTGATCTAAAATAAATTTAGAGATCAGAAATACTAGATCATGGACTTTTTAAGTCTAGGACCTCTTGCGTTCAGTTTCTTGCACTTCCTTTCAACACAGGCTCAACCTTGTTGTTCCAGTCTGTTATCCAGTCAGGGCAAAAGTTTTGTGACTGACATTTTTAATTTGGATAGCCTATCAGATTTTTGTGTTCTGATATAATTCCAGTTGACTGTCCTTTATAACACATGCAATTAAAGGGTGTGGACAGGTATGCAAAACCCCTCTAAACCACCTGCGTGTGTCACAGTATGTTAAACCTTCCCTCCTCTAACCCAAGAGATTTTGCAGTGAAAGGCATTTCCCACTACTGCCAGAGCAGAACACGACTTTCTGCATATGCTGTTGAAGAGTCCCTGGCTTCTAACATTTGACAGAAACGATTAGTTTTGCATCTAAATAGAGAACGCTGAGCTATTCTGCGTGATTTTGTCATTCCTAAGTCTCCTGACACTCCACCCTCCCCAGCTCAGCATCCCTCTGAGTAAAGCAAGCAGAGCACTCTGAGAGGTGTTGTTATAATTAGGGTGATTATAACGGGGTGGAGAGATATTGTCAGTTGCCAAGGATTTCTGTGTAATATCAGCAAGAATGTGCTGTGAAGGAGAGACTTGCAATGAGTGGATTTTCGCTGTATTAGTCTCACCTAATGTTTACTCACGTAGGCTTACAAAAAGAGGCAACACATTTTTCAGCCCAAACCAGAGAGGTTTTAAATGAAAAACTACAAAGGGTGCAAATGCCCTCAAAACCGGCCTTCCCAGCAGAAGCAGGCTTCATTTTACTTGTTCCAGAACAGATTTATCTTTATTCCTTCTTCAGGAGTGAGAAGGTGAGGGAAGAATTTCCTTCCCTGGATCACCTTGTATTTGTCTCCTCTGTCCTGATTCTGCAAACCCCACTGTATTCGTGTGTTCCACTTATGTTCACTGAGTCCCACTGAGAGAAAACATGAGGGAATGAAGCATAACTGCAATTTTGTCTGCTTTGGCTCTTCCTCTGCATTCTTGTGCTTCACTGCATGAACTACAATGAGTCTCATTAGGCTGGACTGTACCACTTCTCCAGGGCTGGATCTGTCTGTGTATCTGTATCTGGAAACACTGTTGGCACTTCCCTAATCCATGCCATAAACCCACATAAAAAGGACTGAGATGATTTCACATCAATCTCTTCATAATAACACACACACCATTACACGAAGAAAACCCTTTCCTGCTATTTAAGAGTACTTTTCAGAAAATGTCAGCACAACCTGTCAGAGTAATAGCTGAGTTAATGATACAGTTGTCCTCGAGCACGTTGGATCTTGCCTTGGAATTCAAGCAGCTAGTGTGTCTACAAAAGACCAACAAGGCTGCAACACTGTGCTTTTGATTTGATGGGATGTTACTCTAGATGAAAGATCAGACATATTTTCCAGTGTCTTGGCAAGCAACGACTTAACTCATTTATATCTCTTCGGTAATCTCTCTCCCTGTCCCTAAGATGTCAAAAATAATAAATATAGCTAATTGTAATGAACTATGGCAAGGAGCTGCTTCTTAAACCATCATGGGAGCTCCAGAGGCTCACTGTCAATCCAGTTATTCTAATCCAGTGTATTCAATTTAAAAGCCATCGAAGGAGATCAGTGCTGCAAGACTCAGGTACACAATTCTTTGATGTTAACGATAAGAAGAAAACGGTTGAACATACATGGTAGCAGTTCTCTATCTGCAGTTTCTGTACAAATAGGATAAGGGTAGAAGAGATGTCCTTTTTCCAAAGGATAGGGGATCATTCTGAAAGCTGAAAAGAAAACACCATGCACAAGTTACTGAGAGTGTGGCAGTTGTACTTAATTACATTTGCAATTTTGAAAAACAAACATAGACAAAGCATTTATATTTTGTTGCAAACAACACATAAATTGTTTAATGAAATGCCAAAAGATAAATCTACATTTAGCCTTTAATCTTGCAAACATCTATATTTATTTTTATTCTTAAGAAAAGGTTAATGAATGTCAGGACATACATAAATGTTTGCAGAATCAAAGCCTATTGTACTTCCACTTCCATAGCCAAATTTAGGCATAATGTCTTAGGCTTTTAGGCTGCATAATTTTTATTCTGAATTTCAGAAAAGCAGTGTATCTGATATAAAAGGTATAGCCTACAAAAATGACCAGCTAAGCTTGTGAGTTCAGGCCAGTACTCACAATCTCTGTGCATCAAGTATAATAGAAGTCTTGCATGAAAAACATATGCTACTTTTTTTTCCATCACACTCCAGGAAGCCAGGTAACACTGATGACACAAGCCCTGAGAACCAGTTTTCCAACATGTCATATTTTCATTTTCTATCTGGCAATCAAAGATTAATACTGAATTATTAAAACCAGGTTCCTCTCATGCATTCTTTCTACATGCAGCAGATCAAGTCAGGTTTCCAGTATAAATTTTCAGGTCATGGATTAAATAATACTTAATGTTATGAATTTTTAAAACTGAAAATAATAACAGCGAGGGAGGGAAATGGATTACTAAACCTAGAGGATGCTGATGTCATAGGCCAACTGAGGGTGGTTTATAGAAACATCAGAATATTTGACTGAAATATAGCTTTGCAATCAAGGCATCCTTTTCCATTATCCTATATATTATTCTCACTGTTAAAATGTCATCAAGATGTTATACACACTACTCCTATGAACATCAGTCACTGAAGCAATATTTTCCCCAACAGATGTCCTAGAAGCACTGTACATTTTAGTTGTTAGGTACAGCCCACTGCCACACAATAACACTCCATTATCTCTTGTTCACAAGACAACTGAAGAATTGGTTTAAATACACAATCCCCCAATATCTTCAATTGTGCACGCTGCATTTGAAATAACATTAGCTGTATTTCTGTGAAATTATATGAGTGTATTTTTTCTTGGTTACTGTGTTTAAAGCAATAGTAAGAACGTAGAAATCCTCAAAGATTGTAAACCAACCTGGGCTGTAATGCTCTTCCAGTATTAACTAACCCTCTCCATAGCAACCCAAAAAGCCAAGTAAAAATACAGTAATCCAAGCTGTGTATGATCTTCACATGCAACAAACTTGAATGTCTGTACAAAAACATATGTGGAGCGATGTTCAATGCTCATTTTTTCAAAATCATTACCACAAGTTTTTCCTTCCAATTTGGCTTAATATTGAAACAGACAATCAAGCTGCTTCTGCCTTACACTAAATCAGAGCAATATTAAGATTTTAATCAAAAAGGGATGGTAAAGGTGTTGTTTTTACAAAACAAGTGAAAAATATCTGAATAGCTTTTCCTTCATTTAAACAGTTACTCCTTACATGAGATCAACTATGGAATATTTACAGCAAAATAGTTTTATTTCGCAATGTTATAAGCCACGGAAGAAATACTCTGGTTCATCTGTATCAGTTTGTGTTTATGTAGATACTTCTCTGCCTTACTCTTACAGTATTATCTGACCCTATTTTACACTAATTGTCTCAGGTAGCACCGAGGCAGTTTGCCCCATTCAGCTGTGTACTTGCTGTAAGGGATACTGTAGCATTTGAAACCCCCTGGGTTTCTCCTCTTCATTCAAACAATAGGAATTTTGACACAAGTTTCGAAACCAGCAGTGACAAACAATCACCTCAGACTCTTTGGAAATTTGGTCACACTTCAAACTACTGACCTTCTGTACACAGAACCTGGTCCAAACCCAGTGGTGTCACTTGGGCTTTTTTAGTGGTACTATTAACAAAATACCTACAAACGCCTAGAAAGAAAGTGAGGGCAAGTGATCAAGTACTATATATAGACCGTTGGATAAAACTAATATTTAATCACATTTAATATCTCTGTCATGTTTTCACTGATTTTCACTTAGAGTTAAAGAGAGGTGCCAAGATATGGACCAAAAATTATGATTACTGGACTAGATACTGGTGAAACTATTAAAACCCATGGCAGTCTTCATGTGTAAGCAAAATTTGAATAAAATTCTTGAAGACTGTTCATATCTTTCTGAAATCCCTGTGAATGAATTATGGATTTTCCTGTAGAAGTTATGCTCATTTAGATCTCTACAGGCTACTATACAGCTGTTAGCTAATGAAGTACATACTCATATTACTCATTGTGGAGCTAATAAGAAGGAGAATAAGTTCCTGTAGTTAGATGAGAATGCCTTACATTGCCTTCAGGCAGAGATGACTAGCTTTTTTAAGTGGCAGGAGGACAGCAGGACAGCCAGCCTCCTGTGCCAAAAACTGGTCCTGGTACAAAGCCCCTTAGGGGTTCCCCAGCCTGACAAAGCAAAAGATCTATTCAGGATTACCTTCAAAATACTGCTTTATACTGATGGGATAATGAACCTTGGGCTAAAGGACTTCTGCAATAATCTAGAAGCTGAGGAACAGTTAAAGCACAGCACTGAAAATAAGCCATCGGAAAGGAAGCTATGACAAAGAAAATAATAGGCTAGGAGAAATGATAGGAGAAGAGCAAGCAGATATGACAGAGAACAATGCAGCAGAGAAAACCGCAGGCAATACTGGTATGGATTACTGAGCATGGTGTTCTATACACCTTGAAATAAAGCTAATGCATCCTCAGGGAGCCTACACTTCAAATTAGGAGAGCTCAGGCCATTTCATACAATGACTAAGATAGTAAGTCACTTTTACAATGGAGGTATTAAGTGCATTTCCATAGCAATTATCATGGTGACAAACTATCTTTTCTATCGAAGCTAAATGAGAACAAAAAATAGTGAAAGCAATAAAAAAAAAAGGTAGTATAATAACATACGGAGAGGCTGAAAAAGAACAGAGCAGAAAAGGGGAACCAGATTACATAAAGTAAAACCTGCCTCAAAAAAAAAAACCCACAAAAGCTGATTATAAATTTTACTTAAATTCTCTAACACCTGATAAAAAAAAATCTCAAAATCATGATAAGATACATTAGAAGGTTAGTATATGACCTTTGGAGATCACATCCTCCAACCTCCCACTCAAAGCACGGTCATCTTCAAAGTTAGGTTTGATTACTCAGAACCATGACAAGCTGAGCTGTAAGCATCTCTGGGATGGAGATCCCACAGCCTATCCAATGCATCACCACTCTCATTCTGAAAATATGTTTCTTAGGTCTAGATGAAATTTCTCTTGTTTCAACTCGTGTGCCTTGCTTCTTGTCTTCCTGCTGGGCCGTTCTATGAAGACGGACTGTCTTCCATATCATCTCTCCATTGGGTGGCAGAAGACAGCAACTGGATCACCCTTCAGCCACCACAAGTCTTCTCCAAGTTGAATAAAACCAGCTCCCTCAGCACCTTGTCCTACATCACATGTTCCAGTCCCCTATGCATCCTAGTAATTTTCCACCAGACTCACTACAGCTTGTCAATTAAAAAAAAAGTAATAAAATACGGTATTACTTTACACTACACATTATTATGTATCCATCTATAGGGCACACTCATAATTTCCCAGTATCAAAGCATTCACAGAATCACAAAATGGTCTGGGTTGGAAGATACCTTTAAAGGTCATCTAATTCCAATCCCACTGCCATGGGCAGTGACATCTTTCACTAAACCAGGTTGCTTGAAACTCCATCCAAACTTGTCTTGAACACTTCCAGGGATGGGGCATCTACTTCTCCAGGCAACCTGTTCCAGTCTCACCAACCTTTACGGCAAAGATTTTTTTTTCTTTATGTCCAATCTAAATACATTTTCCGTTTGAAATAATTAATCCAAATAATGACAAACAAATCTCTACAAGTTTGGAATGAAAGAAGGTAAATTATTATCCCCTTACCCATGAGTAAGAAAACACGTCTCAAAGCAGCTGGGAAATTTTGTTCAGTATTAGACAGTCAACATAATCCAAGACTTCAGAACCCTTTTTCTCATTAAATGAAGTTTGTATTTTTACTTTGAATTCTGAATGTTTCAATGCTGATGTCCAAAATTCTCACATACTATACTTCACAATAAACTATTATTTTCTCATGACATTCAATAAAAATATCTGATTAGCTCCTTTGTAGAAAAGCAAATTACTTACTGCCTTCCCATGTACAGTGTAAGAGATTCAATGCCCCCTCCACTCTTTTCCAGTGTTGAAGATGAAAGAAAGCATATGCTATTGCTTCACTGTCCCCTCTCTTCAGAATATGTTCAGGGGGCAGAATTAAGCTTTTCATTTCTAGTAGATACTGCAATAAAAAAATCAGAGCACAATTATTTCAGAGGTAATATGAAACACAGAAAGCTGCATGCAATTCTATAATGCCCACTGAAAGGTCTATTTCCCTAAAGTACTTTCTCTCTTAAGTGTTTCATCAAATATTTCATCACCAACTGCACTTGGAGACAACTGAATTATTCCCAAAGACCAAGATATGCTGTCAGATGGATAATGTTCTGCTCTTCAGCAATAGTATGGGAACTACAGAGAAATTCAAAATAAGATGTCTCTCTTATCGAAGGAGATGGAAAAAAGGGCTCAAAGCAGAAAATGGAATTTAATTAAAAGAGCTTTTTAATTAAAAGCACTTATTATAAAACTAAGGCCTTAGGCAGTTTGATGCACACTGTCTTTCTCTAAGGAAACACGCAGTACTCATAGTTTGCACACAGGTTGCTTTATTGCATGCCATTAATTGCTAGATTTATGAATATGCAAGGTTGGCAGCCACCTAGGAAGCTACCAATAAATTACAAAGTAAAAATGTTACAAAGTGTAACAACTTCCTGATTTCAGGGCAGGAAAAGACAAGGATGTTTAAACTTCCTACTTAGTTACTAAAATGAAAAGTACCATTGACCAAACCTACAAGCAATTTTCACAGAAAATTTCCCCCTAACTGGATCCGTGCTAGCAGAAGCAGATGAAACATACAAAGGGTTCATGCCATAGGAGACAACAGAGGTCCCAGGCATTATTCAAGCAAATGGTTTTTCCTCCCTCCTCAACCCATGAACTAGACTGAGTTAACTACACAAATAACTAACACCAGTCCATCAGACATCTCGTCACTGGTGCTAGTACATTCCAGTTAGTGGAGGGGAAAGATGCAGCAGAGGGGAAAGATATACCCCTTGTCGGCATCCTTTACAGGGAAAGGAATGGCAGACAGAAAACAGGCTGCTGAATCAACTCCTGTCTGTCAGTCCTCCTGAGCATTGCTACACTTCCCAGCTGCACACTGACCGCTCTTCAGTAGCATAGGGAAACTGTTCCCTTCTTCCAGGATGCCCAAGATCAAATGTTCTCCCCACCAGATTCTTAAGGTTAATGCAAAAGGCAGCAGGTGAGTCAGACAGCAGACTGTCCGGCCCTAGCATAAGGATGGGCAAAGAAGGAGTGAGTATGCAGCCCCTCCATTTCACCTTGTGCCTGCAGACTGGTTTGGAAGGATGAGGACTGCAGGACCTAGGGACTCATAACTTCCTAGTGCAGGCACCCACAAGAAAGCAACCTGGCACTAGAGGTGAAAGGGTGGCATGGGTGGTGCCAAACTTCCACAGCTCCTGTTAAACACTGACTTTCGTAATGGGATGTACTGACGCAGAAAAGAAGAAAAAAGAAAGAAACAAGGACTGAAAATCAGCCTTGTGGAAAGGAAGAGGAAAGGGCAGAGGGAAATGAGCATCAATAGCATGAGGTCGTGGAATGTGTCCAAGAGCTTGTTGCCCCTTTTCCTGAGGGAACTAGCAAGCAGGTAAAAGATTTTGAGACCATGATCAAAGCAAAGAACCCTGGGAAATAGATAAATACTTCAAAGAGGAGAGAAATCACACATTTCTGACGTGGGCAACAGTATTAAAAGAGGAGAAACTGAATTAGCAGTGGGAATAGTTTAATGTGTTACCTGGATTTTCCCTAAAGCCTTTCAGAAAAATCTGAGAGAGCTGCAGAGCAGGTGGATTAATGAAGGAAGCTGCAGTTTAGTAGGCAGGCCAGGGGATTAAGGGTGATAGAGAGAACAGAATGGAGAGCTGACAAGGGGGAGGGAGCTGCCAGGCTTACACTGATATAGCAAACATTCACTGTCCTAATGAATGACTCACCCTTTTAAAAACACACATTATACCTGTTGAGCAAAATGGAATACAGCTGCAAGAGCTGCAGGTTTCTACCTGTTTTAATGATTTAGAACATAGCTCTTATTTCCATATTTTTTGCAAAATTAAATGAGGAAGTAATTTCTCAATATTTAAATATTTTAATCAAAGGAAAAAACCACTAGCAAACCCAATGACATGGTGCTATTTTAGGAAAAGAAAAGCCAGGAATAAATGTCTATTTCTCAGAGTGTTAAGATGAAAACACACTATTTTGATTCTTGCATATTGCTTGTTATCAGTGATTAAAAAAAACACAACTGGAAATACCAGATGGAAGCATGTATCTTGTACACTTGCAAATCAATCTTAGTCTTTGCTCAGTTGTGCTGACTTTTAAGTCTGCATTTTTCTCAGGTTCAGAAAGAAAAACCTACTTTTAAAAGTTCCTCAGATAAAAACCACTCATCCCTCATTACTCTGTCACAGCTGCTTTCATGAACAAAAAGTCCATAACCTGGTTTGGTGATATTCAAGGAGAGCCACACACAAAGTTGATGGGTGGCTCAAGACTCTTTTGAACTCGTAATCACTTTTATTTTATGCATAAATGTCAGCCCCACCTTTTGGGCATACGAACTGTCAATGAATTTATTCTGGAGATATTTCCAGCAGGAATGCTAAATTGTACACAGCCCCAGAGAGATCTCATCTGGAACACTCCGTACAGTTCTCATCAGGCACTTCCCAAAACATGAAGATCAGATTTCTGAAGTACAGAATAGAGCTAATCAAAGAAATGGCTTTGGGAGAGGGCATTTGAAGGCCTCCATCTGCTTAACTTCTCTGAACAGGAGTAAAAGGTACCAAAAAGCTACCTAGGTGTAAGTAGGGCTTGATTATTATGGAAGGAGAGATATGACGGTCTATGAAAATTAGGAAAGTCTTGATGTCCTAGAATTTTTTATTGCTGTATTTTCAAAGAGAGTTCAAGAGCCCTGAGGGCATTTGGGTTCCTGGAGGTTTTGTTGACAGGGCTAAGGATCTACCTGAAGATCGCATAGCCCAGGGACAGCCCCCTTTTACAGTAACTGTAGGCTACAGACTGGCCCCAGATTTTTTACAGGCAGGACTAAGTCCCAGCAATCTGCTACGTTTCCAGCAGATTGTCTATGAAATCAAGATGGTCCCCCAAAAAATTTTGTATTGGACAAGCAGAAAAATTCTAGTGAAATAAAATTAAATTTAAAAAAAAATCATTCTTAAAAAACTATCCCATAAGCTGAAGCCCTCATGCTGCCCATAGTTTGTGTGAACCAAAATCCTGATGAATTTATGCATGCAGCAAGCATCTCCAGCTCTTGAAAAACAATCAGCCAAAGACATCTGAATGTAGTTTTGAAGAGGCTGTTATTGCACTTAATCAAAGGTACTACACCAGATAGGTGCAGTCTTCTCTTCAGCCATCAAAGATTTCAGGGTGGGATTCTGACTATTTATATCTCAAAATTTCCAAAGGCCTCATTCCAGAGCATAGCCCTCGTTGATTCTGGACTAGCAGGGACACAAAATCCAATCATACCACTAAAATTCACACAAGAAATCTACACCTCTTGGCACACTCCCTATTAACTGAAGCTCCTGATACACTGCCATCCGCTCAGATTCAAATACAACCTCCACAATTTAAGTAATAGAACGTCACTACATTATCAATGCTTTGAATACCTGGCAGAGCTCTGAACCCAAGCATGGCTCCACTTCAGAGGGAGAGTCAAGGAAGAGAGCAAATAAGAAACCTAGCAAAGAACTAGACATTCACGGAGGAAATGCAGATGATAAGCCCAACACATCTCCAGCTGCATTTGTTTTTCAGTAATAAATTAAGAAGTTTAACTAGAAAAAGAAATAGCATGTCATCACCATCTGGGGTTATCAAGTTCCTTTAAAAACTGCAAACAGCTCAGACAAGACAGTCTAGAAAATTTCAGCCAGTATGATCTCTTCACTCTTGTGATCAGTGACGGGACTCGTATTGTGCACTGGAAAACAGGCTCCCCAGGGGAGTGGTCACAGCATCAAGCCTGTCTGAGTGCAAGAAGTTTTTGAATAAAGCTCTTGGGCGCATGGTGTGTGACTTTTGGGGAGTCCTGAGCAGGGCCGGGAGTTGGACTAAATGATGCTGGTGGGTCCCTTCCAACTCAGCATGTTCTATGATTCTATGACCTAGTCTCAATCAAGATAGGAATGAATACTGAAGTTGTGCCATGATTCCTGCCATCAAGAGATGGCTCAAACAGCCCTTTGTCACTGCATTGTTCTGGCTTGTATTTTTTTTTTTTTTTTTTTGTGTTGTCTTTTTTTTGTTTTTATGGTCTCTCTCTTCTCTCCCTCTAAACCTTTTCTGTCAAGGAACTATATTTAGGAGATACAACATGTGTAACAGTAGTTTTCATCTGCTTCCACAAAGGGCTTCTGGGACAGTTACATGACACTGTGATAGACAGAGCTGAGCTACAGCCATTCTGTACACATATGGGAATATGTCTTTTAATGAGCATTTGGAGGATGACAATGGACCTTGTATACATGTAGTGCAACACGGTGGAGTTTATATTTCTCTTACGCAAATTGAACATACATTATTTATTTCATAATATTGACAGCTCTCTGGCTACTAATTCTCCTCTGCTGGGAGTGCTTTTAGCATTCCACATTACTTCACTGACCTGTTATAAAATAAATCAACCTATCTCAGGCAGATTTCCTTCTTTTCCTCAATTGTGCAATTTCACTCTGAAATTACAGCTCAGGTCGCAAACAGGCAACAGTCACTCCTGCACCTGTGACAGGATCCCTCCAGGCCAGAACATGAGAATTCAACATTGTTTGAACAGGAACTTGCCTCCTCCCAGTGGGATGAACAACACAAGCTTAAGACAATTCCAAAATACTGGTTTCTACATGCCTAGAGAATCCACTTTTAAGTCACCTAACAAATTCTCATTGAACTGATGGTAATTAAGAAGTTTGGCCTTTTTGCTGGAGGTACATAAACAAATCACTGTCTCACCGAAGAGTTAAAAACTCTCCTAAACATGTCTCAAATAGTTTCTCTGTAATATCATGGGGTGTGCAGAACAGATTTATTTCCCATCTGGTCTATGGGTTTGTTTGCATTATTTGTTTCTATTAGCAACTACAAGTTACTAGAAACCACACAAGCATACAGACAGGCACAGTTCTTATTAAAAAAAAGTAAAAATAAATAAGAAAAATTGAGAAGGGATGCAACAGAGAACAGATAAATCTTTAAAAGTGCTTAAGTCAATAGTTTGTTACATCCTTTTATATACGTTTACATATTAAATTGGTATTTCCTAAAGTAATACGAATATTTAAGTTGTCTGATTCAAATGCAGCATACTTCAGCAGGGACTCTCTCCAAGCCAATATAGGTCCTGGCTTACATACCAACCCCATACAACTGTGTGCAGGACACACTTTTGACTCACTTTTAACAATTTGACATATGGACCATCATCTGTTTTGTCTTTAATGAATAGCTCTAGTCTTACAGATCACAAAAGCATGGGGGCACTTTTCAGGAGTTTGCAGGGAAGGAGCCTTGCAAATCAGTTCAGAAAGGGTGTTCAACAACTCAGGAATGTCCCAGAAACAGCTGTGGTAGCTTATCAGCATTAGCTTGGGAGAGTCGCATTACATACAAGCAGGGAAGCTCCAAACACAACATTGATGAAGTTGTGTGTGTGTATATATACTTTTTTTCCCAACCACTCCACAAATTATGCACTCTCCATGAGATAGGATGTACTACTCTCTTTTCCATCCAAAACCCTCCGGAATTACAGTTTCAGTGGCAATACAGCCTTCTTGGGTTAACCCCTAAATTTCTGAGCAGCATGTTGTCAGACAGCGTCAGCACATTTCCTTGGGAACAAAACTACACAGTGCATGGTGCTACACTAAAACACAGGGATATTAATCCATAGAATCTCATTTAAGACAAAGATGGTCAATAAAAATTCAGACAATTCTTCAAAAACAAGTGATAAAATTTGTCGTGATTCTTCTCATAGTGAATTCACAGCTCTTTGCTTTTTTCTCTTTTTTGATGTGCTGCTGACTTTGATCTGCTATGGGTTATGGGTTCTTTCTACTAAAGAGAACCCTGAAAACACTCGGCCTCCTGAAGTGCTTTTTTTTATATAGGCAATCTCTGCCAAAGTATAAAGCTGCAATTTGCTGTAGTTGACGCAGTAACATAAAGAAGATGAACAGTGGAAAGATGTTATACTTTCTATCAGATTTGCCTTCCCATCATAGTTTAAAAAAATTAAGCCACTTTCAAGCAAAGGAACCTTTTTATAGGCAAAATGTCTTCAGAACAAGAAGTATTGATCAGTTTGACAGTGGTTCCATTTTTGCTGCAGTCACAAAGGAGATCATGCGTGCATACACAGTGGTTTCTGTGTGGAAAGGGGGTGTTTTTGCAGGGTTTCTAACATCTTCGTAAAGATGGAAATCTGGGATTTTTAAACCTCTTCTTCTTAAGGGGTTCCTATGTATTTAGATGACATTTTAAAAAAAGGGTCAAAAGTATATCTGACCTCTGCAATATCACTATGGAACTGCAATCTGACCCTCATCTTCCAGGGAAAAAAAAGCATGATTGCAAGGAGCCCAGGGCTGTTTTACACAAACCTGCAGTAGGTTACAGTAGGAGACCCAGTTTCCCTTTCTTGGTAAATCCAGCTTAGCAGCATCTCTCAGCATGTTCTGAGTATGTTTCCTGCAGTCTCTTTGTCTCAGAATCTTATTAGCAAAAATGTGCTATTTCCAGTTAAATGTCTTGAAAATGTATATACAGTAATACACTTTTTATGTGGAAATTCTAAATTTTAACCATTGGCACTGAAAACACTAAGATCTTTTGAGACAAACCGGAAACATACCAAATTGCATTTTTTTCTCTTCAGCAGTGTAGAACCCTGCTTTCAAGGCTTCAGTTGGGAATCTAAAATAATTTGTCACCTTTTAATTTATTTCTTCCTCAGTCTGAACAAAATACTCATTAGTGTTTAAGTCCTAAAGAAGCTCTGAAGACACATTAGTTTTGTGGACCTGCTAGATTTCTTGTGATGCTGCTTGCTAAAACTTATCTCTATTTCATCAAGAATAAATTGGATATGATGTCAATCATAATGGAGTGGAAATTGAGCTGTAATATCTACACTGTGCATAAAACTATCACCAAATCCATCCTTTCACACCTTAATATCCTTTGGCTAATAGCAGAAAGAAGAAGTGTGAAATCAGCAGTGCTGTGTATTAATCTGTATCATCACAAGCAATGCATGAAAGTTCTGATCTACAAGAAAAGCAGGATCTTGGAGGTCTGGAAGTGCAGAGGTTATGCAGCAAATGCCACAACTTACAGTAAGGTGAATTTTGCGAAGGAAGTCAAACCAAAGAACATCATGCACTTAAGCATAAATAGAAATAGAAAAATCAAAAAAGGCAATAAATGAAGACAGCCTCAGTTTCATGACAGAGGAGAGCTTGGAGACAACAGCAGGATGGACATTAGGAGCATGTACAGAAGTGGAGGCCACTATCTTTGTCCCTCAACAGTGAATGAACCAGTCCCAGAAACAGCCAGACTAGCAAAACTGACCTAAAGCAAAATGATCCCCACTCAGAATCAAGTGACCAGAGAAGTAAATGCACAGCCATTTATTTAAAGGGAAACATTGTGTGCCAATATGGAAACATTAGTATGTAAACTGTTTAAATAGGTTTTGATGGAAATAATCATCAAAGGCACGGAGATAAGTAAGGAAAATGGAACAGGCTTCCAAGGATTGCTTACAACAGGTGAAACTAGTATCTTTGCTTGCCAAGATCTCTAACTAGGCTTCAGTAAAACACTCAGAAAGGTTCACCCAGAACAGGACTAGACTAGAGAATTTAACTGGCAATGAGGCAGAAGAGAAATACCAACAGTTGTGTTGGTGCAAGAATCACTGGGATGGAAGAAAGTGAAAAGAGTTCCAGGGAAGCAGCCCTGGAAACAAACTTCATATAATATTTTAATTTTATAGTATGGCACAAAAATAGAAGATCACCTAATAATACAAAGGGACTCATCTCACCTAAAATTTGTTGCCTAAAAATGAGGCTTTTACTGGTAAAGAGTTAATCCTTTAACAGACAGTGTAGAAACAGAAACCTTGGAGAGAAAATCTGCCTAGAGATGTCTAAGATAGTTTGTTCTTTCCATTGCTTGTAGAGGAAGTCTAGATAATTTTATTAAGCAAACAGCATAACTTTGAGACAGCTATACTATACTATTTAGTGCTTAGCATAACAGATAAAGCTCACAGAGAAAACATTTAATTCTTGCAACGCATGAGAATTAACTTTCTGCAATCCATGCATACATATGGGAGAGGTTTTGGGTTTCTCTTGACCGGACCTGGTGTTCAGCTGTACCTAATAAATAGGCTCCCTACATTAACATACACCAGTCTACTGCTGCTTACTTTCAAAGGGCAATACTAGTCCAAAGGTTTGTGGGGTGAAGGTCAGAGGCCAAAAAGGTTCAAGGGCCAAAAATCATCTGCCTATAGTTTGCCTTTTCAGTGAACTTATTACTGCAATACTGAGTATCAGGTGATGAAATAATAAAATACGTTAGCCTTTAGCAGCCTCTGGGCAAGCTTCTTACTGCTGAGATACGTATCTAGAGAGGGGATTATGGAATTAGAACATAAATCCATTTTAAGTCTTTGTAGTTCTATGCAATTTTTCATCTCTGAGCTTTGCATTCTCAGAACTTAATGAGAGGGTACTGTCATTAATGCATAAGGAATTACTAATGCAACTTATATAAAGCACACCATTAACTCCAAAGACAGTACAGCATGCCAAAACAAATTCTTACATATAATCATCAAAACAAATAAAATATGCTATTTTGAACTAGAAGATCTTTGATGGTTATTTTGCAAATAATAATCTGTCTTTATGCATGGTTCTGTGCTGCATCATAGCGTTTGGTGGTGTCTACTACTGCACTCCACTTCAGCTAAAATTTCAAGTTGCACAGTCCTGAATGTGAAACGAAAAAAACTATGTACACTAATAGCTTCATTCCCTCCCCATTGTTTGCTCCCCTTTTCAAAACAT
The DNA here is from genome assembly GCA_038380795.1 of Pyrocephalus nanus. Classification (NCBI taxonomy): domain Eukaryota; kingdom Metazoa; phylum Chordata; class Aves; order Passeriformes; family Tyrannidae; genus Pyrocephalus; species Pyrocephalus nanus. The sequence goes on along the minus strand of CM076262.1, from coordinate 3,249,634 downwards.
CACTCATTAATCTAACACAAAAATTGGGAATTATGTCCTCAGCAGTGTTAGAGCTACAACAATGTTTTCTCAATACTCACTTTTGGCACATGTGGATTAAATTCTACAGCTCTGTGAATAGCTTCTACTGCATTCATCTCTGCAGTACTCAGCCCTCGCCTTGAGGCAGCCTCTGGAGAAAATCTACAAAAGCAAAGAAACAAACACATTAGGTCATAAATGTTAGCAAGAAAAAGCCAGAAGACGAATCTAGAACATGGGCCCATGTAACCAAACTGAGTCATTTTCCTATGCTCTCCAAACTTCCATAGAAAGTGGAAATTCTGAGTGATCTATTACATCAAGGCCAATGAAAATCCCAGCAGAAGTGGAAAGCATGTTTGCATCTAATCATGGCAGAAAGTCCATCCAAACAGTCCTTTCTCTGTCGCTAATCTAAATTTGCTCTAGATACCTTGCTAAGGGGCATATTCAAGGCTGAAGTTGCAGAAAAAAAGAAAAGAAAAAAAAGAAAAAAAACCCCAAAGCCAAATTATTGTTGGAGGGTTCCTATTAAAAACAGGTTTGGGGAAGTTTTAGGGAGGTTCCCAACCCAATGCCCCTGGGTCAGGTTGGGATGGATGCAGCAGCAGTAGCAGGTGGTCTACTGGCCGCAGCACCATTGAGGGTAGCATGCCCAAACTGTGGGCAAATCATCTGCCCCAGTGAATAAAAAACCAGACCATGCAATCTCTTTCTCACCTCACACCCCACGGCTAACTCCAGAGCTGTACTTGGCAGGCAGACACCACAGGGAAAGCTGTGACAACCTTAGCCCTGCCCTCCCAAGCTGGAGTCGCTGTGTAGGGAGGAAAGATGTTGCAGTAGGTACTGGCGATCTACAGGATAAAAAGAATGAAAGAAAATTACTTAGATCTTGATGTGTACATACACTTTAAAAGCAAAAACTGTCAGGATGTCAGTCAAGAAAATGGCTTTCCACTCTACTTGCTTTCCAACTTTAGGGGAGCATTCGACCCTCAGGTGCACAGACACAACTCTGCCTGGGATTTGTGTAAAGGCATCTGAGAGCAGAATCGGGATTTTTGAGATCCATCTCACAAGGAGCTGAGCACCCTTTCAGAGCAGGCCAGTGCTCTCAAGTCCACAGGCATCACATAGATGTGCTCAGCACCTTGGAAGGTTGAGACCCAAGAGAAAAACATCACAGGAATGAACAGATATTTGTGTCTCTAAAAATATGAACGTCATCTACCTCTCAGAACCCCTGACATAATAATAATGCTAAATCCACCTGTCGCTAAATAAGTAGATGCGTAGTCTTCTGACACTTCTTGTAAAATGACATTGCTACCAGTGCATCCACATTTATTTATTACCTTTTTATGGTCAGGTTTATACAAACTTGAAGAGGTTCAGCCACACAACCCTTTTTAGTTGCATCTTCATTATACTATCTAGGAAGCCAAAGCTCACCCAGACAGTATATGTAAAACTGAAACAAGAACTGAATTTATGCTAGTTCTCTTCTTCTTCCTTAATATCTGAAAAGCAATGTTTGATCACTGCAAATTTTTCTTATATATAAAGTAATTTTGTAAATTTACTGCAGGACTGAGTTTTCCTGCTATTGAGCAGATTGTTAGGGTGTGGGCTCAGATAAGAGAAATCTCGAGTTAAATCAGGATTTTTGCTTGACAGTGGTTCTTAAGCACTTACTTGTCAGAGACAGCTCTGGCTTTGAGCAATGCAGCTGTGTAACATATTGTTGCTGATTTTGGTAAGCTTATATCTGTTGAAAAGAAAGAAAAAAAGTAAACATCTGAAAACTTAGAAGTCTGCAGAAAGACAAGTGTTTGATTGATGCTTCAGAGTAAGCATGACATATGCAAAATTACTATGGGAACTCAGAATACTTTCTGATATTGGACTTGTGCTGCCATGTCAAATGGATTTTTTTATTTTCACCTGATATACAGGCTTTAAAATGTGTGTTAATGACCACTGGAACTGTTATTTAAACAGCAACTGAGTTCATTAGAGAACTAATTGAAAGACTGACATGATAGAGACATAATGAAAGAATTCATTACTCCATCCATAAATGTATAGGTAACCTGCAATACATGAATTTTTTCCATAGTTCACAAAACATCTAAGTAATAGCTGAGGGCTATCTTATTTAGTCTTCACGTTTTCATGCAGAAGCAGTTGTCTAATGTGAATTTGTGGCAGCTATACAAGTTAGGACAGCTATTCAAGTAATAATGGATTTGACTTGCAAGCAAATAACTGGTAGATTTATTGCTTTTAAAGATTAACTGTAAAATAAGGTATTTTGCCTCTTAGGGAAATGTTGGAGCAAAACATTCACCAGACAGTCTCTGGACAATTTATCCTGTTCCAGAGACACTCAGCAGCTATAAACCTGACTTAAACCATTAATTAATTTATATCTGTTTTCTAATAGCAAATTGGCACAAAGCATTCAAAAGGTATAAATGCTGCTTAACAAACTTGAGTGATATATTTGTTCCCACTGTTATAGAGAAGCACTGACTTCCACATTAGTTAATCTCATGGTGTGACTCTTGGGGATGATCCTGAGCAAGGATAAGAGCTGGACTTGATGATCCTTGTGGGTCCCTTCCAACTCAGCATATTCGGTGCTTCTGTAATCTACCCAGCAGACACATATTATATAGTGACTGAAATATTCCAGCATTAAAAAATTAAAGACTACAGCTCAATGAAAAAATCCCCAACAAACCAAACCCACTGAAGGCTGGATTCTGCAAACACTTCTGCACTCTGTGAGAGCTTCCTACAGTAAACAGTAAATGCAGTGTAGTAAACACAAGGCACTTCAGTAAGTCCACTGTGAAAGTGAGGAGCAGCTAATATGACTATTGTTCTAAGAAACTATCTATCCATTGTTTTTTCATTGAACTTGCATAGAAAGATGAAATTGCCATGAGGAACTTGGTAACTTTTGGATTAAGAGAAACTTGTGATGTGCTGAACTTGTGCCTTGCAAAAGAGGGCTACAAAAGGGAGTTAATGAGGATAAGCAAGTCATATCTCAGTGGTCATCATCCCTCACTTATTAATAACGAAGCAAAGAGGCACAATGTTCTGTGAGACAGAAAACACTGACAAAATGACTGAGGCACTTTGAAAAGGCTACCTGTTAAATCCTCTCTATTATCTTCTTATGCACTTTCCCTTCAAGTATGAGATGTACAGATCTTGTTGGAGGCTCCTCTATAACATATTCCAACTATATTTTCACTGGAGTATGTAATTGTAGTGACTAAAGTAACTAAAATTAACAGCATGCAAAGCAGGTTGGATGACAGATATGTTAATTACTCCACTGATAAAAGACAGATATAGATACAGATATGAGCACATCTTCAATGACAGGCAGAGAAAATATTTATAAGCACATTCAATAACACTGCTTATACCTGGTTTTCCTTAACATTAGGAGTTAAAAGTTATTTCTAGTAAACAGAAATGCCCTTTTTCAGAATACACTGGTATCTGTCTTTCAGTATAAACCTTATTTTTTATTATAAATGGACTGAAAGGTAGAGGAATGGAAAAGAAAAAAACACATGAGAAAACCAACGATGTGCTTATAAAAACACTTATCAGGTTTTCAATTGGTCAACAGAAAACCTTCTTTTCCCCTTACCTGTAAGTGTTTCTCTGGGTCGTCAAACCACCATTACCTCATAGGAAATAACACCGGTTTGGGATCTGACCTTTAAAAGTTTGCCAGAATGACATAGAAAGGACCTTTTGCCTAGAAAGGTCTGACTAGAAGATCCTGGAAATATATTTTTCCAGGGCAAAAGGTGAACTCTAGAGATAAAAAATGGACCAAACAGAGGATGCTTGCTCAGATTTCTAATAACAGTGAGAGTATAATTTCACTTTTCTATCTGTTTGAACTAGAAGAATCCAGAGGTCTGAAGCATATAACTTATGTGTCAGAGGAAAAGTAGTGTTTATGCTCATAAAAGCTGCTCATTCAATTTCATCAAAGCAAGCACAAAAAGCCAGCAAAACCCAGAATGACAAGTAGAAAATGTCCATTCAGCCATGAGGTTAAACAAGGAGACCACTCAACTTCTAATTACATTTATACAGCCTAGTTTCTGCATCTAATCATTGATACTTGAATGGAGAATGTTCAGAGGAAGTTGCATGGACCAAGTTGTGAGGATTATTACCATTCTTGGCTAAGAGATCATACAGTAAGAACTGAGCTTGATATAGGGTAAAATACATTAAAACAAAACGTGGTATTACAAAACAATATCTTCTAGTAGGCAGTGAGTGTTCCTGAGCTGGAAACATCTGTGCATATAGATTGCAAGATGATTCAAAATGAAGGGTTGGCATCTGTAAGGAAGGGAAATGTGGTGAGATGAGGTAAGGCTCAGGTACACCACGTGAATCACTTCTGCAGAAGAAATGGGATTTCCCAAAGTATGTTGTGTTCAAATCTGATCCCCCATGGTCAAGAACAACAAAAGTAAACAGGATTGGATGGTTTTTGTATAAACCAAATGAAATAAAGACTGAGAGAAGATACAACTGTTCCCTATGCATACCCACATGGAACATCAGGAAAGGAGAAGGATTGCCTAGGTAATGGATAAAGCTGGCACAAGAATAAAGAGTTCAGAATTAAATCTAGGCCAGAGATTAAAAGAAGGTTTATGTGAAGTGAATTTTTGAGGCAGATTTCCAGGTAGAACAATGGGGAAAACAAAATAGGAAATTCTAGGACGGAGCTTGCTCAGCTCTTGGAAGGAGCAATAACATGCAGGGAATGCAACAGTGGGGGGCCTGACTCACCCAGGAAGACTATTCCAGGCTCTTAACAAGCAAGCAGCACTTGTTTGAGGACAATACCTGAAGTCCACTAGCAGTGGAAGAAATGCACACAAATGTTCATGTTTATCACAGAATCACAAAGAGTTAGCGTTGCAAGTGATCTCTGGACATCATCTAGTCTGACTGAGATAGCCCTCAGTAGGTCCATGCCTGCTTCCCTTCAAAAGGGTTTTGCTTTTCATTTGTTCCATATTAGACCCTAAGTACTTGGTTCTGTTACATGCTGGTCTGATGACTACAATAGTTAAAAATCCTCATATAATTTAGACTTCATCTCCAAAACTGCACCCTCATATTTTAGAGAAAGACATAAAAACAATTATGTCTGGTAACAACTTGAATTTAGCAAGGGAATCATGTCCAAACTAGTCCTAGGAGATATGTACTCTGTCAGGAACCAAAGTGAAGTTTTAATAAATGACTCTGTCCAGCTCTGTGAGCCATCTGGCAAAATATCTTCACATACACTGTTTCCCACCCTCCTGTGATTACTGGTGGAGCTCCCACAACGTGCTGAAAGATGTGACTGCTATTCTGCTGTCAACTCCATCATGACATTTTTGCCTAATAAGAACTGATGTGTCAGTCTAAAAAAGGCTCTCCTTTTTCCTTACTGCATGTATCTTTAAACAGAATACAAAAGTCTAGACTTAATTTATGAGCATTTTCTTTCCATTAGCTCCAGACAGGTATGGGGAGGGGCGGGACAATGAATTCTTACTATTCATTTGCTTCTTAAGCAGTTGCTTTTGAGACTGAACTAATGGAAATATGCTATGGATATCCCAAATATGCCATGTATCATCTAAATTCTTCACATAGCACTGTAGAGAGACAACATTAAGCTGCTGGAATCATTCATATATTTTCAAATATGTAACTGAAAGTATATCAACAAACTGGAAGAAGTTATGCAAAGAGGTAAAACAAAGAATTGTGCCATGGTTTGGGGGCAAATCCCAGCTCTGATTTTCTGTCCCTCAGCCTCTCTGCAGACAATAGTGTTTAAGTGACAGGCCAACACTTTCTCTGTCAGCACAGAACCCGCCCTAGTTCTCAGCACCTGCAGGTTGGATTGGCAACTCTTACACAGGGGTAGCAAGAATTGCTTATGGGAAAGCCTGAAAGTGCTCTAGCAAATAAATATGTGCAGGATGGATTGATGATGACGGAAAAGAGATCCAGTCATCTATAAAGACACAAATATTAAGAAAGAAAGAGAATTAAACTGATACAAATGGCTAAAAACAAGGATAGAAATCAATAAAGTATGAACTGAACACCAGGGGAAAAATACTGTCAAAAAGATGTACTATCCTGTAGTATTATCTCCCCTTAGAACAGTCAATTCATTTTTTCCACAAAACATGGTAAAAACATGCTGGAGGAGCACAGCTATGAACACGGTGCTTACAAAAATAAAACAGTTCTGATTCTCTGTACTTTTGACATTCTTCCTTAGTGGTGGGAAACACCCAACCAAACAAAAACACATGGCCACTATGTAAGCTAAGGGCTGGACTTTGGTCCCCGGATGGTATGGGAAAAAACACTTCGGTACAAACAAAAAGTCTTTATTTTGACATGACCACAACTAAAACTTACACTGTTCAGTTACAGTAAGATTTACAAACATTTCATATGCAACTCTTGCTGAGATGCATATCAGTGACCAAGCATGTGTCAGCCCCTTTAACTTCACCAAATTCAATCCTAAATGCCTATAGAGGGGAAGGAGTAATTTCTGATACAGAAGATTAAAAAGAGCAAGATTAGTATGATTACTTTAGATTTTTTGTGGTTTTGCACATACTGGACAAATGAAAAACTCCACATAATCATATGGCAAAAAAGAGAAGACCAGATGGTATGAACAGACAGAGAAATGATGCAGAGACCTAGCTGAAGTGACAAGTGATTTTGACATGAGGAAAGAAACCAGTTCTTAGAAGGAGAAGCTGAAGAAGATGTGATATGACCAAAGACGAACTATTCTCTTAATTACTGTTACACAAACTGCAGGTGTCACATGATTTCCATATCTTGAGGCAAGTAGACTAGACTTTGGTATGACCTTAACTTAAAAAAACACTTTTTCTTGAGATCTCTCTTTCAAAAAAACAAAAGGATTATAAAATAATGTGCATGAGTTAATGGTTGCTTCCAGACTGCCACTTGCTACATCTTTATGGCTGCATGCAATTGGTTCATCAATCTGCAAATCTCTATTCAATATAAATAGAATTTACTCATTTTGTAAGTCTGTAAGGACACGAAGAGATTGGACAGAAGGGGAGAAGGGACAGAGAAAGAAGAGTAGCCCTGAATAGGCTACATTTTAGAAAACTAATTTCTCTGTATTAATTGTTTGGATTTCACTAAGTTAAAAGTATTATAAGAAAAACAAGGGTCTGTTTTTAAAGTTTTTCTTTAAAGGCCTGCATCTTGATTTAACACTAATTTAAAGTAGGGTTCTGCTAAGTAAGCTATTAACAAATAAAAAGGTGCCATAACGTAGAGCAGAACGAGACCTTTTGTATTCAAACCCCACTTTTTTGCTATGTACCCTTTGGTCTAAAATATCTTCTTATGTGAACTCTGCATTTGGGACTCTGTCTACATGGTAACATGGTTCTTATTCTGTGCAAAGGAGCATGTGGAAGAACAATATTTAGAAGATGCTTTCCTCCTGCAAAGCAGGAGGCTTACAGTCTCACTGAAAAACACTGTTCTATTAAAAAAGGAGAGCAAGGACAGGTTTAGAGAGGAACCACTGCATCACTAAATACAGAGATAGGTATTCTTTCTAAACATGATTTTCAATTGCCAGAAAAGTCTGAGTTTTCACACAGTGCCCAGGTAACCAGATAATATCTATCAAAGCAACTGGCTGCCCAAGGAAGTTAAGAGATCAGCTGCTCTAAGCATTAGAACAAGCAGACCAACTCCACTGGAAAAAAAATCTGTCTAAAAAGCAAGGATAGAGGAGCAGAGAGACTTTATCTACTACAAATATCAGAAGCTTATTCCATCAAGAACAGACTCTTTAGCAGCCATAACTATTTCTGCTGTAAATAACATGGATATGAGTCATATCAGAGCCAAAAATATTTTCAGAATTCAACAGTATTTAGGTCATCCTTACTCTTATTGATAGATACTGAACTCTGAAACCATAATGATGTAGCTCAGCAACAGTGCATGCTGTTCCACTAATGAGGCCCTTTTTCCATGAATAATGAGTATGGACATCAGCTCTGTTGCCAGGTACATAATATAAACACAATTTAACACATGGCTTTTGGTAAAGCAGTGCATCTGCTTGCAGAGGCTGAGGTTTCACATAACGTGATTCAACTTTTTAGCCCAGGGTGGGGGCAGACTGTTCAAGGAAATAATTTGTTCATATGTTATCAAAATACGATAAATCAGGTTTGGCCTTAGTCAAAAAAAGGCAGTGGAGGGGAACCAACAGAACTGCAGATAGGAAAGTACAAATGAGTTCAGTGTTTTATATTTCAATAAATCTTACAACACATGAAGCTGATGAGTTCTAAAATGAGCTGAGACTCCCTGAGATAGGCCTACTGAGACCCATGAACTATAAGGGTTATACTTGTTAAGCCTGTGTTTGTTGAGTCCTTGTGCATACCTAGTGTATACACACACCATACTCAAAAGCATGAGCTGAAACTGTACATGTTCAAACAGCCAAGGTAAGAGGTTTTTTTTAAGTCTCACTTGTTTTCACTCTATCAGATGATAAATTTAGAGAAAACACCTTCAAGTTTTATCAACTTCTGTGACATAAACTGCCACCACAGTGTTGTGTAAAACCAGGGATTGGTGCTTTAGTACGCCAAAGTAGAGCCTGCATCCGAGTTTAGTCTTGATAACTGGGAAGGCAAGGGTTAATTCCTTGTTCTGTCACAGTTCTGCCATCTCTCAGGACTACTGCTTCACAACTACATTAAAGACTAGAAGGTGCCAACATCCTGTGGTGCCTGGGGCGTAAAAATGGACATTTCTATTTACCTGCTTCTTAACATGACAAAATAAAGACTACAGGGATCTATCTCTGTGTCACACGAATTACTGAAATACAATGACTGATGTTACCACTTCAGCTGCCAATATCTTCAACCAGAGACTAAGTACAACCAAGATCTCTCTTAGAGTCATTACTGCTACTGAATGTCAGTGTTCAAGGGCCTGGGTGACATTCTGATCTCTGCTTATAATGATTTGCCTCCAGAAAGAGTTGAAAACATTCCAGACTGGACTGGTAGCAGGGATTATCACTAAAGTTACTTCTAATCAGCTGCTTATTTATCTTTTGTTAAATAACCTCAGCTCTGCCACAGTCTGGTGCAGGAGTCTGAAATCTGGCAGTATGATCATGTTAGTATCAAGCCAATGGTCTACTACGAGCCTCATTAAAATTTATCCTAATTTCCTAAATTTATCTTAATTTTCTAAGTTGTAAGATGGTAGAAAAAAGCAGTTAGCACATATTCAGTGGAAGTTTCTGCATTTTTTTTGGTTATACCCTCCAAAGATTCTTTGCTCATCAAGTACACATCTCAGTACCCCAATAAACTAATGCATCACCCCCTTGCCCTGTCATGTTCCATGTGATGATAGAGGTCCAAGTACACAGTGTTGTGGTTTTGCCCAGTCGGCCAGCCCCTGGGGCTGAGAATGGTTTTGTCCAGGTGGATTTCCGGACAAGAAACCAATTAAAACTCTCAGTAACGAATTTGCTAATTACATATTTAAGAAAACGGAAGAGAGGGTTAGTTGGGCAGTTGAAATTAGGCAGCCATGGAGGAGAGGCAGGAAGCCCCAGGTGGGGGCCAGGCCCCCTCTTCCCCTCTTTCGCTCGTTCTCTCTCCCTTCAGCAGGGTAAAGACTGAAAAATAAATCCCTGCTACCTGTAGAAGATTATTGGGGTGAGGAGACTCCCCATGCGGCTCACAGAGGAGCTTGTGGATGTACCAGGAAGCCGAGACTCTATGAGAGAGGACTCAAATGAAGCAGAGTCCTGTTGAAAATTTTGTGATCCTGAGAAAACCTCACGCTGGAGCAAGAACGGCTCAGGTGAGATGTTGGGATCTCAGTGAAAAACCCATGCTGCTGGTGTTGGAGATTTGTGACCCTGAGAGAACTTCACGCTGGAGCAAGAACGGCTCCGGTGAGATGTAGGGATCCAAGTAAGGGATCCATGCTAGACCCATGTCAGAGAGGTCTATCAAGGACTGTTCTCCCGTGGAAGGAACCTCCATAGGAAATAGGGGTGGACTCATAAGCCATTCTCCCCTGTAACCCTGTGGAAGAAGATCCATGGTAGGCAAGTGTCCCCTTGTAGCCCATGGAAGAGAAGACCTTCAGGGCCTGGGTAACCCCCCAGCCTCCGGTCTTAGCCCAGGAGGGGGGTAGGCCCAGCCCTGGAGGCCAACACAGAGAAGGAAAAAGAGTTCCAGCTGCGACGAGGGTGCTGCAGAGTTACTGGAGAGAGAGCTGGAACTCCAAAAATGGAGAAAATGACTGCTTCTCCTCCTTGGACTGATATGAAGGGGGGAGAAGTATTTCTGTAAATATATAGTGCTTTTTTTTTTTTTTTTACTTAAGTAGAAATTATTGTAGATATAGTTCTTTAGTAGTTTTTATTTTGCTAGTAATAAATGGTCATACTATTTTTCCCAAATCCAGTCTCTTTTGTCTGCATAAACCTTCTCTCAACTAATAGTAATTGTGGGGGGGGGTGTGAGAGGAAATTAACCCAGAGCAAAACCACGACACACAGGCTGACAGTGAGCAGCCTCTCTCTGCATGAGCTGTTATGGCTCTAGTTTTTGGCACCCAGGCAATGCAACACAGAATGACAAATGAAGAAGAAGCAGAAGTCACAGAGAAAAGAGTAGATGGAAAAGATGTTAAGACAGGAGGAGATGTATCTTGACCATCACTACCCTGAAGACTGGGATAGGTAGTTAGGAGAGGCAGAAGAATGGCATTGGGAATGAGGTACTGGCTTAACAAGGAGCCTCTAGTAGCAACTAGGAGCAATACAGAGCTGAAAATGACCATGCAAAAATGAAGCAGAAGAAGTAGACAAGTGGGACAGAAGACCAGCCAATTCCTTTTAAGAATTGACAAGAAAGAGTGTCCAAAGCACTGTGGATATAGGCTCCAGCATCCATATTTGTAGGCATTTATACAACAGTAGCTCAAATAATGTCCCTCTGCCTTTTCAAAGACTTGGGATGTTACAAGTCTTGAAATCTCTGTTCAAAGATCACCAGACCTAGTAAGTGCTAACAATTAAGAACATTTTAAAGGCTACAAGATAAACACAGAGAAAGAGTTAAGAAGCATCAAAATTAAGGCTACAAGCATTTCATATAAGTCAGCTATTTGATTCATGCAGGGTATGATCTCATTTTTGGTTGTATGATTACATAAAATTCCTTTCATAAACTCCCCCAGTGCACAGAATGAGACTTTTCTGAGGATGAATGAGGACTGTCTAGTTACACAACAGGAAACTGATAGCTATAGGATCCTTGAATCACTTGCTGCAGAACTTGGAATGTAGCTACCGAGTAAGTCAGGGACTACAGCAAGACAAGCAAGAGTGGCACTGTGCAGGTTGATGAACACTGCTCAAGAGAACTGGACTATATTTCTGTTTCAGTCACAAAATTTCTCCACGATACATAAAAAAAACATTTGATTTAAACTAAACACTTCTCATTCTGTGTTTCTGAGACCCTGGTGTCTTGAAGTTCAAAGGACTAGAGCTGCAGCAGCTGTGATTTGAACATAAAAAGAGATGTAATGCTGCACGAACCAGTGTTTGCTAAGAAATACGAAAAATTAATACAAAAAGTTCATCTAGTCTCCTGAGCTTGCCAAGTTTTCTCCATAAGACATTCAGTCTGCTACTCAATAGACTGTGATGAAGTTAAATCAATTAATGTTCGTAAAGCACTTGTATGCTACTAAGTCAACATTCATAGGGAAGTCCACAAGGGAACTGATAATCCTTTCTTCAGACAAGGTCTGAATAGCATGCAATAAAAAGTCTGCAGAAGCTAAACAGTCATTCTTTAAACACCAACAGAAAGCAAAGAAAGCACTGAAGAGTTGCTAGTGAGTTCCATTACCCTGTACCATTAAGCATGGGTTGGCAGAAAAAATGTACAATGTTTAATCATTGGATTAAGGACTGTGTAAGGGCATGTATGAAGCTCATGTTGATCAATTTAATTACAGTGTTCCCTAAATTTTAAAAGTTTGACTTCAAAATATTTCTTCACTGTGTACCATATAGAGAAAATACAAATATATATTTGAACTTACCATCATACTTTGCTAAGACTGCCTGAACATCTGCATATGCTTGCAGTTCCAACAGAGCCTCTAGCAGGTTTTCATGGATGTTGAACATGCTGAGCAGAGGAAACTCCTTCATCAACTAAAATCAATAATATGAAAAGGTTAGATTATTAACGTGGAAATTGTTCCAAATGCATTAAAATAGTCAACACCAAGATAAAACCTCCCAGTTCCCCTTGCTTTTCGTCCTTTCCCAGAGTTCACTATTATCTCAGGAATTTCTGAGGTCTTAATGGAGCTCAGGTTCTTGACAAGACATGCTTGCATAGGATGTAATTTGTGAAATCCAACAACACAGCTATCTGAATATATAACTCTACTTCAAATAACAGGCTTCTTCAAAGTGAAGAAGAGTTATTGTTCTGGAAAAGAATCTTCAACAGTGTAGCTCAAATATATCAGTACTAAGTAATCCAGCATCTCTGCTATATTAGTGAAAAAACCAGAAAATACATTGAAAAAAAATCACAATATCAAATGAAAAAAGCTATATTATGAAGTATGCAATACTAGAATTTGTAATTGTGAATACTTTAGAATACAATTGCAATTGTGGGCAATATAAAAAAACAACCAACCAACCAACCAAAAACCAAAACCAACCAACCAACAACACACACATACAAAAACCCCCCACAAAACCAAAAAACAAACAAACAAAAAACAAACAAACAAAAAAAAAAGAAAAAAAGAAAGAGAGAAAGAGAGAGAAAGAGAGAGAAAGGCAGCAACAATAGGAAAGGTAAAGTTTATACAAATCTAACACTGTAACTGAGGACTCCATCTGGTATGACAAACTGAATGAAATGTGTACTTAAAATAACCTAACACTTTCAGATGTAAGTGCCTTTACTTTATGAACTAAGCCTTGGAGAGATACCATGGATTTGTTTTTAGATATCCTCAGTTTTAATATCTGCACAGATTGAAATGACTGAAGCTGATATTTCATCCCATCTTATTTTTGAAGTCACACTTATAAGGAGTTCTCTGCTTCTGTTTCTCACTGAAGAACTGACTAAACAATATTTTTTATCATCAGAGTGATTCCATAAAGAACTGAAGTGTTAGAAGATCCTTGCTTCCTTGTGTCCTTTTTACGGTTGTTTAATTGCCTACATGATGTACATTCAGCACAAAAAGGTCCCAGACAGTGTAGAACTAGGATAGCTGATACTACCACTGTTCTTCAGGAACCAGCAGGGAAACACTATCATTTACCATCTCTCTAATATGGTTCATGTCAACAGAAATGCTGTAATAAACTGAGGAAAGAAAATTATTCCAGCCTAGCCTTGCTCTATTTGAAAATAACAAGCTCGATCCGAAAACTCTGTCACTTACTAAATCTACATTTCAAGACGTAAATAGAGAAACTGATGAGAACCAGTAAATCTTAATTTCACAAACAGGTAACATAAACAAAAGTAAACCAGGATTGAAATATGAGGGGCAGTGATTCACCAAGAACTTCAGAAAATGAGAAAGAGGTAATGCAGTAGAGTTTCTTCACTCTGTTAAGAGACCTCAACAGGTAAACAGAGAAGCAAAGCACAGAGAATTTCTTTCTTAAGAAAGGTCTGGCATAAGCTAATGTAAGAACTATTCTGACCTTAAGAATTAAGACTCTAAATTGGTTTGTCTGGATATTAATGACTTTGCTGCAGTTTGAGGATTATTGAAATATAAAAGGCAAGGATGGCAGTGTTTTGTTTAACTGATGATATAAATTTCTGGTGACAATCAGGATCACTGTGATAGCAGCTGCAAGAAAGCACTGAACTTATCATGTTAATGGCATGGGTATGGTTTTAAAGCTCCTAGTTCCACTCGTAGGAGCTGAACCAGTGAAAAAGAACATAAACAAAACTGCATAGTTTGCAGGCTTTTATCCTCCACTGAAAAAACCCCTAAAAAACAAAATCACCAAAGGACCACAGACCTTGATGCTCACCTAGGTTGAATGGAAGGTTTTGAGAATAAAATAAAAAGTTTAAGTCATTGCTCATGAAGAAAAATAAGCGCAGGTGAAAATCCACATAGTTGGATTCATCAGTTAAAGACCCATCATAGAGTCTTCTTGTCTTCATTCTTGTCCTTACTAACTATTGGATTTTTAAGAGAGGAAGCTACTATTTGGCAGGAAAGAGCATGACAAAATCTGGCTCTATGCAAATATGATTTAAAGTTTAGAATGAACATCTTGCAAAGAAACCCCTCTAGGGGATTAAGAAGGATTATCCGTGCTCATTGAGAATAAGAGCTGGCAGAATAATATTCCCTCTATCAGGGCAGAAAAGGGAAGAGCTGCAGCTACTTATAGGTGTACTCTGGCCAGTAGAAGCTCTTACTCTTGGTTCTCCATCTCTCACTTTTTTTCCCTATTTTAATTAGGTTCTGTCAGAGTGATAAACCCTGTCTCAGTCAGCAGCCGAATAAAGGTCATGGTCTGGACTGCCAGGCCTTCAAACTGGTAAGTGTTAAAAAAAGTTTCATCTGGGATAAGTCAAATGTTAAGAAATCCAACCCAGTAATAATGAACTCAGTTGATATTGTAGCCTCAAAAATAAAACACCTCTAAGTGGTCACTCAGCTATTTGAACACTGACTGTGCATAAATGAGAGCATGTTTGCTATTAAATATAAAGAAAAAGAAGGCATGAACTCATTTCTCTGTCACGTCTAGATGTAGAGTATACAGTTTTCACTGCAAATAATTTCCAGTCACAGTAAAAATTTAGTTTCTGAGAAACCTGCCAGAAAGTAAAGCCACTTGGATGAAAAAGTATTACGACAGGCCATCTTTCAGGCCTCATAGTGAAAGCGAACACTGGAGAAAAAAAAATTGCCCCACATGTCTGGTGAATGGTCAGGGCAGGCCACGTACTGCATCATGCTGAAGAGCTACAGAGACAGATTGTGAGCTTGCTCCCCTCCCCTCCCTAGCAGATGGAGGGGGAGCTGGCTCATATTCCACACAGAGATGTAAAGATGGGCACGCTAACCCCAAACACAAGATGAAAAACACACCCTCCAGTTCCCCAGACCTGTACAGCACTGAGCTCTCATCTGGCCTCCAGTTTAAGAGGCACAGACAACCCTTTGAACCCAAAGATTTATTTTCTGCAAAGTTACAGATCAGCCTCTGCCAAATCATTTGGTTTATCACTTTTAATTATCTTTATGTTTTTACTGTAACCTGACAAATGCTTTCATTTGAGTGGCAAGCACTGCACTTGAAGAAAAGACAAAGGCTCTGTTATAATTTTTCTCTACAACCTTTAGAACTCAAGAGAGTAGTCATCAAATTCAGAACTCAAGATTTCTCACCAGAGCCACTGCAGCGTTTTAAAGATACAATAATTAGAACTAAAAATGCCATTGTAAAATTGCATGTAGTTGATTTCTCGGCTGGTATTAAAGAGAAGTGCTCCACTGAGCTAAGCTCACGTTCATGCCATATGAAAAGAGACACCAGATGGCTATGATCGTATTCCCTCCTTACAGCATAAGGATATTCAAACAGCTATCGAACAGATCATACCAAATCTACATTCACAAAGATTTTACTTCAAACTTCTATCAAAATACTTTCTAGTGATGGAATTCAGACCTGGGGCTGGGTTAGTACATATTTTGTCCTAACTGCTCTGCATGTTTGGGTGGAAATAAATACAGGCATAGAAAGCAGAACTGCTTTTCTTTGAAAAATTCATTAGGTACACTACAAATATACAGAAATGGTAGCTTTTGCAGATAATTATTAAGTTTTAATTTTTTAGATAAATAATATTTTGGGAGTGCAAGTTTGCAGAAAAATTCTGTAAATAAGTTTGGATATCCTAACACTAGTTCTGGGAGCTCTGTATTCCTAGACTCACGTCAATTTACATTGCAGGGTGTAGGTTTAACAATTTTGTGATGGATATGAAAATGTAATCACCACAGAAAATGCTTTATGGTAGAAGGAAATCCACATCTGATTTACTGGATGAGGAACAAGTTTTATCTCCATAAGGACAGCTTAATGAAGAAGATTCCCTTGCCTGAGAATATTTCAGTCACAAGGATTTTCTCATTAGGATCTAATTTTTTTAACATTTTCAAGGAATGTAGCTTTAACTGCTGCATCTGTTATTCTCCCTGTGATAACATTAACATCATGCCATTGTTTGTGTAGAAAACTGGTCAAACCTGCATCTTATGCCTACAGCTAGACCCCAGGACTCAAGGGAATACAAAGGTGGATAAACGAATGATCTTAAATATAACCTGGTGTTGACACATCTATTCTCCATTTGCATAATGGCTGTAAATATGGCCACATATTTTACAGCTGTGCATGCAACCATTCATTGCTGGTTGTACCCATATCTTCTCAACAAACAAACAAAAACATTTTCAGGTCGCTGCATTGAACTGAATGCATTCATGAAAAGAGAAAATGAATTCATCTTAAAATAAAAAAACAGCAAGCAAACAAAGGAAATTCAGTGCAAACAGTGAAAGTGTTACAACCTTAATTCCTAGTGTATATGTTCCTGCAGTGGGTATCTAAAATGGCAAAATCTGTCCACCACCACTGAAGAATCAAGCACACAGTATGGACAGACTGTCATTTTCACAAGTGCTTTGCAAAAACTGCTTTCTGGCATATGACCTGTAATCTGCAAGAACCATTAAGCGAACAAGGTAGAAAAGGCAAAACTTCAAGCCATTTCTGAGCAGAAAACCAGAAACCTCCATTTTTGTGGGCTTCACTGGCTACAGCTGACCTTTCAGATGTCTAAGCTCTGACTGAAGCTCACTATGGGCTTGAGGCATTTGCAGTGTCACTCCATGTTGACCCTGTGATGTCTAATAAGACGCACCAATCTTTAGTTCTTCTCCTGTTCAGCTCGCCTGGCAAGGACAAAAGGGAAGAAACATTTTCAGCAGCCTAAGGCTAGCACACAAAAGGCCCTGTTAACAGATGCTTAAAAATCAGTCTAAGTCCTGCTCCTAAAAGTCAAACTCATTCAAGCACAGTCTCATCTTGAGCGGTACTCATGTGATGTAAACAGATACTCCCAGAGCTCTCTGAGTCGGAAAACGATCTGAAATACACAGGACCTACCTGAAATTAAAGTTCTGCTTAATTAAAGCAACAGTAGGATTCTGTCAATTCATTAATTTCTCTAAGTGCTGCATTTCTTTTGGTAAATATTCACTGTTTGAAAGCAGCTCCACAGTTACTCTTTCACAGCTCAGAGAGAATAGGAGCTAAGAAGCCAAATCTGCCAGATCTGTTTTGAAGCTTGCAAATGATTAGCGGTAGGATCCCCCATATTTTCATCCATATGTGGAATTCAGGAAATCTAACATCTTCAGAGTGGCAGAAAAGAGACCCAGATCCAGTTTACCTAACTATGGGATGGCACAGGTTTATAATTTGCCAACATTCAATTTTAAATTTGAATTTAGACCAAGTGCTCCATAATATTCAAAGATCTTCTGTGTAGGATTAACAATGAGTCAACAGAGTGAAAAATATCTTTACTAAACATGCAAAGTCTAAGGAAATATGCTACGACATGCAGCCTTGATGTTCTCTCTTAATTGGAAAATTAAAGTTTTAGAGTATAATGAACTCTTAAGGAATATAATTATGAAAATGCTGTTATTTGGACTATGTTGTAAAAATGTATCTATTTCAGGAATAAAGATAATTTTAAAGGCACATGGGCCTAAACCCAGAAGAGTACAAGTTGTTCCAGGTCTACGTTTAGTACTAAACAATCACATCATATAAAACCAATAACAATGCTAAATTATAATAATGTTTGTTACATAAATATTAATAACTCTCTAAAGCATGAAAATAAAGTCATTACTCATAGTCCTCTTCAAAAAAATTCCTTCATTTGCATCATAGAATGGTTTGGGCTAGAAAGGATCTGAAAGATCATCTCATTACAATCCCCTTGCTGTGGGCAGGGACATCTTCAACTAGAATCAACCTGCTCATGAAAGTTCATACTTACTACTTCTAATTCTCCCTGAAAGTAAAAGTGGCTAGTAAGGGGTGGCAAAAGCAGTAGACAGAAGTAGAATTAGTCCTCGAAAAATCATCCCAAAGTACTTTGTGCAGTAACTGCCATTATTTTGAGAAGTGGATTTTTAAATTAAATTGAGGAAATTATCTAGCAGCTCAAAAATGAGCTAGGACATTCCAGAGAGATAGAAGACCATAATTAAAGGACAATAAAGGCCTCTGACCATGGAGTGATACAAGATGGTGAATAAAAAGGAGTCCAAGTTACCAGGGCTCCTACCAAGATTATGTGACCATATTCTAGCTTAATAGAATCCCAACACTAGAAACCTATAATTTTAATAGGAAATATTAGCAGTTTAGGTTGTAGTCACAAAATTTCTAGCTTATGAGAGTTTTGCGCAGAATCACAGTCATGAGTAAAAATGAGGGGTCTGAGTCCCGTGCAGATAAAAAGAAGGGATAAACACCTTAAGAGGAATCACAGAAGTCTCTGTTTTGTTTAAGAGTCCATTGAAATGAGAGATGTTCCTACCTGCCTTTCCCATTTGCCATACTATGTGAATTTGTGACAGAACAAGCCACATTGGAATACAAAGACATAAGAAAATATTAAATTCAGCATTTATCACTTGCTATTATTATTGCAGTGCTTCTGTGTCAGAACAAGTATTAACTGAAGACACTGCTCTGTGGTGAAGACTCACAAATGTCACCATTCACAAGAATAGCACTCTTCAAATATCTGTGAAATAACTCTTGGTCTCCTTTAACTAAGAAGTACTTTCCCTTTTATAAATGGTACTAAACAAATATTTTTATAATATTTATAAATGTTATAAATGGTACTAAATGGTACTTTAAACAACTGCTATAGATGTTAGTAAAGCTAGAATCCCATTCAAGGCAGAGCAGCCTGCTTAACCTGGCCTGTGTAACACAAGCCAAAGAATCTGACTCACTAATCCTTGCCTCAAGCCCAGAAGCATTTGGGAGAGACAGACAGTAGCTGTCAATGCAAGTAGCTGCAGGAATTGCATTGTTAAGTTGCTAGGGATCACGACATCTTTATTAGCAATTAGTACTCTTCTTGTTTCACACAGTTTGATAATTCAATGTGCAGAACACTCCTGGCTATGTATTTGCATTACTCAAGAGGAAATCAGCAATGCACACAAGAATACAGAATTCAATAGAATATTGAACAGAAATCCTTATTCAAAGCCCAGCAAAAGAGGTTGCCAAGAAAGTATTCTAGATTTGCAGAACCATTATACCAGAAAAAATCACTAATACCACTGGTCATAAAAATCCAACTTACCCATATCGTTAAAACTGATTTAGCGTGATTGAGTACCATTTCAAGGCCTTCAAGTGACATAACCTCTTAAACCATTTTAAGTTAAGTTTGAGTGTTTAAAGAACTTATCATGCAGCCTACTCATAAGCATGCAGCACTCTAACAATACAAACTGCTTAGGTGTTTTCTGTGGCATAAAATACGCGTTTAGAGACTGCAAGTGGGCACCAAGATGAACACATAAACACATCCAACTGAAATACCCTCAGCAAGGCTCTCAGAAATAAGTAGACTTCTAGGTCCTTTAACAGGATCTGAGGAGTAATGTCTCAGCAGATATGACTGATCCCAGAAATGAAACGCACTTTTCTGACCCTTAAAAAGTGTTTTTGTTTCTATCCTTCTCCTGGTAATACCTGGAGACCCTCTTCCCTCCCTAAACCTCACTCATACATAAACAAACCTGCAAAGCATACAGCAAGTTGCAACTTCACTGTTTCTCAGAAATACATACTTATTAAGAATATAAAGCAGTCTTCAAGGGAGCACAGGGCCATGGGTTGGGAGGTAAATACACTCTAGAATGAGTTTCTTTCATCTTCTCTGTGAAGGAGGAAGCAATTTTAAGCTTCTGTTTGCTTTGTGCACTGGCAAGCCTTCTGCCTGTCACCCTTCTCTTTCATAAACATACATCACCCTTCAATTAAATCTTGTTCCACAGGCCAAATTTTCTCCAGAACAATCCCAGGAAGTTCCAATTAACTTGACAACTCACTTTCTTGCATGGTACGTTTTCACCTGGATGTTCCATTGACCTAGTTAAGAGAAATAACTGTGTTCGTCTGCTCCTGAATTCAGTGGTGCAGTCACTGATCCAGCTGCCCACAAAGTACAGAGAGAAGTGCCTTTGCATACCCTCCACATCCTCTCTGTTTTCGATCAATGAAAAACACAAAACACAAACCCAGCACATTTCTGTTTTCTTCCATTGTAATGGTGAGAGAATCTGAAAAGAGCAGCCAGAAAGCAGCTGGCACAAAAGGCTACCCTTGCTTATCACCATGTAGCTGCCTGGCTTGTAACATTGTCCACAATGAAAATTCAACATGATGAGACACTAAAGATTCCCCACAGCCACCATTACAGCCGTTTGCCTCTGCACATACTAAATTTTCCAACGTCATTTAGAACAAACTAGTTTAAATCCTTGTAACATAATCAGCACAACAAATAAAACAACCAGCACTGTAGACTTTCTCCTTGGGGACAGTAAAAGCAATCTAGTTCTCTCATAGACCATATCATGCTCTGTATAAACAAGAATAAAACTGGAATAACTCTGCTGACCACAATGGAGTTATTCCAACAATACACTAATCAAAATGAGATCACAAGTTAACTCAATATATACAAATAGTGACAGCTGCTGGTTTCCATAGCAAAATATAGTAAATAATTATCATCAGAAATACAAGCAAAAGTGACACCTATGTATGATTCCACTATATGTTTCCATGGAAATGACAGGTTTGTAATTCTCACTAATTCAACTCAACTAAATGAATTACATCCAAGCAGCAAAGCCAGCAAAAATATACTACCTCAAAACTAATCACAGAAGCAACAGAAATTCCTAGACATGTTTTTAAATTAAAGCACCCTTGATTTAAAAGTTTTTTCAGTCAGTTTTTTAAAAAAACGTGGGTTTTTACTACCTTCAAATTAATATTAAAGATTATGTTTTTCTTATTAGCAGTGTATATAACCATAAAATCAAAATCTTAAGTGACCAACAACTCATTTTCATTCCACTAAGGTGTTTTAAGCAGGATCTCAGTCTTTTCTTACATAAAATTCAAGAAAGACAATCTAATACATCAGTAATGTCCTCAAGATGGCCTCATATATGCAACGAATTAAACACTCTCGAATATTTTGTTTTTTTCAAAGTGGCAAAGACTCACTACATCCCAATCATATTTCCCAGATGGTGTCACGGACCTCTTAACACTTCATTTCCATCATGTTCCATGTCTTGAGAAACCTGTTTTCAATCTTTCAAACACAAACAGGGCCTCCGCCCTCTGTCCCCTGATGCTAGATTCAGCAGTCCCCAGCCAACATATTCTTCATATTCTTTTTCAGATGAATAAATTCATCTCCTCCCTCATCAATCACATTGAAACCTTCAGTGACAGATTCATGTTCTTCAAAGCTCTTCATAAGTGTATTATTTATATCTTCTATGACGAAAAGGAGGATATGCATTCATCAGAAATAAGTAGCTCCAAACCAGTCTAAGAAAAGCATCTGCAAAGCTGATTTGACCCTACTCTTGCTCCCAGTGTACTGGAGCTGTGACCTAGAGATACTGCTGGTTTTGTATTTCACCTAGAGACTTGCTAATTCTCAGCTCTGCTTGCTTAAAACGAAGAGCTCTAGTGGCATCTAAATTCAGCTCTGAGGATTTGGTTCAGTGTCTGTATGTAGAAAAACACAGAATGCATTGATTTTAGTTGAAGCTCCAGAAGCTAAAATTCTATCTTTATATCTTCTTTGCCTTGCATCCAGTCTTTTTAGCATAACATTCCTGTCCAGGAGTGTTTTCGGTCCTTCAAGTGTCTAACGACAGTTACGATCTCCCTGTTATCATTGCCTTTTGAGATCCACATTGTACTTAACATCAACAATTTTCTATTTTGCTTATCAACTTCAGACAATTTTCTCTCTAGTGACAGAACTAGCCATTCATTATAATCAAACCTCTCTGATTCTCAGTTTGCATTAGAAATCTAGGACTAGATTGACCACCCAAGTCCATGAATCCAGTGTCCTGCATACACAACTATCCATATATATTGACATCAGCAGAAGAAAGCCTCACAGAGTATCTGTTCCACACAGCTCTATCTATAAATCAGAGAACACACTCAGCAGCTCATAGGAAACTCGGGAATTTGCCATAATTACAATGTGTGCCAGTTGAATATAAAATTCAAAATCTTATCTTTCTTGTATATTAATGCCAGAACTTGGAATTACAATGTTTGTCCCCAAAACATTTCAGTATTTGTCCCAGATTGTCTGTGCAACAAAATTAATGAAAAATCAGTGGAGCTGGCTGGACTGAAAACTATGGTTTTGAAATCAACATCCCCTCAACTGACCAGAAGACTGCAAAACCAGCTCTTTCTTCCTTATCCCTCTTTCTTGCTCCCCTAGCTATATAATGGCTGGTTTTTTGACAAATCCTTTTCCAACACAGTCTCGAATTCTAGTGATTCTGGAGATTGAGAGTTGAGTGCTTGAAAAACCCCAGTGAGAGTAAGGAAACAAAGTTACTCCACATCTGGTAGATTATTCAGGATGAGAACCTGTATTATTATGATGAACCCTGCTCAATGTTTTCAAAAAATACTCATAAGTGGTCCAGTTCCAGGAGAAGATAGTGGTACTGGATTCCAAGCTGGCAGACATACTTGCCCTATTTCCACTGATGCAAGTGCCTCAGTTCCAGAGAAAGTCACTTGCCTTTTTACATTAAAATTCCCACTGACTTGCAGCAAGAATTTCCCTTTTCGCTAGGCAGGTGTCTGAACCATTCATCTGAGCTGCCTAAAGCACACTTTGCAGGTGCTTCGTTCCAGTCTGGGATTTCATTTTGTGCATTTAAAAATAAGTTCAGCCAAACCTGCAGAACTCTGTATCATGCTGGATTCATCTCTACCCGACTTTTGTGGGAGCTGGAATATAAAGCGTAAGAAACATAGGAAACAGTTTTACCATCATCTGCCCAGATCTCTAGCGCTCCATTCCTCCTTCTGTCACAGACTTGCTACCTTAAGTGATGCAAGTCATCTCCTCAAAGAATTGTGTTCCTAATTGCATCCAGGGGATCTCACTTGAAGAAATGCTGGGCATTCACAGCTACCTCTAAACTTGAGCATTTTACATATCTGAAACATATACAGTGCCTAATGTGGACAGCTGCCCCTTCTACCATCTCCATAATAGCTCCTGTTTGGTGTTCCAAATGTATAGCTTTGTAGCTTATTGGCTTATGACTACCATTGATAGCTCCCCTGGCTACAAAACTGGGACACAGTCAGCCTCTATCTCAGAGAGAGTTCAGTTCATTAGATATTAATTACTTTCATGATAGGTTTTGCATGACTAAATAACACTGTCCTCATGTCTGAAAAGTGTGACATAAACAATGCACAGAGCCAAACTTCAGCTTTGCAAGGAGAAAACAGAATACATAAGATGTGCTCATTAAATTAGCGGAATTCACCACGTGCTTCAGAAAAAAATATTACTAACTTCACGATCAAATAATTAAATACTGCACTCCACTGCACATGCAGTAGGATGGCAAATTCAGTGTGTATCGTCCATCTGGTATTTTAAGCTTTCATAACCTTATAAATAAACAATCTCTTAAATTAATCTTCATGTACATTACACATACAAAATAACTATCAGCAGTGCTGAATGCAGCAGGAACAGCTCCTAACTTGTAAGAAAACGTGTATAATTTCTGTGCTACTATTATCTAAATATAACATGTGAAAGAAAACTCACATCTCTCATCATTTTCACTGCTTCCCTGGTCCTTCCCAGCTTCCTTGCACACATTGCCAGCCTCCTTTTAATATATACTAACACATTGGTGTCCCTTCCTGTATAAGAGGAAAAAGAAACAGCATTAGGATAAAATAGGTAAAACAAGGGTTAATTTAGTATTCCAACACAGTTTTCTTGCCATTTTTTTCTTAATCACTACCATCAATACTTTAATGACAATTTTAATAAAAATATACCAAATTCTGATGATTTAGATGTGGCATAACAGCACTGAAATCAGTGGAATGAATCCAGATATAAGAAGTCTTAGGTTGGCCTTACATCTGTGAAATATAAGCAGATCTGAAGGTACAGAAAACACTATAGGGTAGAGACTCAAGTGACGCAAGGAGAACTCCTATGAAGTTAACACTGGCACAAAACTCCGTGGTCACACTTAACAATTCACACACATGACAAAGACATGGCCCCTGATGCAAATGTGTGTTATACCCTGCCTTTTTTTAAAGTTATTACACGCTTATTAATAAGGAGAAGTACCAAAGCAAATCCTCATACTCTAACAGTCTTTTTCTTAATGATTAGAAAAAAAGAAGCACATGCTGAACCTTCTGTTTATAGCCTTTACTCGTTACCTAATTATCTTCAAATTCTCCACACCACTAATTACAGTTGGCAAATAAACATATTTCAGATATGACAGTCCTGTGTGTTGGAAGATGCCCTAACAGCAAAGATGACAGAAACTAAGCAGTGGTGAGAATTACTCTCTTTGAGAATTCTTCCTCCTTTCATTTCTTGTTCACTTCCCTATAATTCCAATGCGAACTCTTAAAACGCTCCTGGGCTAACAGGAAATGAGTGCACAGCTAATCATATAAAAAATTAGAGTATCATGAAAATATAAGACACCTGCTACATGTTATCTTTGGGTATAGCATGTGGTCTGTAAAGATTTTAGCCTGTTCCTAACATTTCCAAGCCTTTCATAATAAGAACAACCTGTGCTGAAAATATTCCAAAGACTGACAAATTGTTTTAAAGCTGTGATTAAAATTTTCAGATAGATTAAGCAGCAGGTTAAAAGGTCTCCCTTTGGAGGAAAAAAATAAATAAAGGAGGGAAGAATTTCTTTAGCTGTATCTTATATTACCTCGTTACTTATCTCTGTATTGATTCCCATATATTTAATACACATGCTTATATAGTGTACATGAAGTAAAGCTTTTTTTCAGGCTTTTCTGAAGGAATGGTCAAAAGGCATTTACTTCCTATGAAATCAAGATAATCTTTCAGGATAAAATTCTCTTATATGACTAATGATTTGGGGTGTCTAACATGATCAACCTTAAAAAGAAGATTGCCTATGCTTTCTGTAAACAAACACCATTTGAAAGAAGCCAAGTTGGGTACTCAAAGTCATTTACTCTTAAAATTTGCTGTCTAACATAAAATACGAAGGAGATGGAACACGAGTAAATGGAAACGTAGAGCAATATGCTGTTGTTCAAGAAATTACAGTCTGTTTCACCTGTAAAATACAAAATTCCCACTTTTCATCCGAAAATTTACTTCAAAGGACAGAAACGGTAAAACTGACTTCTCAGAATCATGCAACAGCAACACATCTGTCCACAGTCCTTCCTCTCCACCCTTGTAAACCATGCAGAAGTCCAGCATATAATCAAGAGACTCCTGCATGAAGCCCCTTTGTCCAAGGCACCATCTGAGGCTGGAATTTCTCTTATTTCTGTGGATGCACACTGACATTTTCAAGGGGAGACTGGGTGGTATAGAGAAGTAGGACCACCTAGGCCCTCCTGAAGCCCCTCTTGAACACAGTCAGAGCTGGTGGTCACTTTTCAGCCCCCCTGCTCTGTGGCAATGCACATTGATTCAACTGGTTACTTCCTCAGCTGAAATGCCAAAGGCTTCAGGTGTCAAATTTGATCAGGAGAGTAGTCATCTAGCACACACTGGTTACAGAAATACCATACTGGTATTCACCTGCACAAACTTAACCAGGTTAACTTGAACATAAGCATCATGATGGTTTTTATACTAGTTACTTATTATGTACATCTCATAGTCATTTTCTGCCCTTAAGATGAATTGAGTGCACAAATTAAGGTTTCACAGAGAACCATAAGCGTGCTAGAGCACAAAAACTGCTTCAAGGGCTCAGCTGCTTTTTACTTTCATCCAAAAAAAAAAAAAGAAATCATCTTAAATATCATTTTACAACCAAAAAATGTTTGAAATACTATCCCCAAGCTTTATAAAACCTCAGGGTTTCAGGTACAGACTTGCACACACTTTTGAAACCAGGGATCACAGACAGTTTTACTGTGTACAATTTTTGTCAGCAATCTCCAAATTATGTGAGATAGCCAGAGGCTGTAAATTCAGGTCCTTAGAAACATGAAGATGCCCAAAGTGTGTTAGTGCTTGTATTTATGTAATTAATTGGTGTTATTTTTGCCTAAGGTAGCCACTAGACTGTTTGCTTTATTATCTCTTTGGTCATTTACTGTCAGTGAATCCTCATGTATTTCCTTAGATTCAAGGAGTAGCTAATAAATACCAAAACAGCTAAATCTTCTTATTCAAAATTTTAGAAACGTAATAAAAATCTAGGATTTCAATTAGGGCACTGTATTATTCTAGTTGTTAATTTCTATGTTTCTGTGACCTTTCTTAATATATGCAAATAACTTTTCAAATGTCACACTAGTTAATGGGTCTCATTAACTTTTAAACAGAACAAGGCAATGTATCCATTTATCCTCAGAGCTGACAGAAAAAAGTTGGCAAAGCATCACTTCACTCCTATTTTCATAATTCTTTACTGTTTTTTCACAACATGAACCCTTGCTTTCAAAATGGCTAAAGTCACTTCAGTGCAACTTCCTTAAACTGTGTCCAGTATTTTCTGTATACCAGATCTCTTTTGGCCCTAATACCTTTTCTTTTCTGTTAAGTTCATGCTACAATATTTTCTGCCATGGCAAAGAAAAGGCATATCTGGAATCTGAGCACTGACAGCTCAGCAACAGAATCAAGTGAAAACACTGAAACAGAATAGTCTGGCTCTAGGGCAATATTCCAGCCAATGCCAAATACTGATCGCACAGTTCTTAGAAGGGAAAGAACACCAAAAAATCCACCCAAAAAACCCAAATAACTCCCTGGAACTTCTCTTAGAAATGGCTATTCCCTCATAAGAAACTTACTGTGTTGGGCTTCATACTGGGCACCATGGTGCTGTAACTGCTGACTGCGCCTGTAACAGCCCTCTCCAGCTTTCAGAGCTTGCTTGAACAGCTTCTCTGCTTCTACAATTGTTGTTGCTTCCTCTTCAGCTAAGAGAATATAGGCAGTAGCACATCTGAAAAAATATTAGAGGAAAAACCATAAGAAAGGTGCATGATGTACAAGCTGTGTGAAGACACGCAGACTGGCAAGGATGTACAAGTACAGAGGTAAGGAGATTTTTTCCATGTACCCTTCTGATGAACTGTTTTGATGAATAAATATTCTGTTGACCGGATCATGGCTCTTATTTTTATCTACTGTATCACTCAGTCCTTGAGTAAACCTACTGACAACTGTCCCAGAAAGTAAAGTTTTGTTTTACTAAACCTACATCCCTAAAACTCCTTCTGGAAACCAAGATTAGTTTTATGCACTATTGTTTTAACACAAACTGTCTCCATTACTGTAATGGTATGAAAAGAATCAACAGACCTGTAACATTTGCCATATGCAAAGAACAGTTTATAAATGTAATTGTAGAGATCAAAAAACAACAATAACAAAAACCCTACCCAATCCAAGCAAAAACAACAGAAATGTGCCCTTGCAACAGAGCTGCACTAGGAGGAGTTTTTCCAGCAGGTCAAGGGGGGTGATCCTTCCCCTTTACTCAGGCAGGTGAGGCCACACACGGATGTGCTGTGTCCAATTGTAGGCTCCCCAGTACAAGAGGGACATGGATATACTACAGAGAGTCCAGTGAAGGGCCATGAAGATGATTAGGGACTAGGGCACCTCACATATGAGAAAAGGCTCAGAGAGTTGGGACTGTTCAGTCTGGAGAAGACTTTGGGGAGAATTTGTCAATGTTTGTAAATACCTGAAGCAAGGAGGCAAAGAGGACAGAGCTGGGCTCTTTTTAGTGGTATCTGGTGACAGGACCACAGGTAGTGGGCACAAAATGAGATAGACGAGGTTCCCCTGAACATCAGGAACACTTTTTAAACTGAAAATGTGACCGACAAGGGCACAAGTTGTCCAAGGAAGTTGTGAAGTCTCCCTCCTTGGAGATATTCAAGAGCCTTTTGGACATGGTCCTGTGCAATGCGCTGCAGGTGGCCCAGTTTGATTGGAGGGGTTGGATAATGACCTCCAGAGATCCCTGCCAACCTCAACCAGTCTGTAATTCTATGATATCTGAGTAGAATAGAATAGTCTTATACATTTCTGCCTTTTATGCTACATTCAGTTAAATCACTATACAAGAATAAACAATTCTTTCTCTTCTTCTGATGAAACATATGAAAGACAGTCTGTAAAGCACCAGTTTATGGAATTCTAGAATGCACTAATCTCTGTCAGCAACATGAGGGACTCTCTCCACTTTACGCACTTGAGCAATATTTATATAGTTTGCCATACCAGTAAAGCATTCCTGCACTGTTCTTGTGTTTATTGTGGGATCTCAAAATACTACACTTCTCATTGAGGAAATCAGTAACAGACTCAAAGACCAAAAGTCCAAAAAAAATTACATCGTTTTCTCTCGTAAAATGAAATGTGTATTTCAGAAGCTGTTTATGAGTCCCTTCTTTCTTGCTTCTGTTCTTGATGACTGAGAAATTCAAAAGGGAACTCTCCATCTCATAAATGCATTTTTCATATGCTCATCAGGAGGCAACTCAATTAAAACTTTCTGATGCTGTTCCAAAGCCCACTGATATCAATGGGAACACTCCCACTGTCATTACTGCCCTAAGGATCTTCTGGATAGCTAGGACAACATGCAGCTGTGCTTTTTTCCTTCTATTGTAGGCCTTCCTGTGGCCTGTAATCACAGTTAAAAATTACTGTAGCAACTCCCCTGCCTTAAACTATCCCTAAATGGATTTTCTAAAAGACAGGAAATAAATGTTAATGTTGTTGTCACTCACTCATTCAATTCCAAAGCTTCATGTGCTGCAGAAATTCGGGCTTGAGGGTTTCTCTCTCTCCAGGCTTTTTGCATTACTATTCAGTAAACAAAGGAGAAAAGGGGCATATCAGTCATTACAGCATTAACATGGAGAACCTGTAACAACAGTACAACTCACTGCAGAGCATTTCATAAAGCTCAGTGATCATTCAAAAAGATACATAAAGAATATGAGTTCTTGTCCCAAATACTCAGCTTTTTTTTTTTCCATTTAATTAAACTTCTTTTCAGGAGGAAATCTGGCTGAGACATCATGCTATCTGCACTGCCAAGTACAGAGGTGACAAGCAGCTACTTCCTGTTGGTGTAGTAGATTCCACAGGGATAGGTGGGATTCTTACTGTGTTGTTGCTTTAGGTGAATGTTAAATGGAAACAACATCCAGGCTAATAAACCACCTTACAATTAGACCACTGAGTTCAGAAAATAGGATTTATGTTTATCCCGTGTCAGAAAAGCACAGTATGTTCTCCTTTGCACTTATGGGGCACCCAAGTGCGAGTATCGCTCCCTTCCTAAGAGACAAAGAGAATTTATCTCTTCAGAGGCAAATTCTGACAATCAAAATCATTGTTGTATATTTTTAGTAGAACCGAAGCCTGCATGTGGACTAAACAGTAAAGGCTTAACACAACTAAAGCTGCTTATACAAATTCAGTTGTAAATTGCTGTTCCCATGTTTTACAGAGCTTCTAATTACATCAGGGGATGAAACACAGGACTCAAGTTTTACATCAGCTCTCTCTCTTATGTCAGCATAAACTAAATGAGACCTGGATAATGTAACTCAATGTACTACACTGATGCAGGACGCAAATTAAGCTACACATGTTTGAAGCCACTGCAAGAAAGAGGAGAAAAAACCCAATCCCTTTACACTTGCAAATGGTACCTTGAAAGACTTCAGCAAGATAGCAGAACAATACAGCAACATAAACTAGATAGTATATATATACAGACACTTGTTCAGGTCTAGAATTCTGTAAGTTAAAGAGCGATGGCTTTCCAGGCATGATACAACTTTTGCCTTTCCTTATCTAGCCCAAAAAACCGTCTGACTGCATTTCTCTTGCATCGGTTTAAATCAGTCATTAAACTATTAGCAGAAACAGTTGTTCACAGGGTCTCTTACTAGCGTCTGCAGGCCGCAAATGATCTGTGTCACATGTAAAGAACGTCTGATGGTCCTGTGCTGAAAGATTCATATCGTAGTAAGTCAAAGGTTCTCTCCCTGTTACCCATGTATACCTGCAAACATGCCAAAGAGACATTTGGGTTAGTGAGGTCACGCTTGGCATAATAAATCTAGCAAAGAATCTTAGATCTTAGAGATGGGCAAAGACAACTAAGGCCATTTGGCCAATTTCCTAACCAATATACATTGCATTTCACTGTACTAGGATGGAGCAATAGTAGTCAAATCTAAGCTAATGAGGATGTTAAAAAGTACACATTGGAAATTGGTAATACATCTATTCAAACATCAGGACTACATGAAACCTACACCTAATAAATTAGGTTGTTTGTGATAACTGATTTGAACAGGATTGCTGTATTAACAGTACCAGCCACACCACACTTCGGGTTTTCTATGTTTCTTTAATAAGGTCACGAAAACTGCAGAAATAACAAGTGCATCAGCACGAATTCAAATTCCTTTTCATTCAGAAACATTTTACAAATTACAGAAAAATCTGGCATGGGTGCATGTATCCACAGTTGGTTTTGGTTTTCCATCTCTGAGTAAGATTAATGGAAAAGTACAGCTAAGCTCCTTAACCCAGTACTGTGCCTGAAAATTGTAACATCGTAGCACTTACCGATTATATTCAGCTCCTCTGAACAGATTTAAAGGATTTCGCCAGACTTTGCATTCTGAAAGAAACACAAACACACAGTAATGAATCTCTCCCAAATTATAATAGTACTTGATGTTTATCAAAAACATCAGTTAACATATAACGAGCCTTATCAAATGATTTACTTTTTATAGGTGCAAATGAAAAAAAACCATCAAGAACATGGAGATTCAGGTAACCAGACTGTTCTTCCTTTCTTAAATAATAATTTAATTATAAATTAGTGTCAACAAATGCAATCATTCCAGACAAATAACCACTAACAAAGCCCCAAATGCCAGATGAAAAGATAATACTGATTAGTGCCAGGACTCACATTTACCATAAGGCAGAACTGAAAAGGGATCACACTGGGTTATTACACTGAAAAATAGCAATTAACTCAGTCCCTACAGACTTGTTATTTCTACAGAAAAACACCACTGTCCAGTTAATGTTGTAAATCACTGAGAATCTCTGCTACAGTTGCCAAATTTAATTCCTCCTCAGCTCGTGAAGTAAAAATCCATGGAAACATCTGCTGTTCTTACTTAAGTTATAAGCAGATGCTGAAGTTGACTGGCAGAGAAAAGTTGATTGCTTTGTAAACATTTGGGAACATTAAAAGCATTTTATAAATTTCCCTCAGGGGCAAAATTCTTCACACTACAAGAAGTAATAGATCCGAAAATCCACAAGACTGTAATTTAAAGCAGAGCTGAAAAAATATAATCAATATCTATAGCTTTTGGAATGATGAGGTCTCAATTCTGGCTTTTCCTTTAATTTAACACCAGATTTATTCTCTTAATTTCAACAAAGACAGTTCACTCCAGTGAAGGTGAGACCAGAATTAAACACAGTATTTGCATAAGGACTCAGTGAGAGGCAGCATACCGTTCAACCCCAGATCTGCTACTGAATGACACCTCACATAGCGTTCTGCAAAATCTCATCAGTAGCACTGGCCCTCCAGCAGATCATCAGCTGCTTTTCACTAACAAAAGTCCATCAGCACATTTTTCCCTATGAAGTTTTGTGACATCATTTCTAAAGGGATCACAGTATTAGTATTCTGGTAGACTTAGAAGGTACGGTAAGTATATGCCTTATGGTAAGTATATGGCTGTTCTCTTTACGCCTGTTCCATTAAAGAATGAGATAGAAATACTGAACAGCAAGTCAAGCCCTTCTCTTTTCTCATGGACATAGCTCCCACTTCTGAGTATGAGGCTACTGTGGCATGGACAGAAAGCATTTTACATAAATTATTTGCAACAACATAAGGAGACTTTCACCTACACAAAAACAAATCAAGTGGCATAGGAGATGGGCCCTCAGTTTGCTGCCTACAGCACAATTAAAGTGCATAAAACAGACACAGGAATAGGCAGACTTTGGACAAGAGTGACTGCATTGGTTATACATCTGTATCTTTCAACTACCCACTTCAGCAAGCTGCTATTATTAGAAAGTTCCACTGGTTTACTCAGCAGAAGTGCTTGATCGACATTCAGCTGCTCTGCTGAGCAGCCAGAGGGTATGGCTGCTTGACAAGCTTCAGTCTGACAGTTTTTACATTATATGACTTTCAAACCATTGTAAATATTAAATCAACATCAGACTTCTCAGTTCCAGAGGTATAATTCAATGGCTTATTCTGTTTGCAACCAACAAGATTACGTGACAACTATTTGATTTCAGTGATACCATTTCTTTCACCTTATTTAAATTCAAGTGGTTATGCTTCATCCAAAGTATGCAGTATTTTAGCACCGTAGCACAGAAGGATTGAATTGGGCAACAAAAAAGGGAGGTGAAGAAGGGCTTTTATTACCACCTCCACGTCCTGGGGGTGGTTTGGCATCAGCCTGGCTAGTTAAACATGATGGGCTCTTGTTCCTTTCACCTTGGTATCTGCTAACATGCTGGGCAGTACAACAACATTCTTCTGATCTTTCTAAAGAACAAAAGTATTTACTGGAACTCTCTAACTCAGTCAAACATCTACACAGGAAAATATGGTGAGCCAAAAGAAAAAGCCATCTTCACCTTATTGGATAGTGAAAGAAATATCCCAGTGTCGATGCACATTAAAACAAAAAGGCTGCCCTCTCCATTACATTACAAACTAATAATATAACTATGTCCTTATTTTAACCTTTCAGATACTTGTACAATGATCATGTTTTTAGCACCGATACCTTTATGAGGGTATGAATGACAGGCTATCCATAGATACACTCTCCAGAGACACTGAGTCTCAACTCAGCGCCAGTGCACTGAAAGCAAATATAATCTTTGACTATTTCTTCATATCAGAAAAGCCAAGATGCCTGGGTGAACCTCCTTAGTCAAAATACTGTGCCTTCTGCTTTAAAATGATGGGAGTTACTTCAGAGCTGCTGAAGTGTGACTGAGCACACTGATGAGTGCACACAGGTGTTTCCAAGCTTTCTGCCAGTTCACCCAAATCTAATATCCTGGACCATGCAGTGCTGCTATTCACAGCCTCTCCTCAGATGGGAATGACAACAGCTGAATTTGCTGTGCTATATGGAGGATCCCCTAAGGAGAAGTACCCTGTAGAGAACAAGGTTTTTTGAGGCCACTGATTTTATTTAACATGTGAATTCAAAGCTAATTTTTGTTTGCTTGTTTTCACGCACACTGAAAAGCAGAAATAAAATTTGCTGGGTACAGACACAGGTATCTCAGCTGCTGAACAATGTTTTCTACATAACTGATTTTTTTATTTTCATTCATTTTTCCTCACTTACTAATTCTGTCTTAAAAGCCTGCAGAGGAAATTAATTTAATAAAATTGCAATTGAGATTCTAGGGGCACATCCCTAATGAAAGCTGAATTAATTTCCAATATTAAGATTATGGCCTGTATACCAAGCTAGGGCTGAAAAAGGTAAGCTTTCTTTTACAGAGGAGGAACACAAGCCAAGATGCTCCTGCCCTGACTTTAACAGTGAGTATCTCCAACTCAAGGTAGAAGCAATCTTCATCACTCATGGGCTAATTTTTCAATTCAGTCTCCCCAGACAGCTGAGTCACCTAAGTAGGGAGACAAGTTCCCCTGGAACTCCTTCAGTCCATTACGATCAGTGCTTGGGGGACTGATTTGTTTCAGGCAGGCCATCTCCTGTCTCTCAGAGAAAGCATCCCCCAGGCAACCTGGCACTTGAAGTGCCTCAGGCTTGAATGGCTTAAGGTCAGACACCTTCACTCCTTGCACTGAAAGCTGTAGGAGCTATGAATGCCAGGAAGCTCATAAAAAGTGAGCCCCACATGCCTGAAATCATGCCTCCTAAACTGGAGGCCTTTTTCTTAATCCTGACTATGTTACAACTTGCCTAAAGTCACAAATCAAATCGGTAGCAGAGTCAGGACCAGAACAAGCCCTCAAACTATTGAAAGTCACTATGCTTTCTCTTACTGAAGTGAAATCCAATTGTTGTTTACATACTGCTTATATTATCTAAAAAATAAAGCAGTGCAAAACCAGATGGATAGTTCTAACATCTTTGCCTAATTATTTTTTTTTCAACTTTGTTATTACTCAAAACTATTTCAATACAAATACTACCTGCCTCTAGAATCACAGAATCCATCACATTGGAGGGGACCCCAGTGAGTAATCTGGTTCAACCTCCCTGCTCAAGTAGGTCATCCTAGAGCACATGGCACAGGATTACATACAGATAGTTCTTGAATATCTACAGTGAGGAGATTCCACAACCTCTCTTGGCAATCTGTTCCAGTCCATAGTCACCTGCACAGTAATCATCCTCCTCCTATTCAAATGGAACTTCCTGTTCATCATTTTCTGCCCACTGCCTCTTGTCCTATTGCTTGGCATCACCGAGAGAGAAGAGCCTGGCTCTGTCCTTCTGTCATCTTCCCTTCAGATACTTATTGATGACGTCCCCTCTTAGTTGCCTCTTCTCGAGGCTGATCGAGCCCAACTCCCTCAACCTTTCCTCAGTAAGAGATGCTCCAGTCCCTTAATCATCTTTGTGGCCCTCCGCTGGATAAATGATGCTGCAGAAAGGGCACGTGAAATTTGGCAGGGCTTTCAGAACAAGGGGGGAAGGGGGGAATAAATGCATCAGCACGCAGCCCGAGCAATACGCACTGCACGAACTTGGAAAGCTGCAACTGGCAATGAACGAAGCAGCTTTGCCTTCTGTTTGACTGCAGCACAGAGAAAAGGAAGCCGTTCGCGGCCCCGCTCACCGGAGACGCTCTGTCGGTTCGCGTCCGCGTCCCCGCCGGCGGCGCTGGCGGCGCTGGGCGCGCTGTTGTCCACCCCGCCCAGCAGGGGGCGCAGGTGGCTCACCGAGACCTGCTCGATGAAGGACGTGCCGTACTTGCGGAAGTACCACCACTCGAAGATCTGCAAGGCGGACACACCGTCAGACCCGCCGCCCTCGGGCCGCCCCCCGCCTCCTCCTCTGCCCGCTCCGCCGCACCCCCGCTTCCCACCCCGCTCCCCCGCCCTGCGTGCCGCTCCCACCGCAGCCCGAGGAGCGAAGTGGCAGCTCCAGCCCCCCCGCGCCACCCCTGCCCGAGCGTACTGAGGTTAACCGAGAGCTCAGTGTAATCCAAGTTTAGGTAGAGAATCTCAACTCTTGTCATCTTGTCAGTGCAATTTTTTTTTTTTTATTTTATTTTTAAACCCCGAAGAGCCAACCTTACGTCAGGTTATTTCTTTTTTAAAGGCGTTTAAAATTGTTAGGACCCTTCCTTTAAACTGACTTATGGGAAAAACCCAAAAAACAAAACAACCCTCCCCCAATAAAAACAAAAACAAAACAAAAACCAACCCCCCCAACAAACAAACAAACAAACCAAAACAAAAGAAAAACCAAACAAAAAACCACCAACTCCATGCTGCCCGACATCAGCCACGCCGATGGGATGGTGCAGTCAGGAGTGAACCCGCCTCGTCTTTCCCCTGCTCCCTCTGCAGGCCAGGGAACGTGAGGAAAAGCAGGTTTGCTTGTTTTCCCAGTAAATGCTTCCACAGGGATTCACTGAGTTCAATTTAAAAAAAAAAAAAAAAAATGTTAAAAATTACAAACTCCAGGAAGCGGAATGCTTTTATGATTTTTTTTCCCCCATCTGAAATGTGGTTTGTTTTGCTTTGTTTGGCTGATTTAGGCAGATCCAGAATTCATTTTATTTTCAGGCTTTTGGTTCAGCTAGCAAATCAGAAAAAAAAATTACTTATGGAGCTCTACTTTTAAAATCATTTCACAGCCTAAACGAACTCCTTGTAATTGCAATTATACACATAAATGTATATCTGTGGTATTTTCACCAAAAAAGTTATATTATTCAGTAAGAATATACATATTTCAGGAAACCACATAAACCTGGAAATGAAGACTATTTCATATAAATATGGAAAAGGTTGAGACTGTAAAAATTGTAAAGGAACACGTGCTTCTAATGAATAGGAAAATTGTACCGGAATCATCACCATATTTACATATTTACATACCAATATAAAAAAAAGCAAATCTATGGAGTTTTCAGAAATTTGGAGGTATTTTGTATACTAATTGCACTAGAAATTATGAATGAGCAATTTCTGACCTTTCTATATTACTCGGTGTCTCCATATGTTATGCCTGTGCTGAAAGCATTGACAAAATCTCTTCCAAAGAAAAGGTTCTTTATTAATTCTTACTACAATCAGGCACAATCAGCAACAAGGGAAAGGACTGCTTTCACATCTTCAACACCATCAGCATTCTGTCGGGCAGGTTCTGGAGGGCCAGCCAGGAACCAGCAGGCTCTGGAAGGCCTCTTAGGGGTCTACCTGCTGCAGAGAGATTCAGGCTGGGCTCCACACTCTCCCTCCCACAATATTTTTTAGACTACATCTAACAAGCTTCATAGTTTTTCTGAGAGAAGAAGGAAAAAAAAGGGTTTCCAAAATGTGCTAATAAATTCCTGCTCATTATTTCAATGGATGGAAAGTCAGTAAAACTTAAAGAGAGGGAGTGAGCAGTACAAAAGCATGGTTGAAGACCACTCATGTAAGTATAAGCATACCAGCTGGAAAGCCATTACACTTAATTCAGTGAAACTGAGGAGACAATCATAAAGAATGTATGCATGTATGTATGTGTGTGTGTGTATATATGTGTGTGTGTGTGTGTGTGTGGTCCCTGTTACAGTTCAGCTGAGTATGAGTGATAGGAACTTGCTAACAAATGTGACACAGCTCTAAGTCTGATCCCCAGACTTAAAAATACATTAATTACATTA
This sequence comes from Pyrocephalus nanus, assembly GCA_038380795.1. Taxonomy (NCBI): domain Eukaryota; kingdom Metazoa; phylum Chordata; class Aves; order Passeriformes; family Tyrannidae; genus Pyrocephalus; species Pyrocephalus nanus. The sequence continues at coordinate 3,212,042 of CM076262.1, read as the reverse complement.
AAAAATGGCATTAAAGCTCATAAATTGTTTAAGACAGCTTTGAAAAATATTTGCTATGTTGAGTGAATCCAATGCCAAGAAATATCAAGACAGATCTCAATGCATACAGTCTCTTAGAAATTAAAGCCATAAATCATCATCATCATAAGCCTTTGCTTTGAGTGATTTGTTCAGCCTGTATGAAGAGGTAATCTATATTCTGGTACTTAATACAATAAATTCTCTTTGCAGGATTTTTGCACCTTTCTCAGACAGTGTCAGCTGGTTTGAAACCTGATAAATCAAATTTGACTTCTAACTGCATCATCCAATTTGAAAGCAACATGAAGTCAACCATCTTGACAGTTCAGCAGATGAGAGATCATCTGGCAGAATAATAGCTGACTATAAGGATTAATTACCCATTGACAGTTAGCGAGCAAATTAATCACAAAGATCCTTTCTGCACCACTTCTGAAAGAAAAGGCCGCCTCATTTCTGTCATATACATACAGTAAGAGGGCAGCTCAACTTCAGAGACCTCCTCCCCTTCACAGCAGTGGCAAACTTCTTGGGGCTCTTTCTAATTGGTTCCTGTGCTTTTCAAATTGCTTTCAAACAGGGTCAAACATCTCCAAATCCTCAAGGGATTTTTGGGACCATTATGTTCACAAAGGCCAAGTTAAAACCCTGTTCTGAAAATTTCCAGCTCTGTGTGTTTAGAAATGCAAATTAGATTTTTTTTTTTTTATTCTGGTATAGGTATTGCTTAATGTAAGAGTATTTGATTTTGGAAATGTTGTCTTTTTAATGCATTTCAGCAACTTGCTCTGTAGTGTTTTTTGCTTCTCTGTGCAGGTACTTCTCTTCCCCTGTGCAATGAAAACGTTACAGTCTTCTTCTTTCTTATCTCTGCTCTCACATACAAACAATCCCAGATAATGTTATCTATCTCTGTAGCAACAAATCTATTCTGCATCACTTAGTTACCTGATCTTCTCGCCTGGTTTTTCAGATACTCCATCACAAATGCATCAGTTCACAAGGGATGTTTTTGATGGTGGTTCTCATTGAACCAAAGTGTGATTTCTATCAGTAATTTGAATTATGCTTTTCTGGTTATCGTATCTGAACAGGCATCCTCTCTTAGAGTGAACTCTCTCTGTCATCCTCTCCTGCTGTATGTGTGTGTATGGAGTCTTCAACAGAAGCAGTAAAGGATTTTGTTTGCTGGCAACTTCTACAGCTCAGATTTCTCTTTCAGCCTTGTAATGAGTCTTCCAGGTCTCAGAGAAGTAAGATTTGAAGTACTCTTGTAATAGGAATGGTGGTGACAACTGATCTAATGGATTAAAAAGAAACTTTCTCTCTGGAGGAACAGCATAGTGATAGCAAAACTTGATTCCATGGTTAAGCCTATATTATAAATACAATGGGACCACAGCAGAGGTTTGGCTGGCTCAAGTCATCCATGCTGTTTGTTTGCTTGCACACTGCCTGGCCTGTGTAAGCTCTCCCAGGTAATGACTGCACACGTTCTAGGGGTATTAAGCCCAGTGGCTGTTTCGAGTAGACAGTATGGAAAAGATCATCCTGTTCTGGGAGGCAAGAAGGGTTATTCATCTGACTGTGACTATACAATGCTACTTGCCTTCGGACACAGAAAGCCCCTAGTCTGCTTTATTTAGCTGTCAGGGTAGCCAGTGACTCAAGCAGATCCTCCGAACTGCCCAGCTTGGATCTAGGAAACAGTCAGTATACCTCTGACCATGCTCAGTGTCCTTAATGACAGTCTTGAAGGATATGCAGCCCCATTCCTTCTGGATGAAGTACACCCATTCAGCATCCGCTTGGACTCTGCTCCTGGCCCACTTGTCTTATCTCAAAGAGTCAGGCAGGAGAAGATACATGCAGTGCTAACGAGCAGCTTATTCAAAATAAATAGCTATTTACTTCATCTACCTCTAAAAATACAAAAATAGGAAAGAAAATAATATACTGCCTGGACTAAGCATAGTTCTCTCAACACTGTGTAGACCCCAGCTAGTTACAATACCCTTCTCTGTGGACTGGCTTATAGCCTGCCTTCTGACAGATCCTTCCTCTCATTTGCTCCTTGGCAAGGGTTTCCAGTTTCTTAGGAACTCCCTATGATGATTCTGCCCTTCCTGACCTGTGAGCCTTCTCTGCGCAGAGCAGAAACTTTGAACAATTACCATGTATTGCTTTTCAGCCATCAAAGACTGTCCCTGCACAACTGTCAGACTTTCACAGAGTCTGTGGCAACACCCAGAACTCAGTCACCTTTCTACCCCTCTGCAGCAGACTACACAAAGGTAATGAAATAAGAAGAACAATTAATATTTACAGAAAATAAGATATGTCCGCCTGTGATACTCAGGTCCACTCTCAGACTTCCTGTAGTAGTACCACTGGCTACAAAAGGCTGGGACTCTCACATGCTACACTCATTCTTGGGTAGTCGCTGACAGCCCAGCTGCTCAAGGCTAGGCAGAGCGTAGACTCAGAACTCATGCTCTACCTGTGTAGACTGGCTTCTTGTATCTGAAAGAGCTGGTATTTGTTCATTGCAGAATATTTCTCATTCTGTAGCAGAAGACTCTCATTACTGTCACAAGCTCTGAAGTAGAATAATGAGGTATTTTTGGTGGAGATTCAAGTCTGAGGTTCTTCTACCTATGCTTTATTAGAAACAAGACTCCAACCATTTGCAGTTCAAGTGCCAGCCAAGCTTGCTGACCAACTCTCACTCTGGTGATAACTGTATGTTAAATATGTGGCTTTATTTAGAAATCTCAGTGGCATTTACATAGTTCCAGTTCACGGCCTTTACTGGACGTCAGCTGTGTTTCACGACAGTTTTATTACCCTACCTATGGAAAACCTCAGCCTTCCAGACGCTGAATACAATGCAGCTCATTGTATTCAGAGACAGAACACTGTATTTTACTGGATTAAAAGTAACTGTGGTGGAACCAAGTTTCCAATACAGTATTTCTAATGCAACTTTGGACTAAATCTTGTTCCTATTTTTAATGCCTAGAGTAGTGCAAGGATGAAGTGAATATATGCTAAATTGTTAACTTTAAACTATGTGGTATAGTCAAGTAATTATGGAGAATGCTTGAGATAGAAAAGTATTTTCTGTATGGTTCTGAGCTGTAAGAAAAAAGGTCTGAAATCCTTGCTTGTCACATTGGCTACCACAAGGCCAGAATTTTACCTAAATAGTTAAAACAAAGTAAGAGACAAAATAAGATGGAAGTGTAGTGTTTTGCAAAGGAGTCATGTAGCATACAATTGCCTAAGGCTGAATTTTACAGTCATTGTTTTATGACCCAAACATGAGTTAGGAAAAGCAATCACTTTCCCATCAGTTACCACTTAAGAAGTGATGGAATTTTCCATCATTTCATAACCTGCAGTGCTGTGATTTCTCCTTTAGATTAGGAATTGCAGCCAACTGATAATGGAAAAAAATCTGCCAGCCCATATGGTGGAAAATTCCAAGAAATATTAGTACATCTAGTCTAAAAAATACCCCAGTGATGTAGATTTCGAAAGAGAATGTTTATTTTATAAAAGAGTTTCACTTAATACCATTAGTTAGCACTAAGGATCCTTTAGAACCGAGTCTGTGTAGTGTGACACAAATGGCAGTGCAGGCAATTCATCATGTTACTGGGCCACGGGTAAACAGCAAGGTTAAGAAATAATCTGAAGAACCACTAGGCTAGTGACAGGCTAGCACTACCTCACTAGAACCTAATCAGCTGTCTTCTCTGATGTGTGGTCTGTTCAACTTGCAGTTTCTTCTTTCCATGACCATGTCTGCTTAGTTCCTTTTCTATTATCAAGTTTACAAACAAAATGTTTCTGTCGGCACTGACATTGGTCCCTACAGTCTGGGGTTCCTGACTGTTACCTGTCTGGCCTACACATATTTTTCACACTTAGGATGGTGGCACATGAATATCAGACAACAACTGATAACAGTAGTGAAGATACATAAAAAAAGACTTTCAGTCTTTGTTCAGTCTGTGTCTACACCTCCATCAACCCAGTGTTCCTTCAACTTGTTCATAACAGAGTTTCTCATTCAACACAAAGTGATTTCTTTTGATTAAGGCTCAGTCTGATCTCTTCTTGAAAGGTTTCTATTGGTGCCTTTTTTCCCCTTCTTCATATCAGTCTTTAATACTCCTTGCCACTTTCTTTTTGTCCTTTCCATCGAAATTAGAAATTTCTTGCTCACAAGTCATCTACTTCTGAGCTAAGTCCTCAGAAACTGCCTTCATGACTACAGTATAAAAAAATGTTCCTACACTTGTAATCATGATATACACAGAATTTAGCTCCAGATAAATTAGTCTCTCTTCAGGGTTTTATTCCTGTTTGATTCTGTGAGGTATTTCAATAGGGCACAAACTGTCTTTGTCTCGCCACATCCTACTACTTTGCTCTCTAGCAGCAAATAAGGAATTATGCCTGTGAAACTCATGTTATTTCTCTCATTCCTTCTCATCTTGGTGGTGGTGCCCAGCATTTTCTTCTGAGTGACAGTACTGAATGTAGCATTCAGTATTTCCCCCCCAGGCATTTGAGTGAGTTGTGCTGAACTGAATCCAAGTCTTACAGGTCTGGCTCCTGCTCATATTCTGAAAGTTCTGTTGGTCCCTTTGGAGTTCTGTCCTGTGCTTTGGGGCTCAATCCATACAAGAATGATGAATGCCCAAGGTGCAGACATTAGGTAATTGCCTTCTGCTATGAGGAAACCCAGAGCAAGGCACAGCAGCAGTGCACCTGATGCTTTACACCTGAAATCATCTAAGTGATGAGAGTCTCCCAGGCATTAAGTAGTCAAGGATGCTGTTTGTTTGTCTACATCAGCTACAGGCCACATGAAAGCAAGACGTGTGTATTTCCCACACCAAACTGATAATGTTTATTTAGGATTCTAGTTGCTTTCAGATTTCTCTGAGATCAGTAGATCCGAGGTGATGTGAACCAGCCCCTAGCCATGTTTCTCTCTTTCCTCTTTTCACTTATCTCTACAGCAACTTGCACATGGTCTCATTGGCCTCTCAATTTCATTCCTAGTTTGATATGGTGACAGAGAGTCTGCAGCTTCTATCTAGCAGATTTTAGAAGTGTACAACTTGTTTTTAGACAAAAAACCTAAGACTGATTGAACAAACAAGACTAAAGCAAAGACAACCTTTCCCTGAGGAGGGGAAGTGGAAAAGGAGGGAATGATCTCTCCTCCCAGGTATCCAGAGACAGATCATGTGAGAATGGATAAAGCTGTGACAGGGCAGGATCAGACTGCACATCAGGAAGAATTTCTTTATGGGAGGGTGGTCAAACACTGGAACAGGCCTCCTAGAGAGGTGGTGGATGCCCCAAGCATGTCAGTGTCTAAGAGGCATTTGCAGAATGCCCTCAATAACATGCTTCAACTTTCAGTCAGCCCTGGACTAGATGATCATTCTATTCTATTCTGTTCTGTGCTATACTATCCATTTGTTCAAGTAGTAAGCCAACTCTTGGCAGTGAGGCAGTAAGGAAACAAGAACAGCCTAGTATAAGCAAAATACCCAATGTACACTGTGTGGATTCTTAGATTTTTATTTCAATTTGTTTCTATGAAGACATTTAATAAAATTCAGTGCAAATACTCCACTCCTGCTTTGCACTGTGATGGTATTATGATTCGCTCCACTGCATCAATTTGCACAAAAGAAGCCCTCAAGGATTACATATGGGAGAAAGGGGGTTTAAATGGTTTAAAAATATTCTACAGACATTTAAGCAAATAGGCAGATATGTACTGGGAAAGATTCTAAGAAGTGAAATAATTATGGCTTGGAATCTTGGCACCAGAACTGGTGTTTCTCTAATAAGTCCTGCTGTAACTTTCCAAAAGGACCATGTTAAGCTGAAATAGTTGGTACCTCTCCTCCTCTTCCTTTTACTGGCCTTTTTCATTTCTGTAGTGCTTGTAAGGGAAGCACTTAATGTGCTAACACTTGTTATGAACTACTACAGGATTGTTAGTGGTCACATTGTTCTTCAAGATATTTTTTTCTTCAAAGACACAGATCCGAAATATTTTCACCTTTTCTTTCTTCTTGTTCCCACAGAAAAAGAAGTACAAATAATGAAAGACAAATTTTATGTGCTGCAGAAGTAGAAGTTTAAAGAAAAAACAAAGACACCTATTAATTTGCCTAAAGCAAAAAAAATCCCTTTCTGGACTATCTAAATCAAATTGTAAAGTGATATTAATACATCTAGTACTTACCAAAATAAGTCCCGAAATTAATGAGGATGTGCCTGTCAGGGCAACGTAGAACTTGGGGGTTAATGTGTTCAAAAACATACTCACTGAAAAAGAAAATAGAGGAAACCATGAGTACAAGAGCAGGAGATGTTCTCCACATGCTTTGCAACTTCAGGTAAGTTATTACCTTAACTCTGATAAAAAAAGACATTAAAACAATATCCTGTTTCATCTGCCTAACAGGCAATAAAGCAGAGCATTAGACTGCCACATACAAGACTTTGTTGTCCCAACAGAGTCATTCACAAGGCACTGGAAAACAGTTGCACACAACTTTGGGACTTTGCTATTCCAGTCAGTGCCCTACTGACTCAGAATATTATTTTCCAGGAATGCATCACTAAAAGGGTTTGAAGCCCTGCAATTCAGCTGCTTTGTTTGAGTTTTGTTTGCTTATTTTCTATGGTTTCTTTCTTTGGAAAAGACATTAAGTGTGAAAATGAAACTGTCCTTTTCCACTTCACTAGAGTGGCATTAAGCCCCAAGCTGATACAGAAAAGTAATCTGTGGCTTTTAATTCTATCATACATTTTCTTTCACAAATGAGTTGGATGACAGATTCTCAGCTAGTGTAAATCAGCATAACACTCTCAATGTTGCTGTGTGCAACACAGCTCAATCCTTTTCCTTCCTTTTCCTCCTCCCTCCCTCCCTCCCTCCCTCCCTCCTTCCTTGTCTAATACAAGCCGAGTTTGAAATACTGGTCCCTGCTTTCTCCAGCCCCACCACCTGCTAGGAGGGAAGAGGAATGGAGAAACTAAAATAGCTTTGGCTTCTACCAAGTACCGTAAGTCCTTTAGAAGAAACATTCCTCATTCTGGAATGCAAACATAAGCCAGAGACAGACTATGTCACTGAGGAAATTTGCCAGTAAAATTCCTCTGCTTAGGTTGGGATATTCCTGAGAGAGAATATGCTGTGATGGGATGTAGATGCCCATGTCCCACCTTTCTGCACAGTGCTGCTGTGGTGCCAACCATAACGTGAAAAGCCAGGCAGCAGAAGACTTTACAGAGGAGCGTTCTCTTCCACTCCCATCATAGCTTCACAGCTTATGGAATGCTGGAATTTCTCCTATTAAACTGGAAAAATTTTCCCACTGCCCTGAAGGTAATTTGATTTCCAAAGTTGTGAGCCATCTAAGTCATCTGTGAAGATTCCACATGAGCATATCCACTGAATAAGGATATATTCTATTTGCTTTAAATATTATTACTGACTGGCATTCATAAAATTTGCTTTGGGAAGTACATCCCCACTTGGAAGAGCCCTCAATAAATTGGCTCTATGGAGCTCATTGGTGGTATTGAATGAATGAGAGTCATAGGAAATGCTGTTAAGCTTTTCACCACTTTTTTACAAGCAATTTATATTGATTTATAGACATACCCTCAGATGTGTATGGAGATCAGATTTTGTCTGCCATTTCCACCAGTGTTACTGCTTCCTTTTTTCCCTGCACATTTACTGGAGCTCCTTTATCCTCTTTACTATAGGCTGCTGCACTTCTTCATTTTTGCGGCTTAGTCACAGGGACTGGCAAAGTGAACAGATATGATGGTGGATGCTTTTAGATTGTATGAGCCAGACTCCCAGCTAACTGGAATAATTCAGTAGATTTGATATGGGTGCATTCAACTACCAGAGCTGTTTATCTGGACTGTATCTCTCTAATCCTTTAAATATAAGAATCTTCTATTTCATTATGAAAAATATTACCTTCAGCCAATTATTAACTACCCTCTCAGATCCTTTGTCTCCATAAATATTATTAACAAAAGCAAACACTTTCTAATAAGAAACGTATCTCCAAAACAGTAAAACTAAGCATCTGCGATCAGACTATTTTTATTCTGAAGTCAATGAGAATTCAATCATTGTTTCAGTGGAAATTACATCAAAGTCTAGTTCTCATAGTAATTAATCCAAAAAGTAAAAATCAATTCACTTTTGAGTTATGTGATCTATATCATTATTCAAAAGGGAGTATTTCTTACAGTCATCATTTTGACACTGGAAATCACTATTATATTCCATGTCTCCATTCTGTAGTAGAAACAGGGTTCCCTCAGTGTGTTGCAGTAAACTAGAGCCATTAGATAATGCTACTTGTCCACCTGCCTAAATTTGGATAGCAGTGTTTTTCATCTCTATTTCCATTTGATGAAGTAGCAGGATTAAGGAGCAGAGAGAGACTTCTGAGAGAGCTGAAGACAACAGCAGATGACTGCAGAATGAAGAAGCGAAGTAGAATCACCAGCAAAAGGTGGTACTATATATCCTTCCTTCTGAATGCATATCATGCCAGTATATGCCTAATTATTTCTCTCTATAAAGGAAAGATGGTGCAGCTATTCAGCTTGCAATATCATCTCTTGTCTATAACTTGTAGACTTTAAAAGGGCAAGAAATGGGTATCTAGAGAAAGAAACTTGCTTGATGTTCCTACACTGCCAAGTCATTTGAAATTACTGTCAAATCCCAATTACTTGCTCAGGCTTTTGACAGTGAATGATCTATTTTAGGTGTGTTAGTACAGCTTGTTTTGTATTGTTTTAAACCAAACCAGCATGACCTATAAATTCTCTTTAAACAATCCAAGCATGTCAGCTTATGAGAGTCTCCTGGCCTTACAAATACCCACCCCTCTCTTTCTTCCTCTCTCTTTATTGCTTTCATTTTACTCATACTTGAGTCATCCAGAATAAGGCCCTATTTACATTTCCAAAAGTGCCTAAGTTACCTTGGTAAATCATTCCATCCTATTGTATAATATCTGGAGAAGGACTGTTATTTCATTGTTAACTGTGCACGCTCACAGAGATGAATTTATGTGGCAGACAAGCAAAAAAAGCATGCAAGTCATATCTAATACACCCAGCTGAGACTAATCAAAAGAGGTGACTGAAATGTTCTTGAAAGCTGATGCTATTTCATTCCTATTATATATGTTATTCACTGACAATGCTTGTGATTCATTCTGAACATGGGAATAAACAAGAAAGGAAAATCCAGGTGTTTTTCAAGTAACAAAATCCTTGAATCACATAAAATGTATCACTCAAGGTGATAAAAACAGTGTTGCTTTATAAATTTCTTCAAGGTCTTGAGGCAAACATTTCAAGCATGTGAGGAACCATATAGGAGGGAAATACTGGAGTTAAACTCTTCAAAGGATCATCATTCTGCTGTATCAGTTAATTACATTAGAAGGTCACTAGGGGAGGGAAAACTGCAAACTACCTACTATTCCCACAAGTAGGTCTACTAAAATGACAGTCCCATTACCTACTTCTGACTGGGAGGCGATATAAGTGCACAGTGAGGTGCAAATAAAAATTTAACAGCAATGTTACATAAATCATATGCACAAACAGATCAAGCAAAGACAGGACTGCATAATTGATGGCACTTCTAAGAGGAAAAGTATCCTGAACAGAGTGTTATCTCAAAATACAGGCAAAGTATATATGTATCAATCACTTTGTAAAAATAAATAAATAAATATCATATATAAATAAATAATATATAAATTAAATTATATACATAAATAAAAAGATGCATTGCAGACCCAGAATTAAAGATCAAACATGAACAATTAAAATAAACTGAAATACACATGAAAGCACAGCTCCTTTTGTGCCAATATCTCTGCACTCCAAAGTGAGACAAGATTTCCAGGTACAGTAGTTACTTTTATAAGAATAATTACCATTAAAATTTATAAAAGCTTTAAGTCACAGAGCCTTTCTAATGCTTTACTGGTCCTTAAGTTATCATGACTTTAACACCTGCGTCACCAAGAAATTCCGCTGCGTTTTCTGCCTCCACCCTCCATAGTATTTGCTTGGTATGCAGAACGATGCAAATTCTTTTAGCACCAGTGCCAAGAGCCCCAAATCCTTTAGACAGGCAACAAGCTAAGAAACCTCTCGTTGGAGACCTCTGACACAGCAATTCAACTTCTTTTCACTGCAACCATCCATTCAAGCTGCTGTTCAAACATGGTACAGAAGATATGGCAGTGACTGGCTTATTTCACAGGAGCCTCAGCTTGGATTAATGAAGCTCCCCAATTCAAAGTTGTTCCAGCAATGAAGAACTCTTCTACCAAAGGGTCAGCAAAGAGTGCAAAATAAAGTTCAATAAACTTTTAATAAATGTATAGACTTTCCCTCTCTGAGTACAAAGCACTGCATACTCTTGACTTTAATAGAACTGTTTGTACATACCCTTTCTGAACCCTCAACTCCTTCCTTATAAGAGTGTTAACAATATACTTCTAGGAAAACAGGCTAGGGTCAGGCTGAATTATTCATAATGTACTATGATGGTCTCCAGGTCAATATAAATAAAAACCCCACCAGAGTGAAAGCTAGCATAGACTATTGCTCAGAAAAACAAAACAACTTTTACCAATTACCAGGTTTTTCCTGGGAAGCTACCAAGATTTTTTTTTAACTTCTTCAGACTTCTTAAAGAAATTCCCAAAGAAGAAGTAAGCATTCGAAATAGCTACAGAGAGATTTTCCATTTTACTGTGCAGATGCTATGCAGCTTCTTTCTCTAAGGCCTTTTGTCTAGGTCTGCTTGAAAACCTGAAAAAATTTCTCGCTCGAAAACAAACATGTGGCCATTCAGACAGAAACAGCCACTATCTCGTGCTGTGCACAAGGAAATCCAGATGCCCACTCACTCTCTTCAACTACCTAGTCCTGACCCGAAGGCATAGGGCAGGATGAGGGTCACATTCAGACACCTGGAGCCTGCCCTAATGGCCAGTAGTCTGTTGCTCTCAGTGACTGCTGGATCAGAGCCCAGGTGAGAGAAAAGGGTGATGTGCCAGAACCTACCTGTTACTTCAGATAAGTAATAAATTCTGATTAACTACACAGTTGTGCATAATCAAAGTTCTGCCCTTATAAATATTTTCAGTTAGTAAAATAAAACTGTCTGGACTGAAGACCACCACACTCTCTCTTCCATGTTGACACATCTTGAATGCAGGTTTTCCCTTTCTACAGAATAACCCAATAAAAAGGGAGAGTGAGTAAGGATAGTCTGATCTGAAGAAAAACTAGATATGATGGGAGAGGCTTCCAGCCACAAAGCACAGCCTAAAGAGAAGAAAGAACTCAAGGTAGTAAATACAGTACCAGTTCCATGTCAAAAACTTTCAAGGTCACTTACTTATAACTGAAAATAAAGAAGTCTGAAGATGATAATGATAACATTCTCTCCACTTTGTGACCCAGGGGCTCACAGTGTTCCAGCAGAGGAAATTCAGTCCATCTTTTCCCAAACAACCCTGCCTGAGGATTGCAAACAAATTCAATTTAATCATTCTCCCCAACATGCTAATGCACTAAATAGCTGAAGGCCAAAGTAACACAATGATCTATGCTGGCCTCGTTTTCAACACCAAGTCTATATTCATGTTACGACAACCAAACATTACTGGATCCAGCAAAACTCTGGCTCAGTCCTAGCAGGAAATAGTCTGTAAAGGTTCTGGAGCTTTTGGAACTTCGATGAATATACTGTGTCCTTCAGAGTGCATGAACCATTCAGCCTGTATATGTTTAGATTGCTGAGAACAGTATACAGGGAAATGTAACTGATAAGAGACAAAAACCATCAGAGAGATGAGGGCAGAAGGGCATACAGGTGAATCAAGGAAACCAGATCTGTAAGAAAAAAACACTGCAGACCCTATTTTATTACTTGGAGGAGTAAAAAGAAAAGAAAACCAGATTAGAGACAGATTAGTAAAATACAGAGATGAGTTAAAAGAAAATTAAAATATGCAATGGCAATAAAATTTAGCACATGTAGAAAGAAGATAGAGACAAGAATAGCAAAAATAAAAAAGACACAAGAAATTACACATGCAACATGAATGTAAATAATGGCTATTTTTACTTCAGCAAAAGACGGTTTGCATATCAGAAGTACCTTTTCGCTGGGAGAAATAAGACTGCCAGCACTAATAGCTTTGGTCATTTAGGAAGAGATACTGTTCACAAGCTATTCCTTGGTATCAAATACATCCCCCAAAGCCTTCTCTCACAAACTGAAGCCCTTAACAAAAGATACTACTAAAGATTGGCATTCCTAGCTATATTTTACCAGAACGTCCTGCTAAGGTCAACTGCTACACTGTGCCTCAGGAACAGACAGGCTGGGCATACAGGCACAGGACACATTATATCCACCCCAAGAAAAACATTCTGTCCTGTCAATATAAACACTAAAACCAGCTTAGTATAGCTAGACTCAAGCACAGTATTTTGCTATTCCATTTGTCTGAGATTATGAACTCTCTACCTTGTGGATTTGGGGAGAGTAACAGTATGGACAAAAAAAGATGAACTTTCCCCAGTGCAAGCAGCTATTATAATGCAAATTTGCTGTCACATAGTTGCCCCTTCCAAGGGACAGGCACATTTGTGCTTGCTTTCAAAAAGCAGTGGTGACATGAGTTAATTACACAGCTCCTGTTAACTGCAGAGCACCCTGCATCAACACCAAGATTTGCTAGTATGTTGGCAGCAAAATGCCTGTTTAAACCCTCCCCTCCCTCCACCAAAAATCTCCCAAAACAACAAAACCCCCATAGCATTTCCATTTAAAGAAAAAAGGGAAAAAGCACTTCTTGAGCCCTTACAGCTTAGTTATCAGGGATTGAACTATAGTGCATTTCTTTATGACCATCACAGCATTCCTAATTCTAAAAGCAGAATCATGGTATTACTAATAGTTAATATTAATAGAAAGGAGGGACTGGCCCAAATAAGAATGAGGTATGAAGGATGAGCAATATTAATACTTGGATTTTTAGAGATGTGGATGTGTAAAATCATGTTGTTGCTTGGTTGTTAGTCAAATTGTCTTGCAATAGTTTCAACCTCAATTCTTCTAAAATCAGGTTCCTTGCAAATTGATTTGAAACCTTGCTATTATACATGTCTCCCCTGCAGATTTTAAAGTTTCAAGAATCATATCATATGAGTCCTTAATTTTTATCTCAGTGTTGCACTACATGGGGAAGTGCTCTCAGATTTGTGATGGGGGATTTCCCGTGAAATGCTAAGGTGTCTTTCCAGGCAGAATCAGTTCAGAGGGGAAATCCTCATGGTTAGCTTGTGTTTTCCTTTTCTAATCACACTCACTACTAGCATATGTGTGTATGACTCGCTTCTCTAACACAAAAGCAAAGGAAATTCTGATGTGATCCAACAGCCAAATGAGGATGCATTATGGTCTCTCAGGCAGAGTACTACCATGCATAGACATCTTATGCCTTGTCTTAGATACACAGTTGAAAGAAAAAGCAGGAGTACAGCTCTTATTACAGTTTATCAGTTAGATGCTTTTAAGACTTTTAGATCTTCAATTTAAGGCCCACAGCAATTGGGCTCTACTGAAAATCAGCATTAATGTATTTAATTGCAAAAATATACCTAAACACTGCAACAAAATACCTTATTTTCAACTCTGCACCCCAAAGTGTTCAAAGAAATCCCTATTTTAAAATTATTCTTAACATCAACTAATCATTCATGTCATTGCACTGACAGATCTTTATCCAGTTTGGACAGGTACTGTTTGTGAAGTCAAACCTACCTGCTACATTAACTGCTGATTATTCTAAGGTATTACACAGGTTTATTGGTTTAGCCTTTCAAAGCTGTATTAAAACAAAAGCCAATTACTAAACCTCATTATCTGGAGTAATGTAAGAAAATTAAAGGCTTTTGTTCCAAATACCAGATCAGTATAGCTCTCTCAATAAAAAGAGTATGTATTGCCCTCTTCTTTCATGCAACATTCAGGGAGGTAACTGCTCCATTAAATCTTTTTGATGTTGGTTCATTAGCTGTCCAAAGGATACTCTAAACTAAAAGTCTGCCACAGTGATTAATTCCAATGCCACAGATAACAAAGGCTAATCTACTCTAGAGAGACAAATCATGCGAAGAGTTTTCACCAGCAACTACCGACATTCCACAAAAGAGAGAATATCCCATGGGTTCCCATTATCCAGGAACCTCTCTCAGAGGAACTATTCCCATGCTCAGACAAAAAGAGACACATGAACAAAGCACCCTCGGCTGCCCTGCAGCCTCCTTTATGTGCCTCCTTTTGTTCCAGGCAGGATTTGATATGGGCACTAAACCTACAGATATGAGCACTGCTACACTTTCCATCCTTGCTTGTGTGTTGCATTCCCAGGCATTCAAAGAGGAGCACCATGAATTGTGTGTCCAAAAAAAATTGTCTCAGCAATGAAAAAAATCAGAAAATATGGCTGAAATTTGCATATTGACAAAACCTTTTTTTTTTCCCCTAGAGAAATATTCTATTCCAGGCATTTCTGTCCTAACCTTGATAGCCTGACTCTATATAGTACATCTATTTTGAGAGTCTCTTAAGATGCTGATCACTTTCCATACAAGAAATTGCAAGATGCTTTTTGGAATAGAGGTGACTGGAAAAAACTTTCATAATTAGAGCCAGCAAACTCACAAAAATTCCCTGGAGATCTACAATAGCTGATATCATTATCCTGCCCTTGAAAACTCATCTGTGCTTCCTACTAACAAAATCAATAGGGTGTTTGTGCCATTTTTCTCCCATGAGAAATTTCTACCTATGATAAATTTCTGTATGAGGCAGGGATTTTTTTTTCTCCAGTAACTAATGGTCTTGGTAATGTGGCACAAAAAGAAGGAGAAAATTATTTTTTCCATCGAATATGATTCATTATTGCTATGTATCTAATAATCAACTTTCCCCTTCAAAGTATTCTTAACACTGAGTGACTCACACAGTAATTGTACCAAATGAAAAAGAAGACCAGGCAAGTAGAAAATTTTTACTTCTTTGCCTCCATTTTGGGGTATTTCTAAGAAAGCACAGGAGCAGGTTTGACAAGTGCTGTATAATTTCCACTGTCTACTAGCCTCTTGGGATACCCACAACACAGTAAAATGGAAAAGGCTCTGCAGTAACTCTGCAGACAGAACTGCAATCTGCATTCTGGACCTGACTGATGAGGAGGCAAACTTCAGGGGAGAATTTTGCATAATAAAGATTTTCAGTAGACTGAGCTCCAGAAAAATTTCCAACCAAATTCACAGCAAATGGCGCAGCGGAGGCTGCGGGAGCACCCCTCTCACACAGACTTATGAAATTATTTTATGAAGCTAGCCTTTCAAAACAGGATCATCTTATGGCTGGGGTGGTCCTCCTGTCCTCCACAGGCAGTGAGTCTTTCTCCAGAAGGATTTCCTCCAAAAGTTCTGTGTGTCTGCTGGACAAAAAACAGACTGTCCATGGTTTTAAAGTTTGTTTTGTTTCATGAGAAGACAAATTACACCACTTAGTCTACTTCATTAACATTAACAATAATGATGTTATTTGGTTTAGCCTTTGATGAAATCCCATGAGAAAAGGCAGTGTAAGACACTCACTATTTTTCTTACTGAATATTTGATGGTTTTAATTCCAAACATCAGCCATGGCTGACTTGGGTGAAAATAACTTAAAGAGTGTTCTGTCCAATAGCGTCTAATTTAATTTTCCTTTCTCCTGGTTATAATTACTGAATCTTTCCAGTGATAGTTCTCCTCATGAAGGTAGGAGAGACCACAGGAGGAGTGAGGCAGGACTTGCAGACAGGACTCGGTGAACTGTCATTTTTACCTGCTGCAGCAGTCGGGCTGTCCAGAAACACCAAATATAATTAACCCTAGCACTCTGTGTTAGCCACTGGCTACTGTCAGTGGCTACAAGCCAAACAGCACAAAGGGAGATGTGAAAAATGCAGGACTAAATTAGCCAAACGTAGCACCCTTGATAGATGCAAAGCTTGCATGAGAAGTAACACCTGCACAGGACTTAGTGTAACCTGTGTTCTCACTCCTGTTGTTGCCCCACTCATATTGGCTCGTATTGGCTCTAACTGGAAAATCCAAAGCTGTGTTTGCAAGCTCCCATGTTTAGATCCAGCTAGGAACCTGTGAAAGTAAATGCTGTCTGAATTCTCCAGCTGGACATCAAAAAGCTGAACAGTGCACCTCCACATTTTGGTAAATAAGGGAAATACTCTGCATGTCACACCATATCAAACTGTAGCTGGATTGTAAATACCATGATGCAGAAAGAAATGTTAAAAAAACCCCCGAAGTATTTCTCTTTGTGATTAACAGGACATGTCTTGGGTCCTGCACTGTTTTTTGCACAATGGCTTGAGAGAGAGATGCTGAGCTAAAGGGAGGGCATGCCAGAAGCATGGCTGGTCAGCAACCCTGCCCTTCCCTT
The DNA here is from genome assembly GCA_038380795.1 of Pyrocephalus nanus. Taxonomy (NCBI): domain Eukaryota; kingdom Metazoa; phylum Chordata; class Aves; order Passeriformes; family Tyrannidae; genus Pyrocephalus; species Pyrocephalus nanus. The sequence goes on along the minus strand of CM076262.1, from coordinate 3,195,373 downwards.
CCACTGTATCGTGCAGATCTGGGTCTCAAAACAAACAGGTAATGGCTTAAGATCCTCCCTGCAATTCCCCACTTTGATACTAACTTGAGCACTGAGAAGTTGAGTTCCTAAAAAATCAGGCCAAGATGACTCAAAACAGATGTCTGCAATTAGAAAGTGGTTTTTAAAGGCTGGTCACAGACAGGCAGTGAATCATTGGTGTGAGAATAACCTCAGGAGTTCACCTTCCCCTTCTCTAGGGCTGATAACACCTGAGCACATGCAATGATCGTTGTCTCTACTCAGTTCCAAACACAACAAAATGCTACTTCACCACTGCACCTGGAGACCTGAGAAGGCCATGCTAATCCTTAGATGCTGGTGGTTAAGTATGATAATCACTGCATTGGTATTTTTATTTCCGCCCTTTAGTTTGACCTACTCAGATCACCCTGGAAAAACTGTCTTCAAGCTAAAACTTGCTGTAGTACCAAAGGTTTCTGGATTTTTTCCAGGAAGCGGAATGCCAGCAAAAAGATTCAACATCTGGGGGACCTCACATCTACTCCCAGTTGTCCCTACACCTGTGGCCAGGAACCAGCTTCCTGTCTGGCCCTTGAGAAAGAATGAGAGGGAAGTGACCTCCCAGTGTGTGGCACGTGGAGCCAATTCCCCTCTGAACATACATCTGAAGGAGCAAATGCTTCAACAGAAAAATCCAGAAGAAAACTTTGAGAGTGGCAGAATACCAAAATCAATACAGTGATACAATTAAAGTGAGCTCTAGTACAGAAAGCTCAAGAGAGAATGCAAAATTATTGTAGGAGCTACTTAACTTAATGCTTTTCAAAATGCCACTTGGCTCAGAAACAGAGAGATTCAGAACCTGCTAAGTGTGTTTAAGCACTTGGAATTGTAGCACTTAAATGACCAACAAAACCCTTACTGCTTATTATTCAAAGCACGAAATACCACTGAGAGAAGGGCAGCTGACTTTCTGGCTAGAAGTGCCCATTAGAGAGGCGCACTTAGGGATATATAATACCAGAGCAACACAGAATTTGCAATAGAGCTTGGCTTCTGCTCCCAGCTTCATGGCTGGCTTGTCTCCGAGTTTTTTCAGTGCAGTGCTCTGGGGCTTGGGCTCCCTGCTTGTGCTTTGCGAAGAGACCTAAGTAACTTTTTGTGTGCAGAAGCAGCAGAGATCTTTGAACTAATTTCTGGCCCTCCTGCTGGACTCTTCACTTACATGTAGCACCTTCCTAAAGCCTGGACAAGTGAATTGCTCTGGACTTCTCCAAGGACTCTTTCTGGTAGTGTCACCCTCAGAACCAAGAGGGCATTACAGAAGATAAGCTGATTGTATCCAAAGGACAGTATTTCATTTAGCGCTTTCCAGCAGACCTGATCTAGATCCAGTCTGTCCCAGGACAGCACGGTAGTCTACACCATGGTGGCCTGTGAAGCAGACTTGATTATTCTCAATATATACAAAGGGGTTGGAAAATGAAAGAGAGTGTTAGAGGGCATGTAAAGGTAATTAGAACAAGTAACGAATACAGTTTTGCAGATTAAAAAAATTATTTTTATCAGAAAAAGTGAAGACCAAAAATAACCTACTGTGTGAGGTTTGGGTTTCCCTATGTTTGGTTACCATCTCCCTCTTTTTTTTTACTTTTTAGAAAGAAAAATAGCTCCCCAATGGAGGTTTCTCTGAGCTCCAGCAACATTGGCACTACTACGGAATGGCTCCCTTCAAGAGCGCTCTCTCACATTAATCCTTCACATGGTGAAGAGCTGCCACTGAGCAGGAGGATCTCAAACTTTGAAAACAGCAAACATCAGTTAGGGGAGTTAAGGAAAACCACCTGGGCTTGTTAAAGCATTGCTGCCTGAAGGAAACAGCACAATGCCCAATTACGTGCAACAGCTTGACAGCAAAGCCAAGCCCACAGTTGACACTGGCAACAGAAGCCAAATGCAGGAAATACCAACAGGTCTTGGACATAGGATGAAGAGATGTTACCATCATGTAGCTGTATTAAAAAATATATTTTTCTGAAATGCAGTGGGGCAAGATTTGTTTACTTCTGCATGAGTTCATCAATAAATATTAAATTAACCCTTTTCTAGAAGCATTCATAATTTCCTCAGTGAAGCATAACACTAAGAAAACTAGCGTTTTTCAAAGCTGATATTTTTCTCCCATTAACAAGTTCTTTGTCCTGAGGACATTTAATTTTTAGATCAAATAAATAAATACAGGATTTTTTTTACATGGGAGTTATTAACATGGCTTTGTGATAAAAATGCACACCTTGAAATGTAAATGTTATAACAGGCTTTTAGACTTCTCCAAAATGGTGGTTTCCTTTTGCTGAGAAGTGAGACTCCTGAGGAAACTACTCCAGGTTCATTGCTCAAGAAGTACACTCATAATTTGGATAATTAACTAAATGGCACAGAATCATTATCTTTTCCCTAAAGTCGTTTTGATGTTTGTTTTGTTTTTTTTTTTTCCTGTAGGAGTTTTCCCAATTTAATTTACCACTGTCAGTTTTCCCTAGTTAAATTAATACTGCCAAATAGGTAAATCCTTCAGAGTTTACTTAGTCTCAAGCTGGAGCTGGGCAGACAATTTGAAGTGTTTTTTCTTGTTCTTTTAAGTATGTTACTCTTACTTCCTTGTTTTCAAAAGCAAGGAAACATTTTTAATCCTATGCTTACATTTTTAATCCTATGCTTGATTGCTCCTATGAGGTAAAGTAAAAAAAAGGCAAGAGGACATTGTTCAGAAAAACAAAGCTTTCTTTGCCCCATCTGCCAGTCACACTGCCAGCAATGCTTTTTGGCTGTGAGCAAATACTGACTATCAATATATATCAGGAGAATTGATGTGCCACAAAATGCCATTGATGTTTTTCCCATACTGAAGTTTTGGGAAATGCTGGCAAATTAGGCAAGCTGAGCATCACTGAGGCAAAAATGCAAGTAAACATGTAGCACAGAAATTCAAAGGAATAAATAAAGCAAACCCTCCTGAGTTAGAGCATGCTGCCTGGGTGTTTGAAAACAAGCCCCGAGGAGTGGTTACGGAGATGCCTCTTCACTGAAGAGGCCAAGGATGTTCTCAAGGGCTGGAGAACCTCCCTGCATGCAGAGAATACTGGTTCCAAGCAGCACAGCTTGCCTTTGGCTGGGCTGCAAAGGGAAAACAGATTTTTTTATCCTGCAGTTTCACACTTATTTTATAAGGAACCATGCAATTTCTGTCAAATCTTAACTAATAAACAGAGAAAAATAAACAGAAGAAACAGAAGAAAAGGAACCAAAATTGAGAAAAAAAATGAAACATGTCTGGGTTCTCTACTGATGGATATATTATACTATACTGAAACGTATCATTTTCTTTCTTTGTAGACCACTACTGCTTTCTCTGCTTTGCTCTGAGAAGACAGAATTTTTTTCATCACAGTTTTATTCCCTTTCTTTGAAATGTTTATCACCATGAGCCCTGCACAGAGCTGACAGGGAAACCACAGAGCCTCTGCTAGCATGAGCCCATTATAATCTTTTGCTCGAGACCAGCATCAGTGGAACCAAAGTGCTGTCCATACATCAGATTAGCTGAGGTGGCTACATGGATCGAAAGGACTGAATTATTTGTTCCTCCATTTCTTCAGGTCATACCTACAGTCTGTAAGCTGATTTCCCAAGCCCACCAGTGTCCAGCTCACAAAGCCGTTTTTACTTTCTTTCATGCTGCAATAGTTTTAAAAATCTCTTCTTGCCTTTATTTCTGTGATGTGCATCCACTTGCTGGCCTCCATTGCAGTTCCTTCCTCTTTGACATGTAAATTATTCATTCTGTCATTTAGCTCAATTTACTTTCAATTTGCAATGTCATTCGAAAAAAGCAGAGCAGATTTATCCTCCTATCCTATCCTATCCTACCCTATCCTAACCTATTCTTTCTCATCTGCATGCACTGGGAATGGTCTCAAAAGGAGAAGTTGAAAAGGCATGGAAGATATTACAAGAAAGTGTTTGATGAATGAACATCAACAAACAAAAAGATTTGAAGGACAAGCAGGAATAATCAGGAAATACAGCCTTTTTTTTATTTAAAGAAGAATAAAAAGTTTCTTTAACCTTGAAGGAAATTAACGCTGTTAAAGAAAAGTAAACCGTCACTGCCAAGGGTCTATTGCAAGAATAAAGCCTGTGATCAATTTCTTTATCACAAGGTGGGGTGAAAGCACGGGGACAGTGGAGGGGTGCTGGTTCCTGAGGATAACCTGGGGAGGCAGCAGCAGCTGCCCCTTTCACTTTGGGGCAGTGCTGCCTCTGTACAACTGAACAATGCTTTGAAGGGGAACCCCAAGAAGCTGAAATCAGTAATTGAAAAAGTTGCCATGTGCCACCTGCCGAGTCCAGGTTAGGGACAACGTGGGCCCTTCCCGGACAAAGTCCTGTAGCGAGAGTGATGCCACCCAGGTAGCACAGCCAGCAGGAGGAGCAGTGTAAGGGCATCCAGCCCTGCCTCATTGCACTGGATTACTAATCCCCTGGCCCTGGCCCCAGCCCCTAATCCCGCAGATGTTGAAAACTGAGTTTGCCTTCTGTTTACATTCACTTTGCTCCATGTATTTGAAAACCTACAAGACTTATTTTTGCTTACTCTTCTCAGATTTTCCAAATGTGTTTTAAATTCTTACAGGTACTGCCATTTGCTGCCCCATTCCAACAGACTCAGCTCCCCTGGTGCACTACCAGGGAATCAGACAGCCACAGCGCTCCTTCTTCCTTTAGAAAGAAGTAAGAAAGAGGTAAAAAACAGTTCAGTGCCAAAGGGCTCAGGGTCTAACTCTGCTCCTTTATCACATGCCACCCAGTATATTGCCTTGGGCACAGCACCTCTCATGCAGGGGGGCTGCCTGGGCCAGAGGTGTAGCCGCAGGTAGCAGTACTCACAGCTCAGGGCAAACCCAGCAGCACGGCGAGAGTTCACGTCATCAAACACATGTACTGCACCTTATGTAACTTCATTTCTGACTCACAATTCAAAGAGTGAAACAGTAGGATTTACTATAACCCACCTAACGCCAAAAGAATACCTGTTAAAACACATATTAGAAAAGCCAAAATTAATTTCTTGTATTTTTTATTTCTTCCTCCAGCGCTCCTTCCCCTTCCTCCACTTCTCATTTTCATGTGATGCCAAGCCACAGACTCTCCAGGCAGTTTCCCAAAAAACCTATGCTTAAGATGGACTTTAAGGAGCAAATTTTCAGCCCAGGGATTTAGCTTTCCATCTCTGATTAACAGTACTGGCAGCTCAGCAACTAAGCTTTTGTGCATAGCACCAAGAATTTACCCATAACCGTTTAAATTGAGGGGTTTAATGAGATTTTGGTTGTTTGATTTAGTTCAGCAACTGCTCCAAAGCTGTTTGTTCCAGCAGCAAAACCTTCAGGACAGCTCTGCATCCAGTACTACACACAAGTCATTGAGTGCAGTCGCTCAATGCTTTTTAGATTCGTGACCTTGGGCAGCATTTTCACATTTCTTTTTCTGAAGCACAAAAGACTGGATCATTTACTGTCCTGTTCCAAGGTAGAAGGACATAGCCTAAAGCAAATCCTTAACAGGCACTTTTTTTCTTCCCAGTAAACAGGAAAAGATTGTGTTGAGAAATTCTCATATTAAATGCAAAAGATAAACTATCTTACTGATGCTATTTTTTTCCCCCCAATCTCTTTGTCTTTAACATTTTCTGTAGGAAAGTTTTCAGCAAGATGCTTTCTCTATTTTGGACTTTCATACAACAAACACTTTTTAAAAATCTTCCAACAAACTAGACTTGTATTATCTGTTTTGACAAAGATATTGTTTTCAATGTATAAATTACTGTAGAGCCTGTAACAAATATAGATAGCAAAAATTTTCATGAGGATTTTATAAAATCTTAATAAACATCTTTTGCACTTGAATCTTTTGTCTCAATGCTCAAAGCACCTAACAAATGGAAATTATAACTGTTCTTAATCCTGGAAATATAGCCTAATAGTATGCCAATTTTCAAACTGACACAACCAGAGCTAAACGGACAGAGAGGTGCATCCCAGAGCTCTGGTTCTCTTTGCTTTATGTTCATCCCTGTACTCAGCACTGGTCAGGATAGAACTCGAGTACTGTGTCCAGTTCTGGGCCCCTCAATTTAGGAAGGATATTGAGGTGCTGGAGGACGTCCAAAGAAGGGCAATGAGGCTGGTGAAGGGACGGGAACACAAGTCCTGTGAGAAGCAGCTAAGGGAGCTGGGATTTTTTAGCCTGGAGAAGAGGAGGCTCAGGGGAGACCTCATCACTCTCTGCAACTACATGAGAGGAGGTTGTAGCCAGGTGGGGGGCGGTCTCTTCTCCCAGGCAATCAGCAGTAGGACAGGAGGGCACGGTCTTAAGCTGTGCCAGGGGAGGTTTAGGTTGGACATTAGGAAGAGTTCTTTAAAGAAAGTGATTGAGCATTGGAATGGGCTGCCCGGGGAGGTGGTGGAGTCACTGACCCTGGAGGTGTTTAAGAAAGGACTGGGTGCCATGTTTAGTGCCATGGTCTAGTAGACAAGGAGGTGTTAGACAAAAGTCAGACTTGATGATCTCAGAGGTCTTTTCCAACCTAGTTGATTCTGTCATTCTGTGATCCTGATGTTCTATTTTTAGATCTCTAGTCTGGTCTGAAGCCACTTTCTGAAGTGGGATTAGGCACAGCTGCTAGACTGCAGGATAATAATGCTTTCTTATATAAAACCAATAGAAGAATAACTTCCAGATATCGGATAAAAGGGGCTTTATTAATAAAGTCACATGTGCACATTGCAAGGAAATCTGGGACTCTAGGAAATGGTCAGAGCGCTCCAGTTGCTGGGTTTTTTGGGTTTGGTTTTTTGGTCACATCACCTTTCAGCATGAGCTATTGATGAAAAAACAGCATGCAGGGTCTGCCACCTAGATCTGCAGTACATGGACCGGTGCTTTTCTATCATGAGACAGGACTAAAAGAAGCTATACAAAGAAATTAATAGAACTCAACAGCTCTTGCCAACCAATATCTTGAGTCTTTGCTCATGCTAAGCACGTTTACAACCCTTTGCAACTTGCCATCATATTTCAATTTTGGTATGTTATTTGGCCCAAATAAAAAAGACAAACCAAGGAAATCTAAGCAGATCTCAATATCTGAATGTGTGGAATGACATCTGGTAAAGAATTAGTGAAGTGAATGTAATCTGTTCCTTAGTCTCATTTCTGTATTCAGGCCATCACAATCATAAAAGCTCTGCAGTGACAAAATGGAAGATACCGAAACTGAATGTCCAAAAGAAAGCCTCCATAAAGGAAAAAGGAGCCAGAGTAAGCAAGACGACTTCTGCTTCATAGACGCTTGCAGGTTGGAAATAGTAGGTTTTTTTTCCAGCTGTAACAACTGGTCCAAGGAGATTTATCCCTTCTAATAAACTTTGCTTAACATCTCAGTGTCCTTTCCACTGTAGATCTAAAACCACATTGCTAAACAGGGTGCATTAAATTCCAATTTACGAAAGGAAAACATATATAGAGAGAAGCACTACTAAACACTGACTCAGTGTTTTATCTCAGACAGGAATCACAGGGAAAACCATCTACCCACCTTGAAGCCGGGGAAGTTTTGCAACTGGTGTTAGTAGGAACAGGGTTTCCCCTAGCAATCTGATACCTCTACCATTTCTCTGGTAGGGTTAACAATACCAAAAGTCTCATCCAGCCATGTGCTGATTTTGCCTCCAGAAGCCTGTCACCGTAATAGCATTAAGTTATGCATGGCATCATTAAGTGGTTGCAGCAGAATGCACAGTTCTTGGATGGTACCTTTTCCCTTGCACATCGGTTATGATTAAAAATCATATACATTAAACAGAAGAAAGCATCATCTGGGCCCCATTTCCAGGCAAAAATTACCTTAGAACACCCAGAAAGATAGGCCTGAGAGACAAAACCCATCTATTTCAGAGCTGATTTCATTATTTGTACATCTGTTCAGTTCATTTCATTTGGTGTTAATATAATCTGCTTCACAAGAATCTTTACTAATGAAATAGTTGTTAAAGAATAATAATTTGCTTGATTGACTACTGTTCTCTCTATTGCTGCCTTTCCTGGATATCACTCATGCTGCAGATGCTGGGAACAAGCCACTCACTGCAGGGATTTTTCCAAAGAACCTTACTGAGATACAAAAACTCTTTTTTAAACGAAGTCCTCTCATGCCATCATGAGAAGACCATTCTTCTGCTCCCTTCTGGGCACTCTTTCTTTTCTTATAGAATTGTTATGCAATTTTTATGTAGATTTTTATCATACAATTAATGTGTGAATGTAGGATGGCATGCCTCAGTGGAGAGAATGACAAAGACAAAATGGGGCAGTTATGGCTCCCTTCTTTCTTTGTTTGAGTGTGGTTTGGGGGTTGGTTTGGGTTTTTATTTATAGCTTTGACAGTCATTTTCACTTTGCCTTCCACTTTTGTCATCTACCTTCTGAGCATTGTCCAATCTAGTGAGGATAAGGCGCTCTTCATATTAACTGTCTGCAGTAATGCTTTAGTGACAGGAAAGGTGCTTAACTCCCCTCCTTATCCTCATGGATGAAAAGTTCATGCTCTTCAACTCTGACATTTGCAGCTAGCTAAGGGCAGGTGATTAGAAGTGGGCCCAGATATCCTGTACAGTTATAGAAACATAGAATTTCCTGAGTTGGAAAGGACTCACAAGGATCACCAAAGTCCAACTTCTGGCCCTGCACAGGAAAGCCCCAAGAGAGTCACATTATGTGCCTGAGAGCATTGTCCAAATGCAAACACTTCTTGAACTCTGTCAGGCTTGGTGCTCTGATCCCTTCCCAGGGGAGTCTGTTTCAGTGCAGAACTACCCTCTGGGTGAAGACCCATTTCCTAATATCCGACCTAAACCTCCCCTGACACAACTTCAGGCCATTCCCTCAGCTGCAGGGAATGCTACAGAAGGGTGTGTTACAGAGAGCCCTGAATGACTGCTCACTGCTTTGGAAAACCCAAGTGGTGCTGTAGGGCAATGCATTGTTCAGATGCTCGTTGTCATCCAAGATAGCTGCAAAACCCTGAGGAAGACCTCGACAGACTAATTGGCTGGAGCACAGTGCTGAGGAACAATATTGCTTTGCTATTACCCCACTATCTCAGTTGAAGCTCTCTCCATGGCACAATATAGACATGCCCTTCACAGGAAAAACTTAGTTCTGTTTATTAAGTGACAAACTCCTGACTCAGTTTGTGCCTCGGTTTTTACATTCCTATCTTCAGGTTTTTGGAGCTAAATATACTGCTGTATGTTGAATGCCATAAACTGCATCTGAATCTAATTAGGCCCGTGTCCAAAATCATCCAATATCCAAGATGTCACATATATCCGTATTTATCTGAAATGTTAAAAACTTCCAGTCTTCTCAGGCATAATTAACATTTGAGTTCTGTATATGCTTTTCCCTCTGGAAAAATAATGATCACTTTGAAGGCATCAAAGCATGGCTGTATGATTGACATCTGACAGATTTCATTAAAGTCAACTTTCTTTGAAAAGTGAAATCTGTAATTCCATTTAATGTAGGACTACCTCTGTGCATTTTATATGGGTAGACAGTGAGCATGCCAGTATTTTCCCTCTTTTTGGAATGTAAATCTGTTTCTGGTATTAAAAGAGCAATACATTGAAGCAAGTAGAAATTAACACTAATTTTGTATTTGAATTTAATGTATGCAATACATCCTATAAAAATGTGTGAATTTATTTGATGGAGTTAATCAGTGTCTGTTTTACTGCTGGTTTCATAGAAGTGGCTTAAGATCTCAAAGGGTGCTTTGCTGTTCAGAACCCCACTGACCTATCCTTCAAGACTCTTCAGCTTTCTATCCCGAAGTGCAACCACAGCAGCCTGCTCGTACACACTGCTGGACCAGAACATCAGCCCACAAATGGTCTGGATTCCTGTAAATACTCATCGGCAGGCTGAGGACCAAGAATGATGAATTGGGTTTTCTCCCCACTACTACAAGAAAGATTCAAGACACTGCCCCACTCAAATTTGCATGTCTTGCTTACCAAGTGTACTATAGTCATTAGCTAACCACAGTTCTACTGATTCCCGTATTTGAATGTTCTTTCATTTAATACTTCCCGCAGTAACTGCAATCTCATTTCAGGGATCATTGTCTGGGAAAGTCAAATGACATATGAAAATAAGATTAAAGCAACTTTTTAACTCTAAATGTCAAATATACAAGAATTTACTGTGAATTTTCACCAAATTAGACTCTCATTCTTTATCCTCTAGTCAGCTATATTGACCTTTCTATTCTATTTCTTTACCTTATAGCTATTGGTTAAACCGTTATGCTCTGGTTACTTACTATACTGAACAGAAGGAAAAGGGTAAAGTATGCCAGAACCTGAAGTAACTTCTACAAACATAAACCCAGATTTTCAGAAGGGCTTTCTTCCAGTGGTCCTGAGGCAAATCCTGCTCACAGTTTGGAATCTGTTATTTGTATCTGATTAGTATAATTCAGAATTATAAATAGTGCCATCTATTAATAATTATTATTAATTATTCATAATTACCATTATTACTTTAATCACAGCAAGTACACTTGCATCTTTAAGGGACTTATCAAGGTTTTGCATATGGATGACACTACTTCATTAACAGGACAGCCACATAAATAAATACAAAGTAAATATAAATTAATATAATTGAACATGCAAAAGAAATACAATTAAATTTATGCTATACCAATATATTCTGCTATGAAAACTCACTTTTTTTTCCTGGCAGCAGATAGTTCAATTTTTCCCTACCAAGGGAGGAGTCAGAATTACGGTTTAGACAATACAGGGTTGAGAAAGAATTTATTTTGGATCACGATAAATAAATGATGAAGGAATCTCTAAGTGTCATTATATTAATACATGACTTAGAAAATTTACAGGGAAGGCAAAGGGAGTTGCTACACTCAGCGTCTCCCTTTCTCCCAATGCCAAGTGTAATTATAGATAGCAGCAACATGTTGACAATAAGCTTAAAAGGAGAGAGGGAGGTGGTGGGAATAGAAATGTAGTGCCATATATAAAAAAAAACAAAGACAAACATCTGAAAATGCAGTGACCTTCTCTCCCCACAGCCAGACCCGTGGCAGCAGTGTGTATCTGCAGTTAAACAGATGGTTGCAAAGGCTGTAACGGCACAAAGATCACAGAATATCCTGCGAAGCCATAGAAGGAAGGAAACCAGTAGCATTGCTTAATAGTCTGCTTATTTTACAGTCAAGTGGACTGCCAAGCAACTAAGCTGTAACAAGCTCCATATTTAGGGGAAGAAATGTTTGTCTTCTGTCTGTCCCTGCTTGCAAATGGCAAGTGGAGGGCATTTCTAGGCCAGATAACTTGAGTACAGCATGTTCCCTGAGCCCTGAGCCTGTGCTGCTGAGCAGCCGGTGTTAATCACGGGAACAGTTGACACCCGTGCCTTGCCAGAGTCCAAGTTTGTCATCATCACTGTGACTTTCTACTGTTCAAAACAAAACACACAAAAAGCCCCCAGAAACCCTGAAGTTACTCAGGAATCTGAGATCCCCACATTACTTAACACGACTGAATCTGTTTAGGATTCTTAAATGACAACCCTTGGTGACAAAAAGAGCTTGATTTGGTTGTCTAAGCATGGGCATCCAAAGCTGTTTGAGATGAATAGGGTAGCTGATACACTGACACAGCACAGACAGAATGCCCTCAGGGACCAACAGCTGGCAGCCAGGTGAAATATGTTCCAGGGCATCTGAAATGGCTCTAGTTGCCTCATTTAGGCAACCAATTTGAGCCCTGAATGACCCCTTCATGTCTTGCATTCTGCAACTGCATCATCCAGCAATGAAAACGGGTTAGCATTACTATTGAAAAGCACCTGTATAAAAGTACAAACACATACAGCATGTACATCTGGAAGCACATCTTACATCACTCACAAAGACTAAAAATGAACCATTCCTTCAGAATACAAGCACATATGGAAGACATTCACCCAAGAGAATCATCTTGTAAACACAATGCTCAAGCTTGAAGAAAGATGTGACTAGGGCAAACGGCAGAAGATACTAAAGGATAACACTTCAAGACCCCAGGTAGTCCACTCCCTGTCCCAAGGCATCTTGCTTCTGGAGAAGGATAGTGCACGACTGAAACAACCCTATCGATCACACACAAAAGCAGGACAAAACCCCAGCCTCGGCCATCAACACCTGTAACATTATTTCAAGGATAAATCTAGTTGTCAACTTCAGCACTACTACCCTGCAGCAGAAGATGCCATTATCTGAGTGCTTCTCTCATTAGTGGCTTTTCAGGAAGCACCTGACGATCTTTATTCAGAAGATACCACTTTTACCCTGAGTGAGCTATCTGACATCAGTGTTTTCCAGGATCCTGCCAAATGGTGATAGGATAACATTTAAGGTGTGATGAAAAACTATAAACTAAGTGTATAAGTAGTACTTTAACCTAGACTGATGTTACATTAATGCCCAGATAAAATATTATGTAATGAGAAAGAACTGCTAAAAAGTAATGATTTAAAACAATCAGCTGATTTTGAAACTGACTCTACTTGCAACTCACTGTTTTACTTCAAATAATAGCATCAAATTCATGATAAAATCATTGTTTTCCTGCAGTCTGAAATGATACTAAGAATCACAGTAGAATTCAGCAATGGAAACATCCACTGGCTGATCAGCACTAAAATTTTATTGGAATATGGCTAAAGTGTCTTTGGGAAATTACTGCATTTAAAGTTGCTGTTTTCAGTTCCAAATTTACTATGTTTCACAGCCTTGACTCAGTTCCTCTCTTTATACCCCAGCACCAAAACTGACAACACAAACCCCCAAACACACAACTGAGAACAAACCTTTTCCTAAAGGAGGATGTGATGTAAAAGCTTCTTTATTACATACAAGCTATACAAAATAAACACTGCAGGCATATGTTAAATGTTTAAAACATTCAATATGAGCATATACATGTGCTCTTATTCTTTTATCCAGTAACTGCCACAAACATAAGCAGAGAAAACAAAAACAGGAGCATAAATAACTATATAAAACTCTATCACTGCTTTAAGCAACTGCTGCTCTGAAGGTACCTTCCACTCACCACAGGCCCTTGCTGCTAAGCAACTTTTAAATCTTGTTAAAAGCAGATGGAATTAGTGACTGAAATTGGAAGCAGCATTGTGCTGTGCAGAGATGTACTGTGGTGAAAGCGCTTCCAGCTGTACAGCTGTAGCTGCAGAACCAAATTCTCTTCCTTACCCATTAAAGATGGCCATTGTCAGTCTACTTGGAGACCAGAAAACCCTACTTAGCAGAAAACCTAACTACCTAACAGGATTTGATGAAAAGTCTCCTCTCAAAATGAGGTGCTTAACAAAATAACTCACCAACTGATTTGGGTCTGCTTTTTAAGGGGTCTTAAGGAAAGCAAATGAAATTGTGTGAAATACAAGTGGAATGCAATACACATTTAGCTTCAAAATAAATTCATGAATACGAATTAATGGGATTGAACTAGAGTGGGAGAAAACTGAAAATGACTTTTAAATAATAGCTCATGCACAGTGCTGTCAGGCCATGTGACAGGGTGGTGGTGAGCCCTGGAATGTCAAAAAGAAGATCCCTTAAACTTAGAAACCTAGAAAATGTCATGAACTATAAATGCATGAACCAGAGTGGCCATAGAATGGAGCCTGAAGACCAGCCAGATATGTTTGTAGTAGACAAAATGAGTAACTCTGGTTTTTGAGTTGCACTGTCCATCAGATTGAGCCTGACCAGCCAAATCACATGTAGTACCGGGAGTCAGTCATGAGCAACAAATAAATAAGTGACAGGTTCAAGACAAAAATATGACAGACTGCTCCAAGCCAAATAACTGAAGGCCATGTCATAGATAACAATAACTATTTTCTTTAGCTGTGTGTTTGCTTCTCTTCTCCAGAAGGACAGGCTTGAATTCATCTTATTTATCTTTCTTACCATTTCAGGGATTAAGTGAAAAAATAGTAAGTCTTTCAGCTTCAGAACAGATTTATATCCACTTTCAAAATACTCAATGCCTATTTGTTAACTGAAAATACACGTGTACCTTTTGGCTACCTGTTCTTAGGATGCTTTGACTGATTCATGCCAAAGACCTAGCTAAGCCCTCTCTGTAGCAAAGCATGTTCTTTAAACCTCATCTGTTCACAACAAACTGATAAATGTATTTTTTTAGATTTATTGAATTAATTTAGTGCACCTTTTTATGCTCAGGCAACCTCTCTGGCATGTTATCTGGGCTGTAATAGAAAGGAGGGCATTGAGCTTTTTACAGCTGAAGACTAAATGTCCCAGAAGAACCTAAAACACCAACTCTTGGAAGTAATCATACAAAACATGAAACATGGCATGTTCGGTCATTTTCTCCACTGTCATCTTTAGAGTTCTGAAAAATAGGGAGAAAAATGGAGGTAGCTCTTAAGTACATTCATAATACATATTCTGCACATAAAGAGATTTTTCAGAGTAAAGGGAAAATTATGCAGTAGGAAAATCTCCGTGGTGCCACATTGGCAATGCTAAATGGGTAACTAGGCCTACGCTCAGAAATCCAAGTTCTAAACTACAAGAGAAGGAACCACAGGAAACTGCAAGAGATCTCATCTACAGAGACTATTTTCTCTGAACTACAAGGTGCTAGATCTAAAGCAAGTAACAGACTGAAAAGGACTTTATTGAGGATGCAGCTAAAAGGAAGGGAGATATCACTAAGGAAGGCATAGATGCATTTGCTGTACTCACTTCTTCATTAGAGAAAGAAAAAAAATGGAAATGCCTCATTTTCACAGGAGCTGAAATAGCATGGCAGCCCATGAGAAGGTACAGCTGGTACTCGGGCGCAATTACTGCTACCATCAAGGCTAATGGACAGCAGGATTAGGAGCACGCCAGGCTCCAACAAAACAGCATCAGGTGCTTTCTTCTCTCCCCTGCTCCCACCCCACCCCGGTTCTGTTCTTTCCTGCTAACTACACTGCTAACTCGTATCCATCCCACTATTAACACAGCTTCAAATGGCAGACTGCACTGACTAGGGAACAAGATTACAGCCTGGGTTCCTACCTGTTTTGTAACAGCATAGACTGTTTCCAGTATTGAAGAGGCAACCATCTGAGAACAAGAGCAAATGCTTGGCTACTTAACTGGTGCTTTCAGTAAAAAAACCACAGTCAGGATTGACAGACGCAGAGAAAATGATAAAAGCAGCCATCAGCCATCACTAGAGAAGAAAAATGGAGCTTACCTTCACTCCAAACTCTGAAAATTCTGAAAAAACAGTAGGAGTTGTGTCAACCCCTCCAGCCCTGGATCACCTTGGTCATTGCAGCTTCACCACCCCAGACCTAGAGACACTGCCCTGTTTTCCCATCCCAAGCAGAAGCAGGGGGTCTGGCTCTATGGACATGATGAAATTCCGTTTCCACGGCAGTCAAGAACTGAGTGGTATCATTTAGTACAGGAAATCATCTGCCCCCCCACCTTCTCATCTAGATACTGGGATAAAGGGATACTGATGTCTTTTAATTTCTAAAATGGTCTCAGCTACTAGAATCACTTAAATGGCATTTCCAACATTTTCCACCATTCCATTTTACATTTTAAGGATGTTTCTTGGTTTCTTCATGGGAACAGCAGCATTCTTTAAAGAAGGGTGGGCAGCACTGAGCATTCCACCATCAAATGCTTATTTGCCTCTCCTACCATTTCTCTCATCACCCCTCTTCTCTTGCGCATATATAGTCCACATGCCTATTTGGCATATGAGATTTTAGCTCTCACACTTTCCAAAGCATCCAAAGTTCATGAATGTACTATTCCAGGATCTTCCATGTTGAAGACTTGCCTCTCTCTTCTAGCTTATCACACCTCTTCAATTTTCGTGTTGCTCAGGAATGAAGATGATCTGACCTCCTCCTTCAGATTTCCAACCACTCTTCTTCAGCAACAGCTTGCAAAATTTATTTGTGCTCGATTCCTGTTTTTGTGAGAATCTTAAGTTTTAAAACCAGCCCAAGTTTAGTATTTAGATACAGAACAGAACATAAACAATAGCCCGTTTGGTATAGAGAAACTTTTATGTTACCTTGAACAATGGCTTAAGTGCCGACTATTACAAATAATATCTTAATAAATTTAACGTGGCCCTTCTCATCTCATGCTGTCAGAATTGTTGACTCTGCTACTACAAAAGACATGTCTCTTCCAACAAGCAAGTATCTAAGGAAAGCATGGCTACATCTATGTGTTGGGCAATTAACACTACCTACTAGCCGTTTTCTTGGCATCCTCCAAATATGTATTGTTAGCTTTCCAGAAATATCACCAAAGGGCCGACTGCACGGCAGCAAGATGAAAGAAAACAAGGTTATTCATTTGTTATGCTTAGAAACCACAGTTCATCTTCAGCAGATGTGAACTTCAAAGCCTTTATCAAAGGTCATTCACGCTGGTCAAGAGACCCGAAAACACAGGAAACAAGGTGATATTTCATTTTGAGTTTCTGAAAACTACAAGGAGTGTTATGAAAGACATTAAAACCAAATCCAATAAACCATGATGACATTTTTACATGAATATTACTTTAAAGTCCTTTGACCTGCCTGCACTGCTCTGATGCAGTATGTACATTCTTGTACAGTGGTTCATGTACATTCTTATTTCAGCTAAGAGAGTTTACTTCAGCCATGAAGGTTTACTTCAATTAGTCTTAAACCCATGCCTTGTTAACTCAATCTAGTCCTAACTGAGAATCTGTAGGGCTTTTTATACCATATTACTTAACCTTTTTTAAAAAAACCCTCATTTCTATTTAAACCTAAGTCAGAACACATCCAGACAAACCTTGTAAGAGATGATGTACTATTTCTGAGAATAGTAATCACAGAAAAGACTGATCTTGTCAATCAGCCTAAGCTCTTAAGATTCCAGCACAAAGGTTTTCAACACCTATTTGGGCCAAGTCTCTCACAGCTCAAACCCACCCTGCCATGCTGTTCCCACAGAAAAGGCGACCAGCTGCAAATGGCTAACACTCAAACTTAATTGGAGTGAGACAACTGCTGTTCTTGACTTATTTTTGCACATTAGCATGCTGCTATAGCTGGTGTGAAATCACTTGGACAGATAAAACTTGAGTCCATGAAGGTTGGTTGTGTTTTGCACCAGACTCATGTAAAAGGCTCTGGAAAAAGCAGCTTTTTAAAGGACAAAATAAGTTACCTCTACTTTTGGTCATAGATAGCTCTCTATTCTCCTTGCAAGGAATGAAAGTAAATTAAATTTTTGATTTTTATAATGTTTAAAATATTTCTTCACTGAATCACTTAGGTTTGAAAAGACCTTCAAGTTCACTGAGTCCAACCTTTGACTGATCACCACTGTCATTTAGATCATGGCATGAAGTACCAGGTCTGGTCATTTCTTGAACACCTCCAGTGATGGTGACTACACCACCTCCCTGGGCAGCCCATTCTAATCCTTGGCAATCCTTTCCATGAAGAAATTCTTTCTGATGCTCAGTAAGAACCTCCCGTTGTGCAGCTTGAGGCCATTTCCTCTGGTCCTGTCTCTAGTTGCCTGGGAAAAGAGACCAACCCCCGTCTGGCTACAACCTCCTGTCGGGTAGTTATAGAGCACCATAGGGTCTCCCCTGAGCCTCCTTTTCTCCAGGCTAAACACCCACAGCTCCCTCAGCTGCTCCTCAGACTCTTGCTCTCTAGACCCTTCACAGATTTGTTGTCCTTTTCTGAACTCGCTCTAGCACCTCAATGTCTTTCTTGTAGTGAGGGGCTCAGAACTGGACATAGTACTCCAGGTGTCACCTCACCAGTGCCAAGTCCAGAGGGACAATCACTTCTCTGGTCCTGCTGGCCACACTATTTCTGACACAGGCCAGGATGCCATTGGCCTTCTTGGTCACCTGGTCACACTACTGGCTCATGTTCAGATGGCTGTCGACCAGCACCCCCAGGTCCTTTTCCACTGGGACTCTTTGCAGACACTCTTCCTCAGCCTGCAGCGCTGCACGGGGTTGTTGTGATCAAAGGGCAGGACCCAGCACTTGATCGTATTGAATCTCATACAGTTGGCCTCGGCCCATCGATCCTGCCTGTCCAGATCCTCCTGCAGAGCCTTTCTGCCCTTCAGCAGATCAACATTCCTGCCCAACTCGGCAAACTTATTGAGGTTGCACTTGATCCCCTCATCCAGTTCATCAATAAGATATTAAACAGGACCAGGCCCAAAACTGAATCCCCCCTGAATACCACTAGCAATGCCAACTGGATGTGGCAGAGTTCAGCCCCACTCTCTGGGCCTGGATATCCAGCTAGTTTTTAACTCAGCAAAGAGGGCACTTATCACGTTCTTGTCCTATCATGATTATCTTATTCGCCAATTATTTTATCAATTAACGTCTTAGATTACTGCTCACAAGTTTATTTTGACTACATTTAATTCTGACTATAACCATTGATAACTTTTGCTATTATTGACTTGCTGTCCTCATTTTCTTCTTCAAAATTATTTATTCAGACCATTCTGTGAGTTTGGATGCTAGAAAGCAGAAGCACAGCCAAACAACTGTAATTCAAGTTTAGAATTTAATAGTTGAAACAGCTGTGCATCTTTTCCTTTGAAAGGTATTTCCAGAATGAACTTCAGAAATAGACAGTACTAACAGTCAGATTTTAGCAAATTAAAAAAAAAAAAAAATCAACGAACCAGCCAAAACAACCCTAGAAAGCAATCAGCAACCTCCAGCAGCTGATTTTTAGAGATGAAATTATAGTTTTTGAAAGCCAACTTGACAGTATGATCCTCCCTTACCTGTTCATAAGACAGCACCTAAGTCAGCTGCAATGCAGGCTTCCCCATACTGCCCGCAATATACGTCCAACACTGTTCTGTCAGTATGTCTGAAATACTTCTGGAGATGAGAGGGTAGTCCAATTTCCAGATATATGTAAACTTCTGGAGCCCTCACCCACCCAGGAATAACAATACTTACTGACTGCCATGGTACTGAACTCCCTGTCGAGAAGCAGGAAGACCATAGCTTCTCATCAGCAATGATATGCTATATAGGGAGACAGACAGCTTCAGGCTTTTCCTTCAATAGGAAAAAACTGCTTTAATTTCAGTAAACTAGTCTGTTAAAAAAAGGGGAGTAATAGTTTCAACTGAAAACTGTAAAAGTAAAATAAATAAATACACAGATAAATATACACACATATTACACACTCAAACAAAAACTGGCAGGTTCATTTAAACTCCTCTGTCCATAATAAGATTGTTCAATGACATAAAGATGCTTCTTTCTTCCTCATGTTAAACCAATCTGGAGTACATACAAATCAGTGCCCTAAAGGAAAATAATTGAAAATGCAGACGCCCATATTTGCTGCCAGCCTGCAGACAGCAGCTGCTGCCGGCAGCGACTCCCTCTACAGTGATGGCGGCTGTGCTGACGTTTCAGATTAGAGAGTCATATCTCTTTGTTCCCCCAGGGGAGCCTCTCTGTTTAAGGGGATACTATTTAGGATGCCAAGTCCAAACATGAGCCTTTTCTTTTTGTCTTTTTGCATAATTCTGCATATTTATCTGCATTTTATGGAAGAATTAATTGAATGTCACTACAGACACACAAACAAGACATAACCTAACTAAATGCCAGGCACGTAGTTCACTACACTGCTGCAGTACAGGGCACTGTTTGAAATCTACAGCTTCATTAAATCCACAGCTTCATTCCTCTCTGACAGGCAGCCAAGCCCCACAGAGAGTCTAAGTCATTAGCATACATGCAATGCCCCAGAGCGACCAAGCGAATGTCTCTCTGGGTCCAGATGGTCACTGTGATGCACAATGCCCACAACAGTGCCACCTTCCATGGCATGGAGGTGTAGCCTAGCACAGCAAGAACCCCAGCTGTGAAAATACTTATACCTATGGAGATAAGTTTAGAAAAGGTCCTGCATAAAGGCCTTTGAATGCCCATTCTCTGTGGGACCCCTCCCTGATGTGACAGACCACTAATGCTATATCCTGAGTAGGCAACTTAATATCTCTGTTATCGTAGCTGTTGCATCCCTGTGGGTGGGGGCAATATTCCCTAGTCCCACTGTAATGTGGCAACTATAAATGACACTAAAGATAATGTAGTATGTCTTATTTAACACCCAAGAAATCCTTCATCCCATTGCTATCTCCTTATGCTATCAGAACTCTCCAGCCAAAGTTGTAGAGAGATACCTCTAGCAGGTCAGCAACTGTAGAGGATCTGCTCCTGCACAGAACCACTCCTGTCCTGTGACCAAGGACACCTTACCCTGCTGTGTGATGTTCATGTGTTAGGCGTCTCACACTTCCGTGGGTTCCTGGAGGAACTTCCACTCTTGAATGTGATGCTTACGGTTCAGATCTTACTGTTTTTTATCTGGCTGCTCATTTCCATCATTTGGACCTTTTCTCATCCACCTGCACAAGTAGCCTGATTACCGATCTCCTTGCGCCAAACACCTTATCTGGAGTTATCATTGCAGACCACGCAAGCAGCAGAGGATTCAGAGAACAGGCTGTTGCATGTTACAGAGTCAGAGGAACACCTCCCCTGTCTCATTTAACCTTCTAGCAGGCCTTTGCCTCCATCCACTGCCTATAAAGCTTCCAGAGCTTTGCAGCTGGCTTGCTTGGGCTCATGTTCCTGTGGATGACAAAGCAGTTCATGGGATCTTCACATACAACTTGATGTGTTTCTTTGCCAGCTAGTTGACATTTCTCATCTCCTGTATTCTTTTTGATAACTTAAATTAAAATCTGAGAGTATTTTATCAGCTGATGGTTTGAGTGACTCATTACTACCTACCCTGATGCAAATACAGCAGCACAATTTACTGCCACTGCAAGAGTCCTAAATAGTTCTTTACATATGACAGTAATAAATGCTGCTGAAAGGAAAAAAGGTTAGTGCTGCCAATATCTTTCACATTCAGGTCCTTTTTAAAATGTTAAATATACTTTTTTAACATCTTTGAGTATTGCTAATTATAATATTTTTCTTTTGTGACCAGCAATATTTTAATTGTGCTAAGTCAGTTCAGAGTCAGTGTGACTCATATTAGGTATCCACAAGCCAGCAATTTATACAGTTGAGGTTCTGCCTGGGATGTTATCTTCTTGCATAAGTTTTTACTTTTCTTCTAGCACATATCTTACAAGTAGAGTCCACTGCCACTTTTTTGACTTCCATGGAGCTGTAACAGATGCCCTTCCCCTCAGGATTTGCTTTCTAGCAGTGCCTTCATCATACGATCCCTTACTACTAAAAAATGCAGCAAATACATGAAGTTAAAAATATCTGGTCTCCTTTTTCTACTCCCATCCAGGAACTTTTAATATATGTAATTGAGTACATTTTTCTTCTGCTGCACTTGTACAGCTACAACCCGTCAACATCAAGACCATATCCTTTTAAAACTCCTTGATGCACTTATAAGATGAGTACTTCCACACTCAAGCGAGTACAGCAGGAAATCCAAGTACACACCAGCTTTTCCAGACTCATTCCTAGTGGTAAAATGAGAGCTGGCATTTGCTGGAGTGATGACTTATATGAAATTATATCATCAATGCAGATTGCAAAATCACTGGGCTAATGAGTGGCATATTAAACGTGAGAGGTTAAGGGAGATAGCTAATGTTTCCATTGGCACCTGCAAAATCTCCTCAAGGCTTCTTAGGCTACAGTCCTTTTGAGCACAAGGCACTTTCATCCAGAGCCCATTCCTACCACTCTCATCCTTCCGCTTCAGTCAAACCTTTACAAAAGCTGCATAAGGGCTACACAAAGTTGGAAAGTCCCCACTATAGCTATATACTTCTCTGACAAGCTCACCAACTTTGCATTATTTTCACCTTAGGCTCCTGCTCTATCTAGGCTGAAATCCCATCTCGGCAACCCTCAAAGCATGCACCAAGGAAGACCTTCCAGCCACTCAATTTCATGAAAGAGGTCAAACATATCATACTTGAATTTTGTATGGCTGCCATATAGTTTCATAAGAGTTTTTCTTCCCCTGTACTGATCAAAACACCTCATAAACCTCAAGATGCCATTTCCAAATGAAATTCATAGAGAGCCCTAGGAAGTCCTAAAATAATTTCCATCTAATTCTGGGAAGCAATGGCACGTTTCTTGGTCCATGCATGCTATGGGTTCACTTCCACTCCCAATTTCTGAGCATCTTAAGTTGATCTCTCAGTGTAAGTTTCACCTTGACCAAACACAGCAAAGTCAGCCAATTTTTCACTGAGTTATACCAGATTCTGGGTAGCAAGTATTTTTTCTCTGTAGTTGCACAGCTTAATTCCCTAATATAGCAGTCTAATTTTTTCAATAGGGAACATTTTTAAGGCATTTTTAAGGTTCTTTAATCTCCCATTATCGATAGTAACCTTCATATGAAAGGATCTGATGTCACATGAGTATTTTCACCAAACAGAAAAGATGTCCATTAATCTAGAAAATCTGGAATACTCTGTCTCTCTGAATCCCACGAGATTTTTTCATAGCACTTTACAGACCTTTTCCTGGTGCTTGAGGGATCAAGCAGGGGATTCTAGCTCAGACAAAAAGAGATTACTTGGATTCTTCTGTAAGTTTTTTTGCCAGGCATGACAATTAATTATCCCTAAATTACAATAAAACACTACTGCTTTTACCCCAGCTGAAATAATATGACAGAGTCCTCACTGCATATACTGCACTTCCTATCTAGGTCACACAGCCCAAAGGGACTCTAATAATCTTTCAGTTGTCCTTGGGCGTGAGGATTTATCCCTATTTCTGGTCCTGTAAATTAAACTGGTCAAAGCTGAAGCTTGTTTTGATCTGATAACGTTTTGCAAACATGTAGATTGATTCAGCTCATAACTGTCACTGGCTCTAACTTGGAGATTGGCCCCCCTTTGAGGGAAGTGCTGGTCCTCCAAAATCTAAATTATTCTATGATTTTTATCTTAAATATGAAAGACCTTTTGTCATCTTTGACCAATCCCAGACCTGTCCACTAATTATAGCTCATGCTTTTAACTACGGCAAAGACCAAACTGACAAGCAAAAGGTTACCTATTCACTTCATGTACCTTCAGACTTCTTCCCCGTTCCAGAAGTTCATGTGTGGACACAGCTACATGGAAGACTAGCACTGTACTCAGTAACTCTACATCAGACCCTTGCAACCTCTAAACCATCGAGGTAGGAAAGGGGATCCAGGGCTGAAAGAGACAAACTACCAAAGACTGTCAAATTCATGAGTCAGATCCAGCCTGTGAGATGTCTCAGTTCACTTCTTCTTTGTGGAGGAAGAAAGGTAAGGTGCACTTAAACTCTTATGACAGGGCCTGTGAACAGCTCAACGCAGTGAATTCAAATTGCCATTTGTGCCTCCTACCAGAGTAGGAGGGCTGCGCTTCAAGCTCCTGTCCTCTTGAACATGCAGTCAAACCTTTGGAGACCATACCTCAGGCATCTAACAAAGTGGTACAGCCAAGGGAGTTTACAGAACCTGCAGAACCCTCTCTTATCTCAGGTTTGAGTACTTTAAAAAAATGCATTCATTTAGAAAATAACAATACTAGCACTCGGTAAATCCTCAAAATCTACTGTAAGTGGGAGGTGAGACTACGTTTTCTCTCCAAATACCCTGAAGTTTCACTGATGCATTTGTCAAGTTTACTACAGCTTCTGTAATCTCAACCTCTTTCATAACCCAAGTTTACTCTGGCATTTGATGCTGCTGTAGCAAAGCCTCATTTTGACCTGGTTCTGAAATTTTTTCAAAAGCCCTGACTCTGTGGGGAACAACAGGAATCTCAGCAGCTAAATACATTGGTTTAAAGTTACAGCTTCTGGTATTTTCCTGTAACCTCTCTCTGATGTACTGTTGCCTGAGAAACCAGTGTGACATCATTGTGGAATTGTGGCTATACTTACTGCTACTTGCTGGTCTTGGCCTTTTAGGATGGCAGTGGGCTATTTATGCTCAAAAAATGAGCATTTTAGTCATCTGCTGGTTCAATGGAGGCCAGTCTTGCCAAGGCATCCCACCAGAGTATCAACAGTCATGTTGCACCCTCCCTTTTGCTGCTGCTCACTTAACCACCCCATGAATCTGCCTGGGGAACCAAGATGCTCAAAACTAACTACCCGCAGAAGTGGTCAGGTTTTGGCTTGTTCTCAAGATGGGGTGACTACCAGTGCAGGGAACAGAGGAGGCAGGCACATCAACCTGGGATGGCAGCACCCATGCTGATCAGATTGTTCTTGCTCTCAATGTCTGATGCTAAGGTCTCCCATTTCTCCACTCTTGGCTGCTGATGTTTTGCAGGCATATGTAAGACTACTTTTCTGATGACATAAAATCAATTATCTTGGTGTAACCTCTGCCATTTACTGCATTTTGGCTGGAAGACAGTTGGGGAAAAAAATTCCTTAGGAACAAAAGTACCTCCTGAACAGACAGAGCAGAAGACAGTACAGTGAGCCTGGGACAAGCACAGCAGTTTTTCCTGGCACACTTAAGTGGGCAAGGTTTCCCCTTCTCCACAGCCATCCTCAGCCTCCCCGCAGAGAGCAGCATTCCAGCATTAGCTTCAAGGCAGAGGAAAGCTCCAGTTGGCCTTTGGTTTTGTATTTGTCCAGCCCTTTGGTCAACCCTCCTTTGGTCCATAAACCTTCTGCTTTCCAGAGTGCAGCTGCTGATCTACCAGACAGGGATCACGATGACCGTCTCCCAAACAGCCCAGGCTGGATAAGTACTTCCCAGACAACCTCCCCTATAACCCTGACAGTTTAGCTCTGCTGCTAGTTGAAAACGTTCCAGGATGAACAAAGGTAGCAGCATTGAGAACATCACCTCAGACCTGCATAGCACGTACCTGCGCCCTTTTAACATCACCAGGGCAAGCGGCACGAAGGGGTGCGATTCCCTCCCTCACAGCTTCCTACTGAGTTTCTCTGGGGTATCTGAAGCACACATGCATGGCACACATTCTCAGACACACATGAAATGGCTCTCTGAGCCTCTCTGCTTGCTTTACAGGCTCTGAACTGCATCCTGCCCCATTCCTTACCCATACACAGACAGATTTGATGGAGTTGCATTGCCCTGACCTCCCCCATCACTGCTAAGTTCCACCAACTGTGGGACTATAGGCTTGCAACTGCCAGTATTCCTAGTTAGACGAGGGATGTTTGCTGGTTATTTCTGCTAGGTTTGGGATTACCTCTTCTCCCTGAGCTGAGGATGTCCTTCTCGTGGGGACCAGCCTGTCACTTGTTCAGAGCTCCACCACTTCCCTGCTTCAGGGAAGCAGTGCAACACCATTTCACCTTCAAAAAGACTTAATTCTCAACTCAAGCTTTATCAAAGCAGATTTTTTTTACCCCCTACAAATTGTGAAACTATTATGGAAAGCAGACAAATCTGTCAGGTCAGCAGGAGGGGTGGTGTGGGATGGACAGCTGTCTCCTCCTGCACACAGCCCCCTGACACTGCCCCAGCAGCATGTCTGACAGTGGATCAGCACAAAAACACCGAAGATGAAGGGTCTCTGGCGCATATGTTTCCTGTGGGGATTATAAAGAGGACATGTGACCAATGGAAAAAAATGACCATGACCGTATAGCAAGTACTCTGCCACAGTGCAGCCCTTCCACAAACACTTCCTGGGTTTTCTGCTTTGCATCTCTATCCTTGCTCATCGTGCACCGGACTGTCAGCAGATGTTTGTGCATTGCCTGCTGCCTTATCCCCCTTTATCAGCCGGCGTCACTGGCTGTTTGTCTTTCCCTCCATCCAGGAGGTGATAAGCAGATGCCTGTTCCTACAACAGCCCTCAGACTATCTTTTACTGCCCTTCTGACTGCTGCTACAAGCAAAAAGAAAAACCAGGATTTGAGAGTTGGTTTGACATTTAAAATATTTTGATACTGAGTGACAGATTAAAGGTTCTGAACCAGTATTTGCTTCTGACCATTTTTCTTGGTTTTTTAGTCAGACAAAAGAGAAATAAAATCCTAAACACTAAGTGTAAATAGCAGGATTAAAAAACCTGAAATCTGCTCATTTTATGCTTTTTGGACTGCAGCAGCAAGGACTTCTGTTGTATTTTCAAGGTCCAGATGATCTGAATATTTTTATTTTATTTTGTATCACTTTATGTTCTAGCCGGATAGAAACATTAACAGTTAGTACCACTGTTATCATTTGACAGCCTGGAAATATGAAGAAGGCAGGAGGAAAGGGAAAACCAAAAATCTCTTAGCTGTGACTGCATTCTGATTAAAATAATTTTGATACTGTCTTCTTTCTTTGAAAGCACACCCACTGTTCCTCCAGCAGTGGTGCGGGCAGGGCTGATTACGCAAGGACTGGCCTGTGCCCCACTCTCCTCCCTCCAGCCAGCACCTGGCAGCAGTAGGCAATGGGGCAGCCTGTCCAATTTTCAGAGGAACTCTTGGGCAGGAGGTTCAGGCCTGAGTAGAGCCGTATGGGAGTTGGTCTTAACAAAGGCGAGACCACCGCACTGCCTTTCTCTTCGTCAGGCCTGGGAGTGCAGGCAGAGACCGACCACAGCCTCTGCTCGAATCGATGGCAACTAGCCATGTTCTGCTTAACCCCTTTTTTAAAAGCAAATAATGTTTCTAGACCTCTCTTGGAAACAGGTAGTGGCTGTCACGGAAGCTCCCATCACTCCTTCCTAAATTGTGGGAAAGATGGAAACAAAAACAGCCACAGCTGCTGGTGCACAAGCCAGTAATTTTAGCCAATGAGCCTTGTAACCCAAGAAAATGAACAAGACTGAACAATCTGAGTAAGCACTATAGCTTTCTGCAAGAAGGCAGGTAGGGCACTGATTCTATCTCAGAGCATGTTCTGTGCATTTTGCATATGCAGAGCCCATGGATGTAGAGGCTGGGGCTCACAGATCTGGCAGGGCAGAAATAGATGCAGCTACACTTGGCATCTCTGCTCATGCTCCGCTGACCCAGAGCTGAAAACATGTTTACAACTGTGCATGAAAAATCTGTCCCCAAACAAAAGAAATCTAAAGGCAAATTTTGTTTTTGTGCTGCCTGACCTTGACCATGACCAGGTGGCAGAGGAGAGGGGGAGCTACCGGAGCGAGGTGACAGGGCCAATTAACCCTTTGGGAGCAAGGGGTTTGACAGCAACGAGGATATGACTATGAGGTATCCCGATGCTCTTGCCACTTTCCAGAAAGAGCCAAGATGCAGAACGTGTCCCAGCCTAAGTGCATGGAGACATTACACCTCAGTGCATGGTATAAAGCTCTACAAAAGCCACCACTTAATATTCAAATGAGACATGTTTTCAACACGCAGCACTATTTTGTGCACAAAATACAGCGTGAACTGACTGGTTTGTATTTTTCAGTCACCCAATAACCACTGGATCAGACTGGTCTCCACACAGCTGCACTGTCACCAGCAGCATTATTTATACATAAACCCCCTGCCTTCCTCCACGGACAGATTTGCCAGGTAGGTAATTGTTGTTCCCATTGAAGCAGAACTGGCTTGCTTTCAGTGACATGCATCTGCACTGCTATTATACTGCACTGCTATTATACTGCCTCAGCTAAGATTTTCCAGAACAAAGATCAGGAAGAAACAAATAAACGATCCTGTTATTTTGCATTTTCCACCTCATATTTAGAATTCCACCTCATTTAATTTTGGATTCTGCAGTTACAGGAGGGATTGCATACAAGCCTTTTTCCCAGAAACAAAAATGAAGCAAACTGGATAGTCTTTTCCTGAAGGTTAAATCACTCTCCCCAACCTCTTGCTCATCTAATACTGCAGCATTTACAGTCCCCAAACATATCATCTGATTAGTGAATTCTTTAAGAGTGTTTGCAACTCCTGCTCATTGAGAGATGTGATCTTATCAATTGACACATTCAAGCAAAACTGCCTTTTCCCCCCATCTTTCAGTGGCCTGAATTCAGCAGCGCTGACAGCTGACGCTGTCTTACTGCTTGCATTGAGGATGCACCCACAATTAGGAGGTAAATGCTTCTCCTGTGGCATTTTTCATCCCTTCTCAAGCATGCAAGGACCACAGCTTTTAGCCCACGACCTACAGCAAAGAGAATGCAAACGCGGTGGGTAAAGTAAGGAAAACAAGCTCTGTCCTCAACAGAAAAAGGATGTAAGTGGGATGCATTTACTTACATGAAGATTCAGTGCCAAACATGGCTCTCCCCAGATGCTGCTATTTTAAAAAGAAAAGAAGAAAAGAGTGGAAGACAGAGGGAGTGTACGAGAGTAGAGATGAGACTGCTACACAGCAGGGGTCATGAAGCCAGACAATGCAGTCCAGGCTATCCAAGCTGCCAGATTCTTCTCTCTCCTCCTCTCCCCTCCTCTGCTCAACACCGCAGACAGCTTTTCCTTGCAACCGCAGTGAAGGTCCTTCTTCAGGAAGCAAAAAGCAAGAGCTTCTGTTTTAAATCCGAGTGATAAGGGCAGGCCAGAGTCCTTTCCGTGATACCGGCAGGCAGGAATAGGTATCAGCCACCAGATACCGCAATCCCCAGCCCCTGCTCGCCGTAAGACAATAGCGGAGCTTATGCACACACGGGATGACGTCAGAACACTGCAAAGACTGACTGCTGCTAACCCAGAGGCTCGGAGGGGGCTTGGACAGAGCAGAGCGGTTCAGATGGGAATTCCTTTGTCACAAAAAGCAGAAGACAAAGAACCAGACGTGTATTTCCCTCCGTGATGCTAAAGCTCCCACGCGGGGCTGTAATGCTAGCAGGAAAATATCTGCCTTGATTTCAGGCTCCTTTTCTCAGCTGCACGAGATGCAAAGTGTCTCTGTGCTAACAGAATAAATTTCAGGGACATATATCCTAGTAAATGCCACTTTTGGCATTACCAATAAAGAAAAACCACAAAATTCTATCATTAACTCTATTTATTATTTTTCCTTCAAATAAATATTAAAATTCTGGGCCAATCTACACTTCAAACCTAATTTTCACATCAAAGTGTTAGCCAACTGTCTCATTTACTTAAATTTATTGTCAGAAAACATGCAACAATGCTCTAACCACAATAAATAAGTCACACATCTAAATAAAAATAAAAACACTGAATTCAATGATAAAAAGGCATCCTAGCAAACAAATAAATATTTTCCTTATTTCTTATTATTCTGAACCATTTAGATCTAGCATTTGTTAGCCTCTGCAAGTGCATTTTTAGTGTATTGAGTTTCTTTTTTTTCAGACACTCAGTAATTGAAAAAGGTTCAAACACAGAAACAGTGCTCTAAGCTAGCTCCTTCAGTCCTCTCACAGACACTAGGAATTTGCCTGCCTTGTGCTGGCAAGGGCAGCCAAGGCAGTAAGTTGATGGTTAGATGCTACCAGACATTGGGGACCATCCATAGGAATGGCTGTCTGGAGGGGGTAAAACAAAGAACATTTCTGCCAAGTCTCACTGAACACATATGTGCAGTTCCCAAGATGGCACAGACTCGAAAGTACTGTTGGTAGATGAGGAAAAAGGAGGTAGATGCAGTTCCATTAAGTGAAGCATTTAAAGGAAAACAACCACCCCTCCCATTTCTCAGATTTTGTGGGTTAACAATTCCCAGACACTCCTGATGGATGCTCCATGTGCCAAGGAGGTTTGTGCTATTTGCAAAATATGCAATGCCACCATGAGCAGCAGGCTGGAAAAATGAGTACCACTGAAGGCTGGGAGGACCTGCCACCTGAGGATCTCAGTGTGCTGAAATCATCAGGGAACCAGGGAGTTGATGGCTCAAATGCTGAACAGTCCTTTTGTGTTCTGCACACACCATAAGAATATTTAGGACCACTAGGCTCATGGGAGCATTTAACTGTATTTCACCTCTGGAACAAAGCCATGGGAGAGGCCATACCCTGGGGTGACATCTTGCAACACACTTTCTAACAGGCAGCTTTTAGTCTCTCCACCGGCAGACAGGACGCAGTGAATGGTGACTCAAATCAACCCACAAATGTCCTAAATTAACCAGATGTCCTCAAATCTGTACTTAGGCACTTGAATTAATAGCCTGGCTATTAACAGTCATGAATATTTGCAGTCACGTGCATGCTCAGCACCAGGAAGCCGTGTCCAAATTGGTTTTGACAATAATGACAGCGGCACAAATCCTCTGACAAGGACTGTAGCTTTGCTGTTCCCAGAGCTGAATGAGTTATTTTGACTATTTGGAGCGGGTAACACCTTCTTCTGTCAAAACGGGTTGATAAGAAGCTGCGGTGCATTGAACAAAACAGGTGTTCTGGCTGGGCTTTCCAGCAACTGAGGCAAGTTCACAAATGAAACGTGTCTATTATGTACCAGTAATCCTGCAAGCATCTTTAAACACAAGTTTCTGGAACAAAAACCCAAGTGCACTCATGCAATGGCTGAAGAATAAGTTCTGCTCTGATGAGCAGATCTGACCTTCCCCCAGCACAGTTTTCCAAGGAAGATGCAAAATCTCAGGGTTTTTCCAAAGACATCCTTGAAGGTGTCAAGGAGTATGGGCCCTCTGCCAAGTTCTCATTACACTGACGCATATAGGCAGTTGAAAAGCCCAAACAACCTATGCAGTATCTCTAGAAGGATTTCATAATAATCTATTTCATTACTTTTAGGCTTTGCAGGTCAGTACACTGATGTGTGGATGCTGACCCATGACAGGACACTGAAGGACTTTCTCTGATTCATTTACAATATACCTTCCATACATTTCTCCACAAGCCAGCATATTTAAAGCAGCAATAATATATGCTGTGCAAAGCTCTCTCTTTCAAATTCACATTTGCCAGAAAAAGGGATGTGCTTCTCAACCATTGCCACTCACGGAGCAGATCTACTTTATTGCTCAGTTTATCACTGCAGAAAAATAATACACATATTTTACTTGGTTTTGTAAGGATACATGTGTCTAAACCCTAAAGCACAGTTTCAGTTTTAATAATGAAGCTGGATAATGAAATACTAAATTTTTTATACAAATGTAAATTTCTTCTTTGAAGTAATTTCTCTCTATAAAGACAGTGCAAGCAGAAAATCTGAGCTACCAAGAGAGGTAGATTTGTACATGTGCCTTATGCTGATCTACTAAAGCATAAATCTTTATTCTCTTGTCACTGGAGAAACATTTCATTTTGAACTTAACCTCCTTTTTCACAGGAGAAACTCTGGGAACAGGAAATGAGTCCATCCCACCTGTGAGGTTCTCCTGCCCTATGCCCTGAGGAGTTCACCTAGACAGGCTAGAGGTCTCAGCTGTCTTGCCCCAGGGCAAGGGAACAGGTCCCACACCTTTGAGTCTCTAGAGAGGAAGTACAGGATAATCTCAATAGGCCTCAAAGGTGGGTAATTAAACTTGTCTTTACTTTCCAAGTCCCCAGTTCTTTAAGTTTTGTAATCCCTGAAAACTGAACTTTTCTTAAGACATTAAAAAATTTAATGCATTTAAGGAGCTATTGGAAACCTCTGAGTAACTATGCAGTGAGTCCACACCATTCAGCAACCCCCAGAATGAATTTATTTTGCCTCTAGTAATGTTAGTTAGTTCCCTCCTAAAAACCCAGTGAGATCCCCAGCTGCTCACACTATGACGACCTCCAGCTTCTGTAGGTTTTGTCAGTTCTGGCAACAGCTGCCACACAAATTATTGATCACTATGGCACCCACAAAATACTGCAAGGTGTTTTTTCATGCTTTATAGAAAAATGAAGCCAAAGAAAAGCATGCCTTACAGAGCTACAGATCTTTGGCTTTACATTTTCTCTGGCCTTCTTTTGCTCAATTCTGCTGACCCTTAATTATCTTTAAAAGACATCTCTGGTGAAAAAGCTGGAATTGTGATTACACCATTGTAATCTCGTGTGGTGCAACAACTTCAGCTTCTCAGGGTCATGTATTTAAGGTACAAAGCCCCCAGACAACCAAGCCAAAAAGCCTGTGCTGATGCTATGACATAACAGTCCCCGAGGTGTTTTCCAATACCTCTATCAATAAATGAAGCCAATGTCCCAGAAAGTAACTTTGGGGCCACAGCCACAGGGAAAAGAAGTAGGGCCAGCTGGGCTAGAGAACAGCCGTGACAAGCCCTTCCTGGCTGGAAAGTGGGCAGTGGAGCAGGGGTCGAGTGGGATTTGCCAGCTTGTATTACACAGCATTCAGAGCCAAGGAGAGCCAAGAAAGGCATGTTCCACTGGAGCAAAATGTCTGAAGTTCTTCATTTGTGGAAACGCCAGCATGTTTCCACAAGGAGCCAGGCTGGACAACAAGGAGCAACCCAGGGACTGAGGCAGGTGGCTGAGACAAGACCACACCAGGCAGCCAAGACATGAAGGCAAGGGGACTGGATAGACAGTGAAAAATATCCTTGAAGATATGAGCTGTCTGGAAGTCCTCAGTGTTCGCCTCATAGCCTGCCCTTATCACCTTTTGCTCAAGGTTTTCCACCCGCATTCCCTATTTGCAACTTGCAGTTCTGTTGTTATGTAGGCACAGAAAGGAAGGAGACTGCTGGCAGGAAAGTCAAGACCTTTGTCCCATTTAACATAGAGAAAGGATTTTACACCAGACTGACTAACAGGTGGCAGGGATGTTTTTTTATTATTATTTGCTCTTGTGTTGATTTTTCAAATATTTCTGTGCAGTCCATATTGCATTTATGCAACCTTATTTCATATAAAAATTCTTTTTCTCTAGCATTTTTAGGCAATTAATGCCTGGAAGAACTAAGATTTTTGAGTAGACATATACATGCATATACACTCAAGTAACAAAACAGACTGAGGATAAAGTACTTTTTGCAACCAAAAAAAAAATCTTTTTATGTCTGTGTTGGTCCTTATCTGAGAGATGAAGTTCAAAAATTTGCTTTTTAAAGAAGAGATACAATGAACCATAACAGTGAATTATTGCATTATTGTAATGCCTTTCAACTTCACTTTTAACAAAGATCTTAGCTTCAAGCACAGCTCTGTAGATGATTACTGCAAGCCATTTACCATGGGCATCAAGCAGCAGATGCTCTGCAATTAAGAGCGGAAGTTCTGTGTGTTCTGCCTCTCCCAGGCCACTCAGCCATCTGGAGCACATCTAATGGACATGAAGCTCCAGCAGTTATGAAATGGTAAAGTATTACAAACAGAAAGCTGTAAGTAAAGAAAACTGCATATAAGAAAGCATATAAGAAAATATTAGCCAAGGTTAAGTACCTAATTCTAGGCTACAACTGAGACTGTAGATCCCAGGCAGGTCTCGATCTCTCTTCAGACGGCTCAGTGTTTGAAGAAACCCCAAATCTTGGGCTTCTGCCTTTTCATAGGAACCAGGAACTTCTGTAGGCAATAGGGCCTTGAGATACTAAGCAACAAAGTATCTGTTTCTCCTCTTGTACTAGACCGTGGACTCTACTTGCTATCTGGCATCTAGGAACAGGGAGTAACAGAACGGTATTCCCATTCCCTACAACAGAGGATGCAGAACAAACAGTCCATTTTCAACAACTTCCCTTACAATATTAGTGTGAGACTGGTAAAAAAGCAGTATCATTTTATGAGTGGCAGATTATAACTCACCTTCTGCATAATACTGCCAAAAGATTAGAATGATGATTCACCTCTTTTTGGTTTTGTTGGTTTGGTTTTCAGTTTGGTTTGTTTCCTTTTAAACATAGAACTGTTTACCCACAAATGGACGGTTACCAATACAGTGTGACATTCTATTCCCTGTGTGCAAATGACATATAAACCCCAAGTGAAATGTGTTATTTTTTCAACAGTATCAAGACCATGGCTCAACAGAGCATGTGTAATGGCTTCGTCAAGTTCCGAGAGCAGTTTTTGTCCCAAATTCATGCATGTGTGATGAAATGGGGCCACTGCTGTATCTGAAAAATGTCCCAGCGGAAGACACTAGTTCTCAATCCAATCCAAGGAGAACTTAAAAACAAAGGAAGCATCCAAATCTGCACTGTTGTTAAATTAAATAAACTTTAATCACCAGCTACTTGAGTGCCATTTTAAAAGAATAAAATATTAGAAGGATTTTCTACACTGAGGGAAATACTTAAAATATTTTGAGGTTTGGGGTTTTTTTTTGGTGTATCCTAGTATCAGGGTCATTTCCAAGGATCTATGCCACGGGACTGCACCCGAGGTACGCATGAAAGCCTCAAATGTCAGAGTGAACAGAGGTGGATAACAAATTAAAAAAAACAGATTATAAACAAACTGTCATTTTTTTATGCCACTCCAAGAGATCACAAATTAGGATTAAGGACGACTCATCATAAACCACATGCAAACTGGCATCAGAGGGAACATGTGTGCCCCAGAAAAAAACCACAAATATCCAATTTATCTGTATAAAAATAAGTCAGAGAGACTGACAGGAGTAGCAGACATTGCCAACACTGCATTACAATCTGCATTAATAATGTCTGATCTAATGCCAAAACTTCATGATTAGCAAAAACTTCATGATTAGCAGAAAGTTTTGACTGTTGAGAGAGGAAGATCAAATTTACATTACTTCTCAGTCCAAATAAACACACTAAGAGCATTCAATCTGACATTACAAATAGCCATGATTTCATCGTACATATGGGAAAAATTAAGGCCATCTAAGCCTTCAACGGAATATGCACACAAAAAGGTAGGAAGGTCCCTGCTGGACGGGTGAGTGCTGTGTTGAGCACACTCCCTAGCAGACATAAAAGAATCCACAGCATAACCATAGGAAAAAAAAATCAATTGAGAGTTTTATTTTCCTCAGTGGGCACTCCTGTGCATAACACAGGGTGAGCTGATACTGCAGCCGTAACTATAACACAATTGCAGAGTCAGTGGGGAAACCAAGTGCACTAGAAACTGTTGCACTAGTTCCACTGGACAATGTCGTAGTCATTTAAGGATTTCAGTTTTCCTAAGATGCAGCATTTTGGTAGTGCCCCAGCCTCTCTTTCCAGGGTTTCACCCCACTTCCATGCAGTACCATCCCTACAGACTGAAGATCTATAATTCCTTTCTCAGAATAAAGATTAACAACAAAAATTAGTAAATGTTTGGATAACTTCATTATCATAGCTTTTCTTGACAAAGAACAGCTTCTAAGAGTCAATAAAACAATCAAAGCAAGTGGCTTATGTATACAGTTAGGGGAAAATAAGACTGGAAAAGGTGGTGGTCTCTGCCACCTCATGACAGAGTACTATCAGCCTTGTCAGCCGGCACCAAGCATAAAGGAAAACTGCAGAGACTCACAAGTCTAACTCCATGTGGAAACTCATCTTAGGATATACAGCAGACTTTTACTAGGAGCTCATGGCACTTACTGGTTCACAAGGTTCCCCTCACAGCAAACCACTGTGCTGTCAAAGCACAAAGCAGCCTCAGTAACTACAGCTTATGACTTCTGCCTGGTGATGGTCAAGTGTATGAACACCATGTAGAACTGTGACTCCAGATGGGCAGGACAGTAAGTAACACTTGCAACTTAGTGACATTAAATGATTAGTTAAATGACAGTTAAATGATCAGACACTAACACTATTCTAGTTTCTCAGAATCCTCCCTCTGAGCAGACCATACTGCTCAGGACCAGGGTGCTCCTATCCCCCTGCTTGGCCTCTCCCCTGGATTGGTGGTACCCTTTGAGCTGCTGTATTTCACAGCATAAGGAGAGAGAGGAGACATGGTAAGTCCTGATCAGCATGATTAGAGAGCACTGATTTTCTGAATTAGTTCTGTTCTCAGTTCACAAATTGCCAACTCCAACAGTGCCCAAGTCCCTCCACTGACTACACAGAAAGCACACAAAGTCAGGTTTGAGCAGCTCAAGTGCAGGTGTCTACATACATAGAGAAGAAATGCCTCCTGTGTGTTTGGGAGTTTTAGGAGAAGCACTGGAAAAGGAGAAGGCTATGCTGAGGTCAGAGGACCCATAATTCCAGGAAGAAAAAGTAGATTCCTGCACTCCAAACCTACCTTGAACTGCAGCCTCCGCTATGGGTACAAGTTCCCCCTAAACCGGTCCCAGACTTCAGAACGATCAGGTCATCTAAAGAGCAGGTGTTCAGCTCAGAGAGACAACTTTTTGCCCCTCTACGGCTGCAGAGATCTGCATTACACCAATGATTTTCTGATACTTTGAACCACTGTGACATTTCTCTGCCTTCAATGCCATGAAAGATTCAAGGGCTTGTGTTCAATACTAGGTGGCAGACAGTGTTTATCAACTCCATCAGCCCAGGTAGGACAGTCATGCTGAGTACAACATTTGCAGATACGCAAAGTCAATAAAATCAGCAGACATCACTTCACCAAAGAGTAAGTCTCCCTGCCATCGCAGACATGCCTTCTCCTAAGAGATTTAAGCATGGACTCACATTTCTTTCTTCAAGTAGAAGGCTTTGTGGCCCTTCCAATATACCTGATTCATTCACTTAATGCCACCTAAAGAGTTGTCAAACCAGGCTGAAGAGCTTCACCTTGCAGCATAGCAGATGCATACAGCTCTGCTCAGCCTGCAAGGCAGGCAGACTGTGTCCAAGCATCCCTTCCTGATGCCTTGTGAAACCCATCAGCCTTTAGATGGCCCCTAGCTCTGCTTAGCACTATTCACTGTCAGTGTTATTTACCCACTTGAGCCTCTGGCCCTGTTTATACTATGGGCAAGTACTGTTTTATACCACTTATCCTTCGCAGAAGATGGCTTGGTGGTTGGCCAAAACACAACCTCAAGCACAAAGAACAACTCTCCTCCTGTGTTCAGTCGGTTCAGGCTGCTCCTGCGGGCACCCCAAGGGCAGAGGCTCACGGATCCCTTAAACTTCAGTCAAACTGCATCAGAATTACATCTTGTGCAAATATTTTAAAATGAAAATTCTCAAGAAAATCTATTTTGAAATAAATGACAGACTGTTGTGTCTTCCTTCAGCTCACATCAAACATCACTGGAAACTGTGCACTGGATGAATGTGGTCCAGCATGGCACCTTCTCCAAACCTGACCTTCACATCTGGTACAGACTTACAGGCTTCATTACTTTTGTTGCTGTGTGTTTGACTGAAATCGGTACAACACATTACAGGTAGGGAAAAGCAAAGGGTTATGCACTTGAATAAGAAAAGGGCATGTATTATCAAGTGTCCAACTATGAATATACATTCTCCCCTGGCATGCAGTCTCAGGTCCTAGAGAAAAGACCTCAGTCCTACTATGTCTTAATCACGTGCTCAATATGCCCCTTATTCCAGCTATATTTCTCATCTCTGTGCAGAGAGAATTAAGACTCTTCTGGGACATTGCTTTTGTTGTATGAATACCAGAGCAATTATTTTTACAGAGTATATTCTATTAAAAAAAAAAATAGTTCACTCAGGCCTACTTTAGCCCTGCATTACAGATGCAAATGAAAGCAACACATAATTTGAATTTGTATTTCACCAGTAAACTAACCCATCACTGTATTTTCATTGTCCTTTACTAGTTTGAATTAACATCCATTTAAATATTACATTTAACTTAATGTACTTAACTTACATTTAACTTAAAGAAAAGCCAATCTTAGAGTTTTAGTTAAATGGGGAAGATTTCCATTGAATTTTTTGTATCATCACATAGTTTGTTTCATCACATAGTTCAAAACGACAACTCAGGGGATTAAGTCTCCAGCACTTCAAAAACTTTTCTCCTTGTTCCAGGGTGGGGGTACTGAGTGTTTCCCAGAGCAGTTCCCTGTTGCCAGCAGTGTCTTCCTGTGCCAGTCGTCTCCTGGAGCTGCCAGCCATGCTGAAAGGACAGGGAATTTCCTTTTGGGGAGCTGCCGGGGCACTTGCTGCCACGTGGCTCACAATCACCCAGTCCTGGTGCCTCTCCAGTTCCATCACTGTCAAGTGGTTTTCCTCCATAAGGATCCATGCTGCTGTCTCGGTGGCACAGGACTTTTTTCTTCGAATGAAATACTCTTGCAGGTTTTTCTCATTTTAACCAAGGGGGAGAGGGGTGGCTAGGTGACATTTTTTCTGCTACTTATTGTTTTTGTTTTGTTCTCAATTTTTTTTAGTAAAATTGTTATCTTTTTTCCCTCCTTCATTCAGACTCCTCGTAACTTCAAAATCTGTCAATACTTGGGGAAGGGAAATAAACAAAAGACAAATGGGACTTCATTAGAGAAATGGGACTTCATTAGAGCTCCCACCTCCTGAACATACTGTCATTAAATCAAGACAGCCAAAAACTTTTATTCTGCTCTGACATACATAACATTAAAGATTTTAAAAACCTCCTGTTGAAATGTCCCTTACATGTTCTTTGGTAAGGGCCTGCCCTGGCACAGGCAGTGGGCAGACACGCACTGCATGCTCCCTGTGGAAGCCAGAAGGGAACTGGAGTATCTTACTGCAATAGCCACAGTCACAGTTCAGCTCTGCTGCAAAGTGCAGCAGATTTACGTGCACTAAGCTACAGAACCAGATGTCTTTAGGGCAGGAGCTTTCTGAAGGGGTAATTTCATGGCTAGCAAGCTGCATTTTAAGTGTTTATTTTCTTTAAAATCTGTATTTTATTTTTTTCTTGGTTTATATTGTTATTTATATTTAGAACAAAGTGCTTCACTAGTTTATAACAGACAAGGACTAGTATGATTTCAGCAGTAAACACAAAGCAAAACCAGATCAAATAAAAGCCTAAAGGGCCAGGTGACAGATAGCATGGACAGCTCCCTTGCAAAAAAGCCATAGTGAAGTGATAAATCACCCTCTAAGGGTAATTCAAACAAAGCAATACAGTCATGTCCATAGATCTTTACTCAAGTCAAAATCAAAGTTGGACGAAATGGGTACAGCAAGGTGGCTACTTGTTTTACCTATCCAGCTACAACCCTGCACAGATCTCAGCCCTGCCTTTGCCTGTCCTGCGCTTCCTAATCCAGAGCTCTGCGGCACCGGTGTCTGTCCTTCCCCTCAGTAAGCATCCAGCTGTTTGCAACACATAGCCAATTCCCTTCTCTTCCCAAGTCCACAGAAAAATATTCTCCTCTCTCTTCTGCTCTGATCCATATCCTCTGCTTTAAGCCTCTTTAAAATCATCACCCAGAAGCACAGGTTGCAAGGGTGTCCAAGTCCTTGTCCAATCAGGTTGCTCATAGTTACATTCACCGGGGTTTTCAATGTCTCCAAGGATGGAGACTCCACAGGCTCCCTGGGTAACCTGCTCTGGCGTCTGAACACCCTCAGAGTAAAGAAACATCTTCTCATGCTTCGAAAAATTTCTTGTGTCTGAACATCTGTGTGTTGCCTCTTGTCCTACCATTGGGCCCCACTGGGAATCCAATCTATGAAACCAAGTCCACTTCAAAGAGTGCAGTCCCTCCTGGCCCAGGATGCACCATTCCTTTCAATCTCCTGATTAAAATACCCTTCCAGCTCAACTAGAGATCCCTTGGATGAAAACAAGGATACAATAATGTGCACAATTTATTCAAATAATGGTACTTAAAGCAGATGGACACGTAATTTGATTCTTTTTGCCTTCCTTTTTCCTAAAATCTTAATATTACGTTTTTTGCATGTCTTTGGAATTAACTTTAAATTGAAACTCAGCCTTAGGAGCTGAATATTTTTCAGGCTTCTATAATTTGTCCAAGATTATTCATGTAAGAAAAGTATTCTGTCCATCACTACATTTGAGGCAAAAAGACATATAATAAAGTCAGCAAGTTTTAAGGAGCAGGAAGCTTGGATCTAAAAGCACAATATTGTGCCTTCTCTGAATGCGGAACTACTGAAACATAAACATACATCTCTGTAAGGCACATTTTATAATGAAAATTTTAACTAACAATCCTCGACTTTTGCTAAATTAAGATCCCAATAATGCTTAGATTGACCTGGATTTAGAAGTGCATAATAAATAGATTTTAATACATTATAAGTACTAGAAAAAAGCCACAGAAAGCATGTCTTCACTTTCTCCCTTCTAACATTAAAAAAAAAAAAAAAAAATAGAAATTGTAACAGTGACAGGACCCTTTTGCCAACCTAACAGTATAGAAGTAACTCTTTCAACTGCACTCTAAGGAAAAAAACCATGCAGTGATGACATGACTAAATATTTCCATGTCATCAAGCCCAATAAAACAAATTGTCAGAGAGTTCCAAAGTTTCTGCAGATAAAAGAAGATCCTTAGAATCTTTGATTTACCAAATCAAGGGCTGTTCCATAATGTGCTTTGGGGTATTGCACAGTAAACAGTATAGACAGCAGTTCAGAACCAAATAATAGTTCATATTTTTTTAAAATTACAATAATTTTTATTGTTTCTTGAAAATAATTGGACAACTGTTTAAATTACTTCTTGGCCTTTGTTGTGAAACAATTGAAAAGAGTTTCTGAATTTCCTTGATTTAAAGCACCACTGACCTCACAGAAAATATGATCTTAATCACACCTCTGTTTTTTTTTTTCCAGTTGACAGATGAGACAGCTTGTATAAGATATTCTTTTAAAACCAGAACAGTTCTTATGGGAAGCATAAACCATCCTTTTTCATTCCAATGATGGTTGGAGTTATTTTTGAATAAAGTTTGAAAAAAAGTTGCAAATTTCTCTTGATTTGAAGGTGCTGCTTAAGTGGAAACCAAGCCCTGCATCTCAAATGACAACTGCTGGTCTCAAGGCACAAAGGTAGTTCAAGGAAATGAAGCGCTGTCCCACAAATGTGGATCCAGTGCAGTCTCTGAATTCCCACTGCTGGGGGAGGGCTCACCAGGAATCTTTCACACATTCTAACTCCTTGTCCTTTTATTTGTTTGTTTGTTGCATAGAGTTTACTGTCTTCAAGCTTCCAGCAGGATCTCAGGAAGGCTTCTGAGCCTTCAAAGTCTCACGTAATTGCTCCTACTCTCAGAGAAAAAACATTTTCTTCCCACTTCCATCCCACAACTCCCAAGCCCACTTTCTACAACCAACCTGCACAACTGATTAATAAGCACTGACAGCAGAGTGCAGTGAGCCTCCCAGTGCTTCCTCCACCTCCAGACCCTTCCCCTAGGGAACAGCTTCCCAAGAGTTCCAGCACAGCTTTTATTTAATAGCTTCAAATCCTGCTAGAAGCAGCTGGCTTGTCAATATTCAAATCTGTGCTCTCTACACAGTACTCAGATGGGTTTCTGCAGTAGTAAACATCAGCTCTCCCACGTGGCATGCTCTTTACACAGACATGACTGAAGCTTTACAGAAGTCATTCTTCCCTGTGCTCCTATTCCTCACTTCTAGTCCAGACACAGCATTCTTCTGACTGAGACAAGGAACTGAGAGGTGAGGAACAGGGAACAAGTGCTCACCCTGCCAGGGTCCACAGATCCCCAACAGTCACCAATCACTCACTTTACCCCCCAAAAACCACTCACATCATTACATGCTTTGGAGACCACCCTCGCCATCCTGGAGTTGAGTTGGCTATCACAGTTTTTTCAAATCCCTGATTTTGCTTTGACAGGGAGCTAAACCCTCTTGATAAGTTGTTCTTATCAAAACCCACC
Source organism: Pyrocephalus nanus (assembly GCA_038380795.1). NCBI lineage: Eukaryota > Metazoa > Chordata > Aves > Passeriformes > Tyrannidae > Pyrocephalus > Pyrocephalus nanus. The sequence continues at coordinate 3,153,532 of CM076262.1, read as the reverse complement.
TTCACAGAACCCAACGGACACCAAAGTCTTGTCTGAGAAATAATGTGCCTTGTCTGAGGCTAATGTGCCACTAGACTGTCTAGTGCCATTACAGAAGCACAGTAGAGAGCCCTTCCCAGCAAATAGTGAAGAACCCAAGTTAAATATTGCTGGATTGCTGTGTGGCAGTAATCCACATAATGGACTGGGGTAATTTCCCAGGTCAGCCAAGGTTTTAGCCACTACAGGGATCTACTTGAATTTGTAACATCATTTTATCTAAAATCTTCATGAGACTGCAATGGAGAGCTGTGCTTCAGGGACCAGGTCCTGCTGAAAAAAAACACACTGCAGAGAAAAGACAGTGTCAGGGCAGAATGAAGCGGGAGCACAAGAGAAGAATGTCAGGAGATGGGAGAAGGTTAATGGAATAATATGGCAGGGAGCATCAGTCTATGTGTGCAAACGCAGCTGCCTGAGCCACATCCTGTGACCAAAGAGAGCATCAACAACAAATCTCCTCTCAACCAGCGTGGCTGTCAGAGGAATTTTCCCACAGTAAAGATCACATTCATTGGTCTGTGTCAGGAACTATATTGCATTGCAACATCCCTGGAATTCGAGCAGACAGAAGAACAAATATGCAACCTCAGCCATGAACTTCCAGCTAAAGTGATGAGGAGCAATGCTCCTTTGGCTGCACTGCAGCATGACAGATTTTATATGTGCTGAGCACATGGCCAAGCACAGTGACATGAACGCAAATGAAGAACAGAGGCTATACCTTAATAGACCTGAAAAAAGATAGAAACCCCCAAGCATTAGATAAAAACAAGTGTCTGAACCTTATGGATGTCTATGATCATAAAAAAAAGGAAAAAAAAAAGAAAGAAAGAAAGAAAAAGAAGGAAAAAGAAACAGAAAACACTTTGGAATTTGAAGTGTTTTCTTTACCTTTACAATCTCACAGATTTGTCCATGGAAGGGGAACATGGTGATGGCCATGTAGACAGGGTTCCGTTTTTTTAAGTTTCCCTAACATGTGGCAAAGCTTATGTCTTTTTAAGAACTAGACTTTTTGTTTTATCTGTAATGGTCACTGTTATTTTTCTTCCTACATATTTTTCAAGTAATCTTTCTCAGCACTTGTATGAGAACAGGATTTCACAGACACTCTGGTTTTTCTTCTTTTGGTCTGGGACCACTCTGTATTTTCTCACAATCTTTACAGCAGGAAAGCTGTAGCCTGCACAGAGAGGAAAGCATAAATTACACTATGACAGGTTTATAAGACTAATTCTAATAAATATCTCTCAGTAGCCTCCTATTCACTGTCTCCCTAGAAGAGCAAGGAAGGATTTTTCTGCTGGCAGCATTTTCAACTGCATCAACGTATTTCATGGAAGTGCATAAATTTCAACAAAACTTTGCCAGGAAAGCCCAGACATGCCTGCAGACCATGAAGCACAAGGAGGACCCTGCAGAGCCCTCTAGAAGGACATTAGTTGGGCTAAGACAGACCAGAGATTTGATCCTATTTCATGACCAGGTGCATTCAATCTACCTTTTTTCACCTCAGATCATTGTGTGTCGGGCTTCAATCAAAGCTTCTTCCCTCACAAGGCCCTGTCCTGGCCAATTCACCTAACCAGGAGCCAGGCCAGGCAGAGATCAGAGATGTGAAGCAGGTTCCTGTGTCCCAGGATGCAGCCATCAGCACCCGCAAACCAGCCCAGCCTGACCCACTTCCCAAAGGCACCTAGAGATTTCTTTCATTCCTTCATGCTGTTTTGTTTGGGTATTCAGGAAGTCCAAAACTCAGCTTAAAGATCTTTTCATTTCAGTGGGACCTTTATACATCCTTTATTTCATTATATCTACTGCTACTGGATTTTTATTGAGGAAAAAAAAAGTATCACAGAGAGACAGAAATTACAGTCTGGAAAGGAGCAATGTCCAGTGCTATCAAAACCAGTTATGCCACATGCTCTGCATGTGGTAGATGTATTTTTCTCTCAGTCATCCTTTCATAATTATTAATTGTTCTGTTCTTGTTGTTTAAAAAAAAACCCCAACATTTCATATTTTACCTACATGTATTTATTTTAATATTGATTCAGCTGTGTCATTGAAACACTTAGAAACTCACATGCATTTTTCAAAAGTTAATTAGGAACCTCTTTATTCAAGTACCACTGGCTTTTCTGGGAAGTCATATCACTTCTGAAAATAGGATTTAGACGCACAATGATATGGAAGGAAATTGATGACATCTTCATTTTGGAGACGTAAACCAGTCCACAGCTTAGCCCTGACCCATACCCACATCATTTGGTACCAAAGTCTTTTATCGTGAATGCTGCAGTGACCAGAGAGGTCTCTGCGTTCATGGCTGTTTAAATCACACAGACCGTGAAAGGCTGGGATTAAAGGTTTAAGAAACAGAGGTTTAAGGTCCAAAGGCTAGAAGCACTGAGTACTAAAGCATCTTCTGCAACACTTGCAAGAGTTTCTTCGTGTGTTACACTTGACACAGAACATATCAAATCATGGCTTTCTACTCTCAGACTGACTCCATTCTCTGTATCGCAACCTCAGTGCACAACTAAGACTCAAAAGAGTAACATTAAAAAAAAAAAAACTTAAAATTGAAAGTTGAATTAATCTGGTGATGGAGTTCTTGACACTTTGTCTGTCAGCTCTCCTTTTCTGCTCATATTGAGTTGCATTGACTTGCAGAAATACTGAGAAAGTCTTTTAAGCTTTTCCCTCATGCAAGACGTGCAGCTGGACTTCTCCTTTGGTCTTCATGAAATGCCTTTACCCAATTCCTCTGTACTTTTCCTTTTCAGCACAAGCACAGAGTATCTAACCCCACCCCCACTTTTTGTTGTGAAACTGGAACATGCCCAACATTTTTTCTCCAGTAGACTATTTATTTTTAAACCCATGGCTAAGAATGCAGCATAATATATTTTAAAACAAATGTTCTTAGTCATCATTTCCATAATATTTCAATTCTTTCACAGGAAATATTATTCAGAACTGCAACAGAATAAAAATCAACAGTTTTTCTATTAGCAAGTGTCCACATCTCTTCATTTCAAATCTCAGAAATAATAAAAAACTGCAGTAATAAAAACTTGGATAAAGACTGACTATTTGGAGATCTGTCAGGAAGGTTAACACCATATTTCAATGGCACATAGTTGGCCAGCTACTGAAATGAATGCTTAAATTATGTTGTCTGTGTTAGTAGCATGACAGACCTTGATCTTCAAATAAGTAAAGTTTAATATTTAGTAGGAGACAATATAGGTCTAAAACTAAATTGCCTTTCTGAAACAAATTCTCATTCATGCCTGTTCTCCTAAGGAAGTTTTTTTTATCGTAGATGAGGAGAGACAAGGTCTCCTATATATCCATTCCCTGTTACTTCTTAAAAGCACATCATATGTGCACAGAAAGTGAGGTTAAATGCTTGGTGCTTCCAACAAACTAGTTCGTCCTCCTTCTTTTTCCGCATAGCACTGCTAAATAAAGGTGTGTTGTTTGTCAGTGATGAGGGAGGAAAGATGTCAGGTCTGAAGGATCAGGTTAAAGTTTTAAGGTTTTGCAAATTACACTTTTATAAATGCCAAGGCCATGCACCTATACCACAAGTCTAGGCCAGCAATTTTGGTCATCACCAGGAAATACTCCTTGGTTCCCTGGCTACTGCATTACACTTTGGTACAAAACTGCACCTCCCATATAATATCAGAGCAGATGAATCTCTCCATTATACTTAAGGATAATGTAGGTAATGAGATACTGCATTGACTAAATGTATCTTACTGTGTGCAGCTGGGGGAAAAATAAATTTCCATTCAATTACTATATTTCTTCTTTCCTTTAGTTGAATTATTACTTTGGCTTTACTTACTGCCATGACTTTTTATTTTTAGGTTATCTCTACTAAAAGAAGTAGGAATAGGCTGCATATGAAATAATGTAATTTATGTTCCTATTTTTCCTACAAAATTATTCCTAAACACACACAACTCAGGCAGAAACCACAAATTCATGATCAAGCAGAACATATACTTTTGATTCATTCTGCCACAGACTTTTAGCTATAGAAGCCAGTGAGAAATCAGCTATTGACACCACTGTGAGCAGGTCAGACAATTCAGACAAAGATGTAACAGGATCATGTCACCTTGGAATTAAAAGAACTAAGTGGTAATCAAAACATAAAATGGTGTAACCTGTATTGTTTTCTCTCAACTCCATTAAAAGGTTAAAGGCAGTTATAAACATACTGTTTTCAAAAATGAGCTTATCAGAGGCAACATGGAGAGAATAATGAAGCATGTCTGATGTTCAAAAGCTATAGCATTTGCTGTCCCTCTAGCACTGTGGTTTCTTGAGTGTAAAGGACATGATTAGAGAATACACTGCACCTGAAACTATTTGCATAAAACAGTATTCATGCCTTTGTGTAGACTCACACATCCAGAAACCAGACCCTGCTTGAGTACCTGCTGAGGGGAGGACATGCATCTCCATGGCCATGGAGCTCCCAAGGATACCTGTGTTCCATAGAAGTAATAAAAAGACATTAAATAAGAAAATTACTCCACCTCCACAGTTACCTTTGCAATTAGATTATCTCAGAAAGCCTGTTTGCAATCACTAATAAAGAGACTCTCTCAATTCATATTCCTGGCAGAGTCCAGTGGTCTCATAAAACCCAGCCCCTTGGAGGCCTGGATATTTAAGGCACCCTGGAGAAGGGGTATCGATGTGCCACTTGTACTTATTTAGGGCAATCTATCCAAAGAAACTGGCTAAACAAAACAATGTTTCTAGCCAAAAATGAAAACCTTGAAAAACAGCATAAATCCAACACACCCTACAAAGTTGGACCTCATCCCATCCTAGAGCCTCAGGTTTACCCAAAACCCCAAATCTCAAGGTCCATCTTGCCTCTTGTGATTTTTGTACACTAGAGTAAAAGGCCTTTATGGGATCTCCTATTTCTCTTGCTGTTCAGACAGTTCATAGAGCAGAAATCCATCTTGACTCATAAAGTGTGGTTGGTTTCCACCTAACTGGACAAGGACACTTTGTAAAGTCAAGGGTCTTGCTGGTAGAAAACAACTGCTACCCTGCTGTGCCAGAAAATCTCCTCTAGCCCTGGCTGTCCATGAAGTATCATATCTGTGCTGAGGCAGAAACGTGAACCAGAACACAGTTTCAGCTATCAGTGGTTTTCATCCATCAGAGAGAATTCCTAACTTTATATGGGGATGTATCACACATGGCTACAAACATGCCTAAAAGTGCTGAGATTCTCACTTATTAGTAAATAACACTTATAGTGATTCCTTACATTCCTGTTTCTGTTTAATGCTGAAGATGAAAAACTGTTAACAAACCAACAGCAGAAAGAAGACAAACCTAAAAATGTTAACCTAAAATAGAGCCCTATGTACTAATTTGAGATAGAGAAGCAGTATTTTTCAAACACATAGTATTTGGAAATCTCTTCCAAGATTATGGACTCTTCCAAGTCTATAAAAGAAGTAGAAAAGTAGCAAGTAGTGCATAATTCTTTTATTACTTTAGAGAAAATTAGTAACAGAAAAATTCATCAAATGTCTACATCACACAAATTAGTAAAAACCACAACACACAATTAAGATCTTGTTATGGGTGAAACATTCCTGTGTAAGACTTTACAACACTGAACTCTTAACATCCACAATTACTTTAATTTGTGAAACTGTAAAACGTTTTACACCTTGTTGTAAAGATTTTCCAAAGAGTCCATTACCTTGCTGGGGCAGGGACGCCTTCCATTAGACCATGTGCTCAAAGCCACATCCATCCTGGCTTGAACACTTGCAAGGACAGGGCATCCACAGCTTCTCTGGGCAGCCTGTTCCAGTGCCTCACTCAATAAAAATGTCTTCCTTATAGCCAACCTAAATGTACCATCTTTCAGTTTAAAATCCCTTTGCCTTGTCCTGCCGCTACAGGCCCTGGTAAAAGGTCTGTCCCCATCTTTCTTATAAGCCCCTTTACAAGGTCTCCCTGGAGCCTTTTCTTCTCCAGGTGGATCAACCCCAGCACTCTCAGCCTTTCCTCACAGGAGAGGTGTTCTGGCCCCAGAATGGGAAACCAGAAGTGACACCCCATCACACCAGAAGTGACATCGTGTTTAATGGTCAGACACCGGAAGAGTTTCATTTCCATCTCACAGGTGTTAGGTCTCATGTAACATGCACACAAGAGAGGTGCCACACAGTACACAGAGGAGAGCAAACAGTGAGTCTCTCGGGAGGGCAAAGATATGCCCCAGAGCATCAAGGCACCATTTTGCTCATCTTCAGCTACATCAGTAACCTAAACTCAACGGCCTTCCTGTCTGGCACATGCCACCTCCCAAATTCATAAATCTTGACAAAACTATGTAAAAAGAAGCAAGATTCTCAAGTGGTATAAAAAATCTGTACAGACAGTTTAGTCCATGGAAGTAAATGGATTCATACCTGCTACAGAAGCACTGACCAGATTTAGGTTTTCTGCCTGGCAAGCTCTCCTTCTCCTTGCTACTTCATCAAACTTTGCAACCTTGGCCTAGCAGTTGGAACAGGGAAGACATTCTTTAGACTTTGCTTCAGACTTTGCTCTCGAAATCATAGAGTATCTTGAGCTGGAAGGTACCCAAAAGGATCATCAAACTCCTGAAATTGTTATTGCAACAACCCATGGTTATCCTCAAGTGTCTGCCAGCTTGGCCTTGCTCTCCAAGTGAAAGTGATGCTGGATTATCTCTTCTATTTGTCCCAGAGGATGCCAACACCTATTCATACCCAGCTTTCAGTACTCCCCAAGTTGCCCAAGTTGCTCCAGACAGAAGGGCTTGCCACCTTCTACCATCCACAGACTTCCAGAAGAACCTCCAATGCATGACAAACTAAATCTGACAGGATTTTTAGTATACAATGTTTTCCATTATCAAGAACAGCTATAGAATTAAAGCTTCTGGCCAGTCAATGCCCTTCTGTTTCCATTTACGGTTAAGAATGCAAAAACTTGATGGTAATTTCTTTCCCAAACTCTCTTCAGCCTGTTCCAATTTTGGGACATAATTCAGTCTAGTCAAAAATATTTTAAACAATGTGGTTTATTTATAATTGGAAAAGGCATCTTAGTAATCATCAAAATTACTAGAAGTTACTATATTTAAAACACAACGACCCCATTTTCTTCTCTCCCCATACAGAGCAAAAGATTGAGCACAAAATCTGTGCACTGCTGTACACAGCAAAACAGAACCAATTCCCTCCATGAACAGCTGCAGGCAGAGACAGAAAAAACCAACCTTTTTAGGCTTCCCTAACCAGCCAAACAAATGAGATATTAGGGATGGCAAAAAAAATTAAATAAATAATCTATTTTACGTATCATAATCCACCTCTATGAGTACTACCACCTATCCAAAAAAAAATTACTGTGGAGGAAGATGTAGCAATGGTAATATAAATTGTAAGATTAAAAAACTCAGTATTGCTTAGGTCACATAAGACTTAAAGGAGAAGGGATACTGTAAGTGTATGTAGAATAAAAAGACAGAATTGCAAAGAAGCAGTTATTCAATATATGAAACAAATGAGAACTGTACAAGAAGACAGGCTTTCACTAAATGTAATTTGTTTGCAGCAGTCAGTATGAAAAGACGAAGTCAAAAACTATCAAAACTCAAAACTGGAATTACAGTAAGACTATCCGTAACAGTATAAAAAGGCAAGCCACGTAGCAAACTCACATATGAAAGTAAACTAGAGATGAAAGAAGATCACAGTTGTCACCTCTTTATTAAAAATTATTTTCCACTGTCTGCTGAATCTGTATCTGGTATTATCTATTCTCAATAAAAAAATACACCACCCAAAAAAAAAAAAAAATATCCATATTCACCTCCCCCAAATCAACAGTAGAAACGTTCTGAGTGACTCCATCAGAGGTTTCTATGTTCCATGTAGTTTCTGGAGCACAGTCTGCCTGTACATACAAAACCCTTTACTCTGCTCAAAAATAACAAAAGCACATTAAAACCCTTGTTTTACAGTGTGGTGGTTTGACCCTGCTTGGATGCCAGGCACCCACCAAAGCCACTCTATCAATCCCCTCCACAAATGGACAGTGGAGAAAACATAATGAAAAGTTCACAAGTTAATAAAAGGACTGGAAGAGATTGCTCACCAACTACCATCATGGGCAAAACAGACTCAACTTGAGGATATTAACTGAATTTATTACTAACAAAATCAGAGCAGGATAATAAGAACTAAAGTAAATCTTTAAAACTACTTCCTTCCACCCGTCCCTCCTTCCTGGGCTTTACTCCTCCTTCCCCAGTGGTTCTGGGAGATGGGGAGTGGGAGTTACGGTCAGTTCATCACAGGCTGTTTCTGCCACTACTTAGAGAAAGGAGCCAGCTGGCACTGGCTCTATGGGACAAGTGGGAAGCTTCTATAAGCTTCTCACAGAAGCCACCCCTATACACCTCCCACTACCAAAACCTGGCCACACTAACTCAATACATGGAATAATAGGAATATTCCAATTATGGGAAACTGCTGGATGATTTCCAGGCTAAACTGAAGAAGCTTTCAACAACTGTCATTACAGTAAAAATGTCACAATTTTGCCTCTCCTAAGATTTTACAGCAGTACTGCAAATAAGTGTTAATTATTCTGCATGAGAATCAAAGAGAGAAAAGTCACCATTTTGGTGACACTGCTTCTTGGTAATCTGGATGCCAGACTCCAGCTCACTAAGCATTGTTGCCTACTCTCTAAGCATCATTGCCCACTCTCCCATACAACACACTGAACTCCCTTCTGATGACTGGAACGGAACTTTCATGGCAATTAAACCACATCCTTCATGACTATTTATTTTCAATCAAATTACCTTTCCCAGGAAAGCAGACTGCCTGGTTCCCAGCATGAAGAGAGGAAATTAAAATAAATGCTAGCAAATATGCAATGCCTTTTATGTTTTCTGTGATGGCTCCTTGAGGGTTTCACAGAGGATGCTACTATGGAAAGGAAAGCTGCTATGTTCTCAGTCTCCCCACATAGCTAGATGTTAAAAGCTTTTTACCTAAATTTGGATTTAAAACTGTCAATAGAAAGTGACACATGAATTTTGAATTCTTTGCATATCATTGCCTGTGTTCCTCCATGTATCACAAATTTGGGAAGGGGCTGTGGTGACAGGGCTTAAGCAAGAAACAAGTCAATTCAAACACAACCGGAGGAAGAGTGTGTGAGAAAGTTATCACTCAAGATTTGGAAAGCAAATGAGAACCTGAAACCCAACCAATGTTGTTGTTATCAATTGAAAGCACTTGAGAAATTATCAATAAATCAGGCATTTTCCTTTTCCTTTACATATGAAGAATTTTGTTTAATCAAAAATACACAGTTAAGCTCTGCTCGTATTTCACATTCACTTCTTCTCAGCTTTAGAGGTTACAATACAATACAATCACCTTTAGATGTTACAAAAGTAGTTCCATAGGAAACTACTTCACATGCAAAATTCTTTTAATGCTTCTGACCTTGCCATTGTTATTCAGCATTAGAAGACGCTGTAAGCTAAGGAAGGGCCAAGGGCTTGTCTACCAAGGCAGATATTCTTTAAAAGTCACCACTCTTCCAATTATTTTATACCATGTTAAGTGCAAGAGAGGACAAGGCTGAAATATATATTATGATAAAGAGATGTATGAGATAACTCACTGGAACAGAACACCTATCCATATCCCTATTCACATTCAATGTGAATTGCTGGTGACCACAGAAATCTGTTTTCTTGTATTCTGCCTTCGAAATCTCTCTGAAGTTAAGGTGCTGCCTTGATAGACACTAGCAAATATTTTTATTCCAGCTATGAATATCTGTCATAAAAGTATATCACTGCTGAGACTGGTCTCTCTAAAGCACTTTATGGGCAAAAACTTTAAGTATTTAAATTGCTTCTACCTGGTATGCCTCATTATAAGTCTCTTTAGCTTAAGTTGTCATTCTTTTACAACAATACATACACTCAGAAAATCAATTTAATAAGCGTAGAACAGGTGGGGAGCTGCCATCACAAACCACTGAGACTTGTTGAGTGCTCAGCAACCTACTGTAACCGTACTTTCAATGCTATTTTTCATCTTTTATTACTTACGTTTATCTTTGGTCTGCCTGAACACATCACATATAGGTAGGAGCTAGTATTTAATACACAGCCATATAAACCCTAGGCACCTGAGCCCCAGTCTAGTTGAAACTCCCCAAATAAGCTCATGGACAAAATCTCAATGAAGCAAACGTGCACTATTCCAGAGGCCCTGATGCTGTAGAGTCTGTTTGAACTGCCTGAGCTGCTTCAAACACCTACATTTTAAATTTTGCTATTGTGCACACACAGAATATCAATGTCAGTCCAACGATAAAATAAAAATAAGTTGGAGAACAGACGGAATGACCAGAACTAGAGCACGATTGATTTGACTTATAAAAGAACAATTTATAAAAGAACAACCTGATATATGACTTTTTTTAACAAGGTAGACATACAAATCAAAGGAAAGCAGTGACTTCTTTCCTGAAAAATCTGTGATAAAAGACGTCAAATGCTAAAAATAAGATACATTTTTTTAATAAACATTATATTGAAACAAAAGGGGCTTTTTTTAAGACTTTTATCAGTGTCTATATTACAGATCTGAATGGATCAGCTGAATTGGGCTTGGAGGATATGGAAAATAACCAACACCTTTTATTTGTTTGTACACATAAAAACCCAACAACAAAAATATGTATAAATGTACACACAAATGCTCAGGCAGGTTATACATGAGATGTATCTAATAACAGCTACACAGGAGATGAACCCTCAGGAAATGTAGCTAATTTTGCTGTTTGTACAGAATCAGAGTCTGATACACATTAAACAAAACAACAAACATGAGTCTTCCAGAGCCTTAGAAATTACCTTAAGTCTGTAAAAATGCCTTGTGGCCTTAACAGTTGAGGCACTGAGTTGAGTAAGGGCAGGCACTTCACTGAAGTAAAGCCCAGAGTCTGCAGGAGCCTGGGCACACAGACACAGCACCCACCACCACAACCGTTTCCAATCTGCTGTTTAATTTATGTTGTAGTAATTGCTTCAGGAAGACAAATATGAGACACCTTTAGACCACAATCAGTCCTCTAGTCCTGAATTTTTTATTTTTTGTCCTACCTAAAATAATCTGGCTTTACAGCAGTCACCATAGTTCCTTCAAATTTCTGAGCCCAAGACCTTGATTTTATGAACCTTATCTTTCATCTGACCTTGTAAAACCAACTTAGAGCACCTCCTCACAGGCAAACTTCAGAAAGTCAAGGGTGGAACTTTGCCATACAACTACATCAGCTGTAGGATGGCCCTACAACTATATTACTTACCTATCACAACTGTGTCCAATTTAAGACTTCCTCTCTGTGGGTAACCTTATGCAATACAACGACAGTTTGGGGTCTCCACCTGCAGCTGTAGGGGCTCCAATCACAAATTTGCTGTATGGGGCTATGTCTGTGTGTGCAGGTCTCCTGCTGGAAACTGATGACCCCTTTCTAGGTCTCTGACATACAGTCAGACCTGTGTTTTGGTCAGACTTCATTTCCCACAGGCTGCAGCTGCCTCTCCTTGTCTCTGCATGACACAGGATGTCTTTCACAGGATGCCCTCTAGTGCGAGAACTGTACTTTTCCACTCCTGCCACATTACTGAGTATCAAATGCAAAATCTACCTTACGGCAGCCTAAGCAAGACAGGGTGCAGGGCTGGCTCAAGCGCTAAGGAAAGGACTGGAAAGGAACCAGCAAAGACAAGGTGAAAAAAACCCTACAAAACTACAGTGCAGAACAAAAGTCTAATCTTACTGTTCCCATCTGAATAGCAACCACTACGAAATCAAAGTGACTCAGATGCAAGTGCATTGGCTTCTAGTAAAGTTTTCTGCATAATAAACATACCGTGAATAGAAAATACAATTTCAAATTCAAAGAATCCTCTCTACTAAAGTTAAACTGCAACATGCTAAACAGTACTGTTAACTGTCTGTTAAGTAATATGCCACTTATTTTGTTCACTATAAATTAAGAATAGAATTCAGAAATCGTATGTTTTCCATCTACTGCCAATTGAGGACCCAAGCCAGTCAATGTTCATCTTGCTGAACTACAGCATTCACAGAAAGCAAGCACCGTAACCAGATTTGTTTAAACTGGCATGTATTTTTGGTTTATTATTATTTTATGGTGTTCTCACATCTTTCATTAATATTAACTTTTATTCCAAACTGACAGCATAACTTCCTGCAAAAGCAACGACTACTATGTGCAGAATTACACTAGCATCTGAGTAAAAGAATACTGTGCCATCCCAGATGCACATAATATACTGTATATCAGAAATGCAATGCTTTTCTTTCAATTAGGAAAGCATTTTTTATTTAATACTAAGCTTATTACAAAGAGTTTATAAATAAATACATGTTAATAAGTAAATTAATGGCTGACTAAAGCATGCAGGTGATGAAATACCCCAGGTGCTTCTGAAAACATTGCCCTGTAAATAGAATTCCAGTCTTCATGTTCAAAAGACATATCCCAAACAAACTAATGTTATAAACTGGAACTGAAAATATACTTTTGAATTTATTTTCACCTTGAAGACCAAAGGCAAATAAAATCTGCCTTTGGTATTATACAAATAAGAACACATCCTGAGAACTGCAGAGCTGACCCTGCACCAGAGACCTACTCCAGCAATGCCTTGGGGTTTTGACCCTTACACAAGGAGAGAGTTCCCGAGGGGCCAGGCCCAGGACCCTGTGGTTATGAGGGAATGTCGGCCCCCACGGACACCATCAACCTCCTTGCTTCGGAAACAAAGGCTTCATAAAATTTCATCATTCCCAGCATCCTTCCCCCTTAAATGCTTCTCTGTTACATTAGATTAGTAAAGGAAAAGAAACATGAAGTCAAACAAGAGAGATTTTGTTTGGTAGGCCTCTCGTTATTCATTTACTGTTTATTATTGATTTTTGTGCCCGTGCAGAAGGATCACGTGTGCACTGGAAAGAGGACGGTGGCAATGTACAGAGGGCTGTGTATGCCAGGGAGCTTTCAGCCAGAGCAGCACTCTGTGGGCTCTCTGTGGCTGTTTTGGGGATTCCTGGTTGTTTATTTTAAACTAAGAAAGTCTCCAGTGTTCACCCTGGGCTAAAACACAAATTCCAGCACTAAGGGTCCACTGCCAAGATGCAAAGGGGTCATAACTCAGAGCCAAAGAGCTGAGATCTTCAGTGATTCCCAGGGTGGCAGCTGCCCTCCCTGGGTTGACCCGGTGAACCCAGCTGGGTCAGCATTTACAGCTACTTAGCCACCTTACAATGACCAAGGGGTGGCTGGTCTCACTCACACCAACAGACATGGTCCATCACAGCCCCGCAGCAAATGAAGAGCGTGGCAGCACACAAACACACACACTGATGCCATCCAGCAACAGGAACTCCACTGCACCTAGGGAAGAATGGATTTTTAAGGAAGATATTGTAGGATATTTACTTCGAGCCTGTATTACTAGCTCACCTAAGGAAATCAGCAAATGATGCTGATTAGTCCTGCACATCATTGACTCTACACCCCAACTGATAGAGCTGTAGCCTCAAACACAAGGGGGACAGCATTGTATTTTATTACATATATATTACTAATCTATATTATATGTAACAGATAGCGATACATTTTCTATATATTATATAACATATATTTTATACATAAGTGTATATATTATTCGGAAACCTCAGTAAAAGCAATTGCCCAATAAGGATATTGTTCCATAATCAGTCATTGTCAGTTTGAATGTGGCCTGCAGAAAAACTGGGATTTTTGGATCTACCTGACTTTTAGAAGACAGTAGAATAGTACTCGAAGCAAAATTTTCAGCTAAAGGATTTATTAATTACTGGGTTTGGCTTATATTGTGTAAAATTAATCACACTATCAGGAAGCTTATCATACTTTGTAAAACTGAAAATTTATACTGCAACTTCAAAAACTGAAAAAACATGTGGGAAGATGCCTGATTAAAATACTTTAAACATAAAAGCACTTGAAAAACTCTGTAGATTAGGTTTAGACAAGTCAACTTTTTTTAACACTTAAATACCTTTATTTAATCCTGTCTTACCTGCACTGCTATCAATTCTCAGTTTCTTGATACCTGTCATGTTCCAAATCCAGGAAGGCAGCAAATGTGCAGACTTATTTCAGATTGCTGGGGGTGTATGAGAGTCATTCACACTACATACCCTCTTCTATCAGGACCAATGTCAAAAAACTCTCAGGGCAACACAGTTGTTACCTTAGAGTGAGTAGGAGCTTTGCCAACTGTTTCAAGGAGGCCTGAAGTGCAACACAGACTTTCTCAAAATCATCATGGAAAGTTAAATTTCATTTCTACCTCACAGACACCAATTTATCAGCTAAGGCTTTAAAACAAAGCAGCATCAGCCCTGTGCAAGTAACACCCACAAGATTTTAGATGTTCAAAGATTCCTCTTGCTTTAGTGAGGACAAAAGGCACAGAAATAAAATCATATCTGCAAAAAGTCAAACTAAGTTATTACTTGACCTCTATAAAAATGGTTAATATATATCAAAATAAATCCAAGAAACCAATAAGACTATTTCAACAAAATAAATAAAGAGACAGCAAGGTAAGAAAGAAGATACAGCAGTCCCTAAACCAAAGTGAATACTTATTTCATTTTTTAATGGGAACAAAACTGTTGAATGTGGAAGAAAAAAATAATAAAAGGTCAAGGAAAGAGATACTATGACAGGAGAAATATATAATTCAAAGGACTTAACATGCTCAAGATATGATTGAGTGTAAGATTAAAAGAATATACAGAAATCATCTTACTGAAAGAAATGGCATTTGAAAAAGCAAGCCCAGTATTGACACAGTTTTAATAAGCTGATGAAACTCCCCAAATTGTGCCAGAATACTTCATATTTCTGTATTTATTATGTAGACCCAAGCTACTGCCTTATGAGGGAGTAATATGTGAAAATTCAATATTTTAAAGATAACAATAAATTAAGCAAAGAAGGTACCTGAAAAATAGTATAAAATGCAAAATAAATAAATCATGCCAGACCAACCAGATGTGCTTCTTTACTAAAAATATTCAGTTTTCTGACCAAGAAAAATGAGTAGCTCTACAATGTCTGGATTTCAGTAAAGTACTGAGAGTGCCACAGAAAGATAGTTAAAACAGGGGGATGTGGGGAAGAGAGAAAGGAAGTGGCAGACACGGAGAAACCTGCAGCTCATCTGGGAGTGCTGGACTGTGAGGACAGCTCATGGAGCTGCCAACTGAATCTGACTATTTCTATTACCAAAACCAGGAGGTGCAGATGGCTCCTGGTATGACCTGCCAGAGATGCCATATCAAAGTTAATGGGGCAAAAGACAAGGGACCTGCAAGGAAAAATATTTCCTGTGGAAGATGAGAAGGACTAATTACACTGTATGAGGCGGTTTAAGAAGCCTTATCTTGTCATATGATGTACAACACTGGTTACCCAGCTGTGAAATGGATAGAAAACTGAAGGAGTAGAGTATTACCAGCAGAATCGAAGACATCCAGTCATTTTAGGAGAGCAGGCTAAGACAGCATAACAGACTCAATCTCATATAGGAAGGACAAGCAGGAAAAATCCCACATGAGTGCACTGGGAACCAGTCCTCATGGCAGCAGTGCTGGTTATGAAGGTAAAGAAGAGAGCTGTCCTGAGCACAAATGCATGCAAGCCAGCTACAAAGCTGGGATGAGAGCAAGATTTCTATCCACCAGAGTTACCAGGTTCTGGAAAAAGTCATTCTGTGAAGCGGTTTATGGGAAGATAATGTAAAATAAGACTGAGGACCCAGAGTACAGCCCCTACATACTCCTCACAGGAGGACATCAAGCATGAAAACTACAGCTTTCGCAAAGCCACTGGCAAAATGCCCTCAAGCTGTAACACAGGCCAAACCCTCCTGGCAAGGTCTGGGGAAGTCCTGCAGTCCACCTTCAAAAATCCCAGAGCTAATGAGAGCTCCTTGAGACTCGTGTTTCCCACAAGACTATGTGGCTTTTGGGGCGGTTGCTAACACAGCTGTGATCAGCACTTTTAAATCACAGACTCTTGACAAGGATTCCTGAGAATATGTAGAACAATATTTACTGCTATGGAGTCTGTTGTGGGGTCTAGTTTAACCTTCTCTCTGCAAACTGATGAAATGACTAGCCTGGACTCTAAGCCGAGATTTGTGTAAAACATACAGCTGGGTACACTGCTGTCAAGTTCATTTCAGAATTAAAAATAGCAAGAGAAATTTCATATGGAAGATTAAATGCATTAGTGGATCATATAACCTTGCTTCAGACCAAGCCACATTGTAAACAATTTTCAGTCCTCAGCATAAAACATACAGGACGGTTGAAAACAGGACGTCACGAAAACATTCAGTTATGTGAAGTTCAACATCTATGACGCTTTCAGGTTACAGGCTTATTTTCCTGTAATAAATGGAGAAATAAATGGCAGTGTTACAAAATAAGACGATGATGATGATAACATTTCTTGTACTTTAAATCTGATCTCTGAGTGTCTTGCCACTGAGCACAAGACCCTGCATATCAACCTACCAGGCCTGATATTTAATAAGCCAAGTTTATTTCTAGAAAGTGAGCTGGAAATGAAATCTCATGTTTGCAGTTGGCACATCATGCAGTAGAGGAATCTTAATGATGACTGCATCTCATTTTTGCCCTGTAACTTTCATCCTTCTAATCGGTATATTTAAGTGCACTTAATCACTTAAGCATTGAGTCTACCACAGTGACAAATCTCCAGTTTAGACTTCACAATAATAAATCTTTGTCTTCTCTCAGCAGCTGGTGAGGTTTGATTTGGAGTTTGAATTTAGGCCTTTTCCTCAGGCTTAACAGTAACAACTTGTTTGTTCTGTCTGCTGAAAGCGTGACATTAACTCTTGTCTTTAAATGCATTAACATTGCTTAACCTTAGTGTTCCCGGCATTAAAACTGGTTACCCTTCTGCAGTGCCTGACTAAGCCACACAGAAAATCCAATTAGCCTGTGTTGGGATTTTACAAAGCAACTTTCACTCATTTGTATTTACACAGCATCACTGATCCACATGACCCTTCACAGACATGAGGACAAGCTGGAGCTTATAACACAATCTTTCAATAGATGCCTCCAGTGCCACAAAAAGCTAATTTAAAAACAGGTGGAAGGAGCCTTGAGATACCCCCTTTAATAGTAACATTCCCACAAGCACCTCACAGTCCAGCCAGAGCATAAGGTTTGGTGTTATCCTCAATTCTTTGACAAATGCTTTAAGTATGTTCCTGAAGCAGCTCTGGTAAAAAAAGGCAAAATTTAGATGTCATCATCAAATCACAAAAGGGAAAATTGCCTTTGGACTGAAGCAACTGGGGATTCTATCCCAAGTATTGCTACAGGCTTCCTGCACTACTTTAGTATACTATTTAGGCCCAAGCCATTGAGAATTCATGCATATTAACTATCTGTGCAGTAAAGGCCTGGATGTGTGCAATAAAACCCTGGACCTATGCTTGCAAAACAAATCAAGCCATTGAACATTTGCAGTTCTCCTTTTACAGTTCAACAGAACCCTCAGTTGTATTCAACATACCAGCAGGTATGTGGAGCAGGGCCTTATTTTGCTAAGTATAAAATGGCTTCTTAAACAAGTAGCCTTGTTATAAAAAGGCTGAATCCTGACTTCTTATGATTGCCACACAAAAGACTGCACCTTCACCAACTTCTGCCAGCAATGTTCATTCCTGCAGACTTCAGGTCCAAAAGAAACTGCTTGGCCAACCTAAGTCACCACTTCAGTGGTTTTATTTGCTTTATCACTTGTCAACAAGACAAATAACTCTTCCTCAAGCACAGAGCTTGCCAGCTGACTGAGCAACACACAGAAACCTTGGACTCGGTGGGGACTGCTCTCTGGCATGTGCACAGAAGTCCTGGCACATCTGGGGACTTTCAGAGACTCTGTGCTTGCACAACACACCCGCTCACCATCAGCAAGCATTTCTAACTGAATGTGGGGTTTTCTAAACCTCACCATGATAGTGTTTTAACTAGTCAGCTCTCCTGTTTATCATTAGCAATTAGATTTCACTCCAGTTCCCCCCACTGTCAAGCCTGGCAATCCTCATCACACTGACGGTCTTAATACCACAAGAGCCAAAGCTGAAGAGCCATAAGCACCCTTTGCCATTGCAGTTGGGTCCAAAACCACATCTTCAAAAATCTCCTTTAAAAAAAACTTAGCATGTGCATTCCTCTGCATTCAGTTTGCTGCTGCCCCTTTTTTAAGATTAGTCGCCTCTATAAATAAAAGCTACTTTAGTACCTGCTATTTTCTTCCTACAACATAGTTTGCAGTGTAAGCAATCACCTCTCTATTAAAGTGAGGGCACTGCATGCAGCATGTTCTGCAGCCCAGCTGCTTCATCAGACCACAGATGATTTGGGCCCCAATTCTGCCTAGTGTAACATGCATTTTAACTCCAAATATTTAGGAAGCTCACTATATGTTTGTCAACTAGATTAAAGCTCCTCCTTAGCTACTGTCAAGTAGCTTCTGTGGCTTCTCTGTGATTAGATTAATATCTTTAGCTTCTTTAGGCTACCAATGTGTTATTGCTAGACTTTCCACAGCTTGTCTTGGAGAATCCATTTTAAAACACAGACATGTCATTCCCTCCAAAATCCCTGTTTTATCCAACATCATCTTCCCAATTCCTGCCAGGTGCTACTCTCAGGCATGCATCATGTCCTTCTGTTTTTCACTTAATGTAGAGCCTTGGCACAGAATTACGTGTTTTTCTCTCTCTTTTCAGTCCTTCAGGCACTGACACCACTTAGCACTTCTTTTGTCTTTCACAAAAGCAAATTTATGATCTAGATTTTTGCATTTGTTCTGTTTACAAAATAACCACATAAAAAACACCTATTTTATGTTTTTCCTTTAATTTAGAATGGTGCTATTTATGCAGCCTCAGACAATTACCACCTATGACCCCTGTGAACAACGGGGGGGGGGGGCTTAAGTTCTTTCAGGCTAAATTTATCCACGCAGTCACTGGATGCTTTGGGGAAATCCTACTACATATATGCAGTTTTAGAAGCATTTCCATAGATTTTCATCAGCACAGAGGATATTAGACTTCAGTTAGAAACTGGCAGCAGAGATTCACGGTTGCCTATCGGTCAGTGTTACAGTAAGCTCATTCAAGATGTTATCAAATATTATTTTGAAGGCTCTGGCTTACACATTTCCCCTGAAATAACACCTGCAAATCTTCTAGAGCTTTTGCAGTAAAAAAGTCAATTTCTTAAAGAAGCATTTTCTGAAAACCTTGCATTTCCCCCAAACCTCATTCCATTTTCAGCATTTGATGCTGACTGAAAATTTAAGTTCAATCAAAAAGTCAAACTGGTGAAGAAATGTCAGAATTCATAGAAAACAAGTATCACTGTACAGCTGAATCCATCAGGAATTGATCAAACAAGTTTTGATTGGGCTTTTCCCCCAAGAACACCCAGCTTAATGTATAAAGGCTTTTGTTGAAAATAACACACTACTTTCATGGCCATTGTAATCTTTTCCATAAAATATTTAAAGGAGAGTTTTCCAGTGTACCATGATGAAAATACATGTGCTATAGCCAGGTAGCAACTAATTTTTTTCCAAAACCCAAAAAGACAGACCAAAGAAACCTCTAACATCCAAACCCTGTCTGGAGGTTCAGCAGCCACTATGAATACTTCGCAGTGCTTTAACTGATACTGAAGAGAAAAGTTAACAGTAAAGAAAACACTGTCTACTTTAATTCCACTAAGACCGCAGAAAATAAGATCAGTATTTAGGAAATATTTCATTTACATTCTAAGAAATGCAAAAATTAACGTGATTTCCAGTCTGTGAGTAAACTATCTGTCTATAACCAATTCTGTGAAATCCATACACAGAATTAATGCTGACCTTGACAAAAGTGGTCATGCATGTGAAATTTTACTTTCAACAGCCAAGTTCTTAAAAAAAACCCCCTAAATCTACACCGCATTTGCAGGGAGCTAAGGGTTCTTCCATCCTCTTTGGTGGCATAAGAGTTTTCCTCCAGATTTTCTATCAACTCACAGCCACCACCACACTCATTTCTGTTGCTCACACAGCAGATGCTTACAGGGAAACCCATCACAACGATGACAGATGGCTTTGAAGAAGGGCCAAGCAACTACCTGCAAGTCTGCAAACTTAAAATTGTCCTTCAGTTCTTCTCAGAAAAAGGAATCTGTTCACTCTTTTTTAATCCATTTGAAACTCCCTGGCCTTTTTCAGGTTAATGTTTTCCAACCCTCATGATTAACTTCCCAAGCTCTAATTTATGAAGGGGAACAATACCTCCTGACCAGCTGTCAACCCCCCAGGCGCCTAGTCCCCAAAAAATACTTCTGCCCTAAGGGTGATTTATCACCGTAGCTCTGCACACACGCAGATTCAGATTGCCAAATATCAGCAGCTGGAAAAAAGTGACCACTAGTTAAATTTTAATAACAGATAAATGTTTTATGCTGCTACTTGAATTTGAGACCATGGGAATGAAAAGGTACTTTTTTTTCTCACATTGCTACTTATTGGTGCATGTTGCACCACTGCTGAGTATAGGTCTGCAGGCTCAGGAGGCCCAGAAGGGGAAGACCAGAGAGATGGGATGAGCTTCACTGACAGCAGCCACCACTCTAAGACAGCACAGCCCAAACATGAGAGGCAGGCTCCATCTCTTCATCTCCTGCAGTATTTCTGCTTATGGATTTACACCCAGTTTTCTTGCACGGTTTAATACAAGATAATTTCATAAAGTGAGGGCTCAGTGAGATGGGAGTTGTCCAAGTGCTTTGCTTACCAAAGTCAATGCAATGTGCACACTGATGAACGTATTTGAGGTGGGACAGATCACCATCAGGCCATCTAGAAAATCCTCTCAGTTTTGTGTCTTCAGAGAGACTCTTGGATGAAGAGAAAGTGTTATCCTAACTTTACAGGACTTTGAACATGTCTGCTCCGTCCCCCTGCCCATGCAGGTACCAAACCACAGGGCTGAGTAGGGATCTGGTGATGGCCAGAGATGCCAGCCCTGCTCCACACCAGCCTCTTCCCTCTGTAGGTGGCGGCACCATGTGCAGTGTTTCAGGTGCTGGGCTTTAAGAGAAGCCTGTTACGTGGTCACACATCCCATATTAATTAAAATTCTAGGTAATTACTTGAGTAGGCATTATTTTCAGTCAATCGTAATAATAATTTAAAAAATCATAATGATGAAAGACAGCTGTTCCTCAGAACACAACTTTGTCATAGCCAACAGATCCTCACCAAGGTGATATGGTCTTCCCCCTCCAGCCAGTTATCCCAGGCTTGCTGACCTTGGAGGCATGGCAGGACATTACTTGCTTGCTTTTGTTTCTGTAGGTTTCTAACTCTCTAATCAGTAGAATTTCAGCTGGTAACACCACGGGGTCGTGCTTCAGCACGGCTGAAGTGGGATGTTCCTCAAAAAGGTAACAATACTCCACAAGCACTGACAGAGCCAGATTCAATCCAGAGCTCGTATTTTTCATACTTTTAGGACATCAGTTTTCCTGATTTCTATACCTTCAGCAACCTGAAGGTTTCTTCCTGTCTGCTTTCTCACAAGCTAATTACATTTAATGCTCTGGTCAATAACTCTGTTTTTCTGTTGCACTTTGAAAGTGTAAATAAAATAATCGGAAACTGTTTAACTTCTAGGACTCTTTACTTCTTAGGATATGGCTAGAAACCCAAACTGTTATGTCAGGAAAAACAAGCTGGGTTGCACATTTTTGGAAGAGGTGTGTCTTAGTTCAGATTAGTATGGCATTCAGAAATCATGCAAGTGCCAACACGGGAGGAAAATACAGCAAGTTATATAAAATAATCATGTCTAATTATTTTGGAATAAGATTAAAATATTCGCTTCCTCAGCTGCTTATTCTGTATTTAATATTTTAGCTTGGCATATTAAGTGTCCTCTCTTGCTTCCTGGCTAATGATCTGGTACAGTTATAATAGTTCAAACTCTCCTATTCATAAAGGGCATCAAGCTTAAAAAAAAAAAAGAAAAAAACCCACCTATGAAACACCACAGTCAGATTGACATTAATATTTTTATATGACAGACTAGATATCCATTTGGTTGTATCACACTAACATATTTCACTGAGGATACTGAAATTATACTTGGCCAAATCAAGAGGACTTTCAAGCCTGGAAACTTGCACTACCACAGCTACCAAATGCTCAGGGCGTGCAGTGTACAACATCAAAAGAGGGGAAAAAAGGCCCCACACTTCATCTTAGTAAAACTTTCTGATACAAGTGACCACGGGCCTATTTGGTGAAACCATCTGCAACGACTGACTGCTGATGGTGCTCAGCCTGCTGCCCTGTCTTTGCCAAGCAACAATTTAATGCTTCATGAACACTAATCACTCCTATTTCACCATCAGCTTTGAAGACTTTCAGACATGGGAAACCCAGAGGTTCCTCTAGCAGCTGATTCACAGTTTGATAAAAATTAATGCCTGATTATGGCAAAATTGAGATTGCCCTCTGTTTCCAGTCACCAATTCTTATCATTCTTTTAATGATTAAAAGGCCATTTTTTCTCCCCAAAACAATACCTCCTTACTGTTATCTAGTCACCTTCCAAGTAAAAGCTTTTATTCTGATGCTTCTCCTAGCCTTTGAATCATTTTTCCACTATCTTCTCTAGCCTTTCCACTTCCTTTTAAAAATACTGACATTAGACATGGAAAAACAAAATCACACAGCAGCAGGAAGCAACCAGGTCCCTTAGGCAGGTGTTCTCCCTTACATGCCACAGTAGTTCTTCATATCACATCAGCCCACAGTGGGCTTAGTTTAGAGTGTCTGTTCTACATATCTAAAAACTTTCTAAATCACTATTTCAAGAGGTGCAAATTATACCTGTGGAACTGCCTTTTTCTCACTGGCTGCGTAAGCCTGCCTCTGGTGGTACTGAAAACTAATTTTTTTGACCTCAACTCACCACCAGATCCAGCTTGTTCTGGGAGAATGCCCAGTCATTGTTTTTTATCACCTTACTATTTCTTTACGTCACAAGGAAGTTTAAGTAGCAACATTTACACATTTATTTTCACATCATGAGATATATTTGATATCACATAGCCAGTTGCTGTGATACTTCATGCATAACCCTAAACTAATAACATTAGTATACTATTGTAATCAACTGGGGGGGGGGGAATTCATAATAAATCAAATAGTTTTTAATCCCTTCAAAGAAACTTTGAAAAACTAAACAAAACAAAAAACCATCATGTTATTGCCACTGCTGTTTTCTTTAATAAATCCCATTTAGGAACAGATGATGCATAAAGACCGTACTGTGCCTATTGTTCTTCCCTGGTACTCATTTTCATCAGGTACTTTGGTGCTTACTGGTAATTTTTTCAGTCTTTTTAACCTCCTCAAAGATTTCATACTGTCATTTTACTTGCATTTTGAGACATCCCAGTAAACCCCAAGATGACTCAGCTGAAGACAGCTGGAGTAACATTTCAAATGAGAAAGTGCATCAAGAATTAGTTCATTCAAATTCAGGAAGAAATCAGAGGGGGTTGATTAGGTCTCAGATGGATGCCAATCATTTTCAGTAGCAAAAATTATGAGATACAGCATTCTGACATTTTTGCTTGACAGCCATGGCCTGCAACGTTTACCTGGGACATACACATTACATAAATTATTAAGACTCAAGCAACAAGAATTACATCCTGTTCTAAACAGTGTGGGGCAATATCAAAAGAAATAGGATATTATTCAAAGACATACTGTGAAAAACTGACCAAAACTGCATTTAGCGGTTGTTTATAATTACCTTTACACTTAAAGTGAAAATTGCAGTATGCTGAATCTTTTTTTTTTTTTTTTTTTTTAATTCTTCTTTGATGCTGGATTTGCCAAAGGCTTATCAAATGAGAACAGGCCAGGTGGGTGAAAAATTCTCTGATAACATTCAACTTCCCAGCAGCAGGGATGCCACATGAGTTACATCGCATCTGCCCCCAAAATAAATGGCCTTTTCCAGCATGGGGGGGGAAGATATTAAGTGAAAAAGTAGATAGGTAGGAGAAACGAGCAATTTCAAGATAAAGACATAACAGCCCAACCAGACTGGCTAACACTACATGAGTTACTGCTGATTCAGTACAGTAGTGGTACGCTACCTTAGCGAGTCTAAACAGCCAAAGTCCATTGCAACAGAGATAATCTCCCAGCAAACTTGCACTCGTATTATTTATTATCATCCAGAAGAAGGAGCTGAGATCTAATTTTTATCAAAAACATACTAAAAGTTTTAGCTCAGTTTGAAAAACCAAATGCTTGAGTAGAATACACGTAGTATTAAACAGCGTAAGCCACTACTCGAAAGCCCGAGGGGGCAGTGGCGGGCGCTCCCCCACCGCCAGCCCGGCGCCCCCTGCCCCGTCCCCGGGCTGAGCCGCCCCCGCGGGCAGGGGAAGGGGCGGCGGGACAGGACCGCAGCCTACCTGTGGTTAAATTGTCATTGATCTTCAGCGGCACCCTTAAGATGTAGACGAGGAAGAGCATGATGAAGAACCACAGCGTCCAGAGGTAAGTCCAGGACCAGACGATGCAAGATTTGAGCTGTTCCAAAAAGCCCGTCCCAGCTTCAGCCATGTTTTTTGGGAAAAAAAAAAAAAAAAAAAAAAAAGAAAAAAAAAAAAGAAAAGGAAAAAAAAAAAGGGGGGGGACAGAGGAGGGGGGTGGGGGGAACAATCCAACCCAAACGCTGCTCTCTGCTGCCACAGCTCTCAGCGTGTGTTTGTGGGATGGCTCTCGCCTCTCTCCCTCCCCGGCCCGGCTCTCCCCGCCCGCCCCTCGCACCGCCCGCCGGGCGCTGCGGTCCGCGCGGGGCGCTGACGGCCCTTCCCGGGGCCTCGGCCGGGGCTGCCCCGATAAAATGGACTCCCCGAGCTCCCCCCGCCCGGGCGGGTGGGGACGTGCTGCTGTGGCGGCGCCGGACCTGCCCCCAGCCGGGCTCGGCCGCGCCCCGCGGCTCGGCCCCTGTGCTCGCACCCCGGCCCTGCCGCATGATGAAACGCGGGGAAACAGCGAGAGCCCGCCGAGACAGCGCGGGGCGGGCGGGGAGAGTAAAAAAAGGAGGGGGGAGCGCCGGGGGAAGGCCGTGCAGCTTCTTTTTCCACATCTTTACTATCTTGAACAAGACTTCCAGGCGATATTTTCACTGTGTAACAGGACTTTAAGCCTAAGAAGGGCTCACGTAGGATGTTTGTTTGCAGTTGACTCGCCTGACCGTCCTGCTGGGATAATGTAACAGGCACAGTTCTGCGTGCGTGCAGTGCCCAGCAGAGTCCTGAACTGTAAAACTCCCTCCTTGGAAGATAACTCTTATGTCACAATAAATGGATTGGAAGGGACCTTAAAGATAATTTAGTTCCAGCCCCCCCGCCAAAGGCAGGGATGTTACCCACTAGATATGTATGCCATTAAAATGGTGTCGGTAAAGCATAAACTTCAAGTCATAAATTTGTACTTCTGAAAAATACATTTTGCTTTGTCCATAAATGAGGTATTTATTCATGAAACAAGATTTGACAGCAGAATGTGACAAAAATTCCGAGGTTGGTTAACACAGCTGATCCCTGCTCTTTTTTTTTTTTTTTTTTTTTGATGTTACACAGCTTACAAACATTGATACACAGTGCATATTGCAATTTGTTTGGATCTCTCTCCTGTGTTTCCACAGTCTGTATCTAGTGCAAAAACACTCTCTAGCATCTTAAAAAACAGGTTAAGAATTACCAAAAGACCAAAAACTCTGGAGAATTTCTCCAACTGATAATAGCCACTCTGTCCTGAGATTTTCTAGACTGCCAGTGAAAAAGTGATCACGGAGAAAAGCGTAGTAGCTTTTCCGGAATGTTTACAATACTCAAAGGCATTAAACCAAAATAAATCTCTAATTGTATAAATTGATACCTTCTCATGGTAGCAAAGACGTGAAACATTTTCTTCCACACTGCTATGGGTCTCGAAGCTGGATGGGGCATACTGGCTCTGTCTTACACATTTGATGGTGACAGGATCTTCTGATAAAGGGACCATGGTGTCCATATCGGAATATTGGTGCAACACTGGCAGAAGTTTTTCCTGCTAAGAAATCACAAAACTTTTACAAGTAGAGTATACAGATTAACTACAAAAAAGTAATTTATAGTTTAATTACACACCAAAGAAAACCACTTGTCAAATATTTCAGCTTTCCCTGAAGTTGAAATTATAAAGGGGAGAAATATTTAATACATTGTCACATCTGAAAAAACTCCACATTATTCAATCATGCAGATATTTATATATAAATCAAAATATTAATCTCATGTTTTCCTATGTATTGGTAAAAAGACGAAAGCTCTAGGCAATTTTTCAGCTCTAGGCAATTTTTCACTTTTAGAAATGTTCTTCTACATATTTTAATTTTCAGACTATTATTGCTTATATTTTTAATAGGTTTTTAACTATGATCAATTGCTTTTATGTATGAAACATAGAGGTGGTTTGTGGAGCTTTTTAAAAGTTTATTATTACAAACAACTTTTCCTTCTCATTCTGTTTTCTTTTACTGAACGATAGGAGTGGGTTGTGTTAGTTCCTCCAGCTCTGCTTTCTTTATATCTCTTGTATTACTGGAAGATCAAAACACTACAAACTGTGCCCCCTTAAAGCATTGTTATTAATTTTATGTCTTTCTTCTTCAAAGCACACCTGTTTCTTTTTCCCCTGAAATTAATTACAGCAGTTATTAATACTTGGCAGTAATGTTACGCTCCCAACCAACAAAAAAATCCCAAACCAAAACAATAACACACACAAAGAAAAACAAACAAACAAACACAAAATAAACAACAACAAAAAAACAAAACAAAACAAAAACAAACAGACAAACAAAAAACCTGAAAGAAAAACCTTCCAAAACTCAAGAAATAAAAACTGTTTGTCCAACCCCAAAGGATTGTGTGAGGCGAAGAAGATTTATGCGCTAGGATATCTTGACTCATTACTAGTGTTGTGCACTCATATGACAAATTACATTTCTGTTGTTCCTATTAAAGAATCACCTAAGCTGGTACTCAAGGCAAGTTCACAGTTTAGGCTCTATTTAAGACAAATTATCTCTCCTCTCTCAGTTCCGTTCGAAATAAATGCCAATGATTAATATAGAGACAATTTTATTGAGTGTCATCTGGCTTCAGGCACTCATGTGGCCTCAAGCTATAACAGAATACAGCTGAAGTGATCTTTGGACAAAAATAATTTTGAAAATAGTATTTTACCTGTCTGCTAAGATTTTCCACTCAATTATCTCACTTGTTTAGAGTTTTCTCACACAAGACCCCAGTTCCTACCTCAAAATAATACCTGCAACTGTGAACACTAATTTGTTTGCCATAAACTGAGTTCAGTGTTCCTGGTTTCTCATATGACTGTTGATGACTTTGCTAAATGAAATCAGGAAGCAGAAGCGATGACGGTTACTAAACATGAGTGAAGTTATTGTTTCTTTCTAGAAGAAATAAATTATTTTGTACTTGGATCCTGGCAAGTAAGAAAGAATAAATAGGGCCACTATGCAGCAAAATTCTAATTTGAAATTTTTTCCCACACAGTCTGTGTATGTGGGGTTTTTAATGTTTTGGGTCCTTTTTTTTAATAAATCTTAAAATATTTTCTGTCTGATAATTTCAGAGGTCAAAATGAGAGACCTTTTCTAGGCCCACAATGTACAACCCCCTTGGAACCCAGCTATAAAATAAGATTGCATTGGGGTCTTGGAAGCCAAAAGATTGCCAGGCACGTTAGTTGAGGACGTTCAGAAAGGGCACAAACCAGACCCAAATGAGCTCCACGTATATGTGAGCACTGGGAAACATTGTCAGCTTGGTTCAAAGATGCCAGATATCCCCCTGACCTTCAGCTGATGCCTCATTAGCAACTGAATTCCATTAAGCAGTGTTATGCCCAACACCTTTTAATCCAGATACATATTAAACAACAATATACATATGTATGCATCCCTATATCCACACGTGTGTATCTACATACATATAAATACATATGCATATAGTGCACCTATTAAACATATCAGCTGCATATTGAACAGTATCAGCATTGAACTGGAGATGGCAGTCTAAACTGGAATCAGCAATGGTGAGCGGTAGCATGCCAATGCGAGTGAAAGCACTGGAGGAGAGTTCATGGGATCCTGCTGCCAGCACTTTTCAGACATACCAAAGTCTGCATAAAATGGCTTAATCACATAGCAGAAATCTGTTTTCAAAGTACACACAATCCTTAGTCACAATCCAGAGAACTGAAAATATGCTAAGAAACACTGAAATAAAAAGTCATGCTTAATTTACAATTTAATCTATGTGTTTTCATTAAAACAAAGACATTTCAAACGTATGCAACTACAGACTTCTAAACAGTGTACCCAGGCTGAAGTTTCTGTTCCCCATTCTAAAAGTGAGATATTATGGTATTGCAGGAATATTCTTCAGCTTAAAGGAAGAGAGTAATATTTAAAAATATGCCACCATTCCTAATGAGAAAAAGTTAAATATGCCTTGAGCACCACTTTTCAAAAAGCTTAAAAAAATTGTCTCCAGTATTACCACGGTGTTGTCCATGGCTATGGGGACTCTGCCAGAAAATTGGGTAGGTGCATGGGAGGGAGGAAAGACTTCCTGAAAGTTGTTTTAGGATCTTTACTGACAAAAAAAAAAAAAAAAAAAAAAATCAACCAACAAACTGCCCTAATTGCAAGACAAGTCACAAAACCCAAGTTAGAACTGACTCAGTTAAGAATCATATGTCAGTGCAAAGACAGGACAAAGTAAGGTGTTGCTAAATAGCTGGTGCAACTTGGAGCAGAGTTTCAGTATTTTTGTGTAGTATTCAAAATAATTCTTAAAAAGGAAAAAACACCAACCAAATCCTAAAAAGAAACATCAAAAAAATCCAAACGTTTCCTTCTTTTGCTTTTTTTGCGTAGCAAATTCCTTTTTGCCCTAAAAATGAGATGGGGATTCCACCCTGACCATCAGCACACCTAGACATCACTATGGCATAGTGCCCCATCCCAAACACACACGTTTGCTAAAGGAAATTGATATATATTTTCTTTTTTTAATCCATGAAAATATCTCCTTGTAGCAATTAGGTATTTTTGTGAAGGAAGTAGACACAGATATTCATTGAGGCATTTTATTATGATTCTTTATAAAAATCAGGTGGTGGAGCAAGATACATCAGTATTTGTGCAAGATGGTGCATGCTTAGGGCTCATAGAAATCGTGAGCTGCAAGGTTGGCCCTTGGTCAAAAAAGAGCTCTCTCAAAAAGTCTGGCATCTGCACCCACACATGTTCTGTACATCATGGGAGGCTGTGGGAGAAATAGGGAGGCAGAGACAGATGGTGAAAAGCCCAGAGGCAACCAGCACTGGTTTCTCCCTTCCCCATTTAGGTTGAGGAAAAGGACAAGGGCTCAGCTCCCCATATCCATGCTTTGGACTGAAGCCAAACAGTAAATACGTATTTAATTTTTTTTTTTTTTTTAAAGGAGAAGCATTTGTGGAAGATGGAGATGGAGAAGACACAGCATTTTTTTACTGACTGGTATCTTGACCTTTTTTTTCTTAAGGAAAAAGATGTTGAGCATGGTCTTCAATATGCTGAGCATTGATACTATATTTAATGGACAAACATTTTAAAAAGAGAAAAACATCTCTCCTTTGAAGTCTGCAATTAGCAGAGCATAGTTTATTTTTCCTCTATCATTTACAACTATTGGCATCTGTACTAGCTATATATTGGTAGAAGCACAGAAATCCATCGACAGTGACATTTTACTCAATCTCCAGAAATTCAGAGGAAGGAAATCAAGCAGTCACAGTGCTGGATCAAATACAGATAATTATTACTGCTTGAGGCTAGCAACTATTAGGGAGGATAAGAACAGTAGAAAGGCTGTAGATCCTTGTAAATCCCTGTAGAAAGGCAGGGACTGAGCAAGCAGCACTTCCTCTGCCATGGAAGCAGGTAGCATCCAAATGGCACACAATTTCCTTATATCGCAGCTAGATTTGGCTCCCAAGCCAAATCTTGTTAAATCTTTGCAAAATCAACTACCAGAATATTATTTTGCTTTGCCTGATGCAGTCCTTTCCTTCTTGGCCTATTTGTCTTGCCTTTCCACATCTATCCAGTACATCATTGCTGAGAAATCCTTCTTTTGCAGACCAGAGAGGCTCCTTCTTCTTTCCCTCTCCACAGATGGAGGTCTCCATGAGCTCTTGTCTTTAGATTTGAGCCAAAGAACAATTGTCTGTCTTACATATTGGCTTAATCATATCTTATTTTCTTCCCTCTGTTGCTCTTCAGTCTGTTTTGCTTGATCTGGTCTTGCTGGGTCACAACATTCTCCCTTCTTCACCCAGCAGAAGTTCTTCACAAAGAAATTCCTTTCTCACAGCATCCTTTAATTCAGCCCATCCTGCCTCCCCTTTTAGTAGTGATGCAATCACTGTACCACATTACATTTACCTAACTGTAGTTAGGTTATAATATTGTGAAAGAATAAGGAGAATATTTTGGTGATGTGTAATGAGAAAATACACCCAATATTGACAATAGCCCTGATGTAGTCTGTTAAAGAGAGAGTTTTGGAAAAGAGTTCTGGAAAGAGAGTACGGAAAGGAAAAACCACGATGACCATTTCTCAACTGAAAGTGTCCTGTCTGCAAAAGTGACATTTCAGAGCAAACTTGGCCTAAGATTTAAGGTAATCCATACTCTGAATACTCAAGAAGCAGCAGAATAACCCTATGGGCAGTGCTTCTCACTTCCAAAGTGGCTGAGGAACGCAGCTCTTGTCTATAAAACTCTTCTGTTCAGTTAGTGGGAACTGACAGACCCTGCAGCCTTTCTCAGGCCCTGCATGGGCAGGTGATGGGTCCAGAAAAGAAAGAAGGAAGCTTGCCACTAGTACAAACACCAGGGTTGCCCAACAACCTAAAACAAAACTCAGTGTTAATTGTTGGTGTCATATCTTGCGTTGAAGTGGGATGCTTACATGTTACCTGAAATCGTTTCAAGAAGAAATTTAGTAGAATCATATCATAAAGTGGTTTGGGTTGGAATGGAACTTAAACATAGTTCCAATCCTCCTGCCATGGGCAGGGACAGCTTTCACGAGATCAGGTTGCTCAAAGCCCAATCCAACAGGGCCTTGAACACTTCCAGGGATGGGGCATCCACAGCTTCTCTGGGCAACCTGTTCCTATGCCTCACCACCCTCACAGTAAAGGATTTCTCCTTAACATCTAATCTAATCTAATCTTTAATTTCATTGATTTTGAAGTAGGCCTTTTTTCCCCTCTTAATCTGAATAGTTTGTATCTCTTTTCTTCTACATTATTCAAATAGATTGTGTGCTCTTTGGCCAAACTCAGGCCTAAGTGAATTTTACATTATATCTATGCTTTTATGTAAGAATTTTGTAGTTCAGCCTCTTTCTGATTGTTAAGAACACAAAAGGGTAAGGTGATGGGGTCACCTGGTATAAAATTTTCTTCCTTTTCACTCCTGCTAGTGTTGGTAAGCACAAAGTAAAATGATTTTCTCTGTCAAAAGTTACTGCTAGCTTTTATCCCACTTATTATTTCTTACCATACAGCTCTGGATTTACTGCACAGCACAGTGTGACCAGACAGCCCTAGCTGAGACTGTTATAGACACAGGGCTGAGGTTCCCTGATGGCTTCTTTTATGACACTTGCCACTACAAGGACTTCATAGACTGCATATGTACTTTTCCCACAATCTCTTTGCAAACAGAAAGCTGTGATGGAGAAGGAATGGCACTACATATAGTCATTAATATGGGATGTTAGACATCACTAGATACTCACAACTTCATATTTATTGAACTCCAGCCTGTCATGAGTTTGAAACAGCAAGTGCTTCTGCAGATTTGGGCTTCTCTGGGCTTGCATGCCCCAAGGTGAGAAACAAGCAAAAGAGGATTTTAAGAAGCTTTACATAGACACAAAATTCTTCAAATTCCCAACAGCTGCTGCTGTGTGTGGAACAGAGTGGTGGCTCTGCAGCTGTAGGGTGTACAGAGTGTTGCAGTGGTTGGGATAGGGTGCCAAAGTCAGGGCTGCAGGTTCAGTTTTGACAACAAAATGCTCTGCAATGGCTCCGAATATATAAATTAAGCATAGTGGTACTTACACCAGAGCTTTATACAGATACAGACTCGTGAGAAGTCACTATCTTTATGAAAATATTTCTCTCAATCTCATTCTCCTTGCCCAAAGGTGATCACGCATGGGCAGCTTCTGCTGCCCTCCCATAGTCGCTGCAAGAGGTGACTTGCCCAGCATCAGGGGTGCCCTGGATGCCAGTAAGAGAGACATGTACAGGTAATAGTTATCACAGTGGCTTTCAGTTCCTTCCCCTCTCAATATATCCTGCCTTCCTACACATCGTCCCTTAGAAATAGGACTCATTTTCATTCCTCCTTCCACTATTCAGCCTTTTTCAGAAAGGAAGAGAGTACTTTCTTCTGCTTTTCCCATTGCTTTTACTAGAGATATTTGTATAATTTTCTTGCCTTCTCAAACCCCAGAAAATTAGCTTTTAGGCCTTTTCCATCCTGAGATATAGATTGTTCCCAAAGCCTTTATCTTTTCTATATTGCACTTTTATCTTCTATGCTTGAGATTTAAAATCCTTAAGAACCCCACTCCTACAGGCTACCCCAAGTCTGCTCTGGCTAATTGGTTTTAATGGCATACGTCCCTCTCTTGCTCCAACAGAAATTCTTCTGTCCCATCTCAGTTCATGACAAACACACATCTGGTGAATCCTCATTTATATTTGACTCCAGTGTTGGCTCACTTCACTTTCTCCTTAGACACAATCAGTGCAGGTAAAAAAGCCAGCTTGTCTTCCAGCTGCTGACTGAATCAGTTGCTCTGAATGGCAGCAGGGAAGAAGAACAAGATGAAAACCTGGTGGGGAAGAAGAGAGCTTCACCTATACTCTGAATGAAGCTTCTGTTCTTTCCCCTGAGTATTTCCTAACCTTGCTGGCCAGCACAAATACCCATATTGAAGAGGTTTTTCCTTACAATTTCATCAAAAAACTATGAGAGATTCAGAGAAAAGGACATAGTAAAGGTTGCTGCTCCCATGTTTTCACCTTCTGTGTTGATCTCCACCACCTAAACCTGCCATGACTGTAGCAAAAGCATCATCTGCACTGAAAACCCACTGTTATAGATGACCTTGGAACCTCTTTCACTTGGTTATGTTACTTTGGTGGCAATTTTGATGATTCCTAGAACAATAATCCTTGATTGTGGGATTGCCCCGGTTGCATCTGCTACTGCTCTGTTTCTCAGCTTTGTCATCATCTATGTTTTTACACCAGACACTGGGTTACCCTCTGTCAGCAGTTACAGTCTGGGTAGCAACTTTACTGTATCTGAAGGGACCTTATCAGGAGGGTGAAGTATCAGGTAACTGGATTCATCCTTTGGGACATTATGCATTGGCACTCTCCACCTTAATTTACATTCAGGTAGAGTAACTCTGACCATACCAACTGCTGGTAGGTCTGCAAGGCACACAGTTTCCAGCTAAAAGAGCTAAGAAGTAGACAAGTTCTTAAATGAAAGATGATGGCTCACTAAGTTTAGTAATGAGCTGGGATGGGACACATAATCATCACTGACTTTAACACATCATTTTGTACCCAGAGAATCAGTCATGCAGAAACCTTTGCCTTGCAGCAAAGTCTTGAAACAGGAGCAGCACTTCAATTCTTCATGAGCATATGGCATTTACTTTCTTAGCAACATCTCTTAGGTCTAGCCTTCTGCAATTGAGCTGGCTCCTGGCACCTGGGACAGCTAAAGGACTCTTCATACTCACTACATGCCTACAGGACCTTTAAACAGGGTCTTGAGCGACACACGTTTCAGGTACTCTGGAAGTAGTTCTGGCTAGCTTGGTGGAGATACTACCTGTCCCTACACGCAGTCGTTGAGACATATGGAAAATGGTTGCATAGCTACCATCCAGTTTTCACCACTGCATGGCAGGACACCTGAGATGCATTTCACTGCTTGTCAACTCAGACTGATCATCAGTTCCTTTTCTTTTCCATAGTAAAAAGGTAGGAAAAAAAGCTTATTATGTGTTTCCTAGCTCAAGATGGGATGGTGCATTTTATCACCTCACTTTTAACTGACATCAGTGCCTACAAGGTACTCTCAAACTGCTTATTGCTGGCATAAATACCCCAAGTAATAAGGATACAGCTCATCACTCAAGTTCACAGCAGCCTTTGTCTCTTCATGCCAGGATGCATTTGCTGGCTGGTCCACATTTTTAGGATACAGACAATCTCATTTTTGTACATTCCCAGTGCCTGCTTTGTCAATAAAGAAGGATAACATCAGGCACACATACCTAGCAGTGGATGGTCGATTCTTTTGCTTCCTTAATTTAGCATGAGCTTTAACACTGGAACAGAAATTTTCTAATTGCTCATGAAGACAATGCAAGAGAATATTATAGCAATCAAGGCCAGATTCTAGCAAAAGGAAATACAAGTACTAGGTTAACATCATTATAGCCTGCAATATCACCAGGACTGAAAGGAACAATACAGAGAAAAAACAAGCTCCTCAAAATGACCAGAAACAAAAAAGTAGGATGTAAAGAAATTACTTAGAAGTAGTGGATTTCATGTAGAAATTAAAAGTTGCTGGATTCAGTCTTTAATCTAAAAGCTACATAGTGTGGAGACACTCTTCAAATACTTAAAACATGTTGCAAAGAGAATAGGAACAAGCCTTTCTGTATGCCCACAGCTAAGACAAAAAGAGATCAGGACCCAGCATGGCAGATATATCTTTTCCTACTATCTACCTTAATACTAATAATACCAAAGACTTACAAAGAACTTGGAGAGGAAGGATGATCTTTAACAATTTATTTCAGAGCAGACAAGTCTGTCCTGCCACATATGGTGAAGATGCAGCTGATTGTGCCATGCTGTGGAATAAAACCCAAGATGAACTTTTGCATTCCATTCAAGGATTTAAATTCTAACACCACTATTGTCCAGTAATCTTACAATTGACTATTGAAATTTAGAATCTTTAACCAAAACTGCTTTTTGGCTAATCATGTTTTTGCTACCTATTACAGTGAAGTGAAAGACTTGCAAACCTTACCAATTTTACAGCATCTGAAAGCTGATTTGACAATCAGGCATCATGTAAAAGGAAAGATCGAAACAGATTTTTCTTCCTGCTACTTAGTTTAAAACTGCTAATGACTGCTGAAAGCTCAGATTTCTAGTCTAGTTGCATGCGCAGATATTAACCTTAAGTATCACAGCAAAGTTGAGAATGTCTAAAAAAAATGTTCTTATTTTCAATATTAATTTATTTAATAATGAACTTGCTCCGTTTCCAAGTCTGTTCCCCTAATTTCCAAATTATGTGGAAGTTATTACTGCATGGTTAGACCTCCAGACAGGAGAAAGAGGTGCCAGGTTACTGTACAAATAGCAGGTTATTAATAGAAGGCCAATGAGGTATTTGGGGCAGCAGCCTCAGGAGTTTTGCCTGGGTTCAGACAGACTCTGCTGGGAGAGAGTCTGAGAGGGAGAACAGCCTGAGCAACACCTGAAGCCCACAGGTGCCATTTGCAAGGCTCAGGTTCAGGAGCAGCACGTGTGCCCAACAGGTGGGCAGCAGACACTGAAGCTCACAGGCACTGTGTACTGAAGACTGAGCGCTGTGCCAGTCTCCATCAGACCTGCGCTCCTTGAGTGCAACTTTTGCTCCTCAGAGCTGCAGCATCAGGCTCCCTGTTACCAGGCTGAACGGCAGGCTTGGTTGAGTGGAAACACGTGGCACCTTTCTTCCTTAAAGAAAATCATAACTGATCACAATCTCGTACCTCTTATCATCTTACTGACATGTCTTGTGTTAACAATCTGGGAAAAGGCAGCATGACAGTTTCTCAGATTCCATGGCTAATCTTTGGGCCCTGTGCTGCACAACTGGCCCTTCTGGCACCTCACAGCACAGAAGAATTTGAACATTTCTGCCTTTGAGCACATAACTTTTGCCTCTGCAACAGATGCCCAGTCTATGACAACACATACTACCACCCAGTACCTAAGAAAGCCTGCACCCTGGGCAGGGAGGCTGCTCAAGCAGCACAAGGAAAATACATCCATTGCATCCACATCCCAAGAGAAGGAACGTTAGGTATTTTTCCTGCACTCAAGAGCTTGCAGCTGTGATTTTTCAGTTTGGTTCATAAACACTTCATCTGCAAAAGAGAAGAGAGACTCATTTTCTTTTAGCCAGTTATAAGAAGATTTGCTCCAGGAAGGCCGAGTCCCTTCTTTACCTCAGGGACTAAAAGTCTCTTCTCTACATTTGAAGAAAAGTAGTTTGGGTTCCAGATATACCAGAAGCAGGCTGTTGCACTGTAATTGGCAAGGCTCTGGGGGCATTTTTTACTTGCTAGGAAAGAGATTTTGAGCATGTTTTTCTGTACCCTGCTTCACACCAATGCTTGTCTTGCATTAACAATGGTGTGGCAAAGTTGCAGCTCAGCCTCCTATATTAACATTCCTAAGTAGTTTCTGAAATAATCTTGAAGCGTAACTCAAACTGAGTTGCACAATGGGAAGCTACTTATTAAAGGAAGTACTCTCAGTTCTTTCCCTGATGCCTAAAGCAACTGTGCTCAGTATAGACTTGACATGGAAAATAAATAAGCACATTTAAATACAAAACTGAAATGAGTATTTACTTCAAGTAATTACAGGCACGTGGTGGTGTCCTTACAAGCCAACCAACCCAACAACTACTACTTTAGTAAGCTGGAAGTTGTTTCTGATCTGACGTTTCGTCAAACTACAGCTAGCCTGGCAAAAGTCTCTTCATACTCCTGTTGTCTTAAGAGGAACAAACCTGACAGATTTGCCCCTGCACAACTTTATTGATTTGCAAAGAAAAGATGCACAGTGAAGTCTGAATGAGTTTACAGAATACATCCTTTAAGGCAATGATTAGCACTCTTTCTTATGACGAGCACATGGCTAACATCATGCTGAGCAATACCTGTAACAGTTAAGCCAATCACAGTAGCAGTGGAAATATCGCTAATAAGAGAATCTACCAAGTACTAAGCATTCATTTCCATAGGAGGAATAAAGTGCATATCCACAGTTCCTTTCTTTTAGAGGTGAGAGAAAAATTGACTTTTTTTGGTTAAAATCGGATGCAAATTTTCCCCTTTAAAAAAAAAAAAATTAGAGTTGGAACTGTCACACAAAAATTGACACTTCAAAGTTATGAACAAGCTAAGTTTAATCTAAACCTAGTTCACAGTTGCATCAGATGAAGAACAATTTCAGTCTCTCCAGTCAACAAATGCAGCAGAAGCTATGTCTGTGTCAGCAGGTAATTCAATACGATAGGAGTGAGTCCACAGAATCAAACAGTTGATGTAAACTTCTATACTCATGGTATATACGGTCCAGAAATTTGAAGGCCAGGTTTAGTCTGATGCTTCAGACATCCTCCACACATAGGTGTTTTCAAGCTGCCTGAAAGAAACCACTGCTACTGACTCGGGTCACCATTCAGAGCTCGAGGGCTTCTGGTGCATACCCAGAGCCCAGTTCCAAGTTCTCCAAAAGGAAGTGAACTCAAGTATGCCAAAATGACTTTGGCAGCCAAACCAGTCTGGGGCAAGTGGGGATGAGAGAGGGATTTGCTCCCAAACTGCACAAACTACATTGCTGCTGTAGATGCAGCTGGAGCCATCCCCTAAAGAGAACACATCTATTGGGATGTTGGGTCTCACGCAATGCTTTTAACCCGGGGCTGAACGACCATTTCCCAATGAACTGCATGGCAGTGTTCCCAATGGCAGATGGCAGAGCTGTTATTGGCATGTAGAGCATAAGTAGTAGTAACAATGTAATCAAAATGACAATGATTTTAAAGTTTCATTCTACCCACAGTATGAATTTGAAGACAGTCATACAAGAAGAGGCTGCTCAGGAGAATCTGAAAGCAGAATTGCCACTCCTGCTGCAGATGTTCATAAAGAAAAGTTGCTTACTTGCAGAAGTTAAAAATTCCTTCATATAAAGGGGCACTAAGATGCATAAGATGTAATACACTTCAAAAATGCAAGCATTGTACAAGTCCATTTTACAAGCCATAATGTCTATTACATCAACATTCAACAATACAAAGCTTGTATTTATATTTAAATATAGAATATAAACAAGTAGTAATTCACATTAAGTCAATTGCCACAGCAAAATTTCTCAGAGAAAGTGCTTTACCTATACAAAATACCCTAAAGACTAACAAGCAAGCTCTAAAGTTCTCCAATTTAAAAGGGGTAGGGATAAAAACAAAAAAGTGCAAGTGGCATACAAAATCTTGATAGAAATCAAGAACTCCAAATATGCCATGTGCCTCAACTCAGAGTCAGGTCAGCTTCATCTGGGGAGTCGTTACGCCCTAAATATGATACAACACCATTTGGAAAAAGTAACAGAATAGTTGATTTACTTAGACATGGCTTTATTGAAGCTATAACTTAATAAATTTGATGCTCCAGCTGTAAAGTTATCCCACAGACTAAGAATTTCCACAACAAGAAAAAACATAAGTAATACAAATCTACTTTGTCATCCAACTGGTAGAATTGAACCTGCAGGATGCTATTCTTTCAAGATAAGGAATTAAGACTGTCACAGGACTGAATAAACAGGGAAATACAGTAATGAGTACTTCACAGTAAAATACCTCTTTATTAGGAATATATTTAAAAGCAGCTTTTTATTTCAGGTAAGAAAAATAGCATTCTGACTTTTAGTCAGTGCTGATACTGGTCATACACAATATTCTAAACAGCTAGAAAAGTTATTTGCACCATTGTTGCCCATTAACAGTTCTCCCAACTGTCCATACACTGCTGCTTAGCTTGTTCTTAAATACATTGGAAGAAA
Source organism: Pyrocephalus nanus (assembly GCA_038380795.1). Taxonomy (NCBI): domain Eukaryota; kingdom Metazoa; phylum Chordata; class Aves; order Passeriformes; family Tyrannidae; genus Pyrocephalus; species Pyrocephalus nanus. The sequence goes on along the minus strand of CM076262.1, from coordinate 3,114,085 downwards.
TTCTTCGAATAAGGTTTGTATTTAGATCTTGGTTAAGACTGACAGACTGACTTGACAGTGACTCAGCATTTGTTATTGGCTCACATACAACTTTTATAAGCTGATTTTAAAAGAACACCACAATTCAGTAGCTTATATACAAAGACAATTGAGAGGCCAACTCTCCAGGAAGACTGCGGTAGAACAAATCCCATTCTTCTACTATACAGTTTAGTACTGTAAAGAACCAGCAGTTTCAAGACCTTCTATACCCCTGTATAAGAGAGCACTGAAGAATGGAATACTGGAGTATTGCTATTACAATTCAAACAGCAAACTACTTTGTGTGTCCTTTTTTATACTCAGTACAAGTCTAGACTCTTTCTCTTGTTATGCTGTAACTTGACAGTTTAAGGTAGTTAATTAAATCATGTTGTAAACAAAGACAAAACCTTTGTGTAAGCTTTACTGTTTAAGAGTGAGCATGAATATGTGCCTTCTCAAAAATAAAAAAGGTTTTTAATTTTCCATCATAAGTATGTAGCATATTGTAGAACAAATTTTTATCCAATTAAAAATGAAAGTTATGCATTTCATAGAAGTGCTATACAGCATTTGTAATGGACTTTGTGTTTTTAGATACCTGACATCCATTTTCAATATGAGATGCAACAGGGAAGGTATTCTCCAGATAAATGTATCAATTTTTTGTCTTGTAATTTATTCCACTCTCTGAAGCCAACATGAAGCTAAAAGATACCTGTTTTAAGTAGACTTCCATATGTAGATGTTTCTTAAATGCAGATGGAAACAACTGATAATGATATTACAACCTCCAAATACACAAGTTTGTGGCTGTTTTAAGCAGAATTTTAAAAATATTTAGAAACACCAAAACCAGGCTATGTCAGGAAGGAATCTGATACTCAAATAAATAGAAAATTTGCGTTTTAATGTCACATTGAATTTTAGTACATTTCAATCCAAGAAAAAATAAACAGACATAGTAATGAGTACAGGATTATATATATTACAATATGCCTTGTTATAATACATTTTTAGCTTTATGATAAAAAAGCTCGAGGGCAGATGGAGTTTGAGCTCATTTAAGTAATTGTCAGAACAAAGCATTAAATGCATTTCTGGAGTAAGTACTTTTTATTTGATTTCAAAATCTTAAAACAGCATTAGACCTTGGCCTTTTCTTTAAAAAAAATTTAGCTACCATGGAGCTAGCTAGGTAAGTCTTCTGACAGGTTTAAATGACACAGAAAATGCTTTTCCCAATTTTACATAAAATGAAAGGATAGACGATTTCTAAAACGGCACGTATGGGGAACTCCATGTTGACCTTGACCTAGAAATGCACGTTACTGATCTCCACAAGGAACCCTGCAAATTTTGGAAGTTGTCCATTTCATGTGAAAGCAAGAGAAAGGGTTATCATATGCAAAAATATTTTTCAAACTGTTCTTAACATGTAATTGAAAACTAAAGGCATGGTCTCTTCATTATAAAAAAATAAAGGTACAACAGAGACTCTAAAGGAAGATACTCAGCTATACTGAAGTTGCAACCCTCTGAAAGGAAGGAAAAAGGAAAAAAGTCAATTAGCTAAGCTTTGTGCTCTAACCAAACTACTTACAGTGATTTTCAATGGCAAAAGCCCATGCTGACTGGGTGATCTGACAGTTCCAAATACTTTTTGTAATAATTTTTATTTGTATACAAGGACACTAAAACGATCCAGTCATGCAACGTTCACTTTAAGCATTCTGCATCTCTTTTCCAATCTTATAGCTAAGGATCTTGTTCCAGTCAATCTTGGTGCGGGTAACTGGCAACTGTCGACGTAAGGCCTTGAAAGTAGTGTCGGACATAGTCTGATAATTCTCACTGATAGCAGTCTGTGAAACACAAAGTCATACAAAACAAAGACACGTGAAGAACAGGACTGGGATGCTGTATAAACTTTAAATCATTGAGAAGCCTGCTACCTCTTAAACAGGCTTGATAAAAACATTTTAGATTAAAATAATATTTTATGAAGGAAAGCTGTTAGATATAGATTCAAACTATGGGAAGAAAATTAGTGAGACATAATAAACCTGGCCATAGCCAAAGTGTTTCAACCACTGTGGTTAATCAGCAGCATGAATGAAGTGCTGATCAGAGTTAGCTCATACATCAGTAATTACAGACACCAAAGTCTTCCACTGTTTTTCCTATGAGTCGGTCCACAACATTGTATGAACTTCAATATAATGCATACTATAAATATTTAAAAATTTTTTATTAAATAGCATTTTTTTTCAAACTGACAGCACATGGTGTCTGAAATTTACCTTACATTCAAGACCTGAATGAACATGTATCCACTTCTGCTGAGGGTATCCAGAACAGTTACACTTTTCCAGCTTTGAAATGACTAACTGAAATACGTAATGCTTACAGTCATATTTAGCAAAATTGTCCAACAGAGTAGGCTATTAACAGAATCTGTACAAAAATTCCACTTAGGGAATGCACTAATGCTTAAAGAGATCAGAGTTGCTGATATTTGATCCTGCTAATAGCTTTTCTACTCTCAAAAAATTCCTTCTACTGTAATGTGAAGTAGGTGAGCACAATCACTATAAGGTATGGAAAGACAAGAGAGAGTTAACAGCAGCATGTAATCTATTTATATGGAACTGCATTATCTTAATATCGTAAGCTTGCTAGTTATAGAATACTAGCTTTGGTTAAGTATATGGTAATGCTATAACTATGAGTAAGGATACAGCATTTGTTTCCAACATACCTGATATTCATTTTCTGCAGCCTCTACAATTTTTATAAATTCCTTCGCTGTCTGGGCTTCATTCTAGGAAAAAAGCATTTGAATTAGCCTGATATACAGCATAATTCTAGGACCAGTTGGATTATGTTTTTCCTATAGTTATCAGCTAGGCTCAATTGGAACACCTGACCACATTTAGTGGCTAAACCAAAATTGAACAAAACATTAATCCAAACAGCATATTCAGCCAAACTGCAACAAGCATAAAGATTACCATGGAGCTTATTAAAATATTTTTATTAAAATTCTATGATATGATAAAAACACATACAGAACAGAACAGCATTTGGAAATACGACAATGCACACACAAGTCTCTAAAAGCATGCCAAGTACTGATAACAACATTATCAATGCTACATTTCCAGTACAAATCCAAGAAGCACCAGCTAGCCCAAAAGTTATAGCAGAAGGCAACCACAAAACCAAAACATGTTCACCTCTAAACATTCATTGCAGTCTACGACTTCCTCACAAGGGGAAGAGGAGGGACAGGCACTGATCTCTTCTCTGTGGGGACCAGTGACAGGACCCGAGGGAATGGACAGAAGCTGTGTCAGGGGAGGTTTCGGTTGGATATTAGAAAGAGGTTCTTCACCCAGAGGGTGGTTGGGCACTGAAACAGGCTCCCCACACAGCACCAAGCCTGACAGAGTTCAAGAGGTGTTTGGATAACACTCTCAGACACATGGTATGACTCTTGGAGATGGTCCTGTGCAGGGCTAAGGCTGGACTCAATAAGCCTTGTGGGTCCCTTCCAACTTAACAGATTCTGTGATTCTGAATCTGGAGGCTAAGCTGAGGAAAACTCTAGACTTTATATATCTGGTCTTCCAGAAACATCCCCAAATACATCTTTTAAAAATGAGGGTGCAAACACTAGGCCCAAATTTCACGAAGACTGAAAAGGATGAGGCTGGAAGCCAAGAAACTGTTGATGCAAGTGTATGTTTGTTTTAAAAATAAAACATTTTCCATCAGTCAATCTGGAGGCAAATTAGCTGAAGTGCTTGAAAGAAGTCTCAAGAAGGAAGAGATGGTTCATGAATTTCCAAAATTCCAACTCAGCATTGGAGACATTCCTAAAGGTGCTTTTGCAGAAGCTGTTAAAAGTAGGAGTGTTCTTGTCCCATGTGATCCCTCATTCCTACAAAGGCAAAGACCAGGAGGAAATTGATAGCTTCAACTATAACTGGTTCAAAGTTTCAGTGAGACTGCATCTAACAGCTGTGAAAGTGCTCCTGGACATTGAAAGAGAGATGAAAGAGGCAGCAGAGACCAAGAAGAACAAGGGAAAGGGTTTTGACTTTTCAGTGAACTGGGGCAATGCTTTCAAAGGCCCTGCTAATGAAAGGAAAAATTCAGAGATACGAGGTCTTATTTGTCTCAGAGAAAAATAAGGGATAAGAAAATAACCTTCAACAAAATTATTCACACCTCTAGCAACAAGAGAACTCTTCAGTCATTTATTTCAGTTATGCCTGTTGATGGTATAAAATGGCTTCCCTGCCAAACAACAAAAAAGAGGAGACATTGAGACTCCTACATACCTGGTAGGTCAATCTACCTACCATTTCTTCTGTGTAAAATAAGAACTTGTACAGCCTCTGCCCTCTGTGAAGCTCAAAGCCAAGGTTATAAATTCGTAACCAGCAGCATACTTGCTTTTGTTCTAGCAAAGTTATGTAAAAGACATTTTTCTGCTCAGTCTTTTGCTGCTTTACTGAATTGTGAAACAGAATTAAGTTTCTTCCCAATAGAAAGTAAAGCAAAAGCTATTGAAAGGAAAACTGCATCCACATAATCTTCCCTGAAATAATTCTTATCTGAATGGAACACTAAATAGATCCCTTTGCTCAGGGGGTCAAAAGTAATTTTATATCTACAGCTCCAGAAGTGTTATCAGTTGGCACCACACTCCCCCATTCTTTATGGTGCTATTGCAACTGAAAAGCCAACAAGCCTCACTTTGTATTAATAAACAATGTTCTTTATTGATGAATCCAGCTTTTGAGCCAAATCAGTTACTGCTAGTCGTTATCATTTAAATACTTCTACTGTTCACTATTACAATTTCTCTTTGCCAGTTTAACCTCACTGGCTTAAGTTTTATTAAAAAACACTCCAACAGAAAATCTTACTGTTTATAAACACAATTATATACACATTATTTCAGAAGCAGTAGTTGTTCTTGCTGCAACATTATCAGCCCTTAGAAGATACATCTGGTATTATTTCCAAACAATTTTAATTTCTACTGTTTGCTCCTCATTACTATAACGATCCATTTGCAAAGAAGTTGAAAAAGATGATGCTTTAAATATAAAGCATGTTATACTTCTCAAGCTGAAGCATCTGTGACAGGGCTTTTTGTACAGAAAAGCAGCAGGCCGACAGCACCAGCTACAGACAGGGAGAAAATGAAGAGAATACCTACTACTACTTGTGATAGCATTCTGGTAGCATTTGTTTACACTATTTTTAGTATACAGGTCTCCTCCTAGCAAGCAAAGGAGGCAATCTCCTACTAAAGTCAGTTATTATAACTCAAACCTCTCATATTCCAAAATTAATTCTATAGGTCACTACTCAACAGACAAAAGTTTAAATACAACAAAAATGCAGAAAGACTGACAGTAAGCTATTTAAAGCTTTAATATCACAGTTATTTTAACTTACATAAGCCACATGTAAGCATACATTATTTTATCTTTTTTTTTTATTATTTTTTTAAACACTAACTACATATTAGGTAAAAGTAGTAAATATCACATGCAAAATATTTGTAAATTAAAACATTATTTCCCATGCATGCAGAAGAAAAAACTTGCCTCCAAACTTCTGAGCTTTTTTTAAGCTTGCTTTAATTTTTAAATTAAGAAGTCACTTCAATATACCCTTTAAGGTCCTTAAAGTTCACTTACAGACACTGTTAGAGAATCTTGTATGTCTTTATGGCTCACCAGCTGAACATTACCATCTTCATAATAGTGAACCTACAGACAATTAAACAAAAAAACTCGTATTAAATGTTACAGATCAACAACATACAGTAAAATTATTGTGTTATTTATCATAGTAAAAAACCTATACAAATCAACCAAAATGGCATATAAAATGTTACAGAACAAAAGCAAATAGGAAAACCAAAATATTGTAGAATTTACTATTTTTGAGGGGGAATACTACAGAGGATACTCTGGAAACATTTTTGTGTTGATGTGCCTTATGCAATATTTCATACAAAGAAGTTTAGGTTTTGATTAACGTCATGAAGATGACAACATACAATTTATGTGACCTTACTAGAAACGCCTGAAATGAATAGACTAGACTACTGTAAATGGTGACGATATATTTAAAATTAGAGTAGTTTTGGCAAGGTTTCAGGACACTGTGAAGTTCTGCTTTCCCCAAACCGTTTCCTAGGGACAGTGCAACATTAGGCTTCCCTTTCTAGATCTGCCTGGGTTTGATATTTTCCTCTGTTAGATATGGCTCATAACAAAAGCTGGTATTTATCTAGACAAAGGAGTTCTTTGGAACAAAGTTTGCCAAGGTTAGATTGCAAAGCAGGATAAAAGCTATTTACTCTTGAAATGTTCTATCTACAGAACAGCTTCCTTGATTATTTTGCAGGAGAAGACTAGTAAAACTCTACCCCAAGCTAACTTTAGTACTTTTAAATTCAGCTGGGAAGGATTTGAACACATTTAGTTCCTAATACAACTGCTGGAAAAATTAAAAACTAGGAAACATATATAAAATGACATGTAATCATTCACAATAATCAATATAGAAGAATTATGCAGGTCACTGACATTTAAACAAGTATCTTTAAATATTCTTTTTACAATTTTGATAGTCAAGTTAGTTAATATAGCTGACATTATGAGAAAATGAAACATTTGTGTCTCACCCTATTAAACAAGAAAACATTTTAATTTTGAGATTAATGCACAATAGTGTAATTTCATAAGCATTGTGATCACGTGTGCAAAGACTCTCAGCTTTTTAAATAACAACAGAAAAAACATGACACATAGTAAGAGAGCTATAATACCATTGCAAAAGAAAGGTTTCCTATATGGGAAAAAATTATTTCCTATGATTCATCTTATATGATTATTTTGCTTATCCTCAAATACTTGTTTTGCAACAAAAAGGTATCAACCTAACCACAAAATTTAAGTTTCTTTTCAAATCAAACATTGCTGGGTGAAACTTCTGCCAATCTTTTTCAATTCAATTCCTAAAGATGAGAAGTGCTCAATCAGTGCAAAATGCTAAGAAATCCCAGTGAAATGGCAGAACCCAAAGAAATATAAATCTCCCCTCTTGTCCATGACAATCCACTGCAGAGGCCCAAACCTCCTCTGTGCTCTCAGGCCAACACCAGCACATCGTATCTGTCACTGAAATACATTCTCGGCAAACAGTCCTAAAATCTTAACAGGGATGAAGAGGCAAATCTAATTCTGGGATGTGTTATATCTTAAACTAAATATGAGATAAAAGTGTTCTGTACTACACCTCACTACTGACATCCTTCTAGAATGCCAGGTCTGGGTTCAGAAGACTAAAGAAGGAAGATGTTTATGGACAGAATCTCTTAGAAAGGTTAAGTTAGGAGGGATGTGAATAACAAATTATCTAAGAGATAAAATTAGTAACCAGTACACTTAGTTTTCCACGCACAGTTGGAACATGTTAAGCGCTGAGGGACTTAGTTTTAGTAAAGAGTTCTGCTGTTACCTTTCCCCTTACATACAGAACAAAAAGAAAATGAAACAATGGAAGAGACTGACAGCTGACAATCTCCTGTATTAGATTTTATTAAGAGAACTAAAAAAAAAAAGAAGAAATTGTGCAAGTGGTCTTAAAAATGCTGAAGACACCTCTGATGCTGCAATTTCCCCCAACTTATTCATAAAAGGCCTTATCAGAAACAGGGCAATGGCATATTGCTGTCAAAGATTTTGGAAACAACACTGAAATTACTTAAATTTCACTCATGTTTTAAGGAGTTGATATTCCAGACAATTGTTTTGCTCCTTTTTTAAGGAGCAAAAAATAAAGCACCATTTTTTCTGTTTGTTTCGAGAGATGAAAGGGGAGCACTCCCACATACACTGAAGAAATTGTACACAATTTGCAAAAATTTGAAAGTGAGTTCAAAATTTCTTGGTGAAACAACTATACAAGCAAAAAAAGTAGAACTTCTCATCACTCTCTGGAACACAGACTTTAAATGAATGTAAATAATTACTTGATTTATTATGTGAAATAGTAAGAAAAGACAAAATCAGCTGGTGCCCAAATTTAAAAGCTGATTAAAACTTGAGTAAGTTCCTTGGTTGAACTATTTTCTAGGCTACTGGGCTAATCTTTTATAGAATTAGGTAGACACCTGCTTCCTTGTTCTGGAAAACCTCTGAAGACAATTAATCAAAAGTGTGTGCTGTGCAGAAAATGCCTGTTTTGCTGCAAGCTGAATTGAAGTGACAAAGTCTTGAAAAGCCTAGAAGTTACTTAAGGTGCTGCTTACTATGAGTGTTGTGATCTGACAGCATAAAAATGGGTGTCCACATTTTGACTGTCATTACAAATATTATGGAATTTGCCCCAGAATGGGAAATCAGATGCAGGTTCCCTTCCTTGGGTGGATCTGAACACAGCTACCATATCCTAAAATAACATCCTTGCCTCATGGCTATGGCTAGAAAAACATCCCTTTGAATCTTCCTTTTGAATTCATCACTGAGCAGTAAGGATGAGCAAAACTCACAGGGGCACAAAAAAGCAGGAGAAGGGAACTTGATCTGTATCTTGTAAGAAACATAATAAAGTACTATGCTGATAGTCAAACTGCACTAAGATTCTAGTCCTTGATCCCAGAACTGTTTTAATAAACTCTTGCAAAGTATGCATACACATTCCAGAGAACTAATCCAGGAAGTCAAGTCTCCCTGCCTACCACACGACAGTCAGACTTCCTTTGGTGTCAAGACTTCTGCCTGCTTCGAATTCTTCCTTTCTGAATGCCCTAAAGCCAACAGGAAGGGCAAATTCTGAATGAAGAAGATGCAAATTAAAAAAATTCTGATGGTGCAACTGCTGAAACCACAGGTTCTGAACAATAGGGTAACGTGAAAAAAACCCCTATTATTAGTTAGAAAGAAAAAAAAGGTTCTACTTCAGAAAGGGCCTACCCTCAGGAAAGACTTGTCCCACTGTGAATTCAAGAAACAGGAAACCAAAGAGGTATAAGCCTACCTGAGGTGAATAAACCTTCTGAAGTCTTTTAAATCATTATCTTAAACACATATTTTGTGTTTGTAAGGATTAGGTAAATATGCAATTAAGTCACTCACACGTAACTGAATTGCTGCTTTGCTTACTGGGAACCCAAATTCTCTTAACGTATTTAATACACTGGCCTGAGTCTCCTTCTGTAATAACTGGAGACTTTAGTGACCAGGACACAGTTTGAGATAAGCATACCTGAATTTTCAAGATGCCAGCCACTTGAGTGGTTGAAGGGGTGATTGTAAACTTCCATTCTGACCTCCAACGGCCATTCCTTTAAAAAACAATAAAAGAGAAATTGGATGTCACCCCACTGGTTAAGAAAAAAAATCCCAACATACAACTAAGAGTCAAAGGAAACCAGAGAATGAAATCTGCAGTGCAACTACACATGCACAAAATCTTACCCTAAAGACTTAGCCTCTATCAGTAAAGAAAAGAATAGTTTTTCAAAATATTTAACCTGTTTTCAATGTGGACCAAAGAGATTTATTAGTTAGGATATTTTAAAAATAGGACTTGAATTCTGAAAATACCTAAAGCCTACAGTGTTCTTTCTGTCTTTCAGCATTAATTAGGCAACTACAGTCAATATTTTGTTTCCTGGACCTGGATGACTTGCTGGATCAGTCAAAGTCATGTTTCACCTCAGGCTAGCAAAAACTTGAATGGAAGGAACATTAAAGTAGCAAGACCTTCTGCTATCTGAGCTGTAACTAAGCCTTTCAGCTCTTCTAGCATTTCCCCTCCAGGACAACTATTTCCTTCCAGTTCTCTTCCACAAATTCAATATCCGTGTCAAAATGCTTACAGGGAGTTTCAAACATCTGGAAAACAGTATGAGGAGAGTGCAGTTTCACCTGATTTCTTTCCTGTAGACTAGACATTTTCTTATTCAGTTATGAGGTTAGTGGATTAGAAGGTTAGTACATTGAAGCTGTATTAAGAATGCACTGCAGCTGTCCTTGATTCCTCCTGTGTTTGCACTTAAAGAAGGAAAGAAAGTTGATACTAGGAGTTCCAGTCCTGCTAATGTTAGGTGTAAGTTCCAGTGTGTTCAACAAAGGGAGAGAAAGAGATAAAATACTAACATTAACAGCTCCTGATTATATATATATTATATATATATAATATATATATATTATATATATATTTTATATATATTATATATAATGACACATCTTAGATACAAACAACAATAACTTAACTCTAAAGCATTTGGTTATCCTTCAATAGCTAGCTAACAAATTTGTTTGCTTCTTAGCCACTTTATGGTCCCTTGAAGTTAAGATGACCACAGTGTTTCCTGTCTGGGATATCTTTTTTGCCCTTAAAATGCTTAAAAAAAAAAAAAAAAAAAGGTTAAAGTTCAGAAGGACCCTTCTGTAGGAAATGCTCTGAGGTAAAAACAATGTTATTACTTTATTTAGCTCTACTGATTCAGATGTTTTGCAAGAGATTAACTATCCTCCTTTTCTTTCACATTCTTTAATAAGCCATCTATCCTACTACACTGATAGTATTTCAGATAATCATAGAGTATTTTTCTTTGGTATGTATTGGCTTTATATCATCCAATAAACTTGCTCTCATGGTAGGTTGACAGCCTTCCAAATGCCTAAGAAGTTGGGACACCTTGAGGATAAGTACTGCCTGTAGCTTGGGCTGGATATCCAGACATACAGCTGGACCACTGAGGAGCCTGGTTAACTTCGAATCCATTTCTCCATCCCCATATCCCCCCAAACCAATATGCATTATTACAACTTGCCAAGAATGAGAATTAGACTCTGACTATCCCCCTGAAAAACTCTTAGAAACATGGTAAATATTTACCCATAACTTTAATAAAGAAAACTTCCAAGAAACATCTTCTCCATTTTTAAAAGGTTGCTACATATCTGTCTCTCATATTTAAAGACTATGATATTAAAGTAACTGTTTGGAATATCAAAATTCATTCACACTTCCAAAAAAGAAAATCATTATTTCAAGTTACTTATAGTATTGATGTAAAACATGCAGACTTAACTAGTCAAGTTTAAGTCAATAGGAAAAATAACTTACTAGCTGTATCAATTAAATAAAAATTGCTGTACTGGGCAAATAATTTAACAAATGCTGAAATTATTATGCATATGTAATATCTACCTTCAGCATTAGAAAACAAAGATTTCTGCACTTCCAGTCATTACCCTTGGGATTAGTAAATATAAATTTCAAGCAGATACAAAATAGCAAATAAAATAATAAATACATTTCTTCAGACAGCTGCATATATTAGTTATCTTTAGGGTATAACCTCCTTAACCCATTCCTGATACTGTGATACTTATCTAAACTCTGGCCAGTTTCCTGCAAGGTGCTATCCAAAGTTCACTCCAGACTGTGGAAAACATCAATCAGCCAAGTCCAGAAAAAATTAAAACGTGCATTTTGTAAGAGTTCAGTTCATCCAAAATTATCTACCTCTCACAAAAATTAATCATGCAAGTCCTACTGTAAATAATTTCTGGTCACTTCTCTAAGACATTCAAAACAAGAAGAGCTGTTTTTATTCCGTCAATCACAAAGGAAGCAACACATGCAAAAGCAACTGCATTAGGGAATACAGCCATGATATTGGTGCCAGTGTGATCAACTGTGTCATGTGGAATTTTACAAAGTTCTGCAAAGCAGATGCAGGCCCCTAATCTGACATTTTACTTACCACAAAGGAAGAGATTTCTACAGTTTTGTTGAGTGAGATGGAGGGAGAAAAAAGTCACAAACAAGATGTGTACTTGTTCTCTGAACTAAGGATTATCAGTGTAATGGCATTTATTCAGTTTGCTGTATTTTACTCCGTGTGTGTATCCATACAGAAACTTACCAAAAATTTTTTGCTTGGAACTGATGGCTCTCTATGCATGCAATAATGGTTTGCTGTCCATCAATTGTTTTACCATACACCTGCATTAAGAAAAAAAAGATAAGAGTGAAAAAAAAGAAGAGAGTCCAGGTTTCACCATATCTTGCTCAAACTGCTTAGAGATATCTGGTTCTACTATAGTTAGGTAAACTGTAAAATTTCATTTTATAACCATTATGGTTTTTATGTATTTCATACATCAAACATAAGGTGTTTATTACAAAGCAGAAAAATCTAAGATTAGAAAACCTGAAGGTCAATCATCTTAACTGAATTTGATATACTGTGAACTCATTTGTCTGCAACTATAAGAATTTTAAGCCTATAGCAGTGACTACTGAGACTATATATATATATTATCAGCTGGGTTTCAAACACCAGTTATTCTATTGGGGTACAGTGGTTATGTAATTTAGCACTTACCGTGCAAACACCATTTGGATAGTGTTCCTTCACATATGCTTTCATTGCTGTTTCAACTGAATTTCTCCAGGACTCTATGGCATTTTCAACTTCGTGGGGTCTAGGATCAGTAGCCTCCTTTCTTAAGTGATCAAATTTAAAAGAAATCTTGTTCTTGGGATCCAAAAATTTTCCATTTCCCAAATCACCATGTTCTGTTATCAAAACCTGTGTTATTAAAATTTTAGTTAAAATTTTACATTTACATATATATATATATAATATAACATTTATTAAATTATATTATTTAAATTATAAAATTAGTTATTAACATTTGCAATTTAATAAAGAGGAAAAAAATGCCATACCAAATCTGATTATATCCGGCATTTAACTGAAGCCTACTCACATCCAAGGACTCACACTTTATATGCATATAAAATATGCAGAGAGAAGGCTAATATGATACATTGCCTCAGAAAACAAATTTGAATCTTACCATCTTACTGCAACAAACAATGCAAGACATAAATTCATGTCTTCTAGTACTGAAGATGGAGCAAATTGTTTTTACAGCTCCAAAACACATCTGACTGAATTGAGCCAACATCGCAGACTGAAATGTCAACCTTTTTAGTTGCCCCTGCATGATTAACTTATGGAACTGGTACTACTGGAGGGGCACAATCTCTATGCTTTGGTAGGGAAGATGCATTTCTTCTAATTTTCTTGCCAAGAAATGTTCCAGTACCAGAACATCTTTAACAGTTTAAGGAAGATTGCGAGTATTTAGTGGTATTCATACCTGTTCATCGTAACCGTCAATTTTTACTGGAGTAAACTGGTCCAAGTTGTACTGTGCAAATGCACTACAAGAGAAGAAAACAACAACAAAAGCCTGCATCAAACACAGTCTTTTTCTTTAGCAGCTGTAAGAGATTAAAGTAATAGCTAATAATCTGAGCAATGATGCATAAAAAAATAGGAATTCTTTATTATCTAGCAGCCCCAGATTCTTGGAATCATCTTGGTTCACTCAGTGCTCATATTACAGATTCTAAACACCATTACACAAAGATTAACATTCAAAACTAACCTGATATAGACAAACACATAAGCTTTACAGTATCCCATAGAAATTGAAGGATGAGATAAAGTATAAATTCAACAGGGATCCAACTTACTAAACCAAATATCTCTGTTCTTACAGATGAAACTAATTTTGGCATAAAATACAGTAGGCATAATGTTTTGACATAAAAGTAGGGTCTAAGATGTTTAGTAACATCTACTAAGAAAACAAAATCCGAAAAGGTGAAGACTAATTCCAAAATCCAGGTCATCTCTTTCCAAAACAGCTGCTCCAATCATTAGGATACAATACAGATCTCTCCTCTGCCAAGAATTTAATCTTGATCAAAGATGCCCAACACATACAATAGAGTTTTACTTGCCAAGCACACATCTAAACAAACCACTTACTGATTATGAAAGTCTAACTGACAAAACATCTTTCTGAGTATGTGGCATCTGGTACTTACTGGGCTGCTCCTTCCCTGAGAAGATTATCATTATTAAGCAGCAACCGAACATCTGAAAGGAGATATTTACAACATAAAAGTACAGTTATGTTGTATAGAAACTTGTTTCAGTCACATAGCAAATGTCAACAGACTGTACAAAGCAAAAAACCCAAACCACCCCATACCCACTGAGTATTTTGCTTTGTATTTCGGAATTTTGACTGAACAAAATTAAAAGAATGGTATAGAAATGGATCTCTTCCAACACAATCTGGTAAGCAGATATAAGCCATATTCAACAGGCTGTGTGACAACTCTAGGAATCTGTCAAACTAGTTTTTAGAGAAGTTCTGAATGAGAACAGCACAGAATTCTAACAAGTTCACTTTAAAGATGTATAATACCAAATCCCTCACACTATATTGCTGTTACTGTATTCTGATGACACTGATACGGTATGTGTTGCCTTACAAATTACGGTCTTGTTCCATAATGACACTCTACTAGTCAAAGGACAATTTATGACAACAGCATTTCTTCTACCATCACACAAGAAACATATAAAGTAAATACTCTCCTCAGAGTAACTTCCTATTTACTGTGGAGCAAATTCATTATTAATGTACTTGACTTACTTCCTTATTATTTACTAGGCACTGTTTTAGTAACATTTTAATGCACTGCTCATAAACTAACCAATCATTAGTCTTGCCACACCATATTAAACTCTTCTAAAGATTCCCAAGGTGTTATTCAAGTGAAAAAAACCACCTTGGACTGTATTTGAAGTATTTTTTCTTTAAAAACAAGCAAACAAACAAACAAACACCCCTGCTCAAATGAACCAAAAAAAATCCCCCCACCTAAACCAAAATGCTCCACAGTCACCCCCCACCTCCGCAAACCAAACACAAGCACAAATTATAGAATTGGAACTGAAAGTTTTCTTTCTCTTTTTAAGAATGCAGTCTGAATCTCATTGAACACTGGTTGCACATTTATGATCAAATGTTTGCTATGTATTTTCAAACATATTATTTTTGAGAAGGTAGTTGCAACTATTTGAAAGTATAACTTTGCTTAACAACAAAGTTTATAGCAGTACTACTGTAAGAAATTTTAATAACCTTCAGGGAGCTGAGTTAGGCTGCTCACCAACTCACTTTACAAATGCAGTACTAGTTAGGTTTAATAATAATCAGCTGGTCACAGTTCAACTCAAAAACAAGGTACTTGTAAAAGAATTGCATTCTTTAACAAATTTAAGCTCTCTCCTATCTGACACTGAACTACAGGTTCTTACTTCTTTATTTAAGTAGCTTTAGGGATATTTGTAAACCACAGCTATAAAACATATGGCTTTTTATACATTATGTATGCCCACGTATCTTGATGCCACACAAACACAACAATTTTTAAAGAAAACTAACATCTCAGGTAAAGTTCAGGCAACAAGAGCTGAGACAAGGTAATTTTAAGTTCTCTTTCAGTTTACCAATACACTCAGTAAAATGAAGTGTGCCCAGAATTTAAGGGTCAGAAATGTTTGGAGAAGATTAATACTCTTTCCACAAGTGGCATTAGGCAGTAGTCCTCTGTATATTCAAGGTTAAGTATTTGTAATGATATTCCTTCTTAAAACAACAAAAAAGACCATTTTAATTTCAGCTAGTTTAATTTCTGTTGAGCAATATAGTTGTTTATCAAAGACTGAAAAGAGTACAGGTGGTTTCTAAATGAAAACTCCAGCATCTGTTAATTCATGACTGATTAAAAACAGAGAGAAAGCTCGTTCTTACATCACAAGGAAAAGTAGCACTTCCCTCCTTTTGCATTTAAACTTCAAGCTGTCTTGTGACTGAACAGCTTATTATGGCAAGCTACAAAACCAGCTCTTACAGCGTGGGAGCTGCTACTATATAAACTATGTGAAATTTAAGAGAGTGATCAGCAATACAATTTTGGATATAGATGCCTTAAGTGAAAGGACAGAGCAGACAGATACTCACCATTGAACACCTCATTGAATTCCCCAGGAGGAGCATGAATTATGAATTTTGCCGCTATACGCACCTAAATACAAAAACAATCAAGTAGTTGTATATACTTGTATTCATTCCTATTCAAACCAGTCATGCATTTAGTAATTTTAATAGCCAGACATGAAATTGTACAACTCCCACCACTGTTTCACATATTTGTTCAGATTATTTTAACTTCCTGTCTTCGTTAAAAACACAGAATATGAAGTTCCACCTCTTCAGACAGACTAAAAGAGATTATATGTGATGGAAGTAGATGGAGAAATTGAATCATTCATGTTTTGTAATTATTGGCAAAACAAAAAAGATGAATATGATATACAAGATCAATAATATATTCACAATCTATTTTAACTTTCAGTCCATGGATGCCTGGGAATCAATACACAACCCAAGAGAGCCAGAAACCATGATGAAGATACACTTGATCTTCAAAGTCTCTCTTCTAATTTTACTACACATCCTATGGTTCTATATTTTCCAAAATGTCCACAGTTAAACAATAACTTATAGACTACATCAGTTTAAAACCACTGCATAGACACCATAACATGTAATTTCACTTGCAGCTACCTATGACCTTAGTGCCACAGTATCAACAGATAAAGTTAAAAAAAAACACCTTGAGATCTTAATTAATGCAAGTCCTCCAACAATTGCCTTCAGCCACAGCTTCTTGCAGAGAAAACACAGCATAAGTCAGTATTTCCACTAAAAGTATGCGCACCTGCCCTGGCTTTCTCCCTCCTCCTTGCACAAGCCCTTTTACAATAGCACAGTGAATAAAACCAGAAAGTTTATTGCTCTTTCTTTTCCCCAGACCAGTTCCCTGAACTGGTTCACTGCACAGCTACAGACACATGTGCTTGCAAAAGGAACACAAAAATACCTTTTTATTGTGAAAGAACCTTAAAACTTCTCAGCTATTACCTAACTTGCAGAATGTCACTCAGAAGACTTGTTTTCATTTATTCTTCTTTCCCCCTTAAACTGTTATGGGCACCCATTATGGAAACTAATAAATGTTGGTTCCCTAATTTCACCTGACAAAGTTCCTATCTTTCATACTTTACAGTAATCCAAGTTCAGCAGACACTCTAAGCTCTCTTGCATCCTTGATACGATGTTGCTATTCAAACACAGGATACCACTTAAACCATAGTTCCCATTCCTAACACCTTCAATTACATTTCTATGGAACAAAGTGCTGGGAGATTCAGTGTCTGCACTCTCTGAGAGCACTAAATGAAATTAAGGTGTTCGAGAACCAACATACTCCATTAACAGATATCTAAAAATAACCAAAGAATGCTTTGCATTTACACATTTATGTGTATTTGAAACTACAAAAAACTGTCTGAGCACACTAGAGCTCTTGAAATGACTCGTAAACAGCTTTTACTAGCAGCAATGCAGCCAGTGCTCAGGCCCCTGGTTGTTGACATGGCCCAAGTTTCAGACAAGTCTCCAGAAGAGGTGACTCAAGCTTGGAGTACCCCAACAGAGTGCTTAGTTGCGTCATTAGCAGTGTTCAAATCTCAGGTGACTAGCCTAGGCAGCTTTCGGGTCACAAACAGCATGCCACCACTCAGAGTTGGCTAATGGAAATCGAAAAGCTGTCAGCTCCCAACTTTCTAACCTGAATGCTACATTTTGGATTGCAGACAGCCTTTATCTGCTGCCTCAAATATCCACATCAGAACTCTTCTTTTCCATGTAAACATGAATTTGCATTATACTGAGAGAAACGTAACAGGCTTTACTCTTCCCAAAAGAGACAGAGACAAGAGCATCTTCTTCTATGGCAACTTATTAAAGCACTTGCCCAGGTAAGAAGAAAAGAGCCTTGGTTTGTCTCCTTTGAACTATCTGCAACTCATCTGCATGAGCAAGATTATCCCAACCACCAATCTGCACACTCCATACCTCTCCTGCTGAAGTCAGGGCACTGTATTCAGCTCAATGTTCAATCCAAAGAAAAATAAAGGATGTGAAATACAGCTAACATATGGTACTATTAAAACACTCAAGAAGAAGAAGGGCAAGACTGGCTCCAAGATTTTACCATTAGGACATTTTACCAAATGACCAATTGTGGTGGTTTCGGCTGGGGTTTTCTTCTCAGTGGCTGCTATGGTGTTTTGGATTTGTGCTGAGCACAGGGTTGGTAACAGATGTTTTTGTTATTGCTGAGTAGGGTTTGCACGGAGCCAAGGCCTTTTCTGCTTTTTGTACTGCCAAGCTAGCAAGGAAGTTGGGGTTTATGGGAGGTAGGGAGAAGACAAAGCCAGGACAGGGGACCCAAACTGACCAAAGGGATATTCCATACCGTATATATACCATCATGCTTGGTATATAAAGCGGGGGGAAGGAGGAGGAAGGGGGAAATGTTTGGAGTGATGGTGTTTATCTTACTAAAGTCACTCTGACATGTGATGGGGCCCTGCTCTCCTGGACATGGCCTGTCTATGGTATGTGCTGAATTAATTCCTTGGTTTGCTTTGCTTTTGTGCATGAATTTTGCTTTCCCTAATAAACTCTTCTTTATCTCAACCCATGAGTGTTCTCACTTTCACCCTTCTGATTCTCTCCCTGATCCCACTGATGGGACAGTGTGGGGCTTGGTGGCTGACACCCATAACAGTCAGGGATTGGGCCTCACACTTAAGAGCAAGTATTTAGTTGTGTGTCTTCAGCATGACTATCAGCAAAAATAACTTCTCAACTGGACTAAAGTGTAGCAGACTCCTGGCTCAAAGTTAGATGAAAGAATATTTCAGGTCAACAGGATTGCTCTCCCCTGCCAAGGCCAGGTTGCCCAGCCAAGCAGAGAAACAGAGGCATTTGGAGCCCTGAAATAACAGGTCCATTAATTTTGGGCTGGCAGAAACTATATAAGCAAAACTGAGCAAAACTTGGGTGCCTAAACTGCTCTGAATGACTGCATGCTTTAAACTGGTAACATCTCTAAGGTGAGATATTAGGTCTGTACTAAAACTGGAATACTACCTCATTTTCAGCTGTTTAGGTAACATAAAACTAGTTTTGCTTCTTTTTTTCACTATCAGTAAAAACTATTCTTATCAGTCAGACTAGCTATGGTATAAGTAATATTCATTCAAAAACATTCAAGACTAACTGATGTTTCTTCAGGACTGACCAAACTAAACATTACTTTTAATGAACATGCCTCACTAAGAATTTTTTCAGTATGATAATTCCTCATAGATGACACTTTTCACAGAACAAAAACATGCAAATTTGCAATGAACATCTCATCAAGTATAAAATATATTCATACTTACAGAAGCAAAAACCTGAGGTGTCTTCAGAAGTTGCATCTGTCAACTAAGACTCTGCATTTTAACCTGCCTTTGTAAAGTCAATTTAAAAGTAATGAACTTTGCTTCAGCGGTTAAGCCAAATTAACTTATCTGTGATGACTATCTGAAAAAACTGTATTTCCCCAACTCATACATACAGGGAGCCCATATAAAAGAATTAAATCCAGTACTCTTACTTAGCACGTTACAACGGAAAATCCCTTACAGCTTTATTGCCACTGAATTTTTCCAGAAATAAATGCTCTAAAAGAAGTTTCTGTTTTCCAAAACCAGATTATGCTGAAGGATAAACGAATGCACTTCCATAAGCACCAGCAAGATGAAAATCTCTCCCTTTTGCCAGAAAAGAGCCTCTGGCTCAGTTAACACTTGGGGAAGCACAATTAAAACAAAGGGACAGTCCATATAAAATATGGTGTTTGTGGGCAATTAAAAAAACATAAATTAAAAATGCACATATAGCAAGAAGCACATAACTTGTAATACAAAGTGACAAGCAAAAAACCTCAACTGCACTTCAGTCCAGCTGAGACAGGAAGCTTTTCTGATGAAAACTGTTATAAGAAAACATGTCAATCAGATGCATTACAGCTGTAACCAATGCTGATTATTCAATACACTGAGACTTTTAAAAATTGACTTGAACAGGCCAAAACAGAAACAACTTAATATTTTAAAAGTCTAAATGACAAACCCTTTTTCATCCAAGAGAACTGCACCTTTACACACGGTACAAGAACCTTAAACAGCTATCAGCAAGTAACAAAAATTTAGGTTACAATTGAGTATTTCTTGAGAAAATTCAAAAGCAAAGACAGAAAACACCTGAAGTTTCTCCATTTATTATTCTAGTTACTCCCGAAACACCACCTAAAGTTGAAGACAGTGTTCTATTGATGTAGCTTTCCAAGATTTGGTTTATGGACACTGTTTTCAATTTAAAGTCTTCAGAATGGCAAAAACCTATGAAATTCAGAGTTCACTAATCAAGAACATCCAATCATCAGTGGTTCACAAAAAGACAGCTTTTACCACAAGCCTATATAAGGAACTGCACATTTATTATATTAAATTTCTTTAATGCAATATAACTTTAATATAACTTAATTATAATTTAAATTAACTTATAAATTTAATATAACTTATTCTCAGCTTCTGTCCGATTTGCCTAAATTAATGCTCAAACCTCACAAAGCCACGTTTCATAAAAACGTATTTAGATTGGTTTTTTTTGCATTATTAGGCATAATGACTAATTCTTTATTCTGCTAGAAATTAAAACAATTGGTCCATCAACAAGTGCCTACACTTAGTTACAACAGTATTTGCAGTTTTCAGATTGCACAAGTACAGAGCAACGTAGCAATGTACAGAATGGTGACAGGTTAAATCCACCTTTCTGTTCATCCTTCTGCCTTTATTTCACAATCTAATTTCTCTCAATGTGTGACACCCATCAGATACATTGAGAAATCCTGATCCTCTCCCTTTTCCAGCTTAAGAGATTCTCAAGTTTATTTTCTTTTGAAGAAGTTTTATGTCGTGACTTCAAATGCCCCCAACCCACTCTTCCTGTTCGTGGCACATCAGAAGTGACACCGGCTGAAGAAGCCCGACCTTCTGTGTTGTCTGTGCCTATATATGGTCAGGAATACGTGCTCGCAGCAGTGCAGGGGCTCCACAGTGCCACGCCACTGTCAGTTCCGCCAAGGCATGCTCATTCCTCTCCATCTGCTAAGGTACACCTAAGAGTAACAGGGGCATTAGAACGTCCCCCCTTTCCTTTCTCTTTCCCCTTCTTAACTGAAACACAGCTGTATTTGCCAGGCACCCTGACAGATCACTCCTTCAATCAACACCCGTGCTGCACAGAAAAAACATGCTGATAAGCAAGATGCTGTGAAACCACATACTTGCCCTTACTCTTTCCTACACACCACTTATTTTAAATTCAGCTGTGAACTCCTTGCCGAAGGGACCCACCCTTCCTCTACACTTGTAACAGGTTAAAGTTCACTGCTCCACAGCAATAAAAATGAAACAGAGAAGCAGATATTAAAAGCCTTTTTTACCTAAAAAACTGCCCAAAAATTTTGGGGGAGGGTGTAAAATCTTCCAGAAGTTACTTTTCTTAGTATTATAGCGTACAATGTCAAAGCATTGTATATCATGCATTTATATTCTGTATTCCTGAGGGCACCCTAGCTATCTTATAAAACACAATAAATATCCCATTCACAGGAACCTATGCTTGGCAAAAAAAGATGAGGTATCACATCAGGGAGAAGGGAGCTCCAGGAACAGTAGAGTCCAGAGAGCTCTATTCTCACACGTGCCTTCTGCTGTAGTTCTTGTTGAAAACTTGTCCGCAGGCAATTAAAACAAATGGCTTTGTCTTGACCCACTCTATTTACAGGTAACTACAGAGGTTTCTCACAATTAACCCATAGTTACAGAAATATTAACAGTTAAACTGATTTAAACTAGGTAAGTTCCAATTCTCTCAAGACCCTTTAACTCATACTCACAATAACATACCAGCCATTCAGGGATCCTGCTTGTACTACTTGGACTAGATACTAGACAAAAGACTTACTGAGTTCTTAGTTTGATTCAAACTTGTGGTTTGGGTTCAGCTTGAGCTGTACCATTATTTTTCAATATGCCACTATGACATCTACCAGTTAAAATGAATTTTGCATTGACACATGTAACAACACCTCAAGGAACACAGCCTAAGGTTCAAACATTTGCAAGACACAATGCCTGATGCTTCGTCAGCACTGAAAACATCAACATAGTTTTTGAGTTTGTAAACCCTTCAGTGTTTAAAAAAAATGTAACTGGCTTCTCCTTTGGATAGCTAGACACTTGGTATCACTGTCTCCAACTGCTCATAAAATCCCTAGGTTAGATCTTACCAGGATGTTACACCAGCAATGACCACACATTTTTTAAAATAATAAAACAGCTAGGGGTGTTTCCTAGGTGGCATAAATTGACCTAACACCATGTTGCTGCTGCCACCAAAATGACTAATCTCCCTGCCTCTTCCCAAATAAGCCCTGTCATGCATCTTTACAAACTCCCATGTATCACCAGTGCTCATCTATTTATGTGAATATTCAGAGAAGCAAATTCATATAGCTAAAGAAGGGCTTTAGAAGGTGGCAAGAAGACAGTTTAGTGCTGACAGGTTAGTGAGGTGAAAAAGCCTTCAAACAGCTAGACAAGCACTGGGAATATACATGTGTGGAAGGGATTAGCCCATGTCAGCAGCAAATTGCCTTAGCCTCTCATGAAACCTCACCATACCCACAGGCATAATTTCAAATAGTGAAGCAGCATCCCAAAACATGCATCATCTCACACAAACACGGAACCAAGGCTCTGGTAGACAGGCAATGAATATACAAGTAGTGTTGCAACTGCCTTCCTACCAAGCTCAACCTAAAAATGCACTGTAGTATTCAATTCACTTCTGCTTCTGGAAGAGTTGAGGAAGAAAACAGTGCAAAAATGTGGTTCTGTGGCACAGGAAAGGAGGGGCACATTCCATGTCTATGGCTTTGACTGAACAGACATTTCCTTTTTAGTAATGCCTAGAGCTGCATTGCATCTGTAGAATGTGTGTTTTCCCCAATTATTTTTAATACACATGTATTTGAGACTATGTAACAGTAACAGCACTTAATAGTGATGCAAAAAGTAAATCTTACAGAACATGAGGTATTCTAGCTGCCTTCTTTCTACCTGAAGACCTGACTTGGATAATGAGATTTATTTTGACAAAAATAACCACTTTGAAAGGTGCCGGATGCTTCACTGTAAGGCCTTTCAGCAGCAGAGTATCTAAATATCATAACAGTCTCCATCCTAAATTCACTTTACACAGGGAAATGTAAATATTGTGTAATATTAAGATGAAGGATTAATGAAACTCAAAACAGGACTCACAAAAGTCATTGTATCAGTCACAAAAATCAAAGGGGAAACTGAAAGCAATGTATGTTAACTGGGTAATACACAATTCTAACCATAAAAAAAATATTAGAGAAGATAAATCTCCCTCATGTAATTTTGCAGTTACCTTTATAACTCCTGACTATATCTAATTTTAATGTCACGTGCTTTCGCAGATTTTAACTTGGAAAACAAAAGTACTATACTGGTCTCAAATTAGTAAAACAAGTACATTTTGTTTGTAGATGTGAAGGGATCAAGATCAACCTGAGACTTTAGCTTCAGCTATCAGCATCAATAAATAAAATCTCTGAACTAGGAAAAAAAAGCTTGTACTTATAATACAGACAGTAAAATACATTACTTTTCCTTACATCTTAATTACTCTGAAAGTTTATGTCTTCTCAGTAGTTGGCTGGACAACAAATAGGCCAAGAAAACTCCATATATGCAAAAGTGGTTCTAAAATTATTGGTAAGGCCACATTTCCTAAATTTGTTGAATAGAACACTCTCCCCTGAAGTGTCTTAACTACAAGTTTTTATCTTTCATGTGGTAGTCCTTTTTCTAGTGATGTGCATGAAAGTTCAGAACACAAACAATCAGAAGGAAAAAAATAGTAACATCTCAGGTTTACAATTTGGACAAAAGTTGCTTTCAGTAACTTCCAAAGGACTTTCTGGGGAAAAAAAAAGAAAAAAAAAAAAGGGCAGGGGGGGAAAAAAAAGGAAGGAAAAAAAAAAAAAAGATGAGTAGGTGGTGTGTCCAATCAAGTAGCATTAAATTCCAGTCTTGGGAGACTATATATTGGGTGCTTCAACATATCAGTATTTGAAATTACATCATTTTTTGATACTTATTTCACTGTAGAGTCAAGCCCTAATATATGTAATCAGCCAAAACAAAATACTGTGTGAGAAGCATGCTAGAGATTAGTACTCCCTTTGCCAAACAGAAATCTCATAAAATTTGACAAGTATCTAGTGCAGGCATTGGTCTAATGCAAAATTATGAGTAAATGTTACCCATAAAACTTTAGCAGATGAGCAATTGCATACTTAGCTTATGGATCAGATAGGGAACAGATTAACAGCATACAAAAAATTATCTCTATTTCCTTGCAGAAGTCATTCATTGAAAACTGAAAAAATAGTACAATTTTACATTTAGGGGAAAACAAAAGCCTTAACTTTTGCCTGAGAAGTAAAAGGTGTAAGAAATGGCTAACTAAGACTTCATTCATTAAGAAAGAAACCAACAGTATCATCTCCCACATATAGAACCAAGACATTCTGTTAGCCCAACACACATGATCCTCACTTCTCAGCAATCCTTACAAAGTGGTACACACTATAAGCTAAAAAGCACTTGGTTGATATTTGAAAAGTGTTCTTCCACTACAAAACCTTAATTTTTAAAGTGATTCTTCCTCCTACCCTAAGATAATTTGTTATAATTGGATACTCCAAGGACATCAAGCCTGGATTCAGTAGCATTTGGGAGAGAAAAGGAACAGTATCAGAGCTTGCTCTATGAAAAATAAGGTGCCACCTTAACTGTATGCCTCCCCCTTCCAATTCCAGTGTCTTGGAATCCTCTCTCAAAGTTATCTATTAAAAATTTTAACACCTTCTGTCAAGTTAAGAAAGTATCTAAAGTATTTTACATTTCAGAAGCTTTTAACTAAAGCATTATAAAAAAAAATCTGCTTTCATTTCTCAATGAGCAGTTCAAATCCCTTTACACCGCACTTTCAGAAACTGAAAGTGAATATTATAAGATGTTGCCTGAAAAAAATACAGTTTTGATAAATAATGTGGCTAAACCCCTTATGTCCTGCTCTACTTTGACTGCCAAAATTGAAACCAACCAAAGATGGACTTTCACAGCAGAACAGTTGATGATTGTGTTGGTGTGCAATAGAATCATATCTATTACATCTGAAATTGTCTCCAGTTTCATTACCAGGTTTGCCAATAACTTGTTCTATTGCTCTTCTCTATTTTTAGTTCACTTTGTCTCTCTTATCTACTTAAACTATGAGGTTTCCTGGGTAGCAAGCTTCTGCACAAATTTTGTGAGCACAAAGGTGACAAGATGGTTCTGAGCTGCCACTGCATTATACATACTCCATAACACAGTAAAAGTCCACAAAAAGTCCACAAAAAGTACTTTATTTTTCAAACTACTAACAGGAAAAGACTATGTGAACTGCAGTTTTAAAAATCACTTATAAATATAATACAGATTTCATTTGTGTTCATCTTCAAGCTTCAAGTAATTACTTTTAAACTTGTCAAAAAGGCACAAAATTTTGCTTTGCATAGTAACTTTCTCTGGAGGTACACAGTGAAAGCCCAGCAGCAAGTCCAAGCAGCACTGGAACCAAGTTGCAACAATTAAATGTTAGGAAAAGTTTCTAACCATGGGTTTACTCAAACATTGCAATACCTCACTCAGAGAGCCAGTATCGTCTCCACCACTGGAGATACCCAAAACTCAAACTGCAAGTCCCCAAGCAACCTTATCTAACTTGGCCCACTTTGAACAAGCAGCATTTGATTTACCTCCAGAAGTTTCTTCCAGCCTGTAAGACTGTAGAAATAAACAAAGTTATTATTTGCAGTTACACACACAGTACATGATCATTTCTTCAGACAGTATTTAGTACTTCCCCAACAAAGTGATTCAGATCTCTGTACTGTCCTTCAATCTCAGTGGTATTGGTGCATTCTAAAAAAAAATAATTCTTAGCTCAAACAACACACTATCTCCATGCACATTTTCACAGACATTCTGATATGCATGCGAAAATCTTAATCTTGGAAGGACTGCTATATTCAGAACTACATGTCAGTCTGAGAAGCACTCCCAACTTCCTCATTCTTATTAAATAATTTCCTCAAAATGTTATCAAAGTGTAACCATGGAGTTTAACCTCATCTTTGAAAAACAATTCCTTCCACACTGTTACACACAGTTACATTTCACTTGGGGAAAAATATTAACTTCCATAGCTTTGATAGTGTAGTAAATTAAACACCAGATATGCTTAAAAAGTAATTGAGTTACTACCCATTTAAGTATTAAAGATTTTCCAAACTTTCATCAGATCCTGCTACAGCATTTCCAGTTCCATTTAGCATTTAAATACAAACAAGAACCAGGATGCTTATAAGGTCCTTCTGTGACACACATTAGCAAAGCTGCCCTTTTGCACAAAGCGTACACTGATAAACAACAAAGAAAGAACATTAGGACACTTGCAAGACTTTACCTTAAGTTTGCGTTACAGATTGCAATTATACGTTGCAATTATACCCAGAAAAGGCTATTCAAATCTGGCTCCTAATCATCTACGGTCTCCAAGTCTCACTCAGCACAATTCTAAAAGTCAGAATTCTAAATCTTTTCAAAATTAATGATTTAGAGCACAGGAATTGCTTTAACACAGGTAAAGATTTTAGAAAAGTAACATTTTTTCTGGCAAAAATTCTGCTAATGTTTCCAAAACAGGAGAAAGGTTTATATTTGTGTTAAGGAAACACCTGAGCCTCCCACACTGGTGGGCTTGTATGTCCAAGTGCAATATGCTGTCAGTGTATTACATTTTAAAGACAAAGTTCCACAAGAGAGAAAATGCATTTTACTGTCACTCATTCCAAAGCACTGACTTTTCCTTTATCTGACAAAACTACAGTACAGAGTTTAGTTATTGTAAGACCTAAACCTTTATAACTTATTAGGTGTCAAAACCTACAAATTTAAGAAGTTACAAAATTACCAATGCACCAGGAGTACCAGGAAGCAATGAAGGCTCACTTTCAAAAATAAGACTACTTCCTCATCCTAAGAGAAGTTTTTTTTCTAATCACAGCAAGCTGACCCATTGTTGAACCCCCCTTTTCTGAACAAGTGAAACTACTGAGACATAAGCTTACTGAAAGAGGTGTGGTTCCTTTTTTTTTAATACTGTTTAACAATTCCCATATTTATTATGTTCAGGAATGCAAGAGCTAATTTTGTATTAAAAAAATTCATGTGTTATCCTTTCCTAAGAGGATTCTCCCCTTTCCTCCCTGAAGGTATTCTCATTTTCTCAGGTTTTATCTTGAGACATACATAGCTATTTAACTCCTGTGCAACCAAACCTACAGTAAACATGACCCTTCAAGTCACCAAAAATAAACTGCAGAACATAAGCTTTATGTTTTAAATAGTTTTAGTGTTGTTTTTCATTTGTGCTGTTGTTTGTTAATATTTACATTAGCAAATGCAACATTTCCAGTAAAATCAGTACCTTCCATCAGTCATTGCCTATATTCACGTAGATACATTGTACCTTTTATTTTCACACTAATATGCTCATTAAAAATGTTTTTATATATATTTATTAATTGGACATTTTGCCATAGGTAAGAAAACAATTTCTACTGAAACTGTAATAAAATTGAACTGCAAAAAATTTTTCCTAGGCTTAAACTACTTCAAATACCCTGGAAACAAAAAGAGGTTTTGCATTCAAAACTTGTTAAGTGAGGATGCATTATCCATAGGTAGGGCACAGAAGTGATGATTTTCCATTGCTTGAGAGTTCAGAGCTTCAAGATTTAGAACTGTCACACCTAATTTTTATTTATAAACTGAAGCAAACATAAACTTATGTTTTCCACATATCCAAAAGCTTCTGAACTTTCAGTGACCTACCTGAATAAAGCAACTACAAAACACTGTGGCTCACAAAAACTGTCTTCCACACTGAAAAATCGCTGGTCCTGGATGCTCAAGCCAGTAACTTTCACTGGCAATAGCCCAACTTCAGATTTTTGGATCTACACAAATCTTACACACCTTATTTACTTCAAACAGTTCCCAGATTTTTTTTAAAATGCTTGTTCAAATTTATCCTCACACTTACTATCATTATCGAAAGAAAAGCAAGGCTTCAAAAACTTCACACTAAAAGGTGAATCAAGGAACAAGTTCAAAACCAGTTACGCAATCTTGAACATTGAAATCATACTCCTTCTGGCAACTGACTCTTCTTTCGTTTTACAGCTTCTTTACCTGAACTGTAACTATTTTCTGTATTCCCAATTATGCTAAACACTGCAAGTTTTAAACTTGAATTATGCTACAGCTAAACACAGTTACCTTAAATCTAGCAAGGATAAGGTATATGCAACTGCTTACTGTCTTTGCAACACTTAAGTCTTTTGACTACACATGAAGTAAGATATGGATCCAAGACCTTCCAGAACTTGTCATACCACTCGATCTCCTACTTACTTGTGCTCGTACATAATTATTAGGAATGTGATACAAAAAAACTTCTGTTATTTGGTTCCCTCCTTGAATTTCAGGAGTTTTGGCCAGGGCTCCAGTTATATCTCTACTGAAATTAGCTACAAAACTACATCATCACCATCATCTACATCAGCCTTCAACACTATCAGTTCTGTATCATGGGAGAAAAGTAGCAAGGAGCAATGTGATTTATTTGCCATGAAAAATCAATGTTTGCCTGTTTGCATCTACTCCTACATTTATTTATAGTCCCAACTGTATGAGTGAGAAGGGTGTGCATGTCAAATTCTACCCAGCTGATTTTTTTTTTAGCTCAGTAAACTGAATGTTTCAAATAACATTTTTATTTTACAATGATACAACAACTTAATGCATCAGAAAAAAAAAATCTTAAGGCATCACAAAATCTACATAGATATTTGCCTGGTTTTCCTTAAGTTTGCAGGTTACCCATCTTTGCTTTCTTAGCCAATAAAATACACTCTCAGACTTGGAAAATTCCACTCATATAGGACAATCAATTATATACGGGACTGAAGCAGATAAGTAATCAATTTAAATTTACAATGGATGAGTGCTCATTCTATTCACTTATATCAAGGCAGGAAGAGTCTCTAGAAGGTCTGCACCCATTTTCAGAGAAAAGAAAAACTGAAATTAGTGGCTGGAAGAAAGTTCAGAAAACTCCATCACTCACAAAAGCACAGACTGCGCTTCAGAGACACGATAAAATTGTCACTGTGTCTTTTCTTATTTGACAAGACAACAAGCAACAGGCACAAAATGAAACACAGGAGGTGCCATCTGTGCACCAGGAAACATCTTCTTACTGCAAGGGTGACCAAGCACTGCCACAGGTTGTCCAAGGTGGCTGTGGTATCTGTATCCTTAGAGACTTCCAAAAGCCATCTGCACGTAGTCCTGGGCATCCTGTACATGACCCTACAAAACGACCTCCACGGTCCCTTCCAACCATTCAGTGATGACAAGGTAACTTGTAGTCTAAGTATTTTCTGCATACCCTCTAGGTACAATGTACTCAATCAGTGTTACTTGTATTTTCTATAAGGGGCTAAAAGAAACATGGATTACCACCTATACTTCTTGATCACGTTACTACTTGCACCAACACAGAAGTGGCATTTGAATGTGAATTACATAGAGGAGAGCACAGTCTTAAAGTCTCTTGGGAAACAGACAACGAGACCCTGGTGCTTCGCATCCCTTGGCATATCAGTGCATCCCTAGTCATGAAAAGTGATCAAACAAAATCTGCCTTATTGTAACCACTTAAACAGTTTAGACATCCTTCTAACTTCAGACAAGTTTGAAATATCATTTATCGATGCCTCTCACATTTGTGTCCTCTCATAGCTTCCACAGCCATGAAAATCTAAATTTTTAAAGTCGAAAGTGAGCAAGATCACGCATTACATAAAGGCATGAGCAGTGCACCAGCATCATGTAGACAAAACACCACACCCTAGCTTGGAAACAGGCAGCTGCCATGAAGATGGATCCAACAAGGGATGACAAGGACGAGTGATAACTGAGGTTTCTCAAGACATCCTGATCCTTGTGAGACTTTTCTGGAAAAATCTGCCTTAAATCTAAGTTTCCAACTGCCACAAAAAGAGATTATACATACATCTCGCTAACACGGGCCGTCTGCTCCTTGACCTTACACTTCTCCAATTAATGCCTCCTAGTAGGAAGTAAAACAGCGTTCCTCACGCCCACACCCAGCTCCCCTCCTCAATCACCTGCTCCCCATTTCCTCCCGCAGCCTGCGAGGGTGCAGGGGGATGCAGGCCCGGTGCTCGGCTGGCACGGGCACGGCGCTTCGGGAACGGGAAGTGGAGGTGGGGGAAGGGGAGGGAAGAGCCCTTCCGCGTCCCTCCTGCCTCTCCCTGCCGTGCCCGCTCCCGCACACGGGCCGGCACAGCGCCCGCCGCCCCCGGCGCCGCCCCCGCCAGGCCCGCACCGTACAAGGAGCGGCGGGAAATGAGGCCGGGCCGGGCCAGCCCAGCCCAGCCCAGTCCAGCCCTACCCCGGCCTCCCCCGACCCCCCGCCTGCCCCTCCGCCCGCCGGGCCCGGCCACGGCGACAACAGGGACCGGGGCCGAGAGCCGAGCTGGGCCCGCCAGCTCGGGGGGCCGGGGGACAGGAGGGCGGTGTGGCGGTGCCCTCACCCATCCAGCCATCCCTACCTTCTCCTCGTCGGACAGCTGCTCCTCCAGGTCCGCCATCTTCCCGTCGGCTGCGCCGCCCCCTCCCGGCTCCTCCTCCCGGCAGGAAGGGCGGGACCCGCGCGCGCTCCCTGCGGGGCCATGGCTGCGCGCGCGGGGCGGGGGGGGATCCCAGGCTGGAAGGGCGGGGACGGAGTGGAAAGTGGGATTACTGTCCTTGCTTCAACAGCAATTACAGGTGTGGCCAGGCAGAACTGAAAATCACAGAGTCGATTAGGTTGTAAAAGTCCTCGGAGCCCATCGAGTCCAACCTATGACCCAACACCACCATGTCAACTAGACCATGGCACGAAGTCCAGTCTATTCTTAAATACCTCCAGGGACAGTGGCTCCACCACCTCCCCGAACAGCCCATTCCAATATGTAATCACCTTTTCTATGAAAAAATTCTTCCTAATATCCGATCTGAACCTCCCCGACACAGCTTAAAACTATGTCCTCTAGTCCCATCGCTAATTGCCTGGGAGAAGAGGCTGACTCTCACCTGGTTGCAGCCTCCTTTCAGGTAGAAGGAGAATGTCCGGGTTTCAGACAGAGCCTTGGCAGGGTGCTCAGTGCGGGTCAGTGGATGTGGGTTCTGAGGGCGAGGGCCGCAGGGTTGTCCGAAGCATCCCACGGGGTGCTGGGGAAGGCTGTGGGAAGCTCAGTCTGGAGCGACCGACAGTGACTGAGGAAACAGACTGTGTGAAATGATTCATTCTGTAGAAGATTGGACATGGAATATGGTCACTGGGAGAAAACAGAAAAATAAATAGATTGTGAAATTTTTGCCACAAGACTGAGAAATGTGAAGTGTGTCATCCAGTGGTCTGACATTGCAGGTGCACAGGGGCATTTGAAATGATGATTCACAAGGATTGCCCACAGTCCACTGATAAGTCTTTGTAACATTTTAATGTCCAGCGCAGTGTACTTCACCCCATTTATGACAGACAAGGAAAACCTGATCATTGACTGGAAAATCAGGTGTCGGGATTCATCTAAGTCAGTCATGGTTAGTGGTGTGAATGTAGCCAGCTTCTAGCCAAAGGATCTTGTGCTATGGAGTTCATCCACTTCTGTCTTTCTTTCATGAGTGTTTGTACACAAATCTTGTCACATACAGTAGAGAAAATTATTGCTCATATTTATAGAATTTTTCAGGGCTATCACTCTAGATGCAGTAACAGGTCTGTTGCATGGAAATGAAGGAAAGTGATATTGGACAAAAAATTGCTGCAGTCAAATGGATACATGGATATCACAATAGCATCAAAAATCTATATATGAACAAAGGCTGTAAATGAAAATAAGTCAAAATAATGTTGGACAACGACTGATTCAGGAAAGGAAAAGAGAGATTTAAAAGTTCTGAACCCCTGGAGTATACACGTAAAGGACAATAGTTTATGTCAGGAACAAAATAAAGGGTGACCAAAGCTATTGTTTGATTAGGCCATTGCTAGATGTAGAGTGGTGAAATGTAGAACAGAAAAGGTACATCTAAGGGATATTTGGATTTGGAACATTGCACATTTATTTTTTGGACTCAATAATAAAAGGTGATGGTCTGTAGCATGGAAAGGCATTGTGCAGTGTTCAGTTTTTTAACTTCCACCCAGGAGTCTGGAGAGCAATTAGCTGAGGAGGTCTGTGAAGTGCTCCTGTTAATTTTTAACACACCTTGGGATTTGCCATGGTTGTTATTTGTTTACTATTTATTAGGAGGATAGTTCAAAAAGGTAGATCTTATCAGATAAATGTGAATAGTTTTCTTATGAGTTAATATATCTATCTATTGGATGTACCATATTTACACAATTTTTTTTTTTCTTGGAAGTTTGCTGAAACTAGCATGATGAATGATTCAGAGGAGGATTGTGTAGTCATCATAGAAACTGATGGGAATCTTCTGAATAGTATCCTCACAGGTGATTTACTGTGACCTTAGGACTTAAAAGGAAATGAATAATCATGCAGAAATAAGTAGCGTTCTTGCCTTGTGACTCAGTATTTTGGATAACTTATGTGTCTTCTCAGGAAGAATATGAAAATTTCAGAGGGATTTTAAAGAAGGACTAAAAATAATCCTGGAGATGCAGAGCAAATGCAGGAGGCAAGGCTCGAGGATGTGAAGACTGAGAAGTGACCTTGGAAACAGCAGTGATACACAAGTTAGTTTAGAATTTATATGCATCTTATCTGCATATCTTTATTTGCTCTTTTAAATTGAATACAGCCAATTTCCAAATAGTACATCTTCTCATGCTATAAAATTCACCTTTTTTGATGTGCCAGTATATTTACACGTTGATCAAAGGCTAGTTTTCACTACAATCACATACAGAACAACAAAAC
The DNA here is from genome assembly GCA_038380795.1 of Pyrocephalus nanus. NCBI lineage: Eukaryota > Metazoa > Chordata > Aves > Passeriformes > Tyrannidae > Pyrocephalus > Pyrocephalus nanus. Next base: position 3,080,878 of record CM076262.1, on the reverse strand, counting down.
ATCCTGTTGCTCCCTAGGTAGCTCATGTCTTAGTAGATGCCTAGTCCCTAGTTCCCTACATGAAGCTCAGTGTGGGCTAGCAGATCTGTCTGATGAGCAGCATGTGGTTTACTGATGTAGTGAGAGAAAAACAAATTATTAAAAAAAAAACCAAAACCAAACAATAGCTATTGAGTTCTACTGAATCTGATCAGATATGACAGAGCTACCAACCATGTATCTTGCTTTTTTGCTGTACTGCTTCTGTCATTTCTTTCTGTGTTGACTTCATTGGGCCAGACTCCTGGCCCTTGAGTGCCACTGAGAGGGAGAGCACAGCACTTCTTCCTGCAAGGTCTCCCTTCAGGGCTGTTAAAATGGCTTGAGAGAAGTCCAGTTTCTGTGCTGAAGCCATCCTGAAGACTGACAAGGAGGCAATGGGGCACAGCAATCAGCACAGTGCACCTCCTCTCTCCTTCTGCTCTGGCCCCAAATGCTGAGATAAACAATGCAGAAAAAAAAAATAAATTGACATTTTATTTATTGCATCTGCTTAGAGGACAAACTGACGAGAGGTGTATTTGTACATTAGTACAGGAGTTGTATTGCTCCTTTAATCTAGAGGAGGTACTACACTCTGTTTCCTAGGACGAAGGTGGACTCTGGTCAAGCTCTGAGTCCTACTCAGATGGTGCTCCTGGCAGTGGGACAGGAGGAGTGGCCAGAAAGGTGTGGTACGCTGTGTCCCTGCTGCCTGCTCCTTTCCATGGGAAGCGTTTTCCTGCATCCTGATAACTGTTGGTATAAATTCTCACATTCCTGTGGGTTGGTGGGAGGCATACTCCAATTCCTGAGATTCCCAAATACGTATCAGATCTTAGAGCCTTGGAAATTGCCTGTCAGCTTGTGTCCGTATTTTTCAGGAGTTGTTGTTTGCAAACCTCCCAGTTTGCTCTTTGAACCTTCTGGATCCTTAGCAGCGAAAGCAAATAGGTTTGTTCTAAAGAAGTTGAATGTTAAATCCTTAAAATAGCAGTGGAAGAAAAGCTATGACAGGAAGAAAACTATTAATCAATTGTGACTGTAGGGCAAGGCTGAGACCAAGCTTCCTTCTAAGATAACACTTAGGATCTTTCAGGCCCCAGCAGACATTCACGAGAATGACTCAGTAGTCCTTCACCTGCTGTGGAGGTGCCTTTTAGAGTTGTGGAACAGCCCAACTTGGAAGGGACCTTGTAAGATCATCTGGTCCAACCTTTCATGGGGAAAGGGAGAATCGATGAGATTTGTCTAGTGCCCTTTCCAATTGCATCTTGGAGGTTGTTGCAGTTAATGTTTGTTCCCACAGTAAAAAATATCTTTCCTATATTGAGATTTTTGTTGATACCTTAGAATTTACTGTCATTTGGTTTCTTGCTTATCAAGCTCATCATCTTGCTAACTGTCATTTTTAAGATTGTTACAACATTGTTTATGCTTTACAACCATAATATTTTTACAAGTTTTATTAATTTTGCATTCTATTTTATGGTTTTCCTGGAGACTATGGATGTCATAATTATTTAGATCACAAACTGGATGGTTAGAGTGTATTTCTTTTGTCAGTTTTAGGGGTCTTCATTACTACATTTACCCTAAAAGCTCTTTTTAATTTCCTCATAGGATTGGATTAGATCTTATCCAGGCTTGCTTTGTGACTTCCTTCTCTGTTTCTATTCTTGGGAGTTTTCTCAGCTTCTTTCTTCACCCCATCCCCTCCATGAATAGTCAACTATAGCTTGCCTTAAGTAATTCAAATTCAAAGTTTTGCATTTGCCTGTTTTTTGACATGTGCCTAGGAATTAGATGTTGTTTCTTAGATTTGTCTTGAAATGCAGGCCAGTAGTTGACTTTACTGGTTACAAGAAGATTTATCTCTCCCATAAATTGAGGTACTTTGAAGCAGATGTACTCTTTCAGGAGCTGAGTGAAATTAATTTGCAATACAGAATTTTTATCCAGGAATGGGAATATGCGAAAGTAGGGTGAAAAGAGCAAGTGTTGAGCATTTCAGAGGAGGGCAGCCAAAGGAAGGAAATACAGCTATGTCTTGTTTGCTGCTATTCTAGTTCCAGCAGAGATAAGGAGTTACACATTTTTGAAGGCAATGGACAATAGTGCAGCAGAATCTGCAAAGAGCTAAAGTCAACAAGAAGATAATAAGGGTGAAGTGTTGCATACTCAGCAATCTACTTTTGAATCTCATCAGTTTCAATCTATCTTTTCAAATGAGCAAAGCCTATATGTTCCGAATTACGTATAGATTTTCAGAGCTGCTAAAAATGTCATGTTCTACTGATCCTGTAGCCTGTAATCTTCAGACATGGGTTATGTGTTGGTAGGGTTCTTCACAGTGTTAGCTATTAAAATGTCTTTACCTGCTAACTTCTTTTCTTCAACTGTCCTTTGACTTCTTGAATGTATTGTCTGATAAAGTTGTCAGACTTGCAAAGGCACTTTATCCAGAATTCTCCGAGGAAAGAATCTCGATTTCCTTCTGAAATGTAAAATGAAATATTGTCAAGCAAAGAAGACTAGTGACTTCTTATAAAACATTTTTCAGTACAGAGAATCTTTTCTTAATGTTAATTTGTTTAATTCTAATGCGATGTAAGGAGCATAGTAAAAGGACATTGTAAAAGTGGTCTTGAAGTTAGCAGTGCATGAACTGAACCGAACAAAGCAGTGCCAGAACCAAACAATTTTAGGGATTTAAATGAAAACACCAGAGTTTTAAGGAAAAAAAAGACAACTAGAAAAGTATTCTGTGACATTGTTCACAGTATCTGGGGGAAAGTTGCTAACTTAAACAATCTGTGCTACAGTGATAAATATTTTATTAATAAAATATATCCATGTACTGTGACTAGTGCTTTGAAAGAAGAGTATAAACATGCCTATTTTACAGCCTGTTTTTCAAAGAAAAATAAATTTGGTATAGACAGGTACAGCTAGAGGTTTTCTAGGAGAACATTTATGAATTGCAAAGATTTCAAAGAATAATAAGGGACTGCAAAATGCAACCAATACAATCTCTTATTAGTTTTATCAGAGAAAAACCCACAACAACAAACGCCTTAAATGTTTCTAAGTACTTTCTGGGAGATCAGAAAGTTGTTAATAGGATAGTTTGGTATATTATAATATTACAGGATTCGTGAGCAGTTGAGTACTGAAACAATTAAACCAAGGCAACATTGGCACTAGCAATTTTAGAGTAAAGATTGACTATTTTTCTAGAAGATATACTCTGCAATTCAGCAAGGACTTAAAGAATTTTGTGGCCTGTGTTGCAGGAGAAGGTAGCAAGGAAGATCCTGAAGCAATCCTTCTAACACTGTATGGCTTGATTCTCTGAGCCCTTTTCCTGTTCAGCAGCTGACAGAGAGAAACTCAAGTGAGAATGGAAGTGGTTCTATGGAAGAGCCCAAGAAGAGAGAGAATAGTTTGAGCATAATGAACTGGATCCAGTGAGAATAGAATTCAAAAGGGAGCAAAAAAAAAGGTAACCAGGAAATTACTGAGGATAGAGTAGGTATTACTGAAATGGGAAATATCAATGGTCAAATAACTGGTTGTAAAAAGGTTTAGCTGTGTATTTAAAATTGTATTACTGGGGAGTATTTTTGATTGTTAAAACTGATAAACAGCTGAGTCTGAGCTGGGAACTCTCAGCTTCTGTAGAATCAACAGGGAGAAATAAGCACTCCAAGGGTGAGATTCATCTGACTTAGTTAAGATGCCTGCTGCAGGACAAGATTATTGTCTCTAATGAGGTGGCTAGTTCAGACCCAGTTGTCTAAATATTAGGCATCTCTGTTATGACAGCCAAATCCTTTTTCAGTGTTAGAAGATGAAAGATGGTGATGGACCAATAAAAGGGGACAAGGGCTAAGGTGAGAACACAAGGAACTTGTAAGAACTTAAAGGCTAAGGTAAGGGAGATAGGACTGCGGTTGTCATTCAGCATTGCTCTATGCTCCTTAGGGAACCTGTACTCAGGGAGGTAAATCTCATATTGATCCACAAAGGACTTTGTACCAAAAGGGCTATATTTCTGTATAGCCTTTATTGCAGCTCCTACTCAGACATCAGGAATTCTGTATCAGTAGCTATGGATAAGAGAGCAGGAGTAGGATTAAGAAAGGAAGAAGACTGATCAGAATCAAAGAATAAGGGTTTTGCACCCCATAATGGTTGAAGAGTACCCTTAAGATAGCAGTGTGTCTTTCAGTAACTCTAAGATTTCTCCAACCTGAACCAGTCTTGCTCTCTTTTGGTGTACATCATTTGTTTGTCTTTTGTCTGTACCAGGATAGATTGAGAAAACAGCATGATACTAGGAGAAAGCAAACTGAAGAAAGCAAAGGAGCTGGAGCACTGCTTGCCCCAGCCATCAACTTGTTACAGGAATAGAACATTAGCTCACAGGAATTGAGCAGCCACCTGAATCTGGAAAGCTCTATGAGAAAATGCAAAAATTCCTTTCCTTCCTTCTCACTGAGGCTGGTTCCTGCTTATATTTTAGTTATTCCCTTTTGAAAAAAGAAAGTATAGTCTTCTAGCTGGATTTATTTACTTTCATTCTAAAGGAGACATTGTTTGGCAATTTTATTTTTCAACAGGAAATGGCAAATGTGCTGATTTGTTTAATGAAGTTGAGTTTCACTGCAGGAGTCCAAATTCCTTTTTCTTTTACTCTCTGTAGAACCAAATGTCTTATGAAGATAAAATCTCAATAAAGATAAACCATGCAAGCAGATGTGACTGAAAGGCTGGGAATTTCTGTGCTTATGTGGTAAAAAAATGCCTCACAGAGCCAGTGGTACTTCATGATGTTTAACAGCAGTATGGGGTCCTAATTTTTGATCTTGTGTCACATAGTAGAGGAAATAGTAGGAAGAGGAATTAGGATTTTGAAATAAAGCAGTGTAATTTTGTTTTTAATTGTGTGGGCTCTGAATGAGACACAAAATTAGTATTTGAGTGCACTTGCTGCTGTGACCAGCTTCATAGGCTTCATATTTACAACCCTTTATTCAATGGTTTACAAGGTAGAATTCCTACACCCTCCCCCAAGCATTTCCACTATGGATTATCTCTATAAGAATGGGATTTTGAGTAGGTTAATAATTCTGTTTATTCCTGAGAAGACTGGTAATTGGGAAAAATTTTTGTTGGTGGTGGTGGTGCAGTAAATTGGGATAAAGGGATAGTTCTCCCTCAACTGGCATGAAGGACAACTGACAAATGTCTAATGCAAACCCAGCAAAATTACATCTCACCATAATGTCCTTGACACCCCCCAACCCCCCGCCCCCAAAGTAGTCTTTTGGTTAAGAAGAACAACAACTCAGAACAAAAGTAACACAAAGATTAAAGGTCCAATTTTACTAGTTTCATTTCTCCATGTTCAAGAAATGCACAGCAGAATAAATCATTATGCTTACTCTGAAAAAATGCTGTCATTTTCCACTTTGTGGCCTTTTAGCAAGCATTTTGTTTGAACTAACTGAAAGTGGAAAATATTAAAACTGGAACTGTATTTTGGTAGTACTTAATAACTCACAAAATAATTTCAGTATCTAGATGAACTATTTTGAACCAAAGAAAATTCCTTTGATCCTGAAAGGGAACAAAGTTTTATTCCACATGTGATTTAACCAGTTTCCTAATTTTTAGAGAATTGCTTTTCCTAAATACCTGTGCGTGTTTTAACTCCTGTTGCTGTGTTATAATGATATCTCTGCCTGATATGGAACATTATTAGTCTGACAGAAATCCTCATGTGCATTCTTTCCAGATGATAAGCTCAGGCTTTTGCTATCTGTGGAAGGTAAGTGCAAATACTGTATTCCACTTCCTTTCTCACCAGAAAATTCTGAAGTTCTGGTTTTAGTCTCTCATGTCAGATGAGGATATGCAGCAAAAAAAAGGAGTCTCACATCTCTGTTGTGCTGTGTAGGATGAGATGACAAAGAGATACAAATAGAAGTGGGATATTCAAATATGTAAAGTAACACCATCTAGTGTCTTTTCTTTTTTTTTTCAAATTTTTGTGGCCTTCAAGTCAAAAGTCAGGGAAAGAGGTAAAGAGCAGCAGGGAGATGTTTCAGGTGCAACACAGGAGATGACAGAGTTTTTTTTTAGAATTTAAGGGTGGCATTGATAACCTATGAAATAACTAGAAGGAATGATACTAGGCAGGAGGTGGTGAGACTCAGGTGAACCACTGTTTTTGTCTGCTGCTTTCTGGCATGATGAATGAAAAGCTGTTTCGAAACCTAGTTAAGCTTATTTACAGACCTGCTGTAACGAGTCCACCTTCCTCATGCAACCTGTGTCCTCACACGTTGTTTTCTGGCTTTTCTCTTGTGTAACACATGATGATTGGACCTCTACGTGTTGATTTCTGGTAGTTTTTAGGTCTTCATTGCTAGTTACTTGTTTCTGGGTTTGGCTTTACGTTTCTTTCAGTCTTTCAGTCTTTCAGTCACAATCTTTTCTTTGCTCTGAATTGTATCAGGTTGTTGCTGCCACCACTGCTTCCTGCCTCACGTGCTGGGACTTCTCCTGTGAGCCAGGAAAGAAAGAGAAGATGTAGGAAAGTAGTGGGAAAACGGGAGGATAGGGAGGAGGGGGAAACACATCTCATGTCATGTTTTTTCCTTACAGCATACTGCTCTTCACAGTTTCTGGGCACTACTGGCTACCTCTTCTGAGTTGTATTCCAGGGAAGGATTTTTCACGTGGTCTGTTAATAAACCCTTCATTGACTCATGAAAGTCTGTTGCAGCTCTTTAAACCTGCCAAAGTTGGGGTTTTGTCACATGTACAGTGGAGGACCTGCTGGCAACCAGCCCTGCACGTGGCTGAGGCCAGGAGGGACAGTGGCAAAGGGCTGTTCCTGCTCATGGCAGGAGGTGGAGGGGAACGGACTAAAACAGGCCAGGCCTATGTCACACCAAGGGTATTATGTTTTAATATTTACAGGAATTTCTGTTAGCCAAGAAAAACAAAACAAAAGGGAAACCAAAATAAGCAGTGAAGTGGTTTCAGTGGGTTTTGATGGACTAATTCCCCTGATGTCAGCTGATGAAGAAAGCTGCAAAATCTGAAGGATGTATGCTTGACTTCTCTGCATGCTGCACACATCTGTGTGCCCAATGTCATCTGAGACGTGCCTGACGCTATACTGTATGGATTAAAGATTACTGATACCAGGCTATGGGGCAAAAAACGCTCCATGAAATACGAGTCCTTGTGGTAGGAGGGAATCTGAGGCAATTGATTGTAATCTTTCTTTTCCTTCTGCAGGATATACAGCCTTAATTTTAGGCTCTCTTTTGCAGTTTAAGGCTATCAATGTTAAAAGCTGACAATGAATGTACATTTATCTAGTGTAGAGGGCCAAGTATAATGCTAGATATGGGGGGAGGGCTCTATAGGGTCTTGGGAAAAGAAAGCCAAGTCAATATTCAGTGCACCTGAAAGGGAACACTTAATAATTGGGAACATTAAAGCAGACAGACAGAAGCATAAAATTCTGTGGCAACAAAATAGGAGAGCAAATCTGTGGAATTATGACTTCTGTGAGGGCTTCTCATATGGGTTGGACTCTAACTCTTCTAGGGAAGAGGGTTCAGAAGCAAGTGCTTTGTTAGTGGTGTATGGGAAAAAAAAAGTGGCTTACATCTTTCTAATAAAAATGGTCGGTGTCCATTGGCAAGGGTTACATTTAGCAGATCCTATGCAGATACTATACTACCAAAAATAAAATGGTACTACCCCTTTTTGCTCTCTGTAATTGCTCACTGTTGTGTATACATATAGATCAGAGGCAGCATAGCTTCATGAGGGAAAATTCCTACTTTCAAATCTAATTTCCTTTTATAACAAGGGAACTCACCCAGTTGATCAGGGGAGCCAGTTGATGTAATCTTTTTGGATTTCAGTAAAGCTTTTGATACTGTCTCTCACAGTACCCTTCTGGACAAACTGTCCAGCACACAGCTGGATAAACACATCCTTTGGCGGGTGAGCAATTGGGTTATGGGTTGAGCACAGAGGGTAATAGTGAATGGGGTAACACCAGACTGAAAACCTGTCACTAGTGGGGTTCACAGGATTACATTTTAGGCCCTGTGCTCTTCAACATCTTTATTAACGATGTGGACACGGGACTGGAAGGGATACTAAGTAAGTTTGCCAATGATGCTAAATTGGGAGGAGCTGTTGGCTCTCTGGAAGGCAGAGGGGCCTAAAGAGAAATCTTGGCAAATTAGAGGACTGGGCAATCACCAACTGTAATAAGTTTAACAAAGACAAGTGCTGGGTTCTGCACTTGGGATGGGGCAACCCTAGATGTTTGTACAAACAGGAGAGCAAGATGCTGGAGAGCAGTGCCATGGAAAGGGACCTAGGGATCCTGGTTGATGGCAAGTTGAATATGAGTCAGCAGTGCTCTGGCAGCCAGGAGGGCCAACTGTGTCCTGGGGGGCATCAGACAAAGCATCACCAGCTGGTCAAGGGAGGGGATTGTCCCACTCTGCTCTGCACTGGGGCGGCCTCACCTTGAGTGCTGTGTGCAGTTTTGGGCACCGCAATGTAAGAAGAGTTTAAAGCTATTAGCATCCAAAGGAGATACAAAGATGGTAAAGGGCCTTGAGGGGAAGCCATATGAGGAGCAACTGAGGCAATTTGGCTTGTTTAGCCTGGAGGAGATTAAAGGGGAGACTTGATGAGGAACAGGTGCCAATCTCTTCTCTGTGGTGACCAGTGCGAAGTCTCAAAGGAATGTCATGAAGCTGAGTCAGGGGAGGCTTAGGTTAGATATGAGGAAAATGTTCTTCACCCAGAGAGTGGTTGGGCACTGGAACAGGTTTCCTTGGGAAGCAGTCAGAGCACCAGGGCTGCCACAGTTCAAGACGTATTTGGACAATGCTTCCAGCTACATGGTGTCATTCTTGGGGTTGTCCTGTTGTAGTGGGTTGACCCTAGCCAGATGTCAGGTACCCCCTAAAGCCCCTCTCTCACTCCGCTTTTGCAACTGGACAGAGGAGAGAAAAAAAACACCAGCAGTTAAGGGTTCATGAGTTAAGATAAGAGCTGTGAAAGGTCACTTACTGATTACCTTCACAGGCAAAACAGACTCAAATTGGGGATTTTACTTAAATTTATTACTAACAGGGTAAGAGCAAAAGACTGAGAAAAGAAATAATCTTGAAACCACCTTGCCCCCATCCCTCCTTCCTTCCATGTTCTCCCTCCTCTCCCCCAGCAGTGCAGGGGCATGGGGAATGGGTGTTATGGTTAGTTGTTTCTGCTGCTGCTCAGGGAGAGGAGTCCTTCCCCTGATCCCATGGGGTCCCTCCCACAGGAGACAGTCCTTGATGGACCTCTCCAGCGTGAGTCCATCCCACAGGCAACAGTTCTTCACAAACTGCTGTCCCATGGGTCACTTCTCCGGAAGGTGCAGTCCTTCACGAATGAGGTGTACTAACATGGGTCTCCCGCAGGAGCCACAAGTCCTACCTGAGAAAAACCTGCTCCAGCGTGGGCTTCCCTCTCCCCAGGCTGCAGGTCTCTGACAGGACCCTGCTCTATCTTGGGCCTCCCATGGGGTCACAGCCTCCTTTGGATATCTACCTGCTCCAGCATGGGCTCCTCCATGGGCTGCAGGGGGGTCTCTGCACCCCGATGGTCCCCCATGGGCTGCAGGGGCACAGCTCCGGTGCCTGAGAACCTCCTCCCCCTCCTTCTGCACTGACCTTGGTATCTGCATTTTAGTTCCTGTTCTCATTCTGCTCTTCCCTGGCTGGAATTCTTTCTGCGCAACAACTTTCTGTTCTTAAATATGTTATCACAGAGGCATTACTATCACTACTGATTGACTCGGCCTTGGCCAGCAGTAGGAAGCCAACCACAGAAACCTGTGCAGGGCCAGGAGCTGAACTTCTATGATCCTTGTGGGTGCCTTCCCGTCTCAGGATATTTCACGATTCTAATAAAAAGCCATGAGAGATATGTAGAGATTTTCAACGATTTTAGTTTCTATTATAAATAATAGAGAATCTTAGAATGGTTTGGGTTGGAAAAGACCTTAAATATCATCTAGTTCCAATCCCTCTGCCATGGGCAGGGATACCTTCCATTAGACCAGGTTGCTCAGAGCCCTTGAACTCTTCCAGGATGGGGCATTCACCACTTCTCTGGGCAAACTGTTCCAGTGTCTCACTACCCTCATGGTAAAGAATTTATTCCTAATATTTAGTCTAAGCCTTTCCTCTTTCTGCTGGAAGGCATGACCCCTTGTCCTGTAACTTCACGCCCTTGTAAAAAGTTCCTCTCCAGCTTTCTGGTAGGATCTTTAGATACTGGAAGGCCACAACAAGGTCTCCCCAAAGCCTTCTCTTCTCCAGCCTGAACAGTCTCCGCTCTCTCAGCCTAGATACCATCTAAAGACAACAGGGATGTTTCGATATAGTTGTTTTGAAAGACAAAACCAGTTTATAAACCAGAGAATTACTGTCAATTTAGGACTTCATTTATTTCAGTCAGTACAATTTACAGTCAGTATTTACTATTTGAGTAGATTTAACTTGAAGGTGCTATTGATAATACAAATGTAAATATGATGTAAAACTTTCTTTGCCTTAAAGTCATGTATTCCCCGATGGAAAGACTCAGGACTTCAGGCATATGGAGCGTGACACTAGTTTTTCTGACCTTCTCTGTTTAGCATTAGGAAATAGCTGAAATAAAGAATTGTGTGATCCCGTGTGATGCTCCTTGACCACAGCGGTGCACTAGATGGCACTGTTGGTTTTAGTTTTACTGCTGCCTTCCTCTTCTAGAGAACTTGTCTTAATTAGCTTCCTTTTGAAAACAAACATGCTGTTTCAACAAAGGGTCAGTGTACATTGTTCTGGGCTGCTGCTTTTATGTTTATAGTCATGTAATCAATATGTTGGAAGGGTAATTAATTTTTAACTTCAAGCCAATTGTAGATCAAATGCCACTAGAGTTACTGGGTGGAGACAGTTTAATTTCCTTTGAAGCAATGATACTGATTAGCTGTAGAGGGTTTGCAGTGAGTTGCTAGAGATTCAGAAGACCTTTCACTTTGAAATACTGCTGTAAACTTTAAAGAACCACAATTCCTGTGATACAGATTAATGAGTTGTGGCATAATTCTGATGAAGTTCCTCTCATTTGCTTGCTACATTTTGTCCTGTAAATTCATTTTTCAAAGCAGCTTTATTTGCTTTGACTATTCCCTTCCTATCAAAGGAAGGGTACAAAGTCAGCATTAAGTTGATCAAACTAACTTTCTGTTTTTTATCCCTTTTCTCTCATTATCTGCCTTTGGGGACTCGAGAGGCCCATGGATAAAGATGAGATATGACCCTCCATACAGCAGTACAAAAGGAAGGATAGTGTAAGAAGCTAGAGGATTTTGAGATCTATCTAACCCCTGCCTGTAATGTCCTGGCCTCCTGTCCCTTTCTCCTGCTGTCCAGGGCAGCTCTGTCTATCTCTCAGGTTCCTTACTTTGAGACATTTTCTAGCTCAGTACTTCCAGTGCTTTCAGCTCATCCCCTTGATGCTTCCTTGTCGTCTGAGTTAACCTTTCTTGATCACATTTTCATCAATTCTCTCTCTTTCATCTTCTTGCTTGCCTCTGTACTTCCACATTCAAGCAAAGTAGAATCTCAGTGCTCAGCTCTCCATCCCTGTCTTACAACTTTAACATCTTCCTCCTGCTTCTTTTTTACAATCAATAAATGGGCCATTTTCATGGATAGGCTATTGATCACTTCTCCAGGGGTCTGGATTCTTTCTGTTCTTGTGTCTTTGCTTTCCATTACATAAAAATTTCACTACAGGCTCTGACTATCCATTCTCGGGCAAGTTGCAGAGCCTCTCTGCTGTCCTCATCTTCGTTGATCTCTTAGCCAACTTTTGATACTTTGATCATTTAATTGGATTTCGTGCTGAGTAAAACAAGGAGCACTGGCTTAATTTGAAATTAACCTTTTTTTTTTAGTCTAACATTAAAAAAATAAGGTCAATTTCAAAACAAAAAATATTTCCTTTCTCTGAAAAAAGTCTGTTGTATTTTTATATTTAAACCATTATTATATTTAAACTATTAATTGAATTCAGCCTGGCCTGGGCAACAATTTCTGTCCTTGTGAGTCATATTTTTGAGTAAATCTTATCAATTAATGGGACTGTGTTACTGAGCTGTGCCGCAAAAGTCTCTGATTTCTGTTGGAACCAAGAATAGCCCTCGGTATAGATTGGCACAGCCATCAGCTATTGAGACTTGTCAGATTTTTAACCTTTTCAGGAAGACAAAACATCATCAGTAGGATAATGATCAGCAGAGGTTAGGGTACATGCCATTATGTTTTCTGTCAGAAATTAATGTTGTGACTAATAAAGGCAAGACTGCAGTTACTGCAGCAGACTGTTCTGTAGACTGTAGTCTACAGTTGTTTGTAAGATATTAGATTAAGATCATGAAATTTATTCCAGTTTTGAGACAAACTAGAGATGGATATTTGCAGCATACAAGAAGATTGAAAACCCAATTATCATAACCACAAGAACTGGAAAGAAAAATCCACGCTGTCTTCCTGTCTGTCAGTTCTACAGGATACATCTTTTCAGTGATCTTAGTCACAGTGCTTCAGAGTAGTACTTTTATCTAATCAGACCGTTTTGGGAGGCGGTGGGGAGGCAGAGTAACATATCCCAGTGTATTTACAGCAGAGGGAGCTGATGTTCAATGCATTTGCCTGACAGCTTCTATTGCTGTGCCAGTCTTTGTACAATTCGTGCCATTTACCCGAGTGTGAGCACTGCTAAAGAAATACCACCTTCTCTCAGGACTTTGAGTGGGATACCTCTGCATCCCTTGCCCACTGGCTGCAGTCTGATGGAGCTCTCTGGGAGGGTAAGTGGCCTCAGAGAGCACTTGTTAGAAGAAGGCCTGGAGCCCCTGGGCATCAGGTTTAACATGAGGCAGAGACTGGCAGTAGTGATGTATAACATTGCAAACAGCCTCAGCCCTTACCTGCCCAAGTCTGATGTTTCCATCTTTCCAAATATCATAACTTCCTATTACACTGCAAACAATATCTCTTTTGTGCTCTTAGCTCTTAGCTCTGCTCTGATCCCTGGGTTTGGCTTGTTTTTTTGCCTGACCCATCGCATGAATATGTGCTCAAGAAATTCTTTGATTTACATCACTCTTTTTAGAAGCCAGAGATCTCTCCTTCTCAGGCACTGCCTGGCTGGATTATGCAAGTTATTAAAAGTTAATGAATCAAGGTTAGTTAAAATAGGGACAAAGGAAGTGTGAAACCACTGAATACATATACATTTTTAAAAAGTGTATTATGTAAAATTCATGTAATATTATTTAAAGTTAATTTCTTTGGATAATGCAGGCTAAGAGATTGAAGGATTAGGGTTCCAATCAACTTGAGTTCATGCCTGTGGCTTTGCTGTAGCTCTTTTGTTGAAAGTTGTCCTCCTTGTGAGGCTGTTTTCCTGACTGCAGTGGTTCAGCTAAGGTAATCACAAAAGAATGAGTTAGGGAGGGGACATTGTCTCTAGACAAATGTAGGATATATACTTATATTAAAAAAAAGAGGACTCAGAGAACTGCAGACCCATCTAACTTGTATGACCAGAAGTATCCTCATGCAAGTTATTAATTTGCCTTGTTAGCACCTAGAGCCACAGTTCCCAATCTGTTTGTGGACAAAACCTCTAAGCACATAATGTGCTGTAGCACCTTGTTTTTCCAGACAATTTTTATTATTGATGTCTTTATTTAGCCATGAGCAACAGAGACGCTGACCTAATCACTCTACAAAGTGGTACATTTGGAGACTACCAAGTTCATCCTTGGCAGCACACTACAGAAATAAAGATAGACTAGGAAGAACGAGCAAGAAGAAAGTTAAGAAGTTTAGAAAATAAAGGCCATGACTAAAGGTTGAAAAAAAACCTTTTATCATAGAAAAGATGAGATTAAGATGGGACATCTTTGCTTAAAATTTTTCTATAGATAACCTGACTGTCATTTATAATCAGTGGTGGGGCAAAAAGAAAGTGGTGGGTCTCATACTGAGCAAGAAGGATTTACAAAAGAAATTCAGGAGAATTTTTGCACTGTACAAATAATGAAACCCTGAAATCCTTGTAGCTTTTAGAGGTTGTGGTGTTTATTTTTTGTTTGGTTGGTTGGTTGGTTTTTGTTTGTTTGTTTGGTTGGTTGGTTGGTTTGTGGTTTTTTTGTTTTGGTTTGTTTTTTTGTGTTTGGTTTGATTTGTGTTTTTTGTTTTTTTTTTTTTTTTTTTTGTTTTGGTTTGTTTTGTTTTGTTTTGGGTTTTTTTGTTGTTTTTTTTTTTTTTTTTTAAAAAAAAGAAAACATTAGACAAATGTTTACCAAGGCAGCTTAGATGTGCTCACCCTATCTTAGTGACATGGGATGGACCAAACAATCTCTTGATATGTCTTCCGGCCCTATATTTCTGGGTAAAAAGCTCTCCAAAATGGGTAGTAGTATTCATTATAGTACTTCTTGGCATAGTTACAAAGGAAAAGTCATAACTCCAAAATTGGTTCTTTCTGCTATTTCTCTGGTCAGCTTTCCTTCTCAAGCCTTGGCACTAGGCGTTATCATAGCAAGCTGAAATTGGCATTAGATGTTTAAACACAGTGTATGATTAGAAACATCAAAAAAGGAAACAAGGAGGCTTGTACAATGACATTTCTACAATGTTTCAGCACTTCTTAATCACAAGTAATTTTGGTATTAATTATCTTAGCCAGTCTTCCTCAGAGAGATTGATTTTTGAGCTGTATGCTGTGGTCTGCGCTACTGGATAATACCTTCACGTTGGACCATGTACTGGTGTTATCTCAGCTATTGCAGAGGTAGGATGGATTTGCCACTCTTTCAACAGCCTTTTATCACTTTTTCCTTGCCTTGAAGCATGAGTAATTGTAGGCTGAGGGACATATATTATACTCTGTAAGTATAATTTGGCTGTGTGGGAAGATGTATTATATACACAGTTTGTATCTAAAGAAAACCCACTCCCCAGCATAAGTGTCTGAAGTTTCACATACATGAAACTTTCACATACATGAAAAATACAACACTGGCATTACAAAACATAGATAGGTCGAAGTAGCAGCCCTCCTCGTTCAGATCCCCTGTATCTGACTGACACAGCTTCCTGCCCAGTTTCTGGTTTACTACTGAACAGAAGTTCCCTTGCAACTGTGCAAGTCTGTCACTTTCTGCTTTAGATACTTGGAACTTGCACTACATCTGGGAAGCGAAAAAACACTGGGAAGCATTTCAGATCTTGGAGTTGAACACTTCAAACAGATGGCTTCTTTCCAGAGAAAGCTCTTCCAGCTTTCAGAAATGCTCCTCATAAAATTAGACCTAGCTATTAGGGGTAGTATATAACTCAGTAAGAGGGATGACATGAAACTTGTAGAAAACAGTGTTGGGTACCTTGAACAGTAAAATCTTTTGATCTACATGCAGTCTCTAATTTCCTGATTGTGTCTGAATGTATAAATGGTAGACAAAGTTTCTATGTTCTCATTCAGGTGGGAAAAGAAGATTGATGGGTTGGGTTTTAAGATTTTTGTTGTTTTTTTGTTTGGTTTTTTTTTGGGGGGGGGAGGTTGGGTTGGGTTTTTTGACTGAAATGAGACCTTATTAGTTTAAATTCAGGTTGAAAATACCAGAGTGTATTTGCTCCTCTATGTTTTATTTTATGAATGGGTCGTGAGTCTGTTTTATGCAATCTGCTTGGCAGACTAGTGCATAAGCACAGTATGACAAATATGATCTAAACCGAGCATTTCATTAAGGAAAGACATTTGTTATTGGCTTTCAGTATGGACCATTAACCTTAATGAACACCACTTTCTCTGTAATGAAGTTACTGTTTTAACACCATTCAAGGTTTTATGCAGTAAAATATACAACTATATAAATTTTAATATGGTCATGGTAAGTACTATGAGGACTGTGGAAGGGGGTCATGAGAAAAGTGCTGTGTTAATGATTTATTCAGCACAGTAATAATATTTGTTTATATTGTTCATCACCACCCAGACTTTATCTTCCTCTTAAGGATTGTCTGCAGAAACTAATATTGGGTAGATATTTGCACACAGAACCTCCATATCGTGATGCCTTCTGGTAATGTGAAGATACTAACGACAAGAAAAAGAATGAAGTACTTGGTAAATCAGCCTTGGCAGACAAAAGAGCCCTCAAGTACTGCAGAGAAATCTAGTTTCAGCCAAATAACCCAAAATCAGTTTCCCTGGACTCAAAATCAGCTTTCAGAAGAAACGAAACTCATTTTAAGATGCCCAGAATTCTTAGTAGAAAATTCCCTTTATTTATCCAAATGGGCTGGCAGATACATTTTGAAGCAATTCACTCTTCTAGACATAGATTTAAAAACACTTTAAAATAATTTACTTTGTATTTTTGTGATGGTCTCAAGAAAACCCTGCTGCTATAAATACATCAAGATGCCTAGCAAATATATTTTATTATTGTTGTTGCAGATGCACAGATATTTTTTCAGGATATTTTTGAGTAAACTTAATATTCACAAAAAGAAGTAGAAATAGTCCTGACATAGATGCTCTTTATTTACCTGCATTTCATGCAGCAGCCCATGTTACACTTGTCAGTGAGGTGTTTTCATCACTTCAGTGACATGATTCATGGGAACTGCCTGGGTCTGACAAACTTTTACCCTCTTACCATCTGATTCAGATCTTCTGTTCAAAAGTTCTGCCAATAGCTGCAAAAATTTGATGCTCAGAGGTGTTTAGAGGACACAAGCAGTGCTGGAGCACTTTTACAATTATTGAGTTGTTGATCTTTGAAGGAAATACTTCAATATTGCTACTGTTCTTGTGGCCAAGTGGCAGGTATATCACATAGGCATGGCTAGTGATTTCATAGACTGGGTAATTTCAACAGATACATTTTCCATTTCCAACTGACAGTGAATGAAGAAGCTATTCAGATAATTACATTTCTCTACAAAATGCAAAAGTTACATGTGAGAGTGTTTTTAACTTCTAATGATGGTTGTCCTTCTTGTAGCAGTAACTAAGGTTCTAAGGTTTGCTTAAGGAAACCAATAATATGCAATTGGAGTTGGATGTGACTCACTCCTTGTTATGTCCTACTTGCTTATGCCGATGTGTGTATTGTCACATCTTCACATGTGTTTGCCATCAATTCTGTACCATGAGCTCCAACAGGCTGCAGCTCCACTGTTTTTCCTAAATTCCCTTTATTTTTTATTGAGCCACACAAATGATAGAGAATATACTACTGTCATCTGAGGGCCTTTTTTCCTTCCTAATTAAATTTCAAACTCTATTTTTAGCATTTGTTTTCAGTTTTGTCACACTTGCAAAGCATGCCAACTGCCCCAGTGAGCTCCAGCCTCATGGCAGCTGAGGTGTCCATGTTTGGTCATGCACCCTGAAGTTTTTGGCAATAACTTTTCACATCCTAAAGGAGGTTATTCAGCTGTCATTTGTGCCAGAGAGGGTCTCCATGTGTGCTTGATAATTAGAACTCTGGCAAGTGTTAATTCATAGCATTTGTAGAAATGCAGAGAGCTTCGGAGGCCCGAGCAAGGATGATTTCCCTGTTAAATTGTCACAGTGAACGTGACAAAACATCGTCAGATACTAATGAACCTCCTGATGGCACTGGGCTGTGGCAAAGGACTTACTACTGAAACAGAAAAGCACATGGAAACCAGAGGTCTCCCTGGGCTGACTATGGCAAGGATTTACCTTCTGCTGAGGGTCTCTCTCTGGGCATGGTGTGTTGTGAGGAGGCTGCTGACTCTGGAAAGAAAAGCACCAAAATTAGTAACAGCAGCCAGGGAAGCAGCATTCCTTACAAAACAGAAATCTGTTTTCTTCTGTCCCGCAGAGGTTGTGGAATGGCTGCAAGTGCTTAAGATTAAGAGTCAAAAGAGTCTTTTGGCATCCTCACTGGAAGTGATTACACCTGGAGTGTTAGCAGGATGGGGATTGCAAAAGGCAAATTGAGGTTCAGTGTCAGAGCATACAGTTTCAGGGTGAGAGGATGATTGCTGTCTTTTGAGTCAATAAAGTTGCTCTGAATTCTCCCTGCTGTCTATGAGATCACAATTTCTTGTAAATGTTTTCCCTAATCGGTCTGGCATAATCCTAAGATTTCCTGTGTCTTTCTTCAATGCTCGGAATACTCAGTTCATGACCTGTTTGTTAAAAATAATGGAAATTGGAATTTTCAGGAATAGATGTTTGACTTAGTGAATAAAAAACCCATTAGGATCTCTATTTCATTTATCTACTGTGACCTTTTCTGTGATATAGTGTTATAGCTGAACCCCAGAAATGAAATTTCTGAAGGAAGAGTTTCATGTTTAGGATTAAAATTTATTTTGATGTCCTTTTGCAGTTGCTCACCTGGACTGCTTCTGCCACTGTAACCCACATTGCAACCTCATCATGTAGGTCTCTTCTTCATGACTGAATTTAACACGAGAGAGAGAAAATTAGCAATGTGCAAAGACTTAGCAATCCAGAGGCACAGTGTACCATTTTCCTTGATTTTGGAACTCTTTTAATGTTGTTGGATATATTGAAAATCTTCCTTAAAATTATTCTCAGTGGGTAATAGTGCATCAAAAAAGTAGGCGTGAATTCAGTAGGAAAATTTCTGTGGGGTGAGGATATCCTTCCCTATTTTTTAATCTCTTGGCTTTTGTGTAGAGTATCTGTTATGCAATGTTTTGAGCACTGGCCACATCCACTGTTAATACTCCTCTGAGGGGAAGGATACCAGTTTAAGTCAGATGCAGATCTGCTGCAGTGTGTACCTGATATAAATAAACAAAATTACTAGGATGAAAAATTGAGCATGGGAAGCTTGTGATTCTGTTGACCCTCTAAAAAAATGCAATATATACTGTCCCTGAGAAATAATGAGAAGTAATCAGAGGAATGTGTTACAAATCTGGTATTTAAGTTCAGGCCATCATTTGACTGAGTGTTATGCTGGTTTACACTGAAGACCCTGGTATGAATAGCAGACTGTGGTAAAACCTTGGAGATTTTTTACTGACTTGTCAGGGAAATCCTGAAAATGTATTGGAAAGTAAATTAGATGTAAATATTTAGAATAAAAAATGGATTAGGCTTGTGACACAGCAGAATGTTTTCATCCTTAACTGCTATTTTCAGTGCCTTTTTTCACAGAATCACAGAATAGTTAGACTTGGAAGGGACCTCTGGAAATCATCCAGTCCAAACTTTTTCCCCAAAATATACTTTGAGTTGAAACTGAGCATATACATTTTTTTTTTTTTTGTTAAGAAGTAAACATGCATGGAGAAAATGTGTTTTGATGTTGGGTTTGCATGATATTTTGAAATGAACAGCAGCATATAAATGCTATTTTTTAACCAGCTGAGACACTGTGCAATGAAATATTTCTGAGTCAGTTAAGTACGAAGGTTCCACTGAGATAAGACACTGGAGAAACAAGCCTGTAGTATCATCTAAGTTAAAAGTGGCACAGGACAGCGTGTGTTGCAGTGTTTGTGGGGTACCCACTTTAAATACTCTTCACAGAAGTTAACTTGTGAATTCAGCAGGAGACACCTAAGTGGGAGGAAATGCATGGGAGAAAGGTGGGGCTAGCTCCTCTTACCCTAAAAGAACCAAGGTCTCTGGGGACTGCAATGCCTTCTCTCTCCAGGTGTCACAGATACAAAGCACCTTGCAGAGATGAAACACGAGATGGATGACCATGAGGGACATAAGTTCAGGTCCTTGAAATTTCTTGTGGATCACGATTGATTAGGGACTGGGATGCCAAACACAAGTGCTGGCATCTTTGCTGGGCCACACACATACTCCTTATGATACCTAAATTCTAAACTTCAAATGTCACCCCAACTCTTAAGTGCATCAAGAATTTTAAGCCTCTGCATGGGTGCAGCCTGTGGTTAGGCAAGAGGCTTCCTATTCAGACTATGCCATAGCTGTTGATGACAAATATTCTGAAACCTTTCTCTGACCTATTAATGGGTAGGAGGCTCATGAACTGTGTGTTTGATTTACTGGTGCATCTGTATTTTTATGTTTCTGAGCTGTTTCCCCTCTCCCCCACAGTTCCACAGGTTACTCTTCCCATGTTAGTCAGAAAAAGCATACAGGCATGTAAGCTTAACAGTCAACATGAACAGTAATTACAGCACTCAGAGCATAAAGTATTACAATAATTCATTTTAATAACGTTTATTAGGTTGTAACAACAACTATAAACATAAGTACCATTCAGCTCTTTGCAGATATATGAACTTACTAACATCAAATCTTTACCAGAATCACGTATTCTTACAGGTGTCCCAGACACAACATTAACTTTATTAATCAAAAATTCATAAATAGTAAAAATGTCCTCTGTTTCACATTGCAGTGTTCCTCAAGCATGTACATACAAGTCTGGAGTAACTTCTCCAAATCTATGTGTCATAAACTTCCTTAACAACCATAGAGATGATTTTTTTTGCCTGCAGCAAAGCCTTTTGTCCTTGAGCAATCTACAATTAGTATCTCTCTCAGCAGACATGAAAGTTCATTTCTGGAATGAAAGTGGTGATGAAACACAATACAATATTATCTGCTCATAGGTTGCCTACACACTCTACCCTCATTATAAATCTTTCAGTTATAACACTGTCTCCCAAGAACAATATATCTCCCTTATATCAGTTTTTTATCTGAACTACCTCTCTTTGAAAATCTTAAAATGGTTGGCTTGCAGCAATGGAGATATTGTACTTAGGGTGGAGTGTGTTTACAGTCAGTTCTTTTCCTTTTTAATATTTACATAGTATTTTTTTAAGGTTGCTACAATTTATGAATCATGTACATTGACTTA
Source organism: Pyrocephalus nanus (assembly GCA_038380795.1). Taxonomy (NCBI): domain Eukaryota; kingdom Metazoa; phylum Chordata; class Aves; order Passeriformes; family Tyrannidae; genus Pyrocephalus; species Pyrocephalus nanus. The sequence goes on along the minus strand of CM076262.1, from coordinate 3,059,832 downwards.
CATTTTCTGAAATGTTCACAGTGCAGTATTTTGTGGCCTAACCAAACTTTGTAAATGTCATTAAAAATAAACTTTTTTTTAATATAAAAATAGAATACTTTATGTGTTTACACCAACAAACCCATTTCTATCCTATTCTAAACAAGCTATACAGTAGTATGCACAGAATTCCACAGGAACAGAAATGACGTGATGTTTGCCCTAAAGCTATAGTATTCTTCCCTAATGAATGAAGGTTTTATTTACTCTCTCTTTTAAAAACTGTTTCTCTGGTCAAAATTTAGAATTAAAAGTAGGTATCATAATTCACTGGGTTGTGTGATTCAAGAAGAGGGTAAATGGGGCCTAAAGTAATTTCTTTTGATCAGTCATCTCCGCTCTTCAGGGATGGCATGAAGAAGTTATCAATATGCCTACTATGGCAGTGTCTTTTTAGGTCACGGTTGGGGCAACACCTCCACTCTTTACTTACCTGTGGCTCCACCCAAGGTTAGGTGGCAGAGCTTCATCTGCTCGCCAAATGACTCACCAGACAGCAGCCTTCAAGTTTTTAGTCTCAGAGTGATTCATTCTTTATTGAAAGAAATGGAGGCTTTGCATTTTTCAGAAAGAGATCTGTTGATACAGGCTGTTTGACTCAATGAAATAGTTGTACGTTGGAATACATTGACACTAGGAATGCTATGTACCGTCTGACTACACCAGAGGGCTGGTGAGACTGATAAAAAACAATAGAATGGTTTGTGTTGGAATGGGCCGTTGAAGATCACCTCGTTCCAAACCCCCTGCTGTGGGCCCCTTCAACTAGACCGAGTTCCTCAGCACCTCATGCCTTCAACCTGGCATGGAACATGATGGGGCATTCACAAATTCCCTGGACAACCTGTTCCAGTGCCTCACCATCCTCACAGTAAAGGATTTTTTCCTAATACCAAATCTAAATCTACTCTCTTTCAATTTAAACCCATTCCCCCTTGTCCTGTCAGTACATGCCCTGGTAAATAGTCTTGCCCCATCTTTCCTGTAAGTTCCCTTTAGGAAGTGGAACACTACAATGAGGTTACCCTTCTCTTTTCCAGGCTACACAATCCATATTCTCTCAGCCTTCTTCACAGAAGAGGTGGTTCATCCCTCTAATAATCTTGGTGGCCTTCTCCACATTTGGTCAATGTCCTTGCTGTGCTGAGGACCCCAGAGCTGGATGCAGCACTCCAGGTGGGATTTCACAAGGGCAGAGTAGAGAGGCAGAATGCCCTCCCTCAACCTGCTGGCCACACTGCCTTTGATGCAGCCTGGGGTCCAATTGGCTTTCTGGGCTGTGAGCGCACCTTGCTGGGTCATGTCCAGCCTCTTCTCCACCCCGAGTGCTTGTGGGCAGGGCTGCTCTCCCTCTGTTCATCCCTCAGCCTGTATTGATACAGGGGGCTGTCCTGAGCCACGTACAGCATCTTGCACTCACTCTTGTTAAACCTCATGAGGTTGCCGTGGGTCCACCACTCGAGCTTGACCAGGTCCCTCTGGATGGCATCAGGTGTGTCAACCACCCCCATCAGCTTGGTGTCAGCTGCAAATTTGCTGAGGGTGCACTCGATCCCTTCGTCTGTATCATTAGTGCAGATATGAAATAACACTGGTCCCAGTACAGACCCCTGAGGGACAGTACTCAGCACTGATGTCCCTCAGGACTCTGAGCCACTGATTGCTACCTCTGGATGTGACTGTTCACCCAACTTCTTCTCCATCTAACATATCAAATCCGCCTCTCTCCCCTTGAGAGAGAAGGATGTTGTGGGGGACTGTGTCAAAAGCTTTCCAGAATTCCAGATAAATGACATCTGTAGTCCTTGTCCGCTGATGCAGTTGTTCCATCTTAGAAGGCCACTTGGTTTGTCAGGCAGGATTTTCCCTTGATGAAGCCATGCTGGCTGTCTCAAATCACCTCCCTGTCCTTCATGTGCCTTAACATAGCTTCTAGGAGGATCTGTTCCATGATCTTCCCAGGCACAGAGGGGAGGCTGATAGGTTGGTAGTTCCCAGGCTTGTTTTCTTTCCTTCTTAAAGATGGGTAGTGTGTTTCCCTTTTTGCAGGCACCTGGGACTTCACCTGATTGCCATGATTTTTTTTAATATCGTGGAGAGTGGCTTGGCAACTGCATCAGCCAATTCCTTCAGTACTTTGGGATGCATGCCATCAGGTCCCATAGACTTGTGCACATTCAGGTTCCCCAGGTAGTCATGAACCTGATCTTCAGTTACAGTGGGGTAGCTTTGCCCTCCCTGTCCTTATTCTATCTTCCATCTGCTCAAGAGGTGTGGAAAGAGAGGTTGCCATTGAAGACTGAGGCAGAAAAGTTAAGTAACTCAGCCTTCTCCTCACCCGTTGTCACCTGTTCTCCAGTGTTGTTTATCAGGAGGGTTACAACTTCTTTGACCTTCTGTTTCTGATTAACATACCTGTAGAAGCCCTTCCTGTTATTCTTTGCCTCTCTTGCCAGGTTTAGTTCCAGTTTTGCCTTGGCCTTCCTCACCCACTCCCTACACAATTGTACTTTTCTATACCTATTTTACTGCACACCATTTCTTGATTTTGATTTCTGTTAAGACACTTACCATGAGGCTGGCTCTCTCGGCTGCCTAGGTTCTTAAACACCTTGTTGATGTAGTGCAAAAATCCAAAGTTTGCACCATGCAGGAGGAAAGTACATTTTAAACTCTTGTAACTCTCATTGTTTGCCTTAGCCTTTTGTGTGAAAACCTGCACTTCTCATTATCCTAAAGTACATGCACAGTAATAGTCCTTAATGATTGATATTCTACTTTCTCCTTCATGGCATTAATGATGAATTTTTTTTCTTGGGTCTGAGCACATTAATGACAGTTTGTGGGGACTAGCTCTGTATGGTAGCACACCACATTTCCATTTGGTAAATTGATGCAGTTGTCCAAATACTTGGGAATTACTGTGATGGTTTATAGAATCCCATAGCCTTAAACAATATGGTATTGTGTCCTTGTACTAGTGCAACTTGGGCAACAACATAAACATGTGCAACAGTGTTCTCACAAAGACCAGGCAGTAAAAACTAGTGGACAAAATGTTTTGTTTTTTGTTCATACAACTAAGAATGGATTTTCCTCTATTTCAGACATTCCCGTCATGTGTCAACATCCATATCTGTGTTGTCTTGTGATGATAAAAGAGAAGGATAGGGAGCAACGCACTTCACGTTGACGTAAGTAGCATTGACATGGACGTAGTGTTCTCCAACAAAAGTGGAAAAGATTGTTGATATATTTGACACAAGTTCAGAAAATGCTGGACGCATCTCAGGTTTTGGATGCCAGCACTTCAGCATGACTTCGTACCTGCCATTCAAATAAAAGAAGTGTTCAATTAAGAAATCATGTAAAAAGGAAAAAGCCCAACCCTCTCTTTCCTGCCACAGCCTCAATTACTACAATATCAGAATCAGCAGCATTTGTAGAAGACTTTGCAAACTATTTACTTACAGTGGATCAGGGCAATATTCAGGTTGTAGCAGCCTTCTGCCTTGTAATAAGTAAACAGTTATATCAAAAGAATTTACATCAGGATAAGGTGGTGCCCCTCGTGTCATAAGTTCCCATAACAACACACCAAAGGACCACTAAGAAAACAAAGAAATAAATAGTAAGTTATAGGGTTGGAGGGCTTTACTTTCCAGTTTTAAGATGGTTTGACAGATTTAAGCATTCAAATGCATGGATTTTTCATTTGAAAAGTTATTTTCCTGCATTCGGCTTTCTTTAAGTGCACTAATAAATGCTGTAAGGACTTGAGGAGCCATCTAAATAAGAACTAGAGAATCTCAACTAAGTAAATGAAAAAAAATAAAAGCCCACAGGCCTGCTACTCTACTGATATAAACTGGCAGGCCTCTTTTGAGGTTAATGGAACTCTGCCAGTTTACATGAGCTGATGATCTGACTAACTCTGTGTAAACACATACTGAAGACAATATATGTGGTAAAAATTCTGTGCATCACAGGCTAATCTGAATCTGGATTGAAAGGAGAGCTAAAATAAAAAGTGATCCTCCCAACTAATGACTTCATCTTAACAATTTTTTCTTCATTAATGTCCAGGTAATACTTGAGATTGTTCAAGGCAGTCAGTAAATATTTATAAAGTAAATAAAGTATTTTTGACAATTAGTAAATTTTATGAGTCTCAAAGTTAACCTGTTTTGTCAAGCTTTCCAGAGCCCCTCCTATAGCAGGGTTCAGTTCCAACCTGGCTTCCTGGAAAGTCCTTAGTTTCCCTTGGAACGGGGTTAAACTAATTCTTTCTTGAGCAGTAAGACAAAATCAGGTCAGCAACTTGTTGTTTTGTGATTGGGACAAATACACTTTCTGGATGTACACAGTCTTTTATTATTATGTGAACTAAAGTTAGATTCAAATATAAGTTTTGATTTGGAGTTGGTCCATTCATTAAATACTAGAAAGATGTCTCAGGCAATATAAAAGAAACAAGTAGGTGATACAAATATGTTTGTACATTACCACATCTGACTTTGTTGTGAACTTTTGAGTTTGTAAACTTTCTAAAGCCATCCATTTCACTGGCAGTTTAGCTCCTGTTTTATTGTGCACACTGTAGTATTCTTTATCATAGACATCTCTAGCAAGACCAAAATCAGCAACCTTGACAGTGAATTTTTCATCCAACCTAGAGAAATGACAAAAGGTATTATTTGCGACTAAGCATGCAAGATTTATAGAGATGGTGGATTATCATGAGTGACTTGCGTTTTTGAAATGGTGGATTATACTGAGTGACTTGCATTGACTTTGAAAGGCAGTACTTTATTTTGGATCTATTAACCAATGTAACAGTGAAACAAAAAGTGCAGCAAAGTATATTTAACATCCATTTAACACAGTGAATGAACCTGGGAAATTATTGATATTGTTTTCATAATACAATTTGAATTACAATTATTTTAAAACAATTGCTGTGTATAAAAAGACTTTGGCTAATAGCCTATATATCCTAATTGAGTGCTACAACATTTCTTCCACAGCCGTTTCTTCTTCTGTATCCTTAAAAACAGCTAATTTTTATTTCCAAGTCCAGGCATGACCTTTCCTACTTACTCTCAGTTTTGATAAGGAGGGGTCCATCATTATCTCAGTAACTGCCTCTATACAATAATGTAGTCCTGTAACTAAAAATGTATTTGGTGTCTGTTCTGGGAGAAAGTGATGGCATAACAAAAGTTCAGCTGGGGTTACACCTCAGCCCTACCAGAAGATATCCTTTGTTTTTCTTCTGCTAAGGTTGGTGTTTGTCCTGGTAAGTAGTATCACTGTCAAAAAACGGACAGAGCATGGGTGTTGGCATGCTCTATCCTTTATTGCATGTGCTATCCTTTATTACATGTGCAGACCTAGCCACAGCAAACACTTGCTTTTGGGCTTCTTTACTGAATCACACAATCAGAGAATGGGTGAGGTTGGAACAGGTCTCTGAAGATCATCTACTTCACCATGACCTTCCCTGCTCAAAACAGGGCCAGGGACTGCAGGTTGCTCAGGACCACGACCAGTTGGATTTTGAATATCTGCTCAGATTAAGACTCCACAACCTCTCTGGGCAACCTGTGCCAGTGTTCAGGTCACCCTTGCAATAAAAGTATTTCTTCCTATGTTTAAATGCAATTTTCTCTATTTTGATTTGTGCCTGCTGCCTCTTGGCCTATCCCTGGGCACCACTTAGATCTTCTTCAGCCTACCATGTCAGGTATTTATACATATGGATAAGATCCCTCTGAATTTTCTCTATGCTAAATGTTCCCATCTCTCAGTGTCTACACGAGGCATTCTCCTGTCTTAAATTTATGAGGTTTCTGTCTGAACAACTCTGGTCTGTTGAAGTCCCTCTGAATGGTACAAAACCGTCTGCTGCATTTATTGATGTTATAACTAAATCCAGTGAAGGGAGTGGGACAGAACTTTGATGGGTTAACAGGACACAGTTTATGCCATAGCAGGTTCCTGCACTTCTTCCAGGGGAGTGGAATAGAGTTAAGAATCCCCAGGGACTGTATTTGCATCCTGGCTTCCTTTCTGATAGACATCACTACTGTGGCAGGGCCTGTGCTTCTGAGTGATGGATGGTCACCAGGGAAAGGGGTGTTCTCTTGTGGCAGCAGCTTTCCAGGCTCTGAAGTGCCAAGCCACATAGAAATAAAAAACCAGCCATTCAGTGGTCATGTGAGACACCCCGAAGTTGTTCCCTCCTCACCCAAGGAAGAGACACAGGCCAAGGGAATGTCCTGTTGCCCCTCTTTGGACTTTGATTAGATGAACTAGGACTTTTGTCCAGTAATTCAAATAATTTGTTCTTAGGAAACATGAAAATTATGTTGCTTGTGGCTTTTTTCCTCCCTTAAAAAAGCAGCACTTGTATGAAAATGTTCTTTTTCAGAGGCTGTTCAGCTGCACAAGTGTGCACCCTTTGAAAAAAGAATAAAAAATCTGATGTCACAGGTTAATGACCTTTTTGCAGCCAGAGTTCCAGTTTATGACATACTAAAAATAAACTCTAATGTTTAATCTTGTACCTCATTAATTCACAACATTGGTGATAAATCAGCATAATCGTATCGGCAGCTCCTGTATCAGTTAGTCTTTGTGTGAACTGAACTGTCTGGCTACCCAGACACTAGTAAGATTCTTTGAATGTTAATTTGTGTGCATAGTTGAGTCAAAGTAAGCTCATACTCAGTAATGAAAGACTACTGTCAAGAGGTCTCAGTAGTGTTTCTTTGTGTTCCTGTTTTTCTCACAAAGTTCTGTGCGTTCCTCTCCCTCCTGTTAGGTGTGGCAGCAGAGACGTGCTGCTTCTGAAGAGGTTGGGTGGAAGCACAGCAAGTTGAGGCAACAGCAGTTTAACTTCCCTTAGGAGATGCCTTTTAAACTCTCTAACCAATGATTTTGAGATGCACTACTTTCACCTCAGCTTTCTTATTTCTCACACTCAAAAAAAGCTTATGTGTAAGAAATGAGCCGGTAGCAAGATGAGTAGCTCATCAGTATGCAAGACAAACATCAGTATAATTACAGAGCAATGAAAAAAACACCCTATTTTGACTGAAAAAAAGCAGAATCTTAGAAACTTTTATTTATCTCATCCCACTGTCTTACACAGAAGAGTGTGATAATGTGACTGGAAGTAGATGTTTGTACTTACATACAGTTTCTTGCTGCCAAATCTCTATGGACAAACTTTTTGCTTGCAAGGTATTTCATTCCTTTTGCGACCTGAAGGCCAAATCCAATTAAATCTTTTACTGTTGGATTCTGTAAAATACAAACATTTGTGATACAATGATTGCATAAACTTAAGGAGCAAACTGCTTTTTGCTGTGACTCTTCAGGTTTTACACCCCACCTGTCCTGCCACCAGAATGATCAAGACAGGTTGGTGCTTGTAATGAAACTGGTTTAAGTTTAGGTCAAGTTCTTACCTCCAGTGAGAAGACACACTATAAGACAACAAAAAAGCTGACAGTCTCCAGAAGAGTGGAGTTTGCAGCATAAGCAGCATAACCTGGTCTGGGAAGTGGAACAGTATGCTGAAGCAGCATCACAGCTGGCACACAGAATTCACATGTGTGAACTTACGAGTAATTGCATGTAACTCAGCAGAAGGACTAACTGTGAACTTGGAGCTCATCAGCTAGAGGTGACAAAGAAATAAGAGAGTCCTGTCTGGTACAAAATAAGGCAAATGGGACCTTAGCAATTAGCAGAGGAAGATTTTCCACAATGATTAATAACCCTTTCTGCTGGTCTACATGGTAAGACAATACTGAAAATGTTAAATATCAAAATAAGTATAAACACAAACCTGTAAATCTTTTATCCAATCATATGACTTATTATGTAATAGTAAAGTTCCCACAGATTTTTCTGTTGTTGACAATGCTCCTTATAATTTTCTTTTGTGGAACATTCTTGTTCAACTATGGTCATCATTCTAATTATTTCTGGAAGGACCACGGCACTATTCACAGATGAGGGCCCTGGTCTTTGTAGAATGAAAGATGCTCAAAAGGGAAGAGGTCCCTATCTCAGACAGTTTAACTCCTCCAAAAATTAGACAAAATTCATTTTTTTTTTTTAAATTGTAGTGGCTATAGTTGACTGCCATAGAGGAAAGCAAAATTTTATTGTCTCAGAAGTCACTTTATGTTGTCCTAGCACTGTGAAATAGGTGAAATACTACAGTATAAAATGGGCTTACACTACCTGAGGCAAGACCTGTGGTCTCATTCTTGTGAGAAAGCAGTGAGGCACATTTGAGGAATGTGCAGTTTTTCAATGGAAATGGGGAAGATCTCTGATAACAGTACTCACAGTTTGTAAAACAATTCCTGTTTCTCTTTCTTAATATATGAATCAAAAATATTGAAAATAAACAGACTGTGACACTAGTTGGACATGGAGATCCCTTACCTAGGAGCTGAAAGAGCAGATGGTCACAACTGGTACAGCTGTGCTGAAGTCAACAGAGATATGCCAGTTTAAACCAGCAGGTGATTGGGCCCCTTGACTTGACTCTCATAAACACGTTTGTTTATAAAGAGGCTTATGGATGGCAAATGAGAAATATTTATTGCTTATAATTTCTGGGAAACATTCTAGAGAGGAATTTGAGGGGGAAGGGAAGACGTAGCAGTGCTGTAGCTGGGCTTGATGCCAACCTAAGCAAGTGCTAAAGGTTAAGGTGTAGTAACAGCAGCAAATTACAGACGTAATGTAATTATGAGAGCTTATAACCTGTGGTGTTGGAGCAGGGCGTGGCTAGACTTGCACTAATGTTTGGTAGACCTCACTGGGTACTTACATGAGTCTCATTCCTGATGAAGTTTCGAAGATCTCCATGTTTCATGTATGGAAGAACAACTAATGGGGATCCTTCGTTGGGCAAACAGATTCCCAGGAGTGACAGAACATTGGGATGAGTGAAATCCTTCATGATTATTCCTTCTTTTAGAAACTGAGCTACTTCTTCCAGATCTGTAATCCCTGAGAAATCCAGTAATGAGTTAATTAAAAGAAGCGGAAACAAACTAGTGTTCATTTCTGTACAGCATGTCATTGCACAACAAAGCCATAATGAGAGACTACAAATGTGCTCCCTACATCCCACATTACAACCAGGTTATGTGCATTGGTTTTCCTACAATGACCAAATACAGTCTATTGGTGATTTTAATTCTGTCTCTCCTTTTTTTTTATAATGAATTACTTAAAATTCAATAACAATGTTTGAGTAAAACCCTTATTAAATGTTGTTCTAGTCTCTTCCTGTTTTTCCAGCAGCTTTGCCTACTCTTTAGCAATTTAACTTCCAAATCCAAATCTTCAGTAGACAGTAGAATAAAAAAATTCCACTGCCTTTCCCTCATTTTCCAGCGTTCCTTTCTTTGTAGGGGAAATATATGGACATTTCATTTGATATAAAAATATATGCCAATGCCTCATGTTAATCTGAAGTAATTGGAATTGCTCCAAAGATAAATCTGATTCAGCTGCAACTAAGAATCCTTGTTTGTGAAAGTATACTTCACTGTAATTTATCAGTTCACCCCAGTTATCTTTGGAATTAATAGTAATGTCTCACTATTAAACATGTAACTCACTATTCAGTGACTTCACAGCACAATGAATTTTCCTGCTATCGTTATCCAGCAATGTCCCATGGTACACACACCCAAAATGTCCTGTGCAAAAAAATAAGCAATGTTAGATTTAGGAAGTAAAATTAGCTTTCTGGTATTTTCCACTGGGTAGCAATTATGCTTTAAGAAAGTGATCACACTTTATTTCTGTCCAATTCTTAACACTTGTAATGTGTATTTCCTAACTAACACATAAAACCATTACAAAAAACCCACCATTGCATAAAACCACCATTACATAAAATGAAAGCTCTATTTGCAAAATATTAGATATTTCCTGGTATAAACAGAGAGTATAAATAATACCAAGGCTCGTGCCACAAATGTTTCCTCTAATGAGTATGCACACAAACACCATGTGAGCCAATTCCCACCATATCTCCTGTGAGGCACAAGTCAAAGGAGGACACTTGGAAGGGACAGGGAGCAGATAGGAGGGAGCTGACATGACCACTGGATTGGTGGTTCCTAGTGACCTGCAAGCCCACACAGATCCACTGGTCCACTGGACCGTACAAACTTGATGCCTCTTCCGTGAAAAGGACGGTCACTGTGGGCTTACAGCCTCTCACGTCTGCTATTCCATGGCAAATGTTGAGTATTAAAAGCGATGTGTTGGCTGTGAATGGTTTGGGAGTTGCTCTACTGATCACAGACTGATGACATCACTCAGCAGCAGTCTATGGTCTCTTCTATGGCCTAGTTTCAAGCATAAAATGTCACTAAAAGGTAGTGAGCAAAATTTGCCTTCTTTCTCATGGTCTGAGCAGGGAAATGAACTGCCAGGGACACAGAAATCCCTTCTGATCCTGTGCTTTCCTGTGAAGCAAATGGGGTAGTCTACAGAAACCTACTCTGAGAAGTCGTGGTGACCTGTCTGGGAAACAATGAATTTTAAGCTCTAGGCTTGTGCATAAATTTATCCAAATCAAATTATGCACGTGTAATTGAGGCTTTCTTTCACAGATGTACTATTTACTAGAAACTTTTAAAATACTAATGTTTGCAGTTAGAAAGCAAAGCAGTTTTTTCGCTTTTGTGAGTTCTACAGAGAACAAGACTACCTGATTAATTTTACTACGTTCCAGTCATAAGTACTGTTCAGAGCTCAGTTGGATTTGCTTTTGGCTTGAGGTAAAATTAATACAAAGTTTGTTTTATAAAAGCAACTAAAATCCCATCAGACCACAGATTGCCTGGAGCCTGGGCACAAATCCTCAAGTTTGGATTGGGTGTGTCTACAATATTTTTGGGTTTGGCCCATTTCTAGTTATGGAGGAGAAAATTTAAAATCATTAATTATATTGGCGTCATTCCTGATATTTTTTAACATTAAAAAATGGGAAATTACTTGGAGTTTTCCAAAACAAGAAAGAAAAGAAAAAGGCCCACCCTTGCTTTGGGGATGATGAAGTGTAATACATGGAAGGAAAATGCACTGACTGACTGATTTGTGGCTCTTTTTCTGCAGAAGAAGGATTAAAAATATACTTTATAGCCAAATTTTTTATCAGTATTCTTATACTCAGCATGAGATCTGTGATACATGATCTGTAGAAGTATGGAAAATGCAGTTTGTACTTTGGTTATTAACAGGTACTCAATCATACAGAGATTAATAAATGTCCCTAACAGAAATTCTGGCTTGGGCTATGAAAGGTGAAGGGAACTTGCTAACAGAGATGTAGAGGAATAGGAGTGATAAGAAAAATTTAGAAGAATAGGGGACTTGCTGTATCAGGAAAAAAACTAAAAGGAAATGAATGAGAACCTATGCATTACTGCAGCTGGCATAAGAGATGAATGAGGAGGAATGGAGAGCCTTTGCTGGGAGGATACAAATGGCAAATTCCTCAGACCTGGGGAAAACTTGAGAGGGAAAGGGGTGTGGGCATTTCACCTGGACCATGGGGACTTTTACTGGATGCATTAGTGACTGCAAGCGTTTTCTGTGTCATGTAGCAATCGCGACAGATCACAGACTCCAAGTTTAAGGTCACTTGTTTCCCCGCCTTGGCAACCCCTGCCATTTAGGTGTGTGCCTTAGGCAATATCCTGTCACAGATTCACTCCTGCACTGCAGTCTTGTGGATCAGAAGCCCCGGCTGAGCTTTTCTGTAGCCTGGAAAAGGGTGAAACTGCTGAGGGGGAACCAGCAAGCTTCTGAGTTCAAAGGAGCCCCATTAATTGCAAACTCTTTCCTCCTGATGATGGTCTTCTCCAATGGATAAAATGCACAGGCCCTCATCTGACTTTAAAGGAGAGCCCTTTGGTTCCCCTTTGTTTCAGCGTGTGGGATGCAGTCCTAAAAGAGGTAAAAAGCTTGAAAAACATCTGTGCAGACACCCTATTCAGAATGGTTTATAATGAATGGGTGTACGAAAAGAAGAGCAGGTTGCAGTACCCACCTCTTCCGATTACTTCGCTGAAGTGCACTATCAGGCTGTCAGCACCAATAACCACATGCTGCACTTCTTTGACCAGGTCAGGATTTAAGGCACTGATGTCAATGTGGACATTAGTTTGGAGAAGTGGACTGGCTAAATCTGAGTCTCCGCTAGACAGAATCGGGGAGAGGTCAGAGTGAGGATACTGGGCAGGTCTGCATGATCCATTCTGAGACATGCTTGGAAACTGATCTGCAAGATGAACAGAAACTGTTATAATCCTTTCAAAATTTTCCTTGAAAAATGAAGTTTTATTGCATTAGAAAGCAAGGTTCGATTTTAACAGTTTGGAAGTGGCTTGGCTTTGTGGAAGTTTTGGTCACAAAGGGAAAATGAAAATATGCATTGATAATCTGCCAAACTCCAGGAAAACTATGTCACTAGAAACTTACGCTAGTGACAGCTAGCTAGAATCAGCTCTGCTTTCATGAAAGTAAATGGCAAAACTTCCACTTTTCTGAGGGGATGGAATGAAGACTTGTCACTTCCTGCCAAGTAGAGGTTATCGCATTTCTAATAATCAGGAGTAACAAGAGTAAAATGGAAAACTGACAGCAATAGGGGAGGAGCTGATAGTGAACAATTAAAAACATGAAACCTTTTATTATTGTCATGTTCTAATTTGGTAGGGAACTTTACATTGCATGAAGGTTTCCTAACTGCTGGTGACTAGCTATATTTATCCAATGGTAAATATTCAACCAGGGAAATGCCTAGAGGTGATTCATATCCTGTAACTGCTGAAGATAATACAGTTGGTGCTACTCATGAAAATAACATGAGCCATCTGATATAGCAGAAATTAAAGTATTTCAGTAAAGCCAGAAGTATATATTTGAGAATTTTTTTATCAACAGTATGTGGTTCAGGTATTTCAAATTGTTTTTGTTTAAATTTTTTTTTTTTAGTATTTTCTGGTGACTGAATGAAAGAACTAAGTTTAATTTACACCAATTTCAGTCTGGAGTGATTCCAGTGGAGTCAATGAGAAGAATTAAGTCTAGGGTCAAAACCAAAAAAGTGAATAAATTTAAGAACAGAAATTATTAGGTACTGTATCACAACAAGTAAAAGATTCTGTACAGCCATGCTTTATATATTTCTGTACAAAACTTGGAAATTTTTCAAATAGTGCTGTCGTCACTCTAGTTGCTAAGAAAAACTCTGTGCTATTCTATCTAGAAGCAAAAATACCAACTCTTACATTTACAAATGAGTTTGTTACTAACAGCAAATATCTATTTAATAACCACAGTAAAATAATCCAGAACTGGCTGCAAAATAATTTTTGCAGCTTCTACATGTAAATCTGCATGTTTTCTAATGTTCTTGTTGTTTTATTCTTTGGTAGGAATTGACATAAACACTGCTAGGGAGACATTAAGTGAACACATCTCCTTCTTGGATGCGCTCCCTGCTGTGCTTTGCCAGGATTTATCTTCCACCAAGGATCTTTGCACAGTTTTGTCTTGTATACCACTTTCCCTTCTAATCAGTGGCACAGGCCATTTCCTTTGGGAATTTTTCAATCAAGAAACTTCTGTATGAGCTGGTGGCAGCAATTAAAGAATGGTAAGGGAAGCTGGGAACTGGCCTGTCTCTCAAACAGCTCTGCGATTGGGGCTTACAGAGGCGAAATAAGGATTTGGAGTGATTTCTATTGAGTTGTGTATGGCAGCACTTGAAATAATACAAGTCTATATATATACCAAGACTAACAAATATCTGTGATATCTTACATACCATAATGTGGTAACTCCTAATAGTCATAGGCTCAGTAACGGTAATCACAGGACATGGTCTCCATGTCTTAAAGGAGGTGTTCAGCCTAATGTGGTACGTTAAGTGTAGCAGACTCTCTTCTGAAGAACCCACTTTAAAATGGTTTTATACAGAACAAAATTGTGTTTGACATAGGGTTATTGTTCCCTGAAACTGGCATCGCAGCACACGTGGACCTCCACTCAATTTGTAAGTCTTCATATCCCTTTAATTTAATTTTGAAACCCAACATTTCTGCATTTTATAATGTACCATTTTACAGAAGCGGCATTAACAGACAAAAGAGTATCAGTTTACAAAGCTCCATGACCCACGTTGGGCCAACAAAACTGCTTTATGATGACTGTATGAAGTCAATGAGACACACTAAACCTACACCCACTTGAAATAATTTTTTTCAGAGTAGATTTGCACATGGCGTGATGGACTCATGATAAACACAAATTCATTATATCCATTAGCTCCTAATAGTTCAGCATAGCGAGTTTCCACTAATAGCATTTTATATATTCCGCCAACCTGAATAAAACTAAAAATCCTTTGCACCTTATTCTTGAGAAGCACCTGAGAAGTTCAGTTAAAGTAGCAAGCCTGTGAACACAGGAGTCCCACAAATGCAGTCACAGATAAACTAGATGACAAACTGAAATTAAGATACTGATCAAAATAGCTATCATCTGAAGACATATGAAAATCAAAATGCATAAAATATCATCTATACAGATTCCTAATAGAGGTGTACCTTCCAGAAAAGTTGATCTGTAGTCTACAGATTCACTTGAAACCATTTCTGTTGTTGGACTTACACTCCTTGCGCTCACCAACCTGTCCAGGTGAGGAGTGTGCACTCTGCCATCATAACGTACTAGGTCACTTCCCAGATCTGAAGAGGAGAAGAAAGAAACATTAGAAAACCCTCATGGTTTTAGTATGCCAATATTCATTTAGCTATTTATTTAAATCTAGATGTTCTGCTATGCTGGGAAGAAGGTTGGGTTGTTGCTGTGGCAGACATATTCAGGACCTGAACTTGAGCTATTTGTACAGCACAAGATTTGCTGCAACTTGTGTTGAAGACCCACTCTTGGCCACACTGGAAGACTGAAGACAGCTTTGAAGCCTCTAGGACCAGCTTCATGGTCTGACTGAAATACTGCATCACAGCAAGACTTGGTTATATACTACCTCCCCTGCTCCTCCCACCTTGCATAGTGTGGCAGCTCCCACTGGAAGTAAACCCAGACATAGGGGCCAGAGAGGAGCCAGGGTCTGACCAAGTTCCTGATTTTGCTGAAAAAGATACCACGACACTGCAGTGCTCTGTCTTGCACAACTCAGGCACAGCCTGGAGGACTACAAGGCAACTGGATGAAGCTGAAGTATTCGTGATTCCATGCATATCATTTACTCGTCCTCTCTTCCAAAGCTGACTGGGGAAGAGAAGTTACTAGCTTAGAGTTCCTCTGAAATCCTTCTGCTTAAAGGCATAATGTGCCCCTTCACCCAGCTCAGGCAAGAGCCAAGCACTGACATGCAACTAAACATTGGAACTTGATTGAGAAACCTCTCTGCTAATGCGTTACAACAGGGCATTGCATGGTAGTTAAGCAAAGCATAAAATTATGTCATTTTTAAAAATCTAAGATAAAATAATGGACTTATTTGACGGGATTGACTATGATGTACCTTTAATTTGTTTCTTCTTCCTTCTCCAGAGAAAAAACACCAAAAAGATAAAAAGTAAAAGTGATGTTGAAAGTACTCCAGCAATTAGTCCCGTGAAATTCTGATCTTGCCGGATCAGCACTTTTCCGATAACTGTTGATAAAACTTCTTGCTTCCACTGAAAAAACAAAGAAAAAAATAGCGTGATGATTTCCAAAGACAAGTAAGAACTAGATTATTAGTACTAAAGTATGAGCTGATATGTCCCACATATACTAAATCTTGGGTTTGTGTTCCTGTACTGTGATAAGATACTGGGAGTGAAGAAATTGTTATACTGCTGTACATGAAAGCAGATCTACATGTTTCTTTCCTCATTACTCACCTTCAAGAGCTCTGGTTGTGATACAGCTGTGAATTTGATACACTACACACACAGCATGCACTCACACACATTCTGGGTAACAGGGTCCCACTGTTACCAGATGTTAATTCAAAATTTTAAATTCAAACTCTTACTCAAATGGTGCATGGAGATGTATGGGCCTATGGATATATGGGCTGAGATATACATTAAAAAAGCCAGCCCAACTGTCTTTAATATGTGGCCTTCTGGCATAAATATGCCGTAACATCAAACTCACTCTCTTGTTGACAGCATGCCTACATTTTAGTTCCCAAGGTCATGTGAGCCTGTCCCTGGCCAGCTTCTTGCTTGTTGACAGTTTAAAGAAACAAAACAAAACAAAACAAAAAAAAAAAAACACCCCAAAATCAACCACCAAACAAACATCAAGCAGCTAACAGGGAAATAGTGTTTTAGGTCACACAGCACTAGCTCAGTCAGTTGGAATGCATTTGGCCATCTTTTCTCTTCCTCCTGTGGAATTCATTCCTCTGGGTACTGTAATGATGGATTTGCCCGTCAAAAGAGCAAATTTTCTTCTTCGTTGGGCAGACTGCAATTTCTGTGTCTCCTTGCCAGTAAACAAGTAGAAACCTTATTTAACCCCTTTATGTTTTATTCTTTTCTATGCATAAAACCTGTCATGCATATCTGTTTCTTAGAGTTTAAGGAAATATCACATAGTAGAACTGATGGAATGTCGTGTCAGCTCCCGTTGCACATGTGAAAATATGAACCAAATGCAACCTGTGCAAAAGTATTATATGAACGTAGGCACTTACAGTTCTGGGAAACATACACCAAAAGAAGAACTGCATCTAATTTTATAGTTTGCCTGAGGTATCCAAGAAATTTATTAATTAATTTAAAAAATAAATACTAAAATAAATTAATATTTACTGCATTAATACAACAAATGAGTTATTACTATTTACTTAGATTGCAATAGCACATAGCAATATCAGTCACAGCTCAGGATCCTGTTGATATGAATGTCATATGAAATAGATGGTCCTTGCTCCAAAGAGCTTACATAGACTTTGATGCTAATCAGACTTACTTACATGACTGGCTAAGGTTTGCACTGTTTTCAGTGAATCAGAGTCAAGTTTCATAGTTTAAAGGTATTCCTATTCCACTGGGATTTTCCTTTTGTTATGTATTTTAAAAACAGGAAGATACTGAAAGATCTGTGTTTTATTCTATGAATCAGTATATCTATAATTTAAATTTGGAGTAGCACACTGTATGATCACCTTTAGAAAAATGGTCAACTCAAACATTTGTCCAAAGTGTTTTCTCTTACAAAAAAAAAATGAAATGAAATTATAAAAAGTAGAGAAAAAAAATCTTTCAGGAAGGATGTGATCCTCTTGACTGCTGCAGAATTTTTTGTCGAAAAAAGGGCTTATGAGTTCCAAACTAAACATACTTCATTATAGCTTCCCATTCTTCCCCATATGTTTCCTCTTGTGTTTGAATTAATAGCTATAATTTTATTTCTGTGCTTAGCTCAGGTTCTACTTTTGTGCTGAAGCCTCCAGAAACCCTCTGTACAAACAGGTAATAACAACACTGAAGACAATATTTATCTTAAAACTAGTTGATATTATTTGAATTTCCATCCCAAACAAACTTGGATAGAGATATCTCTGCAAGCACAGGCTTAGGCTTAAGTTTAAAGTTTATTGGTTCAATAGTGACACTGTGAATGATAATAAAAATGGCATTAATATCTCATGTGTGGTGTAGTTGTCTCACCTCTATATTTAGCTCGCTGTTGGATTTCAGGAGATCACTGGGAACCGTACACAGAATTGATTCTGACTGCAGGAGGAGGTTTTCGCAGCTTTTATTTCCAACTTTTAGCACCTCTCCTTTAACAGCTTCTGAATCAATGTAATTTCCCTTGGAAAAAAAAAATCAATTTCATATTACATGACCATCTCATAAAAATTAAGGAGTTACAAGCTTGGAAAATGTTTTTAATGGAAAAACAATTGAGAAATAAAAGACTAATGCAAATTTACACTGTCCTGTCAATAGGCATGTATAAGGTTTTTTTCATGTAAATGGGACTTTGACAGACAGGCCAGAGAGGGATGATGAAGTTTACAGATAAATTCTGCTGTCACTGATACTCATAGAGCCCATACAGACTTCTAAAAATGTAAATGTCTGAGGGATTAATCCTGTTGGTCTTGTTTAGATTTTTGCATAATTTGCGCAAGAAAGGACGTATTATGTAACGCTGTTGTTTACACAAAACTGGCATTATATTATCCACAAGCTAAAGGCATCTCAAACATTTTGTTTTGCAAGTGGTTATGGTAGCAGAAGTGAAGCTCTCAAAAAGAAGTAATTAATTACAATAATACACAAATCTGTTAAAATCATGTTCCACAGACCAAAAAGGAATAAACCCTGGTAGAGATGAGAGCATGAAAAGTGCACCCCCTGCTCAGAAAACCTGCTTTCGCATCCCAGCCTTGGATGAAAAATTATTCACTGTATTATTCCAGTACTGTGATAATGGCATTCAAAGGCTAAGTTCAGCATCTTTTGTGCTCGGGAGTGCATCGGTATTTAAGAAACTGCCCTACCCCATGTACAACCCAGCATAAGATGAAAAAAAAGGCATATTAAGCAGGATTAGAAGGGGAGAAGGGAGTGTGGCACTAACACAGGCTATTTATGTGAGCTGGATCTGGGAGTTTTCCATGAGAAGGGAGGGAAGGCACTGCAGCTGACACGGCTATGAGACATCGTATATTGGAAAAGAAACAAGAATTCCATTCTGAGGGGCAAAAAAATCTTACTTTGGCATTTTAGATTTACTGCAGAATGAGACTCAATCCAGGGGAAACTGTAATAAACATACAGGAGAGCCAGCTTAATGTCCTGCTTTGACTGGCAAAGCCACACCCCAGGTAAATGCTTTTTAATTGCTGTCCATAGAAGTCCACTTTGCACTCTATCTTCTGTCTACTTGGAACCGTTCTGTTTGATGTTAAGTAAATATTCAATGGGCCAGGGAGCTTGTGAGTGACTGTGTATTGCTTAGTAGTACGGAGACTTGCTGCAGATTGTGAGCCATTCATGTTCAAATCTTTCCTATGAATGATGTACCTCAAAAGACTTGAATTTAAGTTTTTCATCCTCAGGATAAATATGTTATCTTGGAGTGATTCTATGATTCTATGGTTCTTCTCCACCATAGCTTAGAATTTTTTTCACCATCAAATGGAAAAGAAACCCTACTGATGTTTCCTAAGGTGATCCTTAGCCAGTTATAAAGATGATGGTAGCTTTTACTTAGTACTATTACCATTATGTTACCATTAATATATTATAATTTAATTTATGATAACTCAATATATTAGGAGTTTCAAAACTCAGCAGTGGTTTTGCTCTGTCAGGACAACAGAATCTGCCTAAAATTTTCAGAGAAGGAGGCAACTGGCTCCTATGAGAACTGGGAAAAAATATGTCCTCTTTTAAAATGTGTATTGCCCCCTTCTTGGTGAGCAATGCCCTTGCATGCAAGCTGGAGAAGTTCATTACTGGCCTGAGTAGCTGTTGCAAACCAATCTCATAGCTCAATAACCTCACAACTTTAGAGATTTGGGAATAATTTGGTTAAAAGTCTAGAAGCAGTACAAGAACCGCAAACTAAGGTGTGGAAATTTTCAGGTTGGTGTCAGAAGAATTTTTGAGGTTCCTAAGCAGAGATAAAGGGTTTACTTGGAAAGAATGAGGAGTTACTGCAGCTGCAGAGGTTCCCCTTCAGCTTGTTCAAAAATACCATGGTTTCCATATTGCTCTCTTTTGGACCAGATATTGAGAGTAACATAATTTCCTATGCAACGGAGGAAGACAATACAGTAACCTTTAAATAGGCAAGAAGAGTTTCTTAAGATTGTCTTATAAAGAATGTGTTGCACTGGCCTAGGAATAGGGTGGGCAATTTAGTGTAATCTTGTCCTACTTGGAGTTTTAATACAAAAGGGCCAGAGGACAGCCAAGATCTCAGATGTGCTGTGTAACATTCCAGTTGTTACACATGGAATGACAATTGTGCTACGTATTTCTCTAGTGGAAGATTTATATTTATAAATGCACTTTACGTACTGGTGGTCCATGCCTAGGCCTCCCCTGGAATAATGCACAAAGTCCCTGCACCAGCTTAGTGCATAAGCACAACCCCAGAACAGGACAGGCTTTGGGAAGACTGAGGATAAGACGCAGTTTCTTTTCTCACTGGTTTCTTTTTTTCACAACTAGGATGCGCTGGGTTTGCAGCAGTCCAGCTTGCACATCTGGGTCAGTGGCTTCTGCCAGAGGCAGCAAGTGTACTCTGTTCTCTTCAGCAGACTCAGGTGTTCCACTGTCCCCAGCAGTGAAACACCAGAATTTCTCCCACCCTGACACCTTCCCATGCTGGCAGGAGATGGGAGCACTTCTGAAGTGGTGTCTTCATGATGTTGAATCAGAGAAGTGTCTCAAGCCACTCTGTCATGACCCCTCTGACTGGGGGACGGTGGGCACCAAGCGACTTCAAAGACCCACATACTTGGCAGCAGAAGAGAGTGATGATATGGGACCTTGAGAGGCTGGCACTGAAGAAAAGGAGGTTTGGTGTTTGTGGCACACAGTGCCCTGTGTTTTAAATAGAAGACCTAAAGTTTTCTTGTGTGTAACATTTTCTTACAAAAACATCTTGTGGTCATCAGGGGAAACCGAACAGAACCTTTCAATCGGTACCCACTGTCATTTGATGAAAGCCAAATATGTCACACTAGATTAGTTAGATTGAAAAACTTGTGATAAAAGCTCCCTCCGCCCCCCTGAAACTAATTAAGAAAGAGATAAAAGAACTTTGGTTTGGTAGAACAGACTGTTCACTGAAGCAAGCTGCCATTTAATTTCATGCTGAGCTTGCTTAATTACTGCACAAAATACAATCATGAGGCATGTCAACTTGTGTGTATTTTTGAATGTGGGTACGGGGTGAGGGAAAAGTGTTGCCAATATGGCTTGTAATGATCTTTTGGCTCCTGACTATAATTTATGAAAGTTGCCTCACTGTTTTGATAGAAGCACCCCACTATAACTAATTCTATTTAGAGGAAGATGTTAAATTGGTGCTTGTCCATGCTTCATTCTAGGAGACCAGTTTTCACTAATGCTATTCTCCAGATGGTTGCCAGGAAATAACCAGGACATTAGGCTTAGGGAGACATCTGTCTTGGGTGCCATGACTACAGGTCAATACTACAGAACTGTGAGTTTGGTCACTAGGACAGTCCTTAGCCAGCCTTTCCCATCTAAATGGCTTCTTCCCAGCAATAAAACAGTACCAGAGACTTTTTCCTCGGGGAGAATACAATGTTCTCAAGTAAAAAGAAGGAAGTTAAAAAACCCAGCTAGTTTTTAACCCTCAGTCTCTGTGAAGATTATGGAGCAAGTCTTCCTGGAAGCCCTTCGAGGCAGAGGAAGGACAAAAAAGTAATTGGGCACAGCCAGCACAGGTTTCCCAAGAGCAGATTTTGTCTGACCAGCCTTCTATGCAGAAATGACTGGTTCTGTAGATGAAAGATGAGCACTGGACAAGAGGACCCTGGTTTTAGCAAGTTTTGCAACACAATCTCTCCTAGCAATGAAAACAAATTAGGATGGTATGGACTGGATAGATGGTCTTTAAGGTGATAGAAAAACCTACTGGAATAGATCAAATCTTAAAAGTCTAACATGTGGCATTTGTCAGTGGCTGATACTGGGACCAATGCTAATTAAATCTTTATTGACAGCCTGAACAAAGGGATAGAATGCACTGTCTTTGAGCTTTCAGATGACAACAAATTTAGGAAAATGACTGATATACTGGACCATAATGTGAAATAAGACAGGATGCCACTGTAGTGATGAAGGCTCAGCACACATTTTAGCAGCAGCAAAGGCAGTAGATTAAAGGCAATTGTGCTGCTTTGGTCAGCACTTGTGAGGCCACACCTGGAGTACTGTGTCAAGTTTTTAACCCCGCCGAATAAGAGATATACTGACAAACTGGATGAAGTACAGCAGAGGGCCACTGAGCTAGAAGGGGAGCCGAAGCACAGGATACACAATGAAAAGTTAATGGAGCTGGGTTTTTTAAAGATGTAAAATCTCCGTTCTTGGTGAGTTTCAAAACTCATTTAGACAAGGCCATACGCTACCTGACCTGATTTTTAACTTAGCCCTGTTTTGAGCAAAAGGGTTAGACTATGAAGATCTCCAGAGGTTCCTTCCAATCTATGTTATTCTATGATTCTTCCCAAATTAGTACTCTTTCCAATTGGTTGATATGCATGACCTGGAAAATACTGGAAAACACTGCTGTCATTGCACAGAGGCACTGAGCCATGCAGCAGCTCTATATTCCCAGATCTCCGTTGACCCACACACCAGAACTCTATCTAGCATTCCTCCATAACTAAACATGAGAACTGCTCTGCATTGAGGAAGGAGTGATTGTACGGCCAAGAGCTCCAAGTAGAAAAACAAAATAAAAAAATAAAAATCAGAGCAAAGCCCCAAACATTTTGCAGAGGCAAATTAATATTCAGAGTTTGACTGGAAGTCATAATGGCTGACAGGAGCTCTGGAGTAATCCTTCTGATGTCTGGTAGCCCAGAAGCTGGCTCACTGGATCATCTTGTAAGTCAAAGATCTCAGGATGTCAAGATTTCTTCATTGTGATAGGGGAAAAGGGTTTTGGCTTACAGAGCTATGCAGGAGCTACACAAAGAGATAACCCAAGCATTAAGACTGATTCTCTTCCATAAAGCATTTTTTATCAACTATATTCTATATAAATTATAGATATCTATATAAATTATGTGCACTTTACAACAGATTTTCGTAAGCATTCATTGTAAACTAGAAACATCCATATTTGTGCCTTTTCTATTTGATAATCTAAATTCATAAAAGCATTAGATTTCAAAAAATTGGACTCACACAAAGTTGATTTAACTTCCGCTGCAGTTCTGTAGTAGAGAGCGGCCTGTGCCTGTAAGGGCCCCAAATTCCTAAGAGATGTTTCTCAGTGCCATGTAGGCTATTCTCAACGCTCTTTGAAGAAGCATTCATCACCAACTTTGCATTTTTCACGGGTCCATAAATATTTAGGCTACAGCAGTGACTGATCCTCATGAGTGACTTTGTGCACAGGCCAGAGTTTCCCTTGGCTCAGGAGAGCCAAAGCTGCTAGGCCACACCTTTTGTGAGGAAGGACACAAAACCATGTGACAGTACAAGCTGGGACTCGGGTGCAGGCCACATACTTCAGGCTCTGGGCTGCTGGCCATGTTTAATCCTGAACTGGTGACGCAGCTCATTGCAATCAGAAGCTGATGCAGCATGGTCCTCCCACGAGGTCGAGGAAAGTCCCTCTCCAACTCCACCTGATGCCAAACACCCTGGTATACATATCTTTGTTTTGAGCTCTGCATCTTTTAAATTGTGACAGCTGGGGTCTTGGGTGAATGCAGTACCAAACACAGTGCTCTCTCTGCCCTTGCTTCCTTGGGGCTTATGTCATCAAAATGTCTGTTCCACACTGTGCTGCTGATGTGCACTTGTGAATAATTGAAAAACTTATTTCAGCATTTCTTACCTTAATTTCCAGAACATTTTGGTTGCCTCTTGAGATGAACACTGGCTTTTCAAAATGCTTAAATACAGGATTATTTACATAATCAAAATCAAAGTACAGGGAGCTGACACCATCAAAAATAAAGAACACTTTGGTTACAAAGGGTGGTTGGAGATTGAAAACTTTCAGTGAAGGTGTTGTACAGCAGATTATCTCTGAGCTAGAGCGGTGGCTACATGCCTGTAAGAAAAAAAAAAGGTAATTGTAGCATGTACATGGATAGGAAGTCAGTGATTAACGTAACTTTCTTGAACAATACATATATAGTGAAAAAATAAACATCAAGGGTCTTGTTCTTCTTTAACCAAAGCAAAATCCTGATCATCGCAACACAGCATTTATGTAGAGCTGGGAGAAAAGTATAAAAACTTCATGTCAATGGTGTTTTCACTCTTGTTGAGGAAATGTTCAAGTAAACAAGCTTCCTGGCCTGATTGTTCACAGCACTTTTAAAGTAAATATTTTGCAGATAATTAATGGAAAATGATTTCCAAAGCCAAGGACCATCAGGAGGCTAACCTGATGTACTGAGCAGGCATAGTTCAGCTTACCCAGCCTATGTCATAGTGACTGTCTCGTGGATTTCTCTTCCTTTTTCACAACCAGAGCAATAGAAAGAGACCAGAGGAAAAGGTAAAAGCCAACAAATTTGACTGAAGCAGTGGAAAGCAGAAATAAAGCACAGTTTACCCACGGCATAGCTAACTCACTGTGTTTCCAGAAAGGCACCATGGACTCTGTGAGAAAGTGCTTTAGAGCCAAAGCCACTGTGGATCCTGGGCCACAAAAACTCAGCAAAGTGTATCTTCCTTTGAAAAATGTTTATGTAAGGCCCCAGGTGTGTAGCACTTGTTGCTTAGGTACTCAGTACCTGTAGTCTCTGCTGAGAGTGTTGACTGTGGGACTGTATCTCAGACCAGCAGGCATGAGATGTTTGCCCCTCACTGCGGCGCAGGAGCTGCCTGACAACAGGCAGGAAGGCACACTGGCCCCTCGCTCTGTCACTATTCCTTCTGAGGGCCTTTTCTGAGGGAAAGCTGCTGCTGCACCTCATGATCAGAAGAGCTGCCAGAGAATGCTTTCTGCCATGGGGATATGATCCAGTGTGAAATGTCTGCCCAGGGTGCTTCACTCTATCCCATACTGCCCTGACACAAGACTTGTCTGAACTGCCTTTACAGTTGACAGAGGGACACCTAGAAGGGTTTCCCCTGATCCATTTTAGAAACCAGCTTTAATTAGATTAACGGTGCTCTAGAAGAGTCAGCTCTCTCTTGACCATGAGGGTTTCTACAGGACCACTTTGCTTATAATATCAACAGCACACCTACAAGCATCAGTGGGAGGCAGGGTGGGTGCTGGGCAGCATCACACGAACTGCAGAGTGGCTTGTTTGTGATTGCATCGTGTACTCCCTTCTCTGTGCATCTCTTTCATGCTGCCTACCAAGGATATGGTTGAAAAACTTCTGGCACAAACACAGTTGCTTCAACTCCACAGAAGTATTTCTCTTCCAACTGTATAAACCTTCTGTAACTAGTTCCCTGTATACTGTGCCCTAACAGCAGATTAAACTTTTTCTTTTTTTAAAAAATATAAATACTGGGACTGACATGTGCCACAGTAAGAATGGGGCCAAGCTCCTAGTCATCATAAATCTTACATTTGTTCTACAAGAGATTTCCCTGGAAAATCAACAATGCTGTCAAATACCTGCATCCAGAGAAGGCCAAAATGTGTATTTTTCTGTTTTGTTTTTCAAATTAAATTGGTTCTCATTACATAATGCTGCCTGAAGGAGCTGTGAAATTAGTTTAAATTAATGCAATGTAACTTTGCTGTTTCAAGGCTATATCAGTTATATTAAATCAGCTGTCTACAAATCAGCACTTTTTGTTTTCACCATAGGAATTTATGTTTCTAGGAATATTATTGTTAAATCTTGAATCTGCCAAGGGAAAAATTTTCATTGTTCTGAGCACTTCAGTTTTAGAGCTCTTACATGTCTGTGAGCTGTGAGTTCGGCACTCACTTAAATAACTTGGTGCAGTTCTTAGTGATGCTAATGGGACTTGCACCTGTGTATCTAACTGCTCATTTAAATTCGTAGCAGAAATTCAGAAATTGTTGTGCAAGCCCCATTACAATATGGTAAATTGTGGGACACAAGACAAAGGCAGAATTTTGCTCCATTTGCTTACAGTATTAGACTGTTCTTCTTTTGAATACCTTGTTATAAACTAGACTTTGTTCTATTACATGAATCTAGAAATTAATTTGAATTAGTATGGTAATAATAAGATGTGTCATTAGTATAATGAATGATCAAGCCATGCTTTTCCATGATATATGAATGTTTGTAAAGTTATCTATCATTTTGTGTCGATTTTAAAATGGGATTACTAAAATACATATAATTATGAAGCTAAGTATGTCCCAAATAATCATTATATTTATTTGATTAATGTAAATTCATTAGAGTCTTTATCTACTGTAGAGTAGTGATGTCCCTTAAATGAATAGCAGTGGTATTCATAACTTTGTTTGTGGCTATCTATTAGAATCAGTACTTTACTTTATCAGGCTGGTCTCTGAAGCAGAAGCTTTCAGAAAATGATAAAAATCTAATAATACTCTTTGGAGGGGATGCAATGTGACTGATTGGTAAGGTCAAGAAAAATCTTATTTGCAATGCCCTTATTGGTACATGGTTTGACATGACATTTTTACCTTGAAATTGATTTTAGCAATTGAAGAATATGACGGTTTGGTTTTCATGAAATATTGGATTGTGGATCTCTAAGAAAAAAAACCCTAATTCAATCTATTGCCTTCTCAATTAAGATACTGCCTATCACCCAGCACCTTTAACTTTTATTTAATTAAGCTTTAAAGTACATTCACTTTAAAAGCTAAGCCTACATTCTTCTTGTGACTATAATCTACATCTGAAGACTGTAAGGAAGCAAAGATAAAAATTATGGTACATTTCAAAAGCATAAATAAATGCTATACCCCAAAGGGAATAATAATCCATTGCACAATGCATATGACTCATCACTTAAGGTATGTATTCTTGTTTCATTTGTAAAATATGACCCCTGAGGCAATTAATTCAAACCTGACCTACAGAATCTGAACTTCAGTGTCCAATTCAATTTTTTTTCATCTGATAGAACAACAGGAAAAATTATGAGGGAGGATCTCTGAGTTCCAGAGGTCTCCCAGCAGCTGACCCAGATAAGAGAGGGGCAGTTGGATGTGTATTACAGGATCTGCAGCTGTCAGAAGAGAGAAAAGATCCAATTTTTCCTTTCATAAAAAGTAAACTTTTGGAGTTCCAGTGAGGAATGAAAGATGAATGAAGTTAAAGACAGACTGGGAGACTCTCCAACTGTCTTTGCCAAAGGATGATTTCTCAATAAAAGAGATGAGAATGTAGGTCCAACTTGAGGAAAAGCACATTCAGAAGACTTTTCTGTGTAAAGCAGTGACACTCAAGCAATGTATCTTGAGCGTTTTTCAGAGAACTCATTGGCTTTTGCTGCCATTTCAGGTAGTATAATGAATGGCCTTAATGGATCAGTATAATTTTTATTCTAGTTGTCTTCTTGGATGAAGGCATGGGAAATGATACTTCTAGTCTATCAGATCGTTGGATCAGGAGGTTCAGCTCTTGCTGCTGGGTCGGAGAGCCAGCTCTTCGCACAGCATGACCAGTACTGACTGGGAGTCTGAAGTCTGGGCTTGGGATGGTCAATGTACCCTGTAGCACATCACTGACACTCAGGTGATTTCCCACCGTGGCTTTTCCCTGACATTCCCTGCTATACTCTTTCCTTGGCAAGAGATGTGCGTAAGATAAAGATCTGGCACAGAAAAATACAAATGGCTCCCCTTTTTGGGGGAAACTCTTTGCTGGGCTTCTGCAGTAGCTATATGCCACAGAGTCAAGACAGATAAGAGGATCAAACTCCAAGTGTCTTTGGATAAGTAGTCAGGTATATCTTCAGTAATCACACACTCAACATACACACTTTCCAGGGAATTTATTTTATCATTGTTTAATACCTCTAAGGTAGACACTCACTGTTGAATTCTAGGCATTTTGATGAGTATTACGAGTATGGATTGTTCACAGACTTGTAAACATTGAACTTCAGGGTATTTTAAAATTCTCCTGGAAAACAGCAGGAAATGGCACTCAGCAGGGAGAAACTGAGAAACGCTAAAGATCATTCAAAAGACTACTTACTGAAGAGATAATTAAAAGTCTGTGGAAAGAGGAGATCTTGCAGAGCTACAGGGTCAGTTGCTGAAGGTCATGTATTAGAATGTGTAACTCCTTAGTTTTGTAACCTTGCATATTATGGGACATTCATGGTTAGAAGAGATTAAGCAGTGGGAATGTACAGCCAAATTAGCTAATAGATGGAATAGTAAAAATAGTATTAAAAAAAAAGAATCCCTAAATGACCACTTGTTCACTGTGGGGGAATCAATGTCAAGTACAGGCTTTCAAAGAGAAATATTGGCTCCAAGTGCTTCAGAAACAGAAAAATCATCTAGCATGACTTAGAGAAGAGGTTAAAAGACACTTATTTTGTAAACAGGCTCCTGATCAAACACCATTCCAAACTGCACAGGTTTTTTACAGGCACAATGCAAAGTGAAAGGAAAGAATGAGCTGCTTCCCTGCTGGTGCACCTCACAGAGGAACTGCATGTGTGAGCAGAAGTGAGAGGGTTTCTGTATCCTTATGCATTCTCTATAGCTGTTGGGATTTATGCAGCACTTCTTAAATTCCTAATTTTTGTTCCTAGTCAGAACAAATGATAACAAGAAGTCATGAAATGGAAATTAAAAAGAAACACATTGCAAGCATCGAAACATATGGTTCAATTTCTATAGAATATTTTTTTCACTCACTGAAATACATTCAAAGAAGGCAAAATGTATTATTTTGACAGTGTTAACACAGAATGTAATATAAACACAACTAGTATGAATACAGTTCTCAACAATTTTAAGGAAATTTAAATAAATATGAAATGAACACTATTAAGTTAAAAGCATTTTTGCCATATAGGAGAAAAATTTTAAGAAATACTAAACTACAAATATGAAAGCTGAAAAGCTCAACATAATATTTCTTCAATGGGGGGTGGCATATTGCCCCCAAAACTTTTCAATCTCAGTGAAACTGCACTTATAGGAAGCTGTTCCAGAAAAACTCTTTTATCAGTTGTACTGCTCACCTCTTTCACAGGGATGGAAGAGGCAGAAAAGAGCAAAAAAAAGAGGCAGAGAAGAGCTCCCCATCTGGCTCTGCTCCCTGAGACTTAGGGATGCACAGCAACCCCAACAGCTCCTGCTGTTTACAGAAGTGATTCTCCACTTACACTGTGACTGTCAGAACTCTAAGCCACAATTAAACCTGAAGACAGCAAAGACAGAGAGCTGACAGGAAAAGGTGAGACCTGTTTTAAATTGGGCACCATTCGTTTGAAGCAAATGGTTTAGGGTCTGGGAGGTGGCAGAATGAAGAAGAGCTCTAGGAAACAACATTTATCAGGAGATTTTGGAGCAGTTTGGTTTGTTCCAACTGAAAAAGAGAAAGGCTGAACCACAGTGTAATGCAAATATGTAAAATTAGCAAGAGAGACTGATTATCTGTTGCTTGTGTCCACAGAGGGTTAAACAAGCAGATAGGTAATTAGCTGCAGGATTTGGGTTAATTATTAGAAAGAAGTCTTTCCAAACCACTAGGTAAGCAGGTAGAGCAGCTCTCTCTAAAGCTTGTTTAAGCAAGGTTGTGAAATTTCTTTCACAAGGAGCTTTAATAACAGCCTAGACAAATATCCGTCAGGCAGTGGTCTGCATACATTTGCTCCTGGCGCAGGGAAGCGGGCCAACCTAGGTCTTTGTGGTCCCTCCCAGCTGTACTTTCCTTTGATGCTTTGGGATGTGTTTCAGTGCTGGCTTTGGTTTTCCCAAGAGCCAGAGTTTCTGAATGCTGACAAAAGCAGCTTGTTGGAGTAGGCTAGTGAGAGAAAACCGAACAGAAAAAGGTCTTAAACAACAATTAAAAAAAATGACTCATATAGTTATCCTCTCCCAAACTAAGGAAGCAAAAAAACATACAACCTCAGCTATAGCAATTCTTGAGCATTTTGGGTTGTATTGTACTGTTTGTCTGGGTTTGGTCTGTTCAGGAACACAACCTGTCTTCTTTATACATCAGACAGCTGGTCTGGATCCCTGCTGGAAATAGATCCTCAATGTTGTTTATTTTTGTAATGACTGGATGAAATTTTGGGTTTTTTGTATATCACTCATGCTAGAGCCCAGAATCTCCAGTGCAAGATGGGTCAGACTGCAGCCATTGGCATCCGCCACAAGCAATTTCCTCAGTTACACAGTACAATCTTGTTTTGTTAGCTATAAATCTTCCCTTTCTAATATCCTTCCTTGAGAAATATGCTTGAGGTAGAGAATAGTGGCAGAACAAATGGCTGCCACAGAGGCACAGAAGGCCACTGAGTGCCAGAAGCCTTTAATTTCAATAGAGTAAAAATATATTGCTGGGGCAGTGTCAAAAATAAAACACTGTGGATTATAATCTGTTTGAGGTTATATTCCACCTTTTGTGCAGTGAGAATGAATTTGTGTACAGCTGCTCATACACTGGGGCAAATTTCTTAGAGATTATCGGGGTAGGGGATTGGTGTCTTGGCAAATTCACATACACTGCAAAGTAGGAAAAGGAAGAGATAGAGAAGATAATTCTGACTGCCTATGTCTATGTCTTTTTTCAACAGCAGGTTAAAAGGCAGGATGAAAGCAAACCACTGCTCAAAGGCAAGGTTGCTCCCCAATATTTGACAGAGAGAGTAAATTCTATGGCATCCATTGCCTGGAACTGCCAGTCACTTTTGGACAGTGAATTTAGTGCTTTAAAATTTCAAATCTGTTCAGATTCTAAGGAAGCGAGGCAGCACCAGAGGCAGCTGAAAGATGGTTCTGAGGTGAGATTGGGCTGTGCAGGGGTTCCTGTGACCACGAACACCTAAGTGCAGCGTCGTGTGAACCTGGTGCCCTCGGCAGCCAAGCACTGGAGGAGGGATGGTGCTGGGAGTGACCAAGCGGGACTTTCAACGGTTCCAGGGAGCCCCAGCAACCTGGAGTGTGGCGAATGGGGCATGGCACATGGCACATGGCACAGGCAGGGGGAGCAGGAAAGACTCCTCTCTGACCAGCCAGGAGCAGCCAACAGAGCAAACAGGTTCAGAAGCTGGTAAAGTAGAGCAAAGAGATCCTTTCAGACCAAGTCTTTTTAGCATCCTATTTTAAGCTTCTTCAGTTATGGCTGACATGCCATAAAGCTTAATTCCTTGTCACTGCAGGACTCGCTGTACCAGCTGTGCCAGAGGCCTCCAGACAGACAGACCTGCTGATGGCAGATGCAGCTCTCCAGGTCAGAGGTTGCCAGGAGTGCTTGATGCCTCTTCATGATGCTGGGGCAGACAGTTATTTTGCAGAAGATGTGCTGTGGTTGAAGAGTTGTGTCACCAGGCGAAGGAGCTATGGGAAGAGGCTTCACGGTATTTGAGCAAAAGAGCAAGAGGTAGACTGATTATACTCAGAGATGCTACCATTTCAAGACTCTCAGGAGTCTTGAACCTCTGTTGTAGTGGAGATGGAGGTGGACTCAGAACCCAAGAGGGAAATTAGTGAAAGGAATATTAGTTTGTTAAAGATGAAGGTTGGAAGCTGTACCAGGAGGAAGATTCCTCCTCCTCAAAATATGACAGGTAGGACTGGCACATTCTACAATAGGTATGAGGTTCTGGAATTAGAAGGCTGGACAACTGAGGAGGAGGGTGAGGGTCCTTCTAGGATAGTGGGGTCCCTTAAAATATCACCACCTGTACCTGCATCCAGATCTCCTCTGTCAAGAGGAAAAGAAGGGTAATTGTAATAGGAGGCTCCCTTTTAAGGGGAACGGAGGACCCGATATGCAGATCAGACTCAACTCACAGGGAAGTCTTCTGTCTTACAAGGGCCTGGGTAAGGGACATTATTGGAAAACCCTCCAGACTAATAAGGCACTCTGATTACTATCCACTATTGGCAGCAATGAAATAACAAAGAGAGCAATCAAAAGAGCCTTCAAGACCCTGAGACCATTGGTAGAGGGATCAGGAGCACAGGTAGTAATCTCCTTTATCTTTCCAGTAACAAGGAATAATATTAATAGGAATATGCAGATTCATCAGGTCAATGAGTGGCTCCAAGGTTCGTGTAATCCGAAAAATTACAGGTTTTTTGATCATGCCACGATCTACTCAACACCTGGTCTACTAACACCTGACAGGATGCAACTTTCTCAGAGGGGTAAAAGAATTTTAGCGCTGGAGCCAGTGGGGCTTGTTGACAGGGCTTTAGACTAGCTTGGAAGGGGGAAAGGGGCAAAACCAGGCTCACCAGTGATGAGCAATGGGATGATGTGCCAAAACTTGAGGAAATGAGCAGTCATGGGATCCCTCAATCTGCCTCAAGAGGTGTTGGCTACAATGTAGACTTGAAATATTTCTACACTACAGCACGCAACATGAGGAACAAAGAAGAGGAGTGTGAAGCTTTGGCCCAGTCCCAGAGATCTGACATCGCTGGCTCAAGTGAAATCTGGTGGGATGAGACCTGTGACTGGAGTGCCCTGTTGGATGGTTACAGATCTTCAGGAGGGATAGGCAGAGCTGAAGAGGTGGAGGGGTGGCACTGTGTGTAATAGCAGAGTTAGAATGTATGGAGCTCACAGCTGGCAGTGGCAGAATTGAGAGCCTCTGGGTAAGAATCAAGGGGCAAACAAATAATGCAGATGTCATCGTGGGATTGTGCTACAGACCTCCCAGCCAGGACGATGACACCGACAAATTATTATTTGAAGAACTAAAGGACACTTCTAAATCAACTGCCCTTGCCCTTATGGGAGACTTTAACTTTCCAGAAATTAACTGAGAGCATCACACAGCTGGTAGAACCAGGGCCAGAAGATTACTAAAAATCCTGGATGACAACTTTATGGAACACATCCTAAGGGAGCCAACTCAGAAAGATGCCCTCCTTAATCTGCTGCTTGTCAACAGAGTGGATCCTGTGAGCAAAGTGGAGATTGGTCGCTGTCTTGGCCACAGCAACCACGAAGTGATCAAGTTTAAAATCTATGCTGACAGAAGAAAAAGTTCCAGCAAAACCTCAACTCTGGACATGAGGAGAATAGACTTTTGGGGTGCTCAGGGAACTAGTAAGTAAGGTCCCCAGGAAAAATGTTTTTGCAGGTGCTGGGATCCATCAGTGCTGGTCCCTTTTGAAACATCACCTCCTAAGGGCACAGGAGCAGGCAATTCCCAAGTGCTGGAAGTCAAGAAGAGGAGGCAGAAGGCTGACTTGGCTGAGCAGGGATCTTCTCTTGGAAATAAGGCAAAAAAGGCAGGTGTATGCCCAGTGGAAACAAGGTCAAGTGACATGGGAAGAATACGGAGATGTTGCTTCCTGCTGTAGGGAGAAAATTTGTGTGGCCAAAGCTCAGCTGGAGTTGAAGCTGGCTGGAAATGTGAGGATCAGTAAAAAGTACTTTTTCAAGTACATTATTGACAGCAGGCAGAGTAGAAATATCATTGACCCATTACAGACTGAGGATGGTCACCTCACAAACGGGGACAGAGACAAGACAGAGGTGTTTAAGGCTTTCTTTGCCTCTGCCTTCAACATGGATGAGGGACCAAGGGGGTCCTAGTGCCCTGAGCTGGAGGATCACGACTGCGAGAATGATCAACTCCCTGAAATTGTGCAGGATCTGCTGCTCCAGCTGGATTCCTAAAAATCTATGGATCTAATGAGATTCATCCCAGAATCCTCAAAGAGCTAGATGATATCATCTCAAAACCTCTCTCAATGACTCTTGAGCAGTCTTGGGAATCTGTAGAGGTCCCAGCTGACTGGAAACTGGTGAATGTTGTCCTGACTTTTAAGAAGGGCAAGGAGGAGGACCCCAGTAACTACAGGCCTGTCAGTCTCATTTCAGTGCCTGGTGAAGTTAAGGAGAAGATTGTTATGGGAAGTATTGAAGAACACCTGAAAGACAACACAGTCTTTGGTCACAACCAACACAGCTTTGTGAGAGCAAGGTCCCGCTTATCAAACCTGATTTCCTGAAACCTGATGGGAGGGGCAGACTGATGTTTTCTCTGTGGTGACCTGTGACAGAACCCAAGGGCATGGCCTGAATTTGTGTCAGGGGAGGTTTAGGTTGGATATTAGAAAAAGGTTCTTCAACCAGAGGGTGGTTGGGCACTGGAACTTCCCCAGGGAAGTGGTCACAGCACCAAGCCTGACAGAGTTCAAGAAGCATTTCAATGATACTTTGGGGCACTTGGTGTGACTCTGAGGGATGGTCCTGTGGAGGGCTGAGAGTTGGACTTGATGATCCTTGTGGGTCCCTTCTAACTTGGCATATTCTGTGATTCTGTGAAGTCACAAATATTTGACAAGCAAGTAATGAAGTATCAGGGCCTGAAGAGAAGCAATACTGCATATTATCACAGGGGAACAGAGAAAGCATATGAGTGATCTTTAAAAAAAAAAGACTGCTCAAACCCATACAAAGCAAAATCTCAAGACATGATTTCAGCAATGATCTTTTCTTTGGAAATCTTCTGTGTCTAAAAATAATCATGCCTACCTTACTCAAAGCCTAATAAATTTTGAGTTTAGTTGATTTCACTGAAATGTTTTGTTTTTCTATTGATGGGCAAAGTGACTTTTTGATAACACTGAACACGGTGTTTCATTGTGAAGGCACTGATTTTTCAGATTAAAATCTGAACCCATTAAATTACAAGCCACGACTACATGCTGTGGAAATTCAGGTCCCGACACTCATAATATTATACAAATTAGGATCATGAAGAATATGATGACCTTGAAGCTATAAAAGACTGCAAATTTGCAGATATACCATTTAAAATGCATTGAGCAAACCTAGGTCTAATATTTAGAATTCAATGCAGGAAATAGTGTATGATGATCATTAGAAATAACTTGAGAATATGAACAGTAACATAGCATGTCATAAAGAGCGTAGGTCAATTTAGCTTCAGTTAGGCTAAATAGACCTTACAGGATAAGAAAATGTTGGAGGCACAACACAAAAGTGTAGGCAAACGCTTACAGAAAACAGTTTCAGTACAACTAGCCATTAAATGCAATCTTTATCTTATAAAAATTAAAGCGGATCACATGGTCATATCTGTACACCCTATTTAGATTTAGACATTGTGTACTGTCAACTCAGAAACAAAAATCAGAAGGCTTAGATCCCTGACTGACCCTCTGTTCATACAGAGGTACCCAATTGCAAAGCCCCAAACCTCTCTTAAAACTTAGTTGTTGAACTTAAGTAAATTAGGAAAAATTTGCCCCAACAGGGAATTTTGCAAGCAGAAATTCTTCAAAATAATACTTACTTTTGATTTCAGATATTTACTCTTCCTCTTTCTTTGTCGTATATCCATAGTCACCACTTGAATATCACAGTAGCTTGAACTATGTAATCTGACATACCTGCATTGCATTGCTCTGTTTAGTCACTTGAATTTGCATTGCTAAATTGCAATATAAAAATCTTATTATCAGATACTGTAAAAGCCTTATGTCTTTGGAAAAGGTTCCTTGGAAACTGCTGTTGTACCTTCAGCCTAATTTCAAATTTGTTGTTGAATTTCGCCTATACAGTGAAAACAGTCTGTGCAAAATATCAGTGGAAGCCCCAAAGTTTCAGGGCAAAAGTCAAAGTATTTTGACTGAAAATTCATAACCGTTCATCACACCAAGATGAAAAGATAACAGATTGTCTTCTCTAAGACTGACTCACCACAGAGAAGTTCATTCCCAGTTTAGGTACAGTAATCACCATCTGAGGAAAGCACACTGAGTTCAAGTTGATTCCCTGAGCTGTGATTGTACTTCCACCACTAGGAAAAATAAAAAAATAAAATAAAATTAAAAAAAAAAAAAAAGACGAGTAGGATAATGATACATCTGCTGTGATAATGTTAATTACAAATTATATTTTTAAAGTGAATGGTAACATAAAATCAGAATTAGGGATATAAGGGGTGAGTACAAATAGCTTCATGCAGTGAGATTATTTTTCTGGGAAATAAATTTTACACTTACTGTAACAACTAATCAAATAAAGTAAAGAAAAATAATTTTTAAAATTGTCATATGCCAAGGTACAAACCAAATGTGTACATTTCAAAAGAGGGTGCATACTTGTACTTCACATTTGCTTACTTGTTTAACTTATCGCTGTCAGTGGTGCTGAGAAAGGTGTCTGTTTTACTGCCGACATTTTTTTGGCAAAGGCAGATGGCTTGGAGACTAAGATTGCTACTGAAACCATAAATATGCCACTTGAAAACACACATATACTACCATACATATATATTCATAATATTTATATAGCACTGGATTTAGACTATTTTAAAATCCATTTGCTCTCCTGAGTACTGCTGACTTGTCACATTAAACGATTTTCCTCACTAATCAGTGTAATGTTCAGACACCATACAGGAGACTCACTTAGCTGTACAGCAGGTATCTCAGCAGGACACCACAGGTAGGCTCAGCAGCAGCTAGCAGTGAAATCACATAAAGAAAAGAGCCAACCTTCCCCCTTCTCCTTCACCTCTGAAAGGAAATGATCTGCCCTCTGCAACTGCACCATAATAGAAGCAATTGGCATGGCAGATGAAGATAAAAATGCAATTTCTTTTGATGGATTGCTGTGCAGCATAGCCATTCTTTGCTCATTCGTTACTTTTCTTGTTTCTGTAAGAAACTTTTACTCACCTAAGAAAAGATTTGGACGGATGAATTTTTAAAACAACAGGGTCTTCTCTGTATGTGAAATGGCTGCTTGCGTCTCGAATAGCTTCATCGATTTCCATTCTCACACGGTATTCCTGAGGAATTCGCTGCGCTGGAGTATAGCACTCCACAGTGCTTGCCAGTATGCTGGGAGGACTGCAAAGGGATTGCTTGTCAGCATTATAAAGCATGTACTTGGTTTAAAACACTGTCCTTTAGTGAGCCCTAACATCGCCTAGGGATTGGTTTATAAAAAAAGGTCATTGATTTTCCCACTGGATAATCATATGGCAACAAGCACCACTGCTTAGGCTCAAAATTCATCTTAATTTAGTTGACTTGCTACTGGAAGGTGCTTCCCTAACACTGCTGACAACCACATCAGCCCCTGCACCCTGCAAAGGCAGCTTCGAGCCTGGAAAACACCACCACATTCCAGGTTTAAGGAGAATGACCTGATCTGCTGTAACCAAGGAATAATGCCCCTTTCAAATCCACAGGACTTATGCTGTGTTAAAAACCTCAAGTAAAGGCAATAGTGGGGGATATACCCACTGCATTGAATCTGTGCTTAGTATTTTAATGTTTATATACAGCTGTGATTGAAGGCATTTCCACACAGGGGAATCAAAGATTTTTGACTGAGCTCCTACTGGAGACAGTATAGAGACACAAGAAATTCTGGCTTAATCCTCAAAACAATTTTATATATACCAGAGAAAGTTCCAACGTGATGCTGTCTCCGGCTGTTCACTGACAGCAATGCAAAAGTAGTCGCTCCTCGGCATGGGATACACATTTCCACACTGGTCAGGTCTCCACCAAACAAAGCAGTAGGAAATGGTAACCCACACCCACTGGATGCTCACTGGCAGCTGCTGCACGAAAAATAGCTCTTGCTAATACAAGAGAGAGGGCTGAGTGTGTGGGAGTCGGGAGAACAAAAATGATGGGAAATAGGCAGCTTCTAGTCCATTAGAAGTTGATTTGATACTTCTCTATGCAACCTTTTAATGAGGTTAATGAAGACATTACAGAATAAACAAGTCTTCTAGGGAACCGTAGTCCCTTCTAGAAATCTTTCAGACATCTAGAACTTGATGCTTATTGCAGTATAAATTCCCCAGTAAGTGACACAAGGACAGGAAAGCTAATGCATTTTTGCATTTGCTTTTTTTTAGCTCCAATACATTTTAATTAAGCCATTTCAATATTAAGGGTATAACTTTTTACTAAGTACATTACCTTTTCAAAGTGCATGGCTGCTCACCAACAAAAATCCTTACTGATTTTCCACTCCTTAGGTATTTTCCAGATACAGTTAGCAGTGTTCCTCCAGATTTGGGGCCATAAGTGGGGGATATACTTGTTATTACAGGATTCTAAGGGATGGTAAAAATAAGAACGGTGGATCATAAGATTATATTCAAAATATGAAGAGGAAGGATCTCAAAACATTTATTAGCATTTCCATGAAGTAACAGGAATATAGAATTACCATACTGGATTGGACTCATGAAAAGTTCCTTCCAGTTAATACTGAAGCTAATTTTGACTATAGAGGTTTAATTGTAGTGCTTACCACATATGAAAATGTACTGAACAGTGTTTTGCCATGTCCAACAGAAATACTACTGGATATATTAAAACCTGGACTTTTTGCAGCAGGAACTGTGCATTCAAGCCTTTAGAAAACAAGGGAAAAAAAGGGATTACATTTTGTTTCTCCTTGACTTTTTTTCTATTAAAATAGAAGCACTTCAAACTCATAATAATGGAGAATCCAGACTAAACAGATCATCATTGTGTGAGCATCAAAGACATTTCAGAAGTAACAGCTAGAAGAACTGTGCTCCTCCTCTTTAATACTAAATACAAACACTGTGGTTTTTATACTTAGCCAGAAAATAATACTATATCAAATATATTTCAGAAAAAAAGAAGCATGGTAGAGAAAACAAATACCTCCCATTCAACAGCTCAGGGTCTTTAATTTTCTGTTAGTATCAAATTTTGGCAGATAACAGGATTAGAAAAAATGCATCATATACACACATTTGTTGTATAAATTTAAATATTACAAAAAAATTGAACTTTTGTGGCAGCATTTGTGGATGCATTATATTACATTCACACAGTCTCATATGTGACATAATCTCCTTAAATCATTTTGTTTCCATTAAGACTGCTGAAAACAGCAGTCAGGTGAGTGCTCAATTGTTCTGGAGTACTTGCTAGAGTATACTTGCTGCTATATATGTGAACAGAGAAGCTGTGCCATGATTTGCATATTGCTTTGGTGGTAGATAGTCATCTGCTTTGAACCAAGAAAGGATATTCACTGAACTTCCTATTTCTTCCAGATAACAATTGTAATAACCTCTGTCTTAAGTCATTATCCCACCATCTCAAATACTTATTTCTGAGGAAGAGGAGGAGAGGTGCAACTGGAGGTCATAAGCCTCTGGATGATGAAATACCTGCATCTTCTCATGTTTCTCTCCAGCAGCTTCACAGATTAAGAAGACAGAGGTGACATAACTGAGCCCAGCAGGATCCTGGCCAAACAACCTGCCCACTTTTCAGAACTTTGAATAGCTTCATTCTTGCCAGCTCCCACAGATGTTGAACACCATTTCACAAACCAGAAAAAGCTGCAGGAGCTACTGGCATAAACTTGATTTATTTGTTCTCCATTTTGAGCGCTTTTTTTCTTGGGAAGCTTATCAAACCAATAGATTTTTTTCAATTTGAAATTTCAGAATCTGAGATTACACATATATGTAAAAAAATACACATAAAAGGTTTTAGGTTTCTTACTTGTTTTTGTTGCTAGATTTTCCTTCCAGAGTACAAATTTGTCCTCCAATATGGACTACTGTATTTTTTAATTCAAATCTATTATTTTTGCTGAATCCAAAATCCCATCCACACAGTGTCAGCTTTGTCCCACCTTCTATGGGAGCACTGCTTGGGAGAATCTGTCAAAAAAAATATTGTGTTAGTTGAATCAGGTTTTCTTGAACTTCAAATGGAGCTAAAGAATGTGCAAAGAATTAATTTTAGAAAAGCATTTCTTTTGGTAGACTGTATCCTAGCATTCATCTTAATTGTTCTTCACCTTTCATTTGTCACATTATGAGCTTTCTCTGGCAGTAGCAATAAATAACAAAACCTATACTAGAAAGCTTTGAAAGTTAGTGTTTAGGGGCACTGAACAAGCTGTGCATTGTAACAGTCTTTTAAATCCTGCCGTTCTTGTCTTTCACATCTTATTTCTGGCATGTTAAACATACAATATACTTATTTTGTTAGAAGCTGAATGCTGAACACAAAAGAGCCCCAAAATGACCATTTTTTGTCAGCTTGATGAAAGTTGGGTTCAGAGCGAAGTAGCTTCAAAGACACCATAATCTGGTATCGCGTTGACGGTGATAAAGTTAACATGACTTCTGCTATTCTTTCCTTAAATCTTTTACATTTGGTCACCTCTGAGTTAAAAATAAATTACCCCTCAGAAACACGGAGACAATCTACAAAGGAAATGCCTTTTTTTATATATATATATTTTAAATTGTCCTGTAAAATATAACAATGGTGGGAAAAACGTAGGAACACTATAGAAATCTTACAAAACTCAGTAAAAGTACTGGTCAGTACTGTCAATTAAAAAAAAAACCAAACCAACCAACAAAACCCCCCAACATTGGTTCAGGGATTGTGAGGACTTTAAAAATACTGCATAATTTTGCAAACATACCAGTACCACTCGACACAACAAAGAATGAAAGACTGAATTTATACTTGTGATCACAGTGAAGAAATGTCTTAATGCTTTAGTGATAATAATTTGGCCCCTAAAATGCAATACAGCTGTGCCCTTCAAAGGACTTGACTTAATTTTCAAGCTGAAAGTGTTTGAGTGATACTTGGCTATTATTTCATCTGGAAATCCAGTAAGACAGCACATTTCTGTTCAACTCCCTTGCAGCTATACTTCAAGACTCTCACAAATGAACTATTGTATATAGAAAGGCGGCTGAAGAATACTTCAAAAGAATTATACCATATACTATATATGGGGAAATTTACTGCCTCCATTAAAAACCAGACAAAGAGTCTGATCTAAAATTCACTAAAGCCAGGAGGAATCTTTTCTGTTTTAAAGAGCTTTGAATCAGCTCTCAACAAGCAAAGAACAGGGAACCTATGCAGGAACAGTACTTTTGCACAAATCCTGTAAAAAAGGAGCCCCTTGACACACAACACGGCAGCCAAGAGTGTGGAGCAGTACTGTATCCCATGGAGTCTGTGCTATTTCCAAGTTTAACTTTCCCTTACTTCTTTGGGTTTTTTCCTTCAAAATTGGGATTTGACTTCTGATCCTAGTTTTCCAGGTTAATATCTCAGCACACTTACCTATTTTTGGAGTTAAAAAACCCTGGCAGAAAATGGCATTGCTCTGTGGGGGTACAGGATGTCCCTATGTTTTGTACAATAATTCACTGACATGTGGCATTTGAAGAGTTTGAAATGTAATCCATAACTCAGCAAAATAAGGGTGTTAAAATCAGTCTGCACAAAGCCATACAGAATAAAAACTGAAAGTACTGAATTGGTTTTTAGTGATCTTATCTGCCAAAAGAAACTTGTAATAGTAGCCCATGTATCTTAATTGAGGGAGAGTAAGTATTTACTACATTCTGCCAACAAATTTAGGAGGCAAGACCTCTAAGTAGAGAGCAAAAAATAAACCAAATCTTAAACTTTTGGTTTTAAGTTCTGCAGAAATTCCCCTAGAGTGTTTTTATTCAAGTCTTTATTTTTGTTCCATTTGTTCTGTATGATGAAGCGTCTGAAAGTCAAATGTGGTTTTTCAGACTTGTTCTTGTGAGAGCTGACAGAAATGAATTGTGAATATCCTGGGTTTTGAACTGAGGTATATGTAGGCATCTTCTCTGTGCTTACATTGCGTAGGTAGTAACAGAAAGCAAGCAAAACCCAAATCAGATATAAATGATATGAAATTCAGGATTCAAAAGTTCTCTATAGCACAAAAACTCCACTGATAATAAGGAGCAGGTCCTGCTGCAAGGCCTGCCATTCTGCTGTTTTCTGGACTTTGGGTTAAGGGAGGGAGCTAACTTTTCTTTTTGTTTTTGGAAGAAATTAAAGGATTGTGTTTTCCTTTTGCTTATGTTGACAGTCATTATGTCAATATCCACATATACTTTATAAATTTTTGGAAGAAAGTATATATTTATTAGTTTCAATAGCCCCTTCATTTCAATTAAGAGACAAGAACATGTACCAGACCATATGTGAAATTTCCATTAAAAACTCCAACCTCAACAGGCAGCGGAAGGCCTGATATTCTTGATACATCTGATACAAAAGCCAGTTAAAATGACTCCCTTTAAAAACAACAGCAAACCATGTCAGATTTTTAACCACAAGAAAGAATTAGAAGGGACACCAATTTATTTCTTCTTTTACACCCTTCACCTCTCAGTGTGACCTGAATGCCACACACAGATGCTTGCAATTTGTTCCAGCACCAAGTGGTCTCTGAGGAGATTTCCTTGAGTTCCCTGGCTTCCCTCTAGCACTGCTCATCCAGGCTGACAAAACACGCCCTGTGGTTGGCAGAGGCAGTGGATGGGAGTAGAGTGGGAGCTGGGCTGTGGAGGGAACGTGTCCCAGTGCCTGCCCTACTACGCTGTCTGAAGTGGGGGGGATGCCTGGGCAGAGCTGGCTGCTCTCCACGGCTCCAAGGGAAAGTGCTTAAAGCAGGGCAGAGAAACAAAGGATCTGCAGGACTCCATGCGAAGACACTGGGCTTCTTCTCTGCCAACCCTCCTGAGAAGAAAATATCTTTTTCGTTGCCCACCACTGTGTGTAATAATCTGGAAGAACTTTGCTGAAGACTTCATTAGCCAGCATCCACTGGACCAGACCCTCGTAGAGCAATCTGTTCCTTTCAGGTTAAAGTGATCATATGACATATCTCAGTCTGTCCTTCTGGAAGCTGCAAAATATTAGGCAGAGGTTCAGACTGAATTTCAGATACTATGCAAAGCAGGTCATTCTCTGTTTGTTAGGAACAAAACAAGCTTGTTTCTTACATTTTATGCATATGGGTTTAAAGACAGATCAGAAGATGATGAATAATCTGTTTTATATTTTTTTCAGTAATCATGTTAAATGTCACGGTCCAGTGGAGCATGAAATCTGTCTTAACAGCTAGCAATCCAAAGGGATTTAAGTACCCAGATGCATTTTTTTCATTGCAAACCTTCCAGAAGCAACTTCTACCAACATGGGCATGCTGTAATTTGAGATTCACTTTGAGATCTATTGGTTGATTGGTGCCACAGATCCATATTCATTACAGGGGTAGACTGGGTTTGTGCTGAGCAGGAAGGGTTGAGCCACATGAGGAAGGGGAGCACCTAGCCAGCCTAACACCTTGCTCCCTCTGTTCCTGTCCAAAGCATGCTCCCCTGGATGAGACCTCCCAGTGACTTCATAGGGACTGCAGAGGTAGCCTTGGGGATGCACCTCTTGGTCTTGAAGCACCTCTTGGATGGACCTCTTGGAGCCCTGTGCATGGGCTCCAGGCTCCTGATTCTTAAAACTGCTGAGTGCACACACTCAAAATTAAAATTAAAGAGGGCTATATGAGCTCAGCTCCTCTAAAAAACCAGAAACTAAGTAGTTCAAAGCCTGAGAAATCTATTTTGAGTCAGGGAAATATACAGCCACTGCTGGCAAGTTCTGCGAATAAAAAAACATTAAGGGATGCTTCTTGTGTTTGAACTCTAGGAAAGATGAAACAAGCTGTGCAGGACAGGTGAGTATCTTGGGTCTGCAGAAGTACAGAAAAATATATCAGGGTAACTCTCAGCGTATACCTTTGAACTGGTGATTCACAGTCTCATACAAACTAAGGCCAGAAAGGATTATTTCATCATCTAATATAACCTTTTTGAAATAAATGGCTTCTTATATAAAGGGAAAGTAAACTATTCACATTATGTGTTAGCAATTTTTGTACATCTCCTTTGCCCAAAGGTAAATGGCAAAAGAAGGCAATGCAAACATCCTCCCACCATTTTCATCCATTTTGGGTTTCCTAGAACTCTCCATTGTTTGTTCACTGAATTTTGCCTGTGTTAATCCTAAATTTAGTATCTGAAAGGTGAACATGATAAAAAAACCAACCCCGTAAACATGTGTTTCTAGATTTCTTTCTGGATTAATAGCAGCTTTGCCTGTCTGCTCTTTAAGAAGTTGTTGTACATGAAATCATCTGCCTGGTTGAAAGAAATATATTATTAATTTAAACCTCACTTTTGTCTTCCTTTCTCTCTAAGAGAAACATCAGATTTTCATCCCTGTTTATAAGCTGTATTGCCATAAAGGAAACTGTACTTTTAACTACATGATGTAGTTTAAATGCACTAAGACAAGTAAATGGGTATAAATACTAGCAGGAAGTTTTACACTTGTCCTTCCCTCAGATTCCTAGTCCATCAAGTGCCTTACAAACTTCTGCCTTCACGGTTATGTCACACTTCACCTGAGAAGATTTGGTTACACATACAGCATGAATCCTGCATTAACCACAGCTAAATTAAAACTGGGCCACACCAGTGCAGCTCTCTGCTCATCTCAAGCTTGCACAACCTTGATGATCTCTGGCTGGCTGGCAGCAGCCTCCAGCTGTCCCCTGTCCTGGGGCACGGGATA
Source organism: Pyrocephalus nanus (assembly GCA_038380795.1). Taxonomy (NCBI): domain Eukaryota; kingdom Metazoa; phylum Chordata; class Aves; order Passeriformes; family Tyrannidae; genus Pyrocephalus; species Pyrocephalus nanus. The sequence goes on along the minus strand of CM076262.1, from coordinate 3,015,411 downwards.
TGCAGCTACAGGCTCGTCCCCCATTGGTGGCAAGTGGACCCAGGGGACAAGGAGCCAGGGAGTGACATTATGAAAAAAGCATCTCCTCCAGGAGCTTGGGTAGGGCAGAAAGGGAATTTTTCTCATAGAGAGACACCATACTTTCCTCCAGTGCTGGAGCCAGCACAGGGACAGATGAAGAGTGGGAGCCACAGACCTCCTGCACTGGTTCAGGCTGTGGGCAGGAAGTGCTTTTCTCCATTTTCCCCTTCAAGAGGAGGGGTACTCCTTTCTGTGACTGGCCTTTCCCATTAGACCCCTGCCAGGTTGGCTCAGACCCATGTTGTTTCCCCACTAGAAGTGCTTTGTGGGGCCAAGGCTCTCCCATGGCTGCTCAGGATAATCGGATAGACCTGTCCACCATGAGCACTCAGGGAGAGCATGTGTAGCCATCCAGAGGATTTGTGGACACCGAGGCTGAGGGGAAGTTAAGGAGAGTAGACACTTAATTTATGACAAGTACATAAACAGAAAATGTCTACAGAGAGCAGACCATGTTCTTCCCTAGAGAGAAACGGGAATAATCCACCACTTTACCTCATAAACCCTAGGCAAGCAGGTGTCCTGGGTCCAGGTGCTGTTGGGGCACTCAGGAGACCTGAGGCACTGCTGGCTGCACCAGCCACACTGCATGAAGGCAGGTGCCAGCAGGCACTGGCTGCAGGACCTGAAGTGATGGCAGCCCGGCCCCTTCAGTGGGATCTTCGTTATCTGTCGATGGAGAGACATAGAGCACAGATCATTTTAATATATACACTAAGTGGCAAGGAGAGTCTCTATTTATGCATAGCATGGTGGTGCTACTCAGATTTCAGATGTGCAAGCCTCAGTTCGACTTCTCTTTAGCTCAGTAATTATAGGATCTTATAAGTAATTTAACTGACATGATTTTAAATTCGCTTGGGAGAAACCCTAAAGGCATCTTAATGTTATATACAGTTACTACCAGCATCTGGTGTTTACAGCAAGATAGAATTTTTTGCTGATGGAGAAAGAAAACAGCAGTGTGCTCCTCCCAATTCTGCACTAGTTCTTGGAAAAAGCAGTGTATCTCAGTATGCCTTAGTTCATATATTCACAAAAAATAGTCATGATGGCTATTTCAACTTTGGCAAGGCTGTTTTAATGCCCGTGACACACTTACAGATTGTGACTGCCCATGCACTTGTTTATGACACCTATCGTCAAAAAACTTAAACTGTACCTAAAATATAAGTTAAAATGTATATTACCTAAAATAGCAGGATAATTATGATAATAGTCACTTTAAATATATAAGAATTATTTTTGGACAAAATATTGAAATTAGTATATAATTACATTACTTTATAAGTACCTCATACTTGTTTATATTTCCGTACCTTCCTTAAACTTATTTTGAACATTTTCTGAAGATCGCTTTTATAAATATCTCACATATTTCTAGTAAATGATTAATCTTTAAATTAAATCTTTACTAATGGCTGATCTATTTCGGTAAATTTTTATAGAACTCAAGCAGTCAAATTATTGCTTACGATTATAGTTTAGGATTATCTGCAATATTATCTGCTGATGTCTTAAACCTATTCAATACATACCTACTTATGACAATAGCATATTTATAATAGCTCTTCATCTTTTATTAACTCTTTATAGACTATATGCTAAAGTAATTTTCAAACATTACTGTGAATGCTGACTCCCAGTTTTAAACACACCCGTGTAACTTTTGCACACAAAACCCTCCTTAAAAAGCTATGACACAAATCAACAAAAGCCAGGAAACTGTGACCACCATTCTTTTCTTAAGCCATTGTATGTTTTGTCTTTGCAAGCACTTGAATTAGGGACAGGGCTTCAGCCTTAAATTTGCATTTCCTGGCTTTTGTTGGTTTATATCACAGCTCTTACGTTATTTAAACATTTCTCAATATTAGCCTGTTGGTTTGTTCAGCAGGGGAAAAAAATATCTTGGAGGAAACTTGCCCCCCGCCCCGCAGTGTTCCCAAGGGAATGGCAAGGCTGTGAGGATGCAGTACATAAGGCAGCGTTATGAACAGCTGCTCTTACTGAATGTTGCTGCTGTGAAGGCAGGTTTACGAAGTGCACAGAAGGATTAGAGTATGAACCACTCACCTTTTCCCCAGTCACTACCAGGGTATAACCATCATCTGCTAATGAATTCTTGACAACAACTTGGGGAGAGACGGGGTGGGAGTCTAGCTGAAAGCTGACATGTGGAGCTGTTGGTTCTGAACGGGAAACCACTATCTAAGAAAGAGAGAAATTCTGAAAATCAGCAGGCAGTGTGCGACAGAAATGCATGCTGCTCAGCAGTCTCACGTTCTCTGCTTGCATTAATTACTTTGCATTACATTGCATAATATTTTGCATAATGTTCCATCATGATCTGATTAAAGCACTATAAAATCTACTTTATTTAACACAGCAAAATCATGGCCATTGGAGGATCCTCAAAATACACCATATTTATTAAAATGTGAAGGAGTCCTTGCATGTCTCCTAGTCCTTTAATTTCAGTCACCATAAAAACTGAAGATGGGTCATTTAATCAGTCCTGTACATTTAAGAATCAAGAATTTTATCTAAAACGTCCATTTAAAAGAATCTTAAAACTCCAGGTCTGCAGAAGTCCAATATATTTTATTTTCACTTTGGTCCTTCATTTTGAAAAGTAAACTTTACCCTGTGTCAACAGTCTCTAGTCTTGCTGCATGTGGGGCCATTAGAACACAAAGCTATGGCAGATTGTCGCTGTGGGCAGAGTCACAAGTACATAGAGCTTGATTCCCAGAGCTGGCGACATGGCTATTGCTCAGACAAGCTCCTTGCCAGATGTGGATGGGCACCTTGAGGCCCGGCTCCTGCCAGGTGTCCAGGACAGAGCATTCAAAGCACTTCTTAAATGACAGGGAATGCTGGAGGCTCCTTTAGGAGATGCTCCAAAACAGAAGCCTAATTTAGTTGTCCTGAAGCCCCTTTGCAAAAGCCTTTTCCCTCTATTTCCCTCTCTCTAGATTCTAGGAGATCTTAGGGAGATTAGTCACACCAGTATGAAATTTCCCCACTGGTCATCTCTCTGCATCTTGAATTACCTAGATACTTCTGAGAATCTGGATCTTTTTCTGCAAACACACACCTAACTTTACTACTGTAACTTTGTTGACTTTAACGGGATGAGTCATGGCTCTTAAGCAGAGGCATAAAGCATCTGCAGATCAGTGTGGATATTTGATAGCGAGATTTTATAGGCTTGGGCCTGCAATCCAGAAGGATGTGCACCCAAATGTGATAGCATCAGGCAACAAAGGCAGAGGATTGTTTACATGAGGGAAGATCATGTTCATGTTTCAAAAGCTCATCATGTGTAGTTTACTTAAGGAATTTAGATAATGAACATTTGCTGAGAAGTTAGGATTCAATGGGGTTCATTATTTAAAAAGATTGAAGCCATTTTGGAAATAACTTGTATGTCAAATGTTTCATTTTTCACTATAATGAATCTTTTCTTCTGACTCCAAAGGCAGGATCAGCACAGCCAAGACACTGACTTACACGATTTCACTGGCTTTTCACACTGCCAAGGTCTTTCACCAAGATGGCTGACTCCAAAACTAGACTTAGAGATGCTGTAATTACAGCTGATTTTGTTGGTAATTCAAGACTCAAATAAAATATAGGAGCAGTTAATTCATGGTGATAAGTGCTCCACATCCCAGAGGTATTTATAGTTTGGGGTTACAAGAGGCTTTTTTTTCCTTTAAACTGGCTTTGTTACAGACTTTGGTATGGATTTGTTTCACAGCACAGAAAGTGCAGCTTTTAGAAATCAATAAGGTATGATCATTTTTGGTGACACAGAAGTGTGGTCTCTGACTCAGTGTAACAGGGCATGAGCTCTGTTTTTCTATTCAGGACAATGAAAAGTAGAATTGACTGGAAAGCTGCATGAAAAAGCTTGATTAATGTTGGCATTATGGGGAGAGGTAGCACCACAGCTGCAAATACCTTTTTAGTTGATCATTAGCCGTGTCTCATCTCAAATACCCACTGCTATAAAATGCTAAGAATTCTTTTCCATCATTAATCCAGGCTTCCTCTTATTGCCAAGCATTCTTTCTGATTGAGCCACAGTGTTAACCCTTTAAACACATCTGCATTCCAGACTCACAGCAATACATGAAAATTTGGATTCCATCTCTACGATCTTGGAAAAATTACTTGGTACTTTAAACACTGACCGACTCTTATTTTACTGAGGCTGATACTCAAATCACCTGCTCAAATCTCAAGTGAATAGACTTTGACCTCATGACATACAGGGAGCTCAAATGACACTTCCTAACTCATTTGGGACCCCAGAATAAAAGTTTAGATTTTGCTTAGAACTAATCTGCCAGCCTACAGTACTGCCTTAACAGAGTAGATGCAAAAATGCTCTTTTTTATGTATATAAATGTGTGGGTTTTGCACACACCAGCCCAATCCTTGAAATTCTATCTTACCCTTATCCAACATAATCCTGAAAAAAAAGGCAATTCGAAAACAGCTTCTACAGCAGAAACAAGAGGCTACTTAGGACTCCAGTGTCATTCTCATAAACCTCTGATTTTTATGGCTTGGGACTGGGCTGGTATGTGTGCAGTGTAACTACAGAAGGACTTCTCTTTGCAAAAACTATGAAGTCCTGGGTTTTTTTGGGGTGTCTTTTTTTTTTTGGGGGGGGGAGAGGGTAGTGGAAGTATTGTGTTGTGGGGATTTTTACATTTTAATAATTTATTAACCAAGAATTTCTTCAGAGCATAAGAGAAACAAAAGCATATCTGCATGCCTGCACTCTCCAGCAGTTAGGAGAAAGGGAAGGTCTTACACAGGTAAGTAATTAACTAAAGGAGAACAAACAGGCATTAGCAGTAAACAGTCAGTACTTGCAATAGTGAGAAGTCACCAGAGGTGTTCTACAAGGTACCTGTGCTGGGATCCATACTGTTCAATACACCCATAAACGAGTTAGAAAAGTGGTTGAGCAGTCCAAGTGACAAAGTTTTCTGATGATCTGAAGGTATTCAAGTTGATAAGGATGAGGACAGACTATCAAGGATGGCAGAAGGTCTTTACAAGACAGCGTGTCAAGACAATAAAATGGTGGGTAAAATACAACAAAGAACAATAATTTAAAGCAGTACATGATAAATAGTTATCTTAACTGCTTTTCAGCATCCAAAAAAAATCCCAAAATTATAAAAACTTAGGAATTATTAGAAAAGGATTACAAAACAAATCAGAAAACATCCTGCTGTCATAGAAGTTCATGGATTGCCCAAAACCTGAAATTTCTGTGTTCTGGTTGCCTCCTGCCAAAAAGATTATGTTGAAAAGTGAAAAGGTTCAGAGAAAGGTAAGAAGGTAATCAAAAGGCTGTAATGAACAATGACTGAGTATGGCAGGTGTGGAATCTATGAAAAAGGAATACAGAATCGTGACTGAGTAGAGACTGACCATATGTTCTCTTCTACAACAAGCTGAAAGGAGGCTGTAGCCAGGTTGGGGCTGGTCTCTTCTCCTAAGGCATAGGACAAGAAGAAATGGCCTCAATTTACACCATGGGAGGCTTAGATTATGTATTAGGAACAATCTTTTCACCAAAAGGATTGTCAAGCATTGGAACAGGCTGCCCAGGGAAGTGGTGGAGTCACCATCCTGGGAGTATTTAAAAGACATCTAGAAGCAGAACTTAAGGACATTTTTTAGTTGTGGACATGGCACTGTTAGGTTAATGGTTGGACTCAGTGACACTAGAGGCCTTTTCAATCCTAAATGATTCTATTATTCTATGATTTTATTCTAATATAAGTACTAAATACCATCAAAAGACAAAACCGAGACTCTGGTTCAAGGCAAACAAAAGAGTACGACATCCTACCAATATGTCATGCCCTATGGGACTCCTCGCCAAAGGATGTGACTGCAAGAGAAATACACATTTAAAGGGAAACTTCATAGGTACATGGAAAATGCTAAACAGAAAAAACTCAATAGCTCAGGGAATCCCCAGAAAGGAGAACAGCTGGAGATTTGAAGCAGAAGGCACTAGCCATGTTGCCTGGCTCCCTAGGCATCCACTTGTCAATACTGCTGGAGACAGAGCACTGAACTGGATGGACCCTTTGTTTATATACATGTGGCTCTTCTGATGTCCTTAAAAATAACTCTTCCGAGAACCACATTCAATATCAGTAACTACAATGCCAGACATCCTTCTCAAAGCAAACACAAAATTTATGTCCCTCTATTTAAAGAGAACCAAACAATTATGTTACCTTTCATCATAGCTCAAACTACTTCCATGAAAATAACAACCAACAGTTATTAATTAATATATTAATTAACATATTCTTTATATTGGAAGTCAGTGATCACAGTGATCTCTTAGGTCCATGAACACTAAAATTATTAATTTAAATATTATTTAGTTGTCATCAGCCAGTATTAATGTTAAATAAGAATATCTGAGTTTAGGTTCGTCTGTGCATAATATGGCAAATTGAAACTGTAGTAATTCTAGTTGAAAAACAGAATACAACAGCTTCTTTTACAAATCATTCTGATGCACAGTTCTGCTAGTCAGCAGGATTGAATTACAAATGTTACTGTCTAAACGTTGAAATATCTCCTGCAAAAATGAGAGGCCTTCTTAAAGGAATACCATCTAAGTATCATATTGTTATTTTTTCCCTAGATGTCTGGCAGGTGTATGCCATTATCCAGCAGAGTTAGGCTCAGGGTTAACTTTATTGTGCAATGCCTCAAATGCCCTGGGATATGAAGCATAGCCTTGCAAAGGGCACATATGTAGCTATCTAAATGCTGTATATCATTCTAATCCAAGGAGAATATAATAGATCTCCTCTGAAGACTATAAGCTTTTCCACTCAAACTGAATATTAAAACATATGTGCTCTCAAAACAGTTATTCGGCACCAGGTGTTAATTTTAATTTGACTACATGGATTTTGCATTATTCAATATTTGACACTTTTTTGCCTGGGATAAATCAATATTTTTTACCACAGAAACAACTGCTATCATAAATGTTAAAAGCTGAGCTATATATATGAAAACGTTACTTATCAAGAGTTTGCTACAATTTTCTGTTAGCTGAAAAATTATTAAGACGGAAGAATTGCAGCTATTCACACTCCTACAGATGCACATGCACAGAGTTTGTGCTTAGCCTTAAATAGGTTGGACTGCCAGTATTGAAACGCCAGATGAATTGCTGGGCCACTGAGGCAGGACAGTGAGGACAACTTTTGCAATGACTCCATGGGCATCTCATCACTCTTTCTTCTTCCTGGCTCTGAAGGGTTTAAAGTCCATGCTCATCTATCCCTTGACCTCCTCGCACTTGCTTCAAATATGGCTTGCCATTTGCACTGTTTTGTTACAGCTGTGTTTGCCTAGAGGGACAGGAACTAGATCAAAAGGAGTTTGATAAATTCAAAGGTGCATTAAGTCTTCTAGTACGCTACAGTATAAACTAGATTTGATTGAACACACTGAAAGATGCAAAGTTCTGTATTTCTTTGCTCTGTGTCAACTCATTTTGCTGACAGGCACCATGGCTTTGAGCCTTGATTCCTGGAGTGGTGAGGTCTTGCTGCTTTGCTGTTTGCAAGAGGAGAGCAATGATGAAGGCTTGGCTCTCTTCTTGTTGAATTCTGGGACAAATTTTTCCAATCCCTGAGTGCAGTTACAAATAAAAAGCAGATGTGATTATTTTTGTCTATATTAATTTCTGTAGCATGCATTATGTTCCCTGGCATGTAATCTATGAAAGCAGCTACGACACATACTAATTTCTCTCTTTTTGGAGAAATGAGATGTGTGTTAAAGCTTGGTGGTGGTGGTGTTTGTTTTTAATCATAAGTATTCCTGGGAAATGAGTGTGGCTATCAAGTGTTCTATCTACTTGGATGTGAAAGCCACCAGACTTGTGCTCAGTGTGTGAAAATTTTCCAAACCACAGATCTGTGAGAGCCTCATCCCTATTCCTCATCAGAATCAGGGGCACCAAAAGAAATGAAAAGGCAGCAGGTTAAGGAATGCCCAAAGAAGCTCTTCATCATTCAAAGTGGAATGAAATTATAGAATTCAATGTCACAGCATACCGTGGAGGACAAAACAAAAATAAATTAAAAAACTAATAAGCAATACTAAGGAGAGAAAGGAGTCCATAAATTAATATTATGTGCCAAATATGGGTGCAGTTTCCAGCTCTGGGAATTTCTGGGCCACTAAGAGCCAGATGCTGGAGAGTGCTGGAAAAGGTATCACTGTGTACTTTTACTTTTTACTTTACCTGTCCCTTATCTATCCTACCCCCTGCCAGAACTCTGCTCCTTGAACATTTATTATAACCCGGTACATCCTTTCTTATCAAAAAATGTGGTTAAAAATACTGGCATATAACAGGTCTCCAGAATAAGGCTTACTATTAATCGGTATTGTTTCACGTCTAACAAGTTCAGAGAGCTCCTGAGGAGGGTGAGTGGCCTGCTGTCCGATATGCTGTAATCCTATGATGCCTACCTGTGCCATCATGCTTTGGGTTTTGTGCCCGAAGCCATTTTCTCTCCAGAATCTGTTCAGACATGACAGCGCATTACCATGTTTTGCTAATGCTTGGCTTCTCAGCTAGAGCTGGCTCATGTCCAGTCAGATTGGACAGGACTGCAGCCAGCGTGTGGCTGATGGCATCTCAGGGAGTATGTAGGCCCATGGGAAGACCCTTTCCTCACCTCCAGAAGCAACAGGATGAATGTCCTACTGCACCACTCCACATGCAGCCCAGTGCAGCCTCACTGTGCACTGAGTTTCACTGGTATAGTCAGAAGGATGAGATGACCCCGCTACCAAAACTGCATCTATAGAGAGTGGTTGCCCATTATAGTTGTAAATTGTACAGTGAAAACTTCTCTAGCCCCTTCTTCCTCAAGAAGGTCACCAACAAGCAGTGTATTTAGTTGGGTGTTAGCCTGGTGAGGCCAGCTTGAAGCACAGGGAGCACATGCAGTATTCTGCTTCCAACCCTTGTGTTAGGCCAAAATCCAGTCTCTGCACACATCAAGGGCATCAGTCTCTTGTTCATTGTTACAGGTTTTCAGCCATGAGCTTTTCAGAATAAATCTTGTAAAATGTTCCCAAACCTCACACTTCCCAGAGCTATCACAAAGATTTCCCCTTCCTGAAGAGCTTGCTCTTTTCTTCTTCTCTCATAAGAGAAGAAGAATTATTTCACTCTCTGAAATAATACCAAGCTCCAGACAGAAAAAAATAAAAAAAAAAGAGCAAAAATAAGAGATATTTTATCTCAATATATCATGAGGTGTTTTGTTATTTTCTTTTTTTTTTTTTTTTCATAAATTCCAACTTCCCAAAGTACTGGCTAGTAATGAAAGCATCTCTATCAGTTGTGAGTTGTATTCTCGGTGCAGCATCTTTGGCTTGAGCAGAGTAAGGCTGCTTACACCAGCTGAAAATCTTATTCCTCAGCTACAGCAGTGTGACTGGGTGCTTTTTTCTAATGAAGTAACCACTGTGAAATACCTGATTCACTTTGCACCCAACAGCTGTAGTTTCAGTCTGTGTTCCCAGTCACAGTCTGAAAACAAGCACAATAAGAAAGGCCAAAACAGCTGCAACTTCTCAACAGAGAAGAAAAAAAAAAAAAGAAGGGAGAAAAAAAGTTTGTTGTCAGGCTCCAGCTTAGGAAGGAAGTAAAGCCATTTTTCTTTTCTGTCTCATGCATGTCAGCTGTCTTAGAAAAATTATTACTCCTCTGTTTTGTAACAGAAACTCCACAATATTTGGTAAACTACAAACTCTGGCTATTCATGGCCAAATACAGAGCTAACATTTCTGATGCAGCCAAAACATGCTCAGTATGTGAATGGGCCACAGTACTCTCCAGGAGAGATTTGGAATTCACCTCCTGGCCCCAATTATCCTCCTTAAAAGAACTCATGAATCTTCTGTATTTGTACCATCCATCTTGATTTTATTTTAGTTCTAGATTTTGGCTGGAAAAAAGTAAACATTAGTTAAGGAGGCTGTATTTACTTTCCTGTATTAGAGTTTTCCAGAGCAATTCAAGTGAATAATTCTATTTTATCAAACTAAAAGCACAAGCAGAAAAACAACAGGTGAGTATTCCTTGGTTGGATAAAACATACCTGCTTTTGCATTCTGAATATTACTGGTTCTTTAGAAGACTTTTTAAAAATAAGTGAAATGTGGGCTATGTTCTTGGTTGGGTCATTAACACAGTTTTGATGGGTATTGCTATAAGCTTTGGTGGAATCACTTGTAAAGTTAGGAACTATTCATTCTGATACATTTCAAAATACATCAGAACCCCAGAATCTGGTAGCCATCACCTACAGGAGGAAAAAGGTACATGTTAAATCTGTTGAATTTTTCAGCAATGCTGTGCTGTAGTCATGTTGTAAAGAGATAAAAATGGATGGAGAGAGAAATAAAGTCAGAGATGAGAGATGAGTAGGGAGGCAGAAAGTGACGAGCAGAAGAAATGCAACAGGGGATGGAAAAGCAGCAAGAAAGATGAAAGAAAGAAAAGACAGAGAATCAACTGATCGGCTGCTGATCAAGTATAAGCAATTATAATGGGGGAATATGAGAAACATTTTCCAAAAAATTTCTCTCAGGTTGAGGATGAGTAGCTTGCTGCTGCACCTCCTGGCTTCCACAGCACAGGCTTGGAGCTTCACTTCAATTTAGGTGACACAGTTACTACATTTTAACGATTTCCCCCTCCCCCTACCATTTCTCAGCAACTAAAGGAAACCGTAAATACAGAAAAAATGTGATTGAAATGTTCATTACTTTCACCAAGCTGTTTCATATTTGGGCACTGCAGGGTGCGGTTGTCAGAGACAGAAGTACTGTACTACTATTTCTTTTAATCTCATGGATGGCTGATAGTGCTGAAATTTATGTCAGAAACTAAATTGTCTAAATATAGTAAGGATTGGAATTTCAAAGAAGATACAAGATGAACTGGGTGCACTGGAAGGGCTGAGCTGATTTTCTAATTTTAGAAACCTATATGACTTTTTTTTTCTTTTGCTTTTAACTAGTTGGCATGAAAATATGTTCTCAAGATACTAACACAATACAACCAGTGTTAAAACAGGTTCCCTGATAGGTAGAATTCTGTAACTAATTTTCTCTGAAAGCATGCCTGTGTCTGAAAGGTATCATCAGCTCTGAATAGCTACAAGTTACAAAAGGAGTGCACAAGAAAATTCAGTATTTGCTTGTAAAAGAGCTAAAAATATGAATCCAAATGACTGTGCAAAAGTGAGATGCGTAATAAGAGAACAGCTGAGGATTCTTTGCAATAAGTTCCAGTAGATTTGTGAATGAAACAAAAAAGAACATATTTACATTTCTTTGCTAAAAAAGTGTGGAAACATTTGGGGATATCTTTTTGATAAATTAAGTCATTGATAAATAATCCTGAATTTTTTTAAACCCATTTCTCTTAAGTAACGGTCATATAATAGCTCAATTTTTAACGATCTCCATCTCATTGCAGTTAATAGCTGTATTTCCATAGAAACACTACAAATCTGCTTTAGTTGGGCGTTTACTAATGACCATGTTTGAAAGCACTTCCTAGATAACTATCAGGAAAAAAAAAAAAACCCAACAAAAAAATGTAAGAGAACATTAAATTTTGGAAAAATCTGTGTCTGCTGTATCCTACTGATCTGGTATCGCTTCCAAAAATCACTTAAAGGCAAAACAAATACTAATATTTTTATTTAGAGGTAGCATCATTAAAGGTAGTCAGTCTGCTTATTTTCTGCTGGCTGCACCCAACACTCAAAGAACGAGTTCCTACTTACTACAATATGAGCCCAATGCTGACTTCCCCCGTAGCTCACGCCAATTTGATTCAATGATGAGAATATTTCTGTTAATGGCCATGTGCAGTTTACACAATGGCCTTTTCTTTTGATCTGTAACTGAACGTGGAATGGGAAATGTATTATGGAAATATTTAATTGTTCTTTTAGTTGCGCAAACATCTGAATGAAGTGTGTGGTGCAGAACTTGAATGAATAATTAAAGGACCTTATAAATAAGAATAATGCTCCCTTGTGCTTTCTATCAAACCTTCCTAAAAGCTTTGTGACAGATCAGAAGAAATGCTGCAAGTAAGAGAGTAGTTGTTATTAACTGTATTTTGTAGTAAGGAAATTACTTCAGAAAGGTTAAACAAATTGCTGATGTTCGCTCTGTGAATCAGTATCTGCTTTTAAGAACAGAGCATAGTTTGGTCCTGTGCTCAGTGTGTAGCTCTTAGCACTTGCCTTTCCTGTGCAGAAGACAAACTCAGCTTAAAGTTACCAAAGTCATCATGGGAAATGCAGGAAAGACTGGCAGATTTGTCACTGAAGGTTTTGTTAAATCCCTATCTTTCCAGGGAAAAGAGAAGTATGATTTTCCCCACTTTTTCATCTGTTCTTTGTGGCGAATAACTTTGACCTCCTTCCCTGTAGAAGCATTACAGAATTTGCATTATACGGCAGGTTCTGTGTCCAGTCTAGGTACAGGATCCCCTTTATCCAGAGAGGGTGCATATACTGGGGACAATATGTAACCCTATTTACTGCATGTAGTAAGGACAGAAAATGAGGGGAAAGAAGATAAGAAAGGAGAGGCTTGTTTTCCTGAAAGGTTACATGTGCCCAAGTGTTTTCTAATTGAAGGTTATGGGAAATGGGAAAACTGGAATGACACAGCAAGTAATGGCCTTCTCACCAGGTTTCATTTAAAGAGGGTTAGAGGACAACACTACCAACTTAGATGACTCTCTGTAGCCTACAGAGCAAGAAGGGCCAAAGACTGCCAATACTCCAGAAAGCCCACTAGAAGACAAATAATAATGGCAAATTAAAAGAAGACAGGTCCTTGGGCACAAGAAGGATATCCAGGTTAAGATGTACATCCAGGCTGGACTTTGTGGCAGCTGGAGAAGTCAAACTCTCCAAGAAGGTTACTGCAGGATGACAATGTTTGAAATAAGATGGGTGAACAGAGGGTGATTTCAAAGTATTTTGTCTTTGTCTTTTGGTGTTTGATTTTGACTGCCAAGGTTTTTAATGGCTTGGCTCTATGGATCACATTTATTTCATTAATCATCTACAAAGAAGTTGTGTAGTATAATTTACCTGTCTAGATTAGTTAAGTACTCAGAGGAGGGAGACAGACTACTCAGGAGGGTGATTTACCACTTTTTATGGAAAACCTCTTTTAGGACAGGAACAACTTTTGTCCAGAAGAACAGAGTGAGCAAGAGCCTGAAAATTTAAGATGCATTCAGAGAAACTTGAAAGTAGGTGGAAAAGGAGCTAATCTCAATTCTACAGCTGTGAGTCACAGGCTATGGGTATACAAGTAAGGAATTTGGTACCAGAGGAGTGGATCAGTATATAGAAACAACTAATGCTGAGGCTCCTGCTTCTACAGTATAAGCTGTCTTGGCATTTTACATTGAATAGGTTTAATCTGATCCTCTAGAGCAAAGGACCCATATGAAGTGTATTTCTGAAGCTGTTTGAACCCTTCTACCCCAGCTGGGGTTGGAACATATTTGATGTGTATCCAAGACAGAGCTTTCAGTTTAGTTTTCTTTGAAAGAACTCCTGTTCATATGAACCAAAACTGCTGTGAACTGAGCCAGCTGGACTAAGCAGAGATTATGGTAAAATTTGTTCCACAACCATTGCTTCAAACCACAAAATCCAGGTAAACACTTAAATGTTGAGTGTTCCATTAGGCTATTTGTTTATGTTCCAGAAGTTGTATTTTATTTGGTAATTTCAATTTTCTAATGCCCTGTTAAAACTGGGGTAATAATGCTTCACCATCCTGCTAAACCCCAGTATGTTGGTTTTTTTTATTGTGAAGTTATTGTAGTAGTATTTACCTGCATGAAGCGCCCCTCTGAAGTTCCCAGATTAGCAATGGTAAGGTTCCCTTTGGTGAAGACAGATATCGAAGTCAACAGGACACTGTTGAACTGGCCCATGAACAAGTCAACCCTTTGCAGAGGAGTCGTAACTTCTAAGCGATATTCATCATCTTGTGCTCTGCAGTATGAAGCATTTCTTGAAAAAGCCTGTTTGAAAATGAAGTACAGATGAGTACTGTCTTTACGAGTAGTAACAGATCTTTGTCAGAATGAAGTCATTTAGCATAAATGCATTTGACCGAAAGGATTTTAAAATGTTTCAAACTTAATTGCTTCATCAGTTATGATGTTCCATGAAGAAGGCAACAACTTCTTAATGTTATGGGAGTGTTTCTTTTAACTTCTTTTATCACGTCTGTTGGAATAAGACATTGGGTCTTTATTTAACTTAAAAATATAAGCACATGTATCAAGGTATCCTTTCTCTTAGTGATTTCCTTAATACTGCTTGTCCAAGAGTCTCAGAATTTTTGTACAGCAGAGTCTGCCCAGTGATACACTTGCTTCTGAAACAGTTTCCCAGAAAAAGATTCTCTAAAAACAATGTCACTTTTTGCATTAAAATAACAATTTCCTATACTCTTCTCCTTCTATTCTATTTTCACCACTATTTTCAGAAATAAGACATTAAAGTGGAGAAAAAGAGAAAAGAAAGAGAGATAAATCAGGAAAAAGATGTTTCTGATTGTATGTTTAAATGAAACTACAGGAAAGCCAGTTTTTTTTAATTACTCCGACTGTTGTATTGATTATCTATAGTTCATGCACTATTTCATCTGATTTCTATATGTCTTGAGTGTACTAGCATAGCTGCTGCATTTGCAGGATTTTCTCTTTCATTTTGGGAATAGAGATTACATGGTTTTAATTTGCATTGGAAAAATTCTTGAACAATACACTTTAAGTTATCTCTCAAGAAGAATATAACCTCCTGACAATCCAATAGTAATCTATTAACTGATAATTTCATTACTATTGATACTACATCATCTGTTTTGGTGAGATCATACAGATAATAATCAGGAACCCCCCAAAGGATCTCTAACCAGTTTAAATAGGGAAGTCATCTAGCATGTTTCCACTGTGACGTACTTTATGAATAAACATGTTGGAGGATTATAAAGGATCTTATGGTGGTTCCCTCTGTTAAGATCAATAGTCAGCTTCGTTTTCCCTATTTTTTTAATTGATTTCGCTTTTGTCACAAACATGTTTTAAAAAAATCTATTTAAAAGCTTGAATGAAACCTTTTCAAGACGTCAAGAGTCCACTAAATTCAATAGATTTGCATCATCCCCTTAAAGAGCATGTGGGAGTAAAATTTTTGGTCTTGTTTTCTAGATTCAGATGTCTTTCCCTCACAGTACTATAAGAAAGCAAGCAATGAACAAAGAAGTTCTTGCTGGAATAAAACACAAGACAAGTTTCAAGGCACTGAAAATGCTATCAAAAAATGTTAAACCTAATAGCTCAGTCCTTTGTTGTTGAATTGTGATGTTTCTGAACTGAGCACAGCAACAGCCCTGGTGGGGGTTGTAATCCCTGGATGTTGCAGTCAAGGCTGGTGCCAGCTTTTCTGAAGGTGCCCTGCCAATTTACTGTATCGTTTAGGAAAAAACCTGCATAAGATCACATGAGCCATTGAAATCTCTGTGCAGTGTCTTAATGATACAGAAAAAGGACTTCTAAATTAGATCTGGTACAGCAGTGACTTAACAGTTGCACTATCCACATACTAAAGGGTTTGCTATATTAGTCTTGTTATTAACTGTTAATATACACTGTGTATTGTTCAGCAGAAACTGCACTAATACTTTGAACTAGGAACACTGAACACATTTCAAGTGGTTTTTAACCCAGTTAAATCATCAGTGGGCAAATTTAGCTTTTCTTTGTTTTGGCCACCAAAAAGCTATATTCTTTTGCACTTATATCCTATCCAGTCTAAAAGTATTTCTGAAACATCTGTGCAAAGATTACTCATACAATGAGTATGAATAGTTCAAGTGCAGAAAGATGTACAGTTTTCATGCTTTTTTGAAATAAGGAGAATTTCTGATTTTACACTCCCAAACTTGGGATCTCTGTTCTTTCCTGTAACTCCTTTTTTTTTTTTTTTTTTCCATAAGCAAATTAATTTTGGGAGAAAGGTTCCTGTGCTAAGCTTAAAGTTACTCCTCCTGCAAAGTCATTCCAGCACAATTCAAACATCCTAACATGCTGCCTCATGAAACCCTGCTCAAGCTCTTTGAAAAAAAGTGGTTAGATTTTCCTGCTTGCCCTGACAACATTCCTAGCTTCTTCAAAGTCAGCTCAGCCACAAAGTCAGCTCAGCCTTCCTCAGAGATGCCATAATTTTGGTATCAGCTCAAGAACCTGCAGATTATTACACATATTGTTCTTACAAAACCCAGTGCTTCACAGCTTAACCATAATGTATGGTTAGCTGGTCAAGAAATAGGAAGGCTTTGATCTTTGAGTAGCAATGTAGAGATTAAAAGGCTACTTAGAAAACAAAAGGAAGATTGATAACAGGGAAAACTTCGGCAAAGAAGCTGCTTTAAATTAACACTTTTAAGCCTGATTCTCTCCCTTCCTCCCTCCCTCTCACCCTCTCTCTCAGTATACACATAACTATCCATTTGGCTGTCAATGTGGAAAAATAACCGATGTCAGATGATGCACACTGGATACTATGCCAAGTTCCAGTGAGAAATCACAGAACTATTGAAAGAGACGATTAGAGCGTGGGTAAGTGCTTGGGTTCAGCTGTATTGCTTCTCTTGCAGGACAAGAGGTGCCAATTGTGCGTGTGATTCATAGGAGGGCTCTGTGAAGGTGGCACAGGTGTGCCACTGGAATGCAATGAGGTGTGAGCAAGCCCTGCCTTAGAGCCATGTCCAGAAGGGTAGGAGGTAACTAACGCTATCTTATTTGTTCACAGGGGAAGTTGAGGTGTTTCAAAATTAACCCTTGATTTGGTCCACAGAAGACAGAGGTGACAAAAAAGTCTCTAGACATCGCTGAGCTATCAGGAGCTGTCACAGTTTTGCAATCAACTGGTGGTTTATATCTTATATTCAGTGAGCATAAAAATAAAGTATTTCAGACAGAGTTGCACATTTGAAGCCAAAGGTGCAAAGTGGAGAGGAATTCTTACAGACACTAATGAAAATCTCAGAAAAATACCGAGTTAGGTCAGTGTCAGAAAAATGATTCCAAAGTCTAGTTTCTAGTCTGAATACTACACTAAGGGGGCAAAACCCCCAAAATTTTATCCAAAGATGTGGAGCTTTTCTATTATTTGCAGTGACTGCAAATTGGAGAAACACTCCTCCAGGCTCATCCTTCTAAGAGCTGACCAAACCCTGCTCCTCTTAGTTAAGTTCAGTGCTCAATTAGAAAGTGTTATTGTACGTAAAGTCTTGATGTTATGATTCATATCTTGAATAAACTAGAAATCAACAACTTAATCACTGCAGAACATTTCATATTGGCTTGTGAGCCATTTGTAGGATATCATTAAAAATAAAATTTAATTTCACAAATTGGAGAAATGGTCTGGAAGTAACTAGGTAATATTTCCTAGTGTCAATTGTAAAATACTCCAGTTATGAAGAAGAATTCAACTGAAAGTAGGAATATGTATAAATCTTATTCCCTGATGGTTTGTTTATATGGCTTTTAACTTGTTGGAATCAAAATCATAAGTACCAACTTTTGTTTTCTGCTATGAATTCTGGGAGTTTTCCCCAAGAGAACTGAAAAGTGCTAAGAGTGTTTCTCCTTCCATAGAGTCAAGAAATACTTTAGGTTGGAAAAGACCCTTAAGATCATCTCTACAGCATAACATGGAGTAGGGGGAAATGAGCTACTGCTAAACGAGCTGGATCCAGATATTTGCAAAAGGCAAAAATCCTTTTTCAAAGAAACTGCTGTAGAGCAGATGAATAGATGATGCTACATAAATTGGTTCCCAAGACAATTAAAACCTGAGAGAGTGAATAAGCTACTTATCCCTTCTGTTGTGGAAGTCCATGAATTAAGACAAATAATAAAACTACAGGCTTCAGGATTGGGTCCTGCTGGAATCAAATAATCAAAATAATGGTGAAGAATTTACAGGTACAGCAGACTGAACAGGAAAAGTAACCATGAGGAACACAGAAGAACTTTATCAGATTTTCCTCTCTAAATATTGTTGTGTATTTTTAGCCAAAACAGTTTTGCTGTTCTGTAATACACTTGAATTTTCTGGGTAGTCTGCAGTATTTCTCTTCAGGTGAGAAGGACATGTGGTCACTGCTTCTTTCCATGAGAAATACAAGAATGGCATTCTGGCCACAATAATTCTGTAAAGCCAGATTGCTGCCTGAGGATGAGAGTGACTTGATCATCATCATGGTAATTATGATTGCTGTGATTCTAGGGAACGAAAAAACAAGTAATATTGAATGCTTCAATTTTGCCAGTGGACACTAATTCATATGGTAAACAATTCCCACAGAAGAAGATCCATCAAGCTTCTGATTTCTTCTTGACCAGTGAACACCACCTTGAGGGTGTGTAGGTGCTGTGAACTCAGTGAACACATCTGGGACAGGGACTGGGTTTTCTAAGAACTTGAACTGAAGCACTGAAGCTTTACTCTGAAAGTTAGAAGAGTTGTTTTCTTTTTTTGTTTTAAACAAAGAATTGTTTCCCTCTTCTTCCTTCCTCCCTCCTCTTCCCAATAATGCTCATTTATTTGGAAATAATTTAAAGATTTTTCTTTTTAATAAAATATAGAGAAAGTAAACCCCTTTCTAAGAACACTTTTTAAAAAAAGAACTCCAAGGATGTAAAATTTTACATAGCATCATTCCACTAACTCTTAATACTGTTTGCTCTGATCTACTTCACTGCTAAAATGAGATGGGGGAAGGAAGTTACTGTAGTGATGCTTCACTTAAGGTAATAGGTAAAAAACATCCATGTTAAATGCAATTAGTTAATACAAATTAAGATGATTTCATGTTCTTTTGTGAAGATCATTCAAAGAGTTATTTGCTTTTGTCATTGAACAGTACTGCATTAGTTCTCATAATCTGGTTAGTGCATTAGCACTAAGTAAATTCTATTGATTCAGCAGATAAAATGGACCTAAGTAATCTTTGTATTTTGCTGATTTCCCTTATATTAATTTAGCATTTAACTCAGCATACAGATTATCAAAGGAGAGGTGTTGACTAATTACATATTTTAAAGAAATAAAGTAATGCATCGGAGATGTTGTGCTAATGAAAGCAGTTTTGCTGTACACTTACAGTGTGTATCAGGTGCATTTTTCATAGAGGTCTTTGTTTACATGGAAGCTGTGGTGAAATAGAAAAGCTGTTATCCAAAGATAACGCTGAGTGTGGAGGCTCTTATTCCAACATAGCATTGCACAACAACTGCAAGTCTAGCCAAAACAGTGGTGCAAGAGATGTGTGGGATGGAAAGAAGTCCAGAAACTAGGAGAAAATCATGCAATTTGCTCTAATTTCCACATGCTTTGTATAAAACCAGGGTAATATTTGCCTTAAGAAAATGAAGCTCCCACTATCACTTCCTACAAGATCATTCCTCTGGTATTTGTTTGTGTTCACACACCCTGTAGACAGCGCAAATAATATTTTCATATGACCTACACTTGCTTTCTGAACCATTCATACCATGGATCTTCTTCCTCAGCAATTTTTTTTTTTTAATTTACTGTGGGATTTATTCTGGTTTTACTTTTGTGTTTGGAAATACGGAGTAATTCCACTCTGATGCAAAAGCTGTCTGAGATCAGAAACCCACACGGCACCTAGAAATTTTAAGTAACACAAATCTCTCCTGGATAATAATTACCTACTGTTGCTTTAGTGAGCAATAATGATGGCCAGATGTGGTCCTGACTCAGAGTAACTAAAGTAGGGAAACTGCTGAGGTAAGGTGGGTGCTGAGCAAGCTGAAAGGGAGATGTCTGCTTTGTCAGGACTTATGTGTCTCTCCATTGTTTGGCAGCAGAACCCAAGGAAAATTCTTTGCTTACTATCATGTGTCAACCACCTTCCAAAGCCAGGTGGGATAAATCCAGGACTTAAATCTACATGCAGTGCTCTGCAGAATCAGCTTCCCTTTCTTTGGAACATGAAATTGTGCATAAAGAAATCCAGAGCAGATCTTTCAGAAAGGGTTCACACCGTCACACTGCAAAATAGCCATCAGCAGACTAGATGGGAACTTAATCTGGGGCAAAGGAGTCTTAGAATTTGGTCTGAACCCAGGGAAAGCAGCTTAATATTACACATCTCTAGGGAGTGTCCTTGATGTTGCATACCTACTAGAATACATTTTGGACATCTCTCTTGTGCAACTGCAGAAGTTTTCAAATTTGTAAGGTTACACAGGATAAGAAAACTACTCTTTGTCCAGTTCTAGTCTTTAGAGTTATTTAAGGGCCTTCAGAAACTAAGACATAAAAAACACGTGACCAGACATCCATTTTAACAAAATAAAAATTACTTTCTGCATGAAATTATTTCTGTGCAATTCCAGAGAAAAGCAGCAGAGTCACTTTCCCACACTAATAACCAATAGGAAACCCTGCCTTCAGTGGAAGAATTCGATTAAAAAGTCTGGAAATGGAACATTATTAGTAACTCTGGCTGATTAAGCTGTGCCCTTTGCAGAAAATGGTAGTTTAATGGATACCACTTTTTCACAGAGAAATCCATCTTTCATCAAGAAGATGATAAAACACCAAGCAACAGCACTAGGAGGCAAACAGACAGATCTCTAACAGGATATAAGAAGGAAAACTGTAGTCTTTGCAGCACTTGGGCATTAACAGGTTGGCCTCTAAACTCAGTTTCCCGAGTCAATACTGGGACTTGGAGGAGTAAAGGGTACCCACTAGGGCTGGTGGGGTACTTTCCAAAGAAACTCCCTGATCTGCCTTTTTCCTTGCCTTTTCTTTTTCTCAAGAACTCCCATGTGATGGTGACCTTGTGGCCATCCTAGAGGCAGAACAGCCCTTACCTCTGTAGTTCAGTGTTTACTGAATCTGGTCCAGCCTGAGATAACTTTACCCACACCCATGCTCTCACCATACCCCCTACACACTCATACCCATACCTCTACCCATGCCTATCTGACATGTAGCATAACTGGAGTCCAGACTCTTCCTGCAATCACTTATGTGATGCTACTTGCCCCAGTCAGGTCTTCCACGGCCAGGTGGGTAGGTGGCCACGTACCCAACAGTGGAGGGGAGCTGGCTGGTGAGCACACCCTGCCTTGCACTCCACTGGTACAGGCACAGTGGAGACCTCAGGGTACTGCCAGGACTTTTGGCAGACAGACAGTGAGTGCACAACAGGAATGCAGATGCAGCTTATCACCTTATTACCAGGTTTAAGCATGTTTTACAGGGTGTTAGTTTGCACTGCCCATCCTTCAGTTCCTCCTCATTTATTCTTCTGAGATGTCAGAGCCCCTTAGAAGAGCTTGCATACGGATGGCAACAGATTTTGTGCCCAGGCAGAGTGCTCTATGCCATCTGATACAGCAGTTCCAGAGAATAAATGACTGAACCAATCCGATGGATTCTGGTGTCTGACTTTTAGGGAAAATATTCAGTGACATTCTACTCACAATATGAAAACATCTCCATGCTGTGAGGTTATCTAAATAAGCCACATAAAGCCTTTCCAATCAGAGATCTGATGCTATTTTTAAACCTGCCAAAAATTTTAAGCCAAATGGTGTGGGATATTACAGTTATAGGGCCTCAAAAGAGTTATTTGTCTCTGTTTATTTTATTAAATATTCCTAGACACAAACCTTAGGATGACAGATCAATAAGTGCCTTTGCGGTTTCCTGATAGAAGGCAGCAATTATTTTCTTCCATTACAATATAAGCATAACCTAATTTTAATCATCTATCATGTGTAATGGTAATAAAGAAGCATCATCATGTGTTTATTTTACTGTCACTTTATCTTTTGTTTTGGTGATCTTCTGTTTTCCTTTCACATTCTTCCAGCTGTTTATGCCTTTCATTCAATAGGAGTTGTGACCTGTTTGTCGTGCTTTATGACACTTGCTGGGAACACTGTGGCAAAAGCCTGTGTGTGGTTTCTCTTTTCCTGTAAGTTTAAGTAGTTTAGGCTTTCACCTGAACTTACTTGCAGAAGAAACAAAGCCATAGGATCTCTACAGAGCTGAATTTGGACTTCATTTTTAGAGGTTGCTTTCCCATGTAAGTCAATAATGACTGAAGTCAGGTATCAGAAGGCAATTTGGCTTAAAATTGTTTAGCATGTAAGAGATGCAGAAAGGCCAAACAAAGCCTGTAAGATCATGATCTAACTAATGACAACTGAAATGTATAGTTGAGATTGTCAAGGCTAAAATCAACCCATCTTCCTCACTTGAAAAATCCCATTTAATCTATGATAAAGATGCACACTATTGGACTGTGTCTGGAAATGAAGTAAGCAGTATTTGTCTCCTCATCTAAACACACCTCTGCTCTGAGGAGTACCACATCGAGGCTGACAGTGACTAACTGTGACCAAAGTAATTCTGCCTAAAGACTAAACCCAGTTCTCTCCTTGTTGTGGGTGAGGAGATTCCTGAACAGTGATTCAAAACCCTCCAAAGCAGCTACGTCTCAGATCTCTTTGTCCTGACTCAAGCAATAAAACTTCTTTACCAATTTTTCTTTTGATTCAAAGCCAGTTCTGTTTCCACCTTGCTGTCATTTAAATGTCAGCCAGCTCTTCACTGAAGGAAATTATTAGGCAGCACTAACTGGTCACAGCTCTGCTGAAGTACATCTGACATCAATCAGATGCTTCATCAGATTCACTTTCCCTAACCTTAACTTCAGCGAGCCCAGGTTTTGGCTTCATATGTATTACACTTAAATACAACTGGAAATGTTTTATTTTGATTTTATGAAGTTTTCTGTGAGCACTGGAGTAAGCGAAGCACAGTTGTGCCTAGATTTAT
This sequence comes from Pyrocephalus nanus, assembly GCA_038380795.1. Taxonomy (NCBI): domain Eukaryota; kingdom Metazoa; phylum Chordata; class Aves; order Passeriformes; family Tyrannidae; genus Pyrocephalus; species Pyrocephalus nanus. The sequence goes on along the minus strand of CM076262.1, from coordinate 2,992,276 downwards.
ATCTTGTGCTTGGTTGACTTTGCTGTCCAACTAAACTGGGATGGAGACTTTTCCCATGGTGAGCAATACCTTCCTTAATCCCTGCGAGTCCTTCTGATGTTTATAAAGGGGCTCCTTAAACTTCACCAGTTTCCACAGCCTGAGCATATATTGGATCTGTCTCTGGATTCACACTTGAATTCACATCTTTACGATTTCTTATTGCTGAGGTTGTTAGGATAACTAACAGTAGTGCAACAACATAAAATTAATTCCTTTAGAAAACAAGGCTAAAACCTATCCAATTATCAACCACATCAAGATGAGTTGTTTTTTGTTGGTTTGTTTTGGTTTTTTTTTGCTTTAAATATAAGAAAAACAAGTTGAGGAAGTGTTTTGGATGTATTATTTAGGTTTATTTTGGTCCAATTCTACCTTTAGAAGCCTCAGATTAAACAGTCCTGAGGGACAGATACTTAAAAAGATGGACTACTCAAAGTCCAACAAAATTATGTACAATTGTCTTGTGGGACTTTTTTTGATAACATGAAATGGCCTTCATCAATCAGACTCTAACTGTAAATTATCAGAGAGCACTTCCTTGCAAATGGTGCTAAAGGCTCATTTTTCTTTTTAATGTTGCAGTTAGTGGTATACCATATTCACTGCTGGACTGTTTTCACTGTCCTATGACTTAATCTCACAGTGGTCAATGCCTTTCACTTGCATCAGTGGTCTGTGGTTATTCTTTCAACATCAAAGAGAAAGGTCATCTTGGCTATATTACAAAAAGCAAGTTTTGAATTTTGCCAAAATAAACGGCAACAAACTCTCACAGATAATAAAAGCCTTTTTTTTTAAGTTGAAGGTGACTTAGAAAAACGAGAAAAATGGTTTATGCCCTCCTCTATGTTTCCTCAATGTACAAAGAAGGGCCTAGGAAGAGTTGAGGGGTTTGAGACTTTTTATATTATTATTTAATCTCCAGCAAGATCATGGAAGATCAGCTTTGACACTCCTGAGACAAGCATAAGAAATTATGTGCTTTCCTTCTGCCTGCTCCTTCCCTTCCTTCACATTCCAACCCTGCAGGTCTATTTTACACACTGGAGAAAAACAGGAGTATAAAGGATGCTTGGCAAATTCTTTCCAATCTTTTTGAACAGTTGAAATGAAAAAACTCACAGGACACTTTTTATTGGATCCTTAACGAGTCCTCAGGAATAAAGGAAAGGAAATAGAATGGCAAAGCTTGACAGTCTTGATATTTCTGTGTTAAGTAAACAATCAGGACAAAAATTTCTGACTGCCTTTATGCCATTTAAAAGAACCACAAGAAATCACAGGAACATTTTTTCCCTTTATCAATTTAATGTAGCAGAAATCAGAGCTCTGATGGCATTTCTTGAAAACGGGCAACTATAATAAACATGTCAGCAGTATAAGACATTCAGTTTTGATATGCAAAGCAGCAGCAGACTCTGGAACAGCTTTTGAAACATGAAAGTACTTCCCAGCATGTGAAAAGTGGCGAATTATTGTGTCAATATTTTAATGGTATACTTCTCTACGAAAAGATCACCTTATGAAATGAATGTATAGGCGAGTACAGAATGAGATAAGCTAAAGGCCACAAGCTTTAAAGACAGTCATTCACAAATCATATACCCTGTGAATATGGAAAAAAATACTTTCAGAGAGGAAAAACGTTCCTTGTTATAAATGAACTGAAATATGAAAGAAAAAGGGATATTAATATCTGAAGTAAAAAATTAGGACAGCAATAACACAGTGAAGAAAGATAAGAAGTTACCATGCTGAATGGTTGCTAACTTATTTTTAGTTCCTGAAAATTGCCTGTTCCCCCCCAAAATAAAGTAATAAAATGCTATGTCTTTTGGAGCTGCTGGCAATGCCTACATCTGTGTTGAATGCCTGGAGTCTGCCATAAGCAGATGTCTCCTGAATGCCAGTGCTGTTGTGGTTACGCTCAGATCAGGTCAGACCCCTCCTCTGAGCACATTCCTGCTACTGGTGAGAAGCCACAGCATCTCTCTAATGGTGCTTCTCCACAGACTGCCCTGCCTCACCCCTGGCAGCGAGGAGCATCCCTTCTCTTTGATGAAAGAGACTCCCACCTCCAACCAGGGCATGTGTCTGCACCCCATCCTGATGCCCTGTGCTGGGCAGCCATGCCGAGGAGGACTCTGGTCCTCCTTCTCCACTCTTGAGATGAAGACGGCCTGTGGCTCCCACCCTCACTCTGAGCTATCCCAACAAGGGGACATGACAGATCCCATCCATCTCCAAATGCAGTGGAGCCACTGTTCTGTCCTGACACAGGCCTCATCTCGGCTGAGCAGAGCCCCACCACAGAGACTCTGGCCCTGCCCTCTGGTAGAAGACAGCGTGCCACCTCTGAGCTCCAAATTTCTTGTATTTGAGAAAAGAAAGTTCCCCACAGAGGATATTTAAGGGCCTGCTGCATAAGCAGGTGATTTAAAGTTCTAATGTTTCATGCTCCAAAGTAATTGTTAAAAGCACCTGATTCCCAGATTATGTATTTCTTTTACAATAGCTGAAACCAGCACAAACACTGGCCAGAAGGGAAAGGGATAATTTCTAAGCTTCCTCTCCTCACAGTGTTTCAGATGTTTGGAGAGGAGCAATCACTTGAACTCAGTGTAAAGAAGGGCAACCCTCCCACCCGAGACCACCTGTACCCTCGTTCAGATACACCTTTCATAGACACCTCTTTCATGGAGAAAACTGATGTCAGTCTGATCGTTTCTGCACCAAGCATGAGCAACCATATTACAATCTGGCTCTTCGTAGCATGTTCCAAATGATCTCTTTCATTTTTTTCTGAGGAGGGCAGTGATTCAGCATTAAGTTTTAAATATGAGTGATGTTTTCTCAGGGACTCCTCAGTGCACATGGATATGAATGTTTATGAATATCTTTTTGAAATAGGAAATGAAATAACCATCTAAATGTTCCATTTATGTGCATCAGTTTCTCAAGAAAAAACCTTACAAATTAAAATAAAAGGGGAAAAAAAGGATTTCCCCCCCAGTGCCACTACTACATTTTTTGCACCATAAAGACCTCAGTGATTTTCATACTCAATTTACAGAAACTAATTCTTACAGAGATGAATCATCAGCAAAGCTAAGTAACCTGAAATGATCAGGGACTTAGATTTTGTAACTGAAACTGAAAGGACCAATACCTGGCAATGGAGTAGGCCAAGAGAGAACAAAAGTCCCAAAATATAGCAAATCAATTATCACTTACCCTGTTCAAGCAGTATTTGCTCTCCTTCCCATAAAAGTGCTGGAGACATTTCATGTTCTGCTTGTCAACAATCTTGTTGAAGAACTCATTGATGGTTCGCACAGAGACAGCGCAGACAGCAGATCTCTTGGTTGGTTCGGAAGAGTCTGGTTTGCTTTGTGCAAAAACACCATAGAGAATATCATCGTTCAACCCAAGGCCCATTTCGTGGGCTAAAGCTGCACCAGGCTTGCTTACATAGGCAGCTTGCAAAATGTTAAATACCTCCTTTCGGATGGACCTCTTTCTTCGTTTTTCAGTAAAAATGCACTCAAGAGGCATTTCCATGTAAGAACGCATCTCTGAGTCTAAAGTGCAGAAGCGTATAATTCTAGTGTGAAAAGCTTGTGAGTCAAGAGATTCTCTCTGTACAGTCAGAAAATACACAAAGTGATCATTTTCAAAGGCGTGGACATACCTAATGGGATACGAGTCACGGAACTGAGGAAGGATATCTATATAAGATTGATCTGTGAGAAACTCAAAACCATCCTGTGTTTCTTTTAATCTTCTAACTGATATAGAATGCAGCACATGGGGAGGTTGAAATGTAGATGTCACAGTATTTCCAACAAAGAAGTTGACAAACCTGTCCTTTTCGGTCACCAAAACTTTGGTTCCTAAAGTGCTTACAACACAGTCGGGACAATTATCTGCTTCTCCATCCACCTGGGCTGAGTACATGCAGTGCACCTCGCTTTCAATGTCAGCAGGGTTGTCAGGGTGAATGATGTGACGGTGGCAGACGCCTCCGGACACACTACCACAGCTGATGAGCTGATCATCATAATAAGTTTCTAAAAGCAGTGCCATGTTAACATTATCCTTCCATACGCTGTTAGATAAATTGGCTTTATCTCTGCAGTCTTCACATGGCGCACAGTCAGGGCTCTCCAAAACAGGCCCAGTCTTGTACACAGAAATGTTCTGGAGAGTTTCATTTAGTACATAAATCTTGTTGACTGCTCCAATATAAACATGATGCTTGTATAAAACTACATTCTGAATTGGTGTTTCTGCGATGAAGTTAGGAAGATCGTATTTTACATTGAAATTCATCTCTGATTTTTTAGCTGCTTCTTTGCATTGTCCATGGCTCCTCTGCAGCAGGGTAAATAGGAATATGATGAACCCAGAAGGATATGCAGTAAAGGGCTTCATTGTCAGAGATTTAATCTGTCAAAACATATTTAAAGGAAATAGTGTTATATTTCACATACTAAAGCATCAGTTTATTAATCAACAGAAATCTATTTCTAGCCTGCACGTAGTAGCTGATGTATTTCAGTTTAAAATGTGTTGTAATCTTGCTTAGTGTCATAAGAGTTGTGCTAGAAACTGCTACGATTACTGTTCTTCATGGGTACCCATTTCACTGCTTTTAGAACAATTCACAGAAGGGTTTTCTTATGATGAATTTCTCGAGACCCCTTGGCATATTGTAAAGCAGAAAAAGAGAGATGACTACTTCCACACTGGCATTAAATCAGCTGACTGATACAGTTTAAAACAGGATGGTGTATACACAGCTAAAAGCAAAACTGCCCAGGACACTCAGTACACAACTGCACACAAAGCAATTGGAGCCCTTCAGTGTGTGGATATAAAACATTTGTCAAGTTCTCAAGGGGCTGAGCTGAGAAAGTTAGCACAGCTCAGCTCAAAAGTAAGAAAAGACACGAAATAATGTGAAGATATGAGCTGAAGTGAACATCTGTTGACATATTTGATTAACCAAGAGACTTCTCTCCACCAGACCAAAGGAAGAAAATCCTCTCCCTCTCTCTCTCTCTCTCCCTCCCTTCAGCTCCCCAAATCACTGTCTTCCATACAGGCCCAGTTTGGAAAAAAGAATTTTTTTTTTCAGCCAGCTCTACTTCTTGGAATACTCATTCTCGCTAGTGTTGACAAGGCTTTGTAACATATTAGAATATTTTATGCATCATGTGGTGCCTGGCATGTGCAGGCTTTATTTTAGGCCTTGTACCACAGCAGTAAGTCACTGTGGTGAACCTTTACAAGATACAGCCAACCAGTGTGTTGTAAACAAAAGGCTATCAAGTGACCTACGGCCATTAACTGACGAAATCAAACAACCTATAGCTTCTCTTTCTTTTTTTTTACATCTCCATACAATTGTTTGATGTGGCTTGAAAAACCAAAGGCAGATGACTAGTGTGATATTTCACCCTCTTGAAAGATCAGTCAAATGAACTGTGGTTATGAGCGTTTCAGCACAGTATCCACACTATGCCCTGTCACACCAGACATTTTCTGTTAACGTCATGACACAGTTGTTAAGCCAAATTTAGCTTCTTCAAGGAGAAAACAATTATGCATTCTAACAGCAACATGATCACATACTTTGGGAAAATCCTTCTAGTTTGACTATAGTTGGGCAATTGTTGCTAATCAAGAAACGCTTGTGACCACTGAAAGAATTTAAAATATATGACCTTGAAAATTACAAACTAATAATAGGAATCTTTACCAACTTTTTATTTCATTAGGACTTTAGGCAAAATGAAAAGGTGACTGTAGACCAGAGCTGCTTCAGCTGTTTATAAATTCAGTGTTTTCACTAGATTGGGTAAAATAATTCATCAATAATTCTGCATTTCTTGTGACATTTTATTTCAGCATCCACTGAATTCTTTCTGTGGTTTACCTCCTTAATTACACAGAATAAAAGGTTTTGGGGAAAAAAAATTGGTCTTCCTCACTGTTAACTGATAACAATGATGATTGAGAGTTGGGGATAAAAATCAGAAACACAGGCTATTTACAAGAATTATCTGGTAAGAACAACTCTCACTTTTAGTATTGAGAATAAAGATCTTGTTTCAAATCACTAACATTTTTCTGGTACTAATTAGTGATAACAGAATCCTGGAAACAAATCTAGCATGGATTAACATTAAAAAAAAAAAAAAAAAAAAAAGGAAAGAAAAAAGAGCGGGTATATTTCTATAACTAGAAAATAGTCCCAGTCCAGAGAGTACTGACTTCTATATTGTATAGGACAGGAAACAATTTTCTCATTACCTGTAACACCTTGCTATAATGGAATTTTTCCTGCTCTGTGCTGGGATGAAACCAAGAGCTTTGAAAGTTTGTGTGAAACACCCAAAAGTCACACCCGATCCAAGAACAACAGTGTTCCTGTCCTGCCTGGCCAGTGCCAAGTGAACGTCCCAGCAGCGGGAGGAGTGGGAGCATGGTCTGACCATCTGCCTCTTTTCAACCAGCACTTCCACTCAAGAAACTGCTAAAACTGATACGTTCCTGCAGATTCACTTCTGATGAGTCAACGTGTTCTGACAAATACTAGATTAAGCAGAAAATTCCCAAAGTGCTCTATTTCTGATACAACACAGAGGCAGGTATACTGTTTATTGCAACAAGTTTAAACTGATGTAACAGAGGTGGTCCTGCAGTGGAGAGAGAAAACAATGGGTGGGACAAGAGTTAGATGAGGCTGACTGACCACCAACACCAAAAAAAAGATGCAAGGTTATTTGATAGGCACCAATTTGTTGCAGTATATTCTGTGCCATGCTCTTGTTTTAACGTTCTGAAATAGATTTTCCATCCACTAAGCACCTCAGTTTTCAGTTTACAATCCTTCCCATTCTTCCAGTATCTGAAAAAGAGGATCCATAATTGTCCAATAGTAAGTACCAGTGTGCACTGCAGAGATATTTAGAGCCCTAAATACTGTCTGACTTATTCTTTCCCTCAAACCACATTCTGGGATGTGAGACCAGCATCCTTAGATAGGCTACTCTGCCTAAACTTGGTGAAACAGCACTAGTTTCAATCTGTGTTCTGGAGACTGAAAATTCTTCCTTAGACTCCTTTAGCAAGTAAAATTGTAGCCGAAAACTTAACAATAAGAGCAAGGGTGGGGTTCAGTGTAATGTAAAGGATGCCAGAAATAATAGGTACTGTATTTCACCACTACGGGAAGAAAAATATGAGCAATAAATGAAAACTTAAGTCATCTTTGCTCTGATATTTGAGGCTCATCATGGTGTTTTCCTCTGTATGCTTTTGAGGTGTTTCAAGACCCTCTCAGGCAGAAATCTGCAGATTCCCACATATGGGAAGCTCAGGTTCAGATTTATGGGCAGCTCTAGGGAAGCTGTTCCCCACACTGCATGTCGCCAGCATACTGTGAATCTTTCCTCGAAATCAGAAGGAACATGCTTTACTGTGAGACATTTAAAGCTTAGAGAGAACATAGGAATTATGTGAAGAGTACAACGTATTTCACAGTCCTCACATCATATAAACTCTGCTGCTCCTTACTGAGACTCCCATGATGTTTGGTGCCTCTTTTCATCTGCATTTGGCCCAGGGTCTTTCTCTATTCCAACACTGCAACCTCTGACACAGAGCTGCTCTTTTGTAATGTCCAGACCAGGTCACTAAAAACACGCTTCACTTGAATACACCCTAAGGAAACAGGAAAACTTAGGAGAATTAAAAATTCAGTCTTACCTATCTTCAAAGGTCCAACAATTCCAATTCTCCTTAGCACACACACAAGTGTAATTTCAGCTGAACCTAAACACTAAAAGATTTTTGCTGAATTAAAAGCAAAATACTTAGGCTATAGATACACCTTTAGAGTACAGATCAAAGAACTAGCTGCTGTCTACCACTGACAGAAGGAAAACAAGTAATCCCTTTGTTTCTCAGCTTGGTTTGAATGATGGATGCTGTTCAATCTTTTGTGACCTTCCCATGACTTGTGTGTCAGTGTGTCTTTCATGTGTCTACAGAAGACTTGTGAGCTTTCGCCTGCGATAACTATCAGCGAGCAATAGCTGTGAATGGATTATTCCTTTGTAAGAAGGATGGATTATATCCTTTTGTAAGAGATATTTTCAAAGCCAGTGTCATGATGTGCTCATTTTTCCATCCCTCAGCAGACAGTAGCCAGTATAAACGATGAGAAAATGGATTTTGAGATGAGAAAATGGATTTTGGTTAACCATTGCAAGTGGTTGGTAATGATGTGTCATATCAGTGTGATTGGCAACCTCAAGTGCTATGGCTGGTGTTTCCCCTCAGGCTTGGTCTTGAGTGTTTGTGTACCATTTACAGTTTCCCAATGGCAATTTTCTTCCTACAAGTTTCATTCGCCCTAACTGTGGCCTGGGTGATAATCTCTAAATACTGAACATCATGGCTCTCCTTCACACTGTTTGCCACTGTATTGACAAATCAGGCCTGGCCTTACAGTGGAATAATGTTTAAGCTGTTATATGAAAGAAAGCCAGAAAACACAGCCATGCTTGTTTCACGTGCCCTCATTTCAGATACTTGGGTCCCATTTAGCTCTGATCACAAGCACTCCACAGATCTGCACAAGCTCAAACACGCTGACCTGAAAGCGGTTTGTAGGTTGTTTGGTGCATGTCGTTTTTCCTTGCTTTATTACAGAAAAGGAAATTACAGGGTCCTCCATATCACACAGAGATCGTGTTTGTACAAGAACACATTTAGTCCTCAGATGGGTCATTTCAGGTTAGGTAACAGTAGAGCCATGTCAATTCATGTTTCAAAAACTCTATTGTCAGCAAATGGTAGCCTTTTCCCTCTTTAAGGAAATGTTTGATAGTATGATTTTATACTTTTTCCAGGGGAAAACTTTCCTTGTTACTTTGGTCTCTGACAGAGTTGTGGTGGCAAATTTATATGGAATAACCCTAGTGACTGCTCCTCCTGAGAGTTCAGTTTGCTTTGCTATTCTGGACCAGAATCTGTGCCAGTTCAGGACCTGATTCCCTGTGGATCAAAAGCCCTGCTATGGAGACAGCATCATCATTTAAGAGGACAGAGCAAATGAGAGAGGGTGATGATAACAGCTTCATCCATCCAGCTTTAATCTATTGTTGCAAATCTGTCACAGCCCTGGCATCAGCTTCAACAGACTAAACCCACAGTGGACGTGTCTTCATCATACTTTTCAATTAACTAACTGCACCTAGGTGAGTTTAACCTATATTCTATGTTGACAGGTAAAAAATGTTCTTAAGTCTGAACGGAAATAGTTACCTGAAGTTAAGATAACAGAGATGACAAAGAGATTCACTAAGTCAGTAGCAAACATAGAAATGATCCCGAAGTTGAATTCAAATGTCTAATCTGATTTAAAATCCACGTTCAGCACTATTTCAACTCTTAAGTTACTCATCCTGACTAGGGTGGCGACATAATTTTCCTGCAGTGTACATTCCTGTGTATGTGCACTAATCCAATCCAATTTTCCAGTGCGTAGTCACAGGATTTACATCATAAATTCATTGATAGCAGAGCTGGGAGGTTTCTATGGTATTCCAAGATGTGTGTGTGCATGCAGACAGTTGATGGGGAAGAACTGGTGGGCAGGGCACAGCTTAGGCAATTGCTGAAGGATCTACCATTAACTAAATCCTCTACATATCCAGTGCAGTCATGTGTGTCAGAAGAAATTGCTTTAATTAGCAAGTTCAACTGATATGTAAGCCTTTTCTTACAATATTGAAATGCAGTAAAAAAGAATCTAAATTATCCCTGCATTAAATACACTCTTTAATATACATGGTCCATTACTGGGTCTGATATACCATTGTAAGTCACAGCAAATATCAACAGAAGCATTTTTGTTGTCTACCATATCTATTTTTAACAGGCACTAAAACACAAGATCACTAATCTAGCCTTTGCAGTGAAGAAAATGCTATTCTTTTACTCATTTGACACTATTTTTGGAGGTGTCCTGCAGTGCAATAAAATATAGAGTGTTTTACTTGAAGTGTGCTTCAGAACTTTACATCCTAAAGCCAATTCATGTCATGGGTCTCTACCACAACTGATTTTATATAAGTATTTTTTGTTGTGATGGGTTCCAGTGGCACTACTGGTTCTTCTGTAATGGCCCTCAGCAAACACTCACCAATAAATTACAAATGAGTGGAACAGATCAAGAGATAAATATTGCTCAAAAAGATTTACTTAAAAGGTGGTATACAGCATTTCTTGCAATTCAGGGAAACTTATCATGTGAGAAGAGAACTCATTCTAAGGGCTAAGGAATCAATTCCACAAAGAATACAGACTAGAGGTTCAAACTATACAAAGAATAACTGAAAAACAGGGGGGAAACACCCATGATAAAGTAGGTCTTTCATTCTTTCTTCATGCTTATATTCAGATGGATTTGGATCTCTAAATACAAGAGGACAGCTTTCCACATCTGGATGACAAGATGGAAAGATTTTTTAAAAACTATTATATTGTCTATATATTGTGATAACAGGAAAATAGAAAGCAAACTTTGAGCAACACAACACTATTGTTCCATTCTCTTCATCTGAAATGCAAGTCAGTAATTGTGCAACTTCAGTAGGAAAGTACCTGTGATGCTATTGTGGCTCTTTACCACTACACTGGTAGCAAAATAAACCCAGTTCTTAAGCACAGACTTAAGCTTGGTATCTGCAGGAAATAATTCAGCTTGACAGCTGACATACGAACATCTTATGCAGTCCAAGTGTTCAGTACAAATAGAAAAAAGCTCTGTGTCTGTGTGTGTAGAATAACATGCTATGCTTATTACTGTCCATGTCAGGACTAATAACAGAGGACAATGTTGGTCTTCTGTCTCAAGTTAGTGAATAGGAAGATACTTGGATTTTGCTCCCAGTTTTTCACATATTTGAACAGACTAATTCATCTCTCATGTATTTTCATTGCATATGCAAAGTAAAGGCCTTTATCAACTCTAGTCAGTTGAGATAAATGCAGATGGGCCCAGGTGGACTGAGGAAGTCACACAAACTCAGTTAAAGATGGAAGTCTTCTTTTTTTTTTTTTTTTTTTTTTTTTTTTTTTTTTTTGGTGTGATAAAAAACCTTACAGTAGGAGAAAGCAACTTCCTTGTATTTCTGAGTCGATCCTGCTGATCAACTTTTTGCATGAGTCTGACCATTTTGTGGTTGTCTGTACAGAATGGGGACAGTGTAATATCCTTGGAATGTAGTTCCTCCTTTCATAATGAGCCAAGCTGGCAAACCTGGTTGCAAGTACAGTTTTAGCTCAATTCCCTTAACTATTCTCAGCACTTAGATTTTCTACTTTCTGTTTTATGGTTATCTATCTACCTGAACTCTTGTATTGAAATGCAGAGCAGGTTTTGGCAGCCTCTCCCGTCTTGTAAAGCTAACAGTCTTCCATACCGTGATAATTAAAGGAATGGCACAGGTCATAAAATGAAAAAGATTAAAAGGCAGATACTCATGAGTAACCAAGACAGCATACAGATTTGATCTAAATGTTCCAACAGCAATTATGAATGATCTTGATGCAGGACATTTTCTGCAGTTTAATTGTCATTTGGTGCTAATGGTTCTTAGGAGTCCCTGAGACAAAAACTCTTCATAGCCAAACATTAATCTTTTTTAAAAAAAAAGTTCTATGTGTCAGCAGACATGGATGGTAAAGTATATTACATGACAACTGTACCAAAATAGATTATAAGGATATTATATTACAACAGGACTGATGGATCTACAAATTACCAAGTTTCCTTTTGATGTCATAGTAAATACAAAAACAACAAGCATAACATCAGCAACTAAAACCCAAAAAGTCCCTGAATTCCTCGAAGGTGTGGTACAAATACCTAGATACCAAACAAAGTAAATTGTGCTGGCTCTATTCTTTCCTCTGAAAGAGCTGGCAGGACAGTGTCAAGCAGCAGCTTTCTGCTTGGCAGATGAACATAAAGCATGCCACTGTGTGCCATGACTTCACCCTTCTAAGTCAATGTGTCTCCAAAAGCCACAAGGCAAATTAGTGACAAAACCTAGGGTCAAGGATTTCCAATAGGTTGTTGATGCCTTGCTTGATATACAGCTCATCAAGCTGAGATGTCACGGTCAAACCGTGCAGGGCCTCAGTGAGATCAGCACATCTGGATGAGTGAGCTGGGCCCCCACATTTGGAGAGATAGCCCAAGGGCTGGAACGAGACCTCAGTCTGCTGGGGATGGCTTATCCAGGAAAAGGAAAAACTAGGAAAAATCTCTGTCTGTGGACCTCTGTTAGCACTGTAGAGAGGACTTTAGGCTGCTTCCAAGGCCTCTCCTTTTATCTAGGAGCTTTTGTGAGGCTGCCGAACTGCTCTGGCCTGGCACAGCCCCTTGGGTTGATTCTATGATTTGTCCACATGTATTATATTTAGTGCTGGAAAGCAGACTACACTCCTTCCGTGCCCAAGCTGGCTCCATGAGATATAACCACGATTGTGTAATGCTGTGTTTGAGAAAACCAGCTCTGCCAAACAGAAACCACCTCTATGCAAAGCTAACTTGGTGGTCTTTGCCCCAGGTGAAAATGTGGTGCACTCAGAATAGCTACAAACAAAACTAACTGGCTATGTTTGTAAACTGGCTAGTGAAAGCAATGAAGTCTATATTTATGCATTAGCTTAAGAGAACACATCCTTTATCTGATACAAAAGCTAATAACCTGATGGTCTACTTAGCTTCATAGCAGCTTTTTGATAATCAAACAGGAACAATGTCAAGGATAGTGTTCATTTCCCATCTGTGTTTGGTTAGGAGGTTACGACCTTTTCTTTTTAATGCTGACCTCGCTTTTGTCACCGCAAGTTTATGTTACTGCAATGCACTTTAACTGATGCCCTACTTTCACTCAGTTTAGAAGCTGAGTTAATGACGACTCATTGGCATGACTGCTGCCTTGCTGCGAACCTGTGATTCATGATCTCCTTCCAAGGACTTTACGGTATTGGTGTTCATAAATCCCCAAATGGCCTGGGACCAGCCTATCTGACATCCTGGCTCTCACCAGAGGCAACAGTGTCACAGCTACAATCAGGAGAGTGGCTGATCTGCAGCAGCCTCAGCTCACTTTTTTTGGCAGATGTCCCTCAGCAAGGGTCTGTCAGCCACAGTTTTTCTTTTGAAATATTGTGCTGACCTTCAGAAAATGCTGAAAAGCTCAATAGTTTGAAGAAGGAGTTCAGGGATGGCTGAGTAGTCTGAGTTTCTTCATGCTAATGGGATTCTTTTGTTTGTTTCTGAAAGGATTTTTCATTTGCTTTATTATTTTCTTTCAGCCGGTCCACTTCCCTCATCTTGCGGATACCTGGGGAGCTTAAATGTGTGACTGTTGCTCTTCAGGGGTTCTCATTTATACTGGCCTGGAACCTGGTTTTGGACTTGTTCAGACCCTGGAATGCCTCCTTTGGGAATCTGGAGCTGGATTCCAGGAGTCTGTGAGATAAGCAAAAAGGCTGTTTCCAGACTTCAGAGGATATTTACCTTTCTCATAAGGGTGAAATGAGGATAAATGAATTCATTCTTACAAACCACTCCAAAACACAAAAGGTTTAGCTCTGTTTCTTACAACAGGCTTAATACAGCAAGGCTGGGCCTGCCGTAAAGGGGCTGATTCAAAACTATGCTCTTCATCCCTGAATGAACAGGTTAGCCACAGGTCTAAATCTGGGACTAGGGCTTGGCTCTGCTGCTCTCTGTCCCCTGCTCTCTCCTAGGTACTTGCAGTCCCTACCTGCACTCTCCTTCCCTTTTGCCATGAGATCCAGCATCCCACCCCACAGTCATTCCTTGTTTTCCTCCTTCTCCTGTCCCTGTGGAAAGATGCAGACAGTGGACATGACTCCTCCTAGGCAAAGCTGTCCTGATGCTTTGAAGCCAAGCAATCTGGGAGGAAGAGAGGGGATGAAGCATGGTGCTGGAGGCTGCCTGTCAGCAGCAGGACTTGTGCCTGGCTCCATCCTGTCTGGGGACTGCAAAGGAGCTTTGGTGGGAGCTGTAAACCAGCTAGGACTGAGAGCCTCTTACTGCTCCACGTGATGTCTTCTCCTTTGGAGCTGCAGCTCAAGTGAGATCTGGGGAATGTTCAGCACAAAGTGCAGACAGTGGTTAATCTAAGCACCTGAGAGCTTTGTGGCCAATGAGTGTTAGCTTTCTGGATCCCCTTGCTGGACTTGTGCCCTGAACTCACTCTAAACCCTATTTTAGATGCCAAAGGAGCCTCTCTGGATCTTACCCATAACTTTAAGCTTGGTCTGTTTATCCAAAAGGAAAATAAAATGGCAGCATTAAAATTGGAAATGTCAGTTAATGTATGTTTTTAATTTAGGACTTTATAGTTCAACAATTGCTCCTGAGCATGAGGTTTTACTAAGTAGTTGATATTCAATTCAATACTTTGGGCACTGAATAAAGATCACTGATATTTTGCAAGAACATTTTCTTTTACATCCCTGCTCCTGCTAAAATCATTGAAATTATATTGTATTGCTTATTAGCACCATGTATGTTGTGTACAGACAGAAAAATGGACTACTTGTGATTAATAATTACTCACTTGAGCATTTTGAACAAGATACTGACGTTTGGAGTGATGATGGGACAGAACTCTTGAACTCTTACACACTTAAGCTTTCCCCAGAAAGCCTGGTTCCAGACTTAAGCTTTGTCACAATAAGCTATCTTAGCTTATGTGAAGACATCACCTTTTCCAAGACTTGACTCCACAGTCTTTATGCAAACAATATTCTCATCGATTCCTGTGATAGTTGAGCCGATTAAGGACTAGAGAACAGGGTGCTTAAAACAGACTGAAAGGCAGAGGATCTGTTGCAATGACAGAATCTCAATATTACCTCACTGAAAATGAGCAATAGATGATACAGGGCAAATACTGAAATGTAAAAGACATAACAGGGATGACAGGTGCAGAAGAGTAAAGCTTTAAAAATCTTATATATTCTTAATGAAGATAATCATTACTCTTTAAAAGACTAAATTAACCTACGTTGCATTTCCAAGTAACTAGCTAATGGATGTAGGCATTATCTTTTCATATCTTCGAAATCCCTATAAAACCATGAGTAGTCAAATATTTGACTGATGGGCTTTTTACCCCTATTAATAGCATGTTATGGAGGTCTCGGTAAATAACCTACCTTCAGACTTCTCTTTTCTAGACCGGAAAG
Organism: Pyrocephalus nanus; assembly: GCA_038380795.1. Classification (NCBI taxonomy): domain Eukaryota; kingdom Metazoa; phylum Chordata; class Aves; order Passeriformes; family Tyrannidae; genus Pyrocephalus; species Pyrocephalus nanus. The sequence continues at coordinate 2,976,919 of CM076262.1, read as the reverse complement.
GGGTATTTTCTTATTCTTTAGCCACCTCTTATTGCTCCTTGCTGCTTCCTGAAAGGCTTTTTGTACTGTGAAAACAATTCACCGGTTGTTACCTTATTTTTGTGCCCCGTGGGGATTTTGGGTGCTACTCTCCTCAGATAAGCAGGGAGCTCTCCCACTGTAGTCAGGGGAACTTTGAAAGCCATTCCTGCTTATCTGCAGGCAGAGGTTGGCCCAGCTTGTGTTTCATTTACAAATGAAGAGTGGTATTATTTGCATAAAAGCAGTTTTTTCAAAGCCATGTTATAGGAAAACTTCTCAATTTGAAAACAAACAAACAAAAAACAACACACAGCAATTTTCAGAAAGCAGCAAAGTTGTCTCTGAGCTCTACCCCAGCTGATTTTATCATGGCAGCTCACATCTGAAGAAGAACAAACACATGCTTATTTTCATAAACGTGTTCTCAGAAGGAAAGAAAACTCCACAGAATTGGCAAACAGTCCTTGTAACTGATAATAACCACGCAGGGAATTTTTTCTTTTTAAGCCCTGCAGGAAAATCACAGGATTCTGTTCTGCAATTAGAAGGTCATTAATGATTTTTGCGATTTCATGCACTCTTGTGCTGACTTTACCTTCACCTCCTATCTGGCTCTCATTTCTCTCAACTTCTATTAGCACATTCTGCATTCAGTGCTTCTCATCTCATGTAGCCTCCCACAGTTATCCAGGAAAAAAACCAAACAAAACAATACCTGTTGTTGGTCAGGTCTTTCTGAATATAACCAGGAGAGAGAATCATCCTTTTCTCACAAATGGACATGCCCTGCAATCCACCTCTTTTGTATACATAAGGTTGGGAAAATAAGGACAAAAAATTGAAAGGAATCTGATAGAAGGAATAACTGAATTCTGTGGGATTTAATGGAAGACAAAAGGTAACGGGATTTTAACATATTGCAGTTCTGAAGCACTAATAGAATTCATATTAAATTACATAGGATAATTCAAAACCTTACAGTAAGGTTTCCATGCTGGATAGATTCAATAGGATTTTCCCATTGTGGAAATTTGACTGATGAGTCATGGTGGAGACCTGACAAGATTTTGAAAACCTCACAGGAGAGGACATCCCCAGACAAGGAGCTATTTAATCCTCTGAGGAGGCAAAAGGACACAGCAAAATGCTGCCACTGTGCCACGTTCTCTGCTGATTTGTTTGTAAGGCCAGTGTTTGCAATACCAGGAAAAATAAGCATTTGGGAATTTCAGATTATACTTAATAAACACTAAATACTAGGAAATGGAGAAAACAAAACAAAGCATAGAAAGACACAGTACACATCTGGGACCTCTACATGTTCTCAACACTCACATAGTTTCCACTGAAGGTGAGAGAATTTACTTGTATCTGGACACCCTGAGTTTAACTAAAGGCACTCACATCCTGACTGGGGGAACACTTCCAGTTACTATTTGGAAGTGCTGCAAATACAAAGAACAATAAAACTCATTATCATGCAGCACTCTGTCCTTGAACACTTATGGGAAGGCAACAGCAAAGTGGATGCTAAAGTTTTCCTTCATCAGAAGAGTTAAACAGTTAAAATAGTTTTCAATCATCTGCTGCAAGCTAAATTGCATCTTCAAACATGAACAGCATTTTCCACTCATTTGAATGGATGGTAAATACATTTTTCAGGGTGAAATTTGGATTATTTTCTCTGATGCAGAAATGCTTTATCACACAGGGAGCTCCATATCGGCTCACTGCTTCACTGGAGCCCAATACTGTTTGCATTCTACTTGCTCTTTAAAACATTATTAATATTGCAATTGTATTTTTTTTATTGCAGCTTTGGGTATTTGTAAGAATGATATCAAATACTGAGCATTAACAAGAAACATTTTTCCCCAGGAAATATATTGGCCTCTAATCCAAAGAGCAAAAGCAATAAACCTAAAGAGTTTAAGCAAAGGTTTTACAGGACAGTAATATATAACATTTAAAATTAGTACCCACTTTCCAGAAATAGACAGGAAAACTTAATGTAACTCAGTAATTCATTTAACATTTTCAATGACATTCGGAAAGGGCAATGAATCAACTTTTGACATGGATTCAACTACCAACACCTTTCATTATCTTCAGCAAAGCTGCCTCTCTCTGCTTTTATCCTGCTTTCTCAGACCTAACTAACAGAATCCAGTGTATTTGGATGAGAAGACACATGCCATGAAGACACATGAAAATGATATAATAATACCCATAACAGCTACAGGGATATATAATAACAACAGATAAAAGGATCCGTAATTCCTATAAAAGAAATCGTAATACAATTTTGACTGTGTCATAATCTCAAATATAGAGCAAAATCCACGCCTGGGGTACCCCAGCATATGCCTAAAACAAATGAAGCTTGTTATTTCAGCTTGTTCTTTTCTAGTCATGCTTTGGGACAACTCGCAGATTTGGGACTTTTCTCAAATGCTAGGCTTACTTGGAAACTTGCTACTTTTATCCTCACATGATCATCCATGATGTCAGCGTGTAGTGGGGAAGAAGCAAAACCCAATGCCTTAATAAAAATTCAGGACCTCTGAGAGTCCTGAAATTCTGTTAATTTAGTCTAGGTCAACCAATCCAAAAAGCACTCATTCATGATAAAGCTAAAGACAAAACAATAAAAAGTCATGCATGTCTCTAGGCATTCATGTGGCACAATAGACCTCTATCAAGCTTAAAACCAAACTGCCAGAACAGTTTCAAAACAAAGTAAAAGAAAGGTGAGGTTCAGCATCCAGTGCTAACAAACTAAAAAATAAACAAAGAAACTAAACGTTATCTCCTAAAATAAGTAAGTTTGGAATTCTAACTGTAGGCGGCAATTATTTTCATCTCCTCATTAAACATGCTCAGAAAGGATTTGTTTCCAGAAAATATAGACAAAACCAAATAGTTCCTGCAGGACTTAAATTTTAGGTGGAAAAAGATACATCAATCTTTTATTAAAGTTGAAGAAGAGGAAATCCATTCTACAAATACGCTGCAAACACACACCAAGGCAGAGCTAAACGCAGTGTCCATGAAGAGTCAGTGGCAAAAACTCTCACGGACAACCATAATGCCACAGTCTTGCTCAGGGTTCCTACCAGACAAACAGCACAACCACAAAAGGAGGTAAAAAAAGCCAGTTGCCTAAGACCCACATGTGTTGTAGGTCTCAGCCTTTGGGGTGGGTGATAGAGGGACTGGAATTCAGCTGAGGGCACATTCTGCCAGATGTGGGCAGGGGCAGCAGCTGGCAAAGCTGGGCCTGGGTGTGGAGATCCCACACTGGGGCCATGTGGCTCTCAGCCCTAACAAATGCTCAGTGTAATCAGTCCATTAGTCCAGGTTTCTCCCAGTCCCAGACAGTTGTTTAAAATGAGCATCATTTGAAGCAAGCCAGAAACCTTAACACTGTATTTCATAAATAACTGTAACTTTACTGCCTAAATTCATGGTGGTCCACCCTTGTTACTCTTACAGGCAAAATGCCTTTCTGTGTCTCATAACATCAACTCTCCCCTCTGAAGGGGGTTCAGCTGTGGCATGTAGGGTGCAGAGGCAAGCTGCAAGGTCACAAATCTACACACCCCAGATACCAAGAGGTAGGAGTATTACATATGCTTTATTTTTGGGTCATCTGCCCATATCTGCACAGCTGAAAGCCCTTCAGGTATTGCATGCCACCCTCCTGCAGTTGGGCCCTTGCCTGGAGGCCACCTGTTTGGCCACTCTTTGCTCTATGAAGAGAAGCAGAAAATTTTATGGGACCCTCTTCAGTCACAACCAAAGCTACAATCTAGCCATTATACAAAATAAATTATACATTTGGCAAATTTCATATCCTTATGCTGAAAGAAAATCTGCCTGAAGCCAAAAGTTTCCTGTGTAGGAAGTGAACAACTTACATTGTACAAAACTGTCAATAAAAATTAATTACTTATTGCCTAAATCTAGCTGTCTTTATAACTGTGCCACCTCAATTAACTGACTCTGCTTTTAGGAGTGTGAGAGGCCCCTGTGCTTCATCATCAACTCAAGAACCATGCTATTTTGAAAATAAAAGACCTGTATCCTGTCCAAGAAATAAACTCTGGAGGTGACTTGCCATGTTGCCATTTTGGATTACAAAAAAATACTCAGCCAACACACAGGGGAAGGCTTAATTCCAGCAAACACACACATAAACAGGAAATCTCTCTCCAGTCAGAAGGTATTTTTCCTTCGTACAATGGGGTTCAAAGATGTGTCATCATATAGTTTAAAACAATTGCTAAGGAACCTTACCATTTCCAATAGTTTAGGAATAGAGTTGGCTTCCACAGTTGAAAGCCTGTCTGAACTTGCATGGGAAGCACACAAACACTAACAAATATATGCTGGCTTAGGCCAATGCAGAGTTTTTAATCAATAATCATGTCAAGCTGGGGGACAGGGAGGGGAGGGAATCAATTTTCAGAAGGCAAATGGTAACAACTGTAGATTTAATCAAATTGCAGCTGCAATCCCTTACTATTCTCAATATTTTTGAAAGAAAGTAGCTCCATGGCAAAGAATGAATTTCAATAAATGTCACACACTTAGGTTTATTGCTGAATTTTTAAATTTATCAAGCTAGGTCACTGATCCTTCGCAAAAATGATAATCATACATGTCAAAAATATTCTGATACTGTTTAGTTGGATAAACATCAAAATGAAGAAGCTACAATAGAGGAAAGCAACTTACATAAGAAACTGTTGTTTCTCCGTGACTACAGTAAAAAAAGATATGCCAGTGTGACCCTTCAAAGAAAGGTTAAAGCTGCAGTGCACACAACAAAATGGATTGCTATCAAATACCATAGCGATGGCCACAGTGTGAACACTTGAGCAAAATGAAAATCTTCTGAAAGCATTCGGCAATTTTCTTTTCACGTGTATTTGCAACCAAATTTATCACAAATTCAAACAAGAACCTTCTGCTACCTTCCATACAAAAGGACATTTGCATGTTCATTTTCTTGGGACAAGCAGAAGAGACTATCACAGAGCTGTAGGATGCACAAAAAACCCTTTTTTTTTAAGTACCTTCAGCTTATTAAACACCTAAGCATTACAGAAACTCTTCTGTTATTGACACCTGCTTGAAAAATGAAATGTTCTGTAGCACTTGCTTCCCTGGAGACTGGTGTGCTGGTGGGAGAGGCAGAGGAGAGAGCTTTCAGGCCATCCAGTGCTTCCCTGTTTGCACTGCATGCACCCTGTGCCTGGCTTACATATACAGCCTCTCCTTAAAATATGAGCACTATCAAATCCTTAAAATTTGAGGGTTATATACCCCTCAAGTTCTTTATCTCCACTTCCATTTTCCACTCTCATATTTCGTATACTCTATTGCATCTTATTCAAGGAAAGTCCATCTGAGCCAACGGGACTCGGTCACCATCCAGCCACATCAAGTGACTGAAAAAGATCACAGCATGACTAAAAAGTCTCAGAACAGATCAAAAAACATGGCAATCTACTCAGGAACACTGTTTCCTTCAAAGGAGTTATACCCTAGACTAATTTGGTCTGCTAACTTTACCTCTCCTTTCTTTTTCTAATGTTTAAAATTGGAGGAAAAAAATACTTTATCTTGTTGTACAACATCATAGTTTTCCTCAAGGCAAATATCTTGGCAATTTGCTAGATTTGTTAATGCTAGAGGAAACAAGTTAGCACACATACCATGTGTTTGAATGCCTTTGGAAATTAGATTGAAACACTGATTTGATTTCCTAAAAGGTATCTTCAACAAGGCAAGGTTAGAGATTTGTAGAGTAATGAGAATTTGTGTGACTTCAAGCAGCTCTACATAAAACAGACCTGATATTCTGGGGGGAAAAAGGTCACCTAATTATTCGTTTCCTGAAGGCCCTGTCTATACTACATTTCCCCTGGGTAAGAAAACTGATTTAAAAATGGCTTCTGCTAACATGCTTGCATCAGTTGCTATGTATGAGATATAGATTTTTAAAACCATTGCTAAAAAACCCACAACATTTTTCAAGAGAAAAATAGAAACCTTCTCGATTTGGATGTAGCAAAGAAGTGCCCTCCACAGAGTCCTGCACGGAGCTGTGGCCCTGCCTCCTTGGCAATGGCATGCTGCACAGGGCCCCATGGCATGACCATCAGTGGTATGTTGCATGGGCTTAATTTCCAGATATAACCTTTGCATAGGAGGCAAAAATCACAGGGTGTGGCCACAGCAGACAAGATGCACAGGTTGATAGCTCTGCTAAGAGTAACAGCCTAATGAAACGTGAAATTTGTGCCACTGGCTTAAAGGCCAGATGAGGTAGCAACAGAGAGGTGGAAACCCTGGACACAAGGGTTTCCCAGACACCCACCACAAAGGTGTCATTGCCACCCAAAATCTTAGGAACGTGTGTTTGAAGTCTCCTTTCACACACTGCAACCCATTCCTTCTCCTTTGCACCAAACAGGTCCTTGTTACTTCCTATTGGGTTTTGTGTTTCTGTAGTTTCAGAGAAAACTATTCAGCTACCCTATCACTTCCTTGTTCAAGAAATGATGTGTAGTGCTGAGAGAGCCCAAGCAGGATTTCCCTCACGCTAGATATTCTACAAACACAGATGGAGATGCAGAACCTCTCCTTGCTTTCTGCCTGAAGCAAAGAAAGTCTAGACACATCCCCACCACAAAGCAATCGTGGTACAAAGCAGATCACCCAGTGCTCTGGGACTCCCACTCCTGCAGCTCTGGCTCTCTGGCTATCCCAGCACAGCACATTGCCGGCATCAGATTCCCATTGCAGCGCTGAAGGCAAGGCTGCTTTGCTGCTCTTGTACTGCAGCCAGCTGTGCCAGTTAGTCTCTGGAGTTCTGTAAGCAAGATTTGGGAGGCAGCAGGCTTTGGATTTCTCATCTGCACTGAAAAATACAGAGCAGGCACTTGCAGATCATGTAAGAATAACAGTGGGTGGGTTGGCCCCTTCAATTGCATTGGACCAGCTGGAAGAGGCTACAGATCATCAGCTAAGGCACTAAAAAACCATAAATGCAGGAAAATCAGCTTGAGAAAGGCAGTCCTAGAAGGACAACATTTGCCACCCAGTTTTGCATTCATAAGCCTTTCACTGAACCTCTGCTGAATTTTGACTTTCTGGCTGCCTTGCCCTGACTCAGTGAGCTCCCATCCATCTCCACCTGAGTAAATGACCTCTACAAACCACTCTCCAGCCACAACATGTGCAATTTAGTTTACCAGTAAAGAACCCCTATGCAGTGGTTACCCTTTGGAGAGGAAGAAAAAAAAAGAAAGAAAAAAAAAGCTTTATATGATAATAAAGAAAGACAATTCATTCCCTCTTCACCAGAAAGGCACAGAAATTGAGTCTCTTTGCTATAAATAAAGAAATTAATATTTTACAAAATATTCAATTTTCCAAATGATTCAGTTTGTATTAGAAGACAGAAGAATCATACACTGCTGAAGAAGGATTAGGGCAGAAAGAACAATTAATACAGTCATTCTCTAAGTTACTTTGTTTTCAACATGCAGCTCCTGCCAAAGGCTAGCTTTTTGCTCTCACAGTGTATGATCTGTAAACATTCAACCAGCTCCCTGAGAAACATGTGAGAACCTTTATCTTGCCTGATTATGAATCCAAACCTCTCAGATCTAAAAAAAAAAAAAAAAAAAAAAAAAAAAAAGGGAAGAAAAAGAGACAACAAAAAAGAGACATTGTCCTCTTTCTGCTGCTGGACTGTAAAAAGCACCTGTAAGACGAAAGCAAATGAACTACCACACAGGGCACAGGTTCTTTGGGAAAAGCATGCACTGCAGCTTGAATCACCCCCTACGGGTTACACATGCACAGTTTGCTAAACAACACTATTACTTCATTATTAATCCCTATTTTAAGTTGTATGTACAAAACTTCAATTTCTAAGGAGTGCATTCAGTATTTATAAATATATCCATATTCAGTATATATATATATTCAGTATTTATAAATACACAAGTCCCTCTAATGCTTACATGGGAACGGTGGTGGAATGCCAATATATGGAGCGGACTGTTTACCATTTGCAGCAAATTCTGCTTTAAAAAATTAAAAGAAAAAAAGAAAAAAAAAAAAAGCCAAACCGCATGGAAGACTGTGAACGCCACAAAACCATAAAGTACACATGCCCAACTCGGGGAATCCTGCAGGCTCATCCCGAGACCTGCGCCTCAAGGAAGACGGCCGGACGGGCCACCACAAACCCACACCTTAGGGCCACCGTGTTTGAGTTGGAACTTCGAGGCTGCGCTGCCGGACGCTGCTCCGCCGGCGCGCTGAGCGGGGAGGGGCGGGAGGGGCAGCGGCTCAGCCCGCGGCCGAGGGGTCGCTGCGGGCGGCATCCCGGGGACCGCTGCCCGCTCTGCCCGCCGAGCGCAGCCCGGGAAGCGCTGCCCGCCCTGTCCTGCCCTGCCCGCGGCAGCGACGCCGCGGGCGTCCCCGGCTGCGAGCGCCCCGCGGAGCCCGGCCGAGCAGCGGGGAGCCGGCGCCGCAGCCCCGCACGGCGCTCACCTGCCCCGCAGCGCCCGGCCCGGCGCCGAGCCCGCCTGCCCCGGGCAGGGCAGCACGGGCGGCCGCGGGCGCCGCCGCGCTCCCGCGAAGTTCCCGGGCGGGGCACAGCGCAGCACCGTGCCTGTCCTCCCCCCGCTCCCCGTTCATCCCGCTCCCCGCGCCGCCCGGCTCGCCCCGTCCTCCCCGCGGCTGCCGGTCCTTACCGGAGCAGAGCGGAACGGGCTGCGCGCCGGCACCGCCGCCGGAGGGGCGAGCGCTGCACCCCGGCGAGCTGGGCTGGGCTGGCTCCGCAGTCCTCGCCCGGCAGCCGGCCCAGCCCGGGCGGGCGGGGCAGAGCGGGGCGCAGCCCGGCGCACCTCCGCGGCCCCGCGCCGCTCTGCCGCTCCCCTCCGCCCCGCAGGCTCAGCCTCCCCCCAGCCCTGGCCCTGGCCCTGGCCCGCGCTACCTGGGGGCGGCGGGGGCTGCGCGCCCCGGCGGGCAGGGGCGTCCCTCCGTCCTGCACAGCACCTGGGCTGCGGGGCGGCTCTGCGCGCCTTTCCCTCCGGCGCCTCCGCCGCGCTCGTGGCGGCTCCCAGCGGTAAATCAGCCGGTCCCCGCGCTCCCTCCGCCCCTCCGGCGCGGTCCTGACCTGCCTGTGACTCACCACATCGCAGGAGCCCGTGTGCGCGGCGGGGGAAAGGAGGAAGGGGGCGCCTTCTTCCCTCCCTCCCTCTCCCCTCCTTCCTCCATCCCTCTTGGTCAGGCGCCCCTAGCCCGCGGGCAGGAGGTATGGCTGCCACTCCCCAGACGGGGAAAGCCACTGGGGAACGCTTGGTGAACCTTATCGTGCACCAGGGCCAAGTAGGTACCGGTGGTGTGCAGGCACAGCCTCCTGCTGTGATCCCGGCCGCTGGGCACCCATCGTCCGGTGTCAGCGCTTGATTGGATGCTAAAGCCTTACCGTGGGAGGTCAAGATATAGGTACCTGCAGACTTGTCTCTGGACCCCCGAGGTTATGTAGTAGTAAACAAATTTAGCCCATACTGCTCCATCATGTCAGTGATGACTGTGCTCAATGTCTGTCCCACAACATTCAAGTAAATGGCCTCAGTTCACACAGACTGTCAAATAGCTCTCTCTCCCCATATATGCTTCCTACAAGGTACTAAACAGCAGAGGCTGGGGTTTCTCCTTCGCAAGGTTTGCAAAACAGATGGTGACTTCATCTTTCGGAGGTGCTGAGAAACTGAGTCACTGAGCAATGCAACCCATGCAGTGTTCACTTGTGAAGCTACTGAGGGACTGCAAGTCTCAACACTGGGGCCTGCACCAAAGGATCCATCCTTTTTCTGGTAACAAGTTTCAGCAGCTACTGATTTAAACCAGATTTTAAGTGAAAGGCTCCATATTCCAATAGAAGTTATTGGAGACATCTATTTTCCCTTTGCTTGCTTCCTTTTTTGGCCCCAACTCTGCTCCCCTTAATCATACTATTTAAACGGATGAATGTTTTTCATGAGTAAAGTACAAGGAACTGTAAGAAACAGTGCCTAGTTTCATGATTAACCATGGGAAAAATGTCAGACCTTACACAAAATATTTTGAAAGGAACATTAAATAGAGTATTGTATGGATTTGCTTTAGGCCTTGGATGTCACTATGATGTGTATATAGACAAAGCTGTACATCAGAAAAAAAAAGGTTTTTTAAAAACAGTTAGCCAGCCTTCTGCTAATCTTCAGCAGCATCACTTTCACACTCTCCTCTTTCCTATGGGCTTTTTGGAAATAATAATGAAGACATCTAACCTAACTACAGGCTGATTCTTTGCAAAAACAAATGTGTGATTGAGGGCAGCCCGCCCCTCCCCCTTCCCTCACGAGGAAGCTGTAGACTGCAATGAGGTCTCCCCTCCATCTCCCCCAGGCTGAAAGGCCAAGTGACCTCAGATGCTCCTCATATGGCTTCCCCTCTAGGCTCTCCACCACCTTCATAGCCATCCTTTGGACACTCTCTTTGGAAGCTTTATATCTTTTTTATATTGTGGTGCCCAAAACTGCACACAGTACTCGAGGTGAGGCTGCATATTCAACTTGCCATTGACCAGACCCCCAAATCCTTTTCTGCGGTGCTGTTCTCCAACCTGTTGTTCCCTAGTCTGCACATGCATCCAGGGTTGCCTCGTCCCAGATGCAGAATCCAGTACTTGTCTTTGTCTTTGTCATGACTGATCTGATCTCATTTCTTTGAAGACCCTGGAAATCTGTCCATTTACTTTGATGACCTTTATTTCAATTAATACTCAGCAATAGTTAGAAAAGTAAGACTGGGAAGCAGCACACACAGTGCCAGGGAAAAACGTGGTTGCAGTTAGATTGTACTGCTTACTGGGCTTAGTGATCAGTCAGTCAGTGTGCATCCATACAGTCACACCAGATTTAGAAGAATCTGCTTTATTAGTTTTGAAAGAAAGTGATAAAGAAAAAGATTTCAATCTGGAGTTCATCCTAAGGACAGCTCCTCACATTACCTGTTCTTAGTCTGCTCCTGGGTTCCCCATGCACCTGCCTGGACAGAACAGCTAGAGCCCAGGCTGTTATCAGTGGGACAGCCTGTGCTATTCTAAAGCTAACAAACAGATTGTCACTAACATAAAAAGGAGAAACAGATGTTTCCTTTCCATTTTGACCATGCCAATGCCGTGTTATTTTAGGTTAGCTGTATGAGACAGTGACACTGCACTGGGGCTTTGATAATCCTCAGATACTCCTTTCACCATGCTTGTAGTGAAATGTGTGCACCACAAACAACTTCTCAAAGGTTTGAAACACCTTTAAGGTGCAGGTGTGAGTGAAAAAGAAACTATGACCTTCTTATTTATCATCCTGGGTTTTTCATAAGTTTTCCTCACTTCTCTCTCCTGTCCAAAAAAAGCTGGTTCTCTGCACTCTGGCATAAGTATGATGGTGTGGCACATTTTATAAAGCTGATGGCACTGGAAAAAAAAAATTCAGAAGTGTGAAGGAGAGTCTGTCGGAGTGATCTATTCAGCAAGAGAAGTGATCTATTCAGCACCAGGGAGTGTATTGGCACATGCTTTCCAGCCCTGATGTGTTTTGAGATAGGAAGCTGATGAGCAAACACTATCACATTTCCAAGAATACAAACATACAGTTAGAAAAATGAATTGCAAGGTTCTGTTGAAGTTAAACTTTCAAATGTAAACATGAGGAATGAAAATACAGAACAATTTATATTTCTGGGCATTGGTAGTAGTGCATCCCCAACACACTAAGGTGCCCAGTTCAGTCTTACAGGTTTCATTGTGACTTGTATTCAGAAACTAGGAAATTATTTATCATAACTACAGGTAGCAAAACGAAGTCCATACACCTAGGTACCCAGTTTATACTTAATTTCAAGAAGGAGAATATATTTAAATATCTCTGTAAATCTGGATCTAACCACCTTTCTAAAATGTTCAGAATCGAACATGAATCTACTGTGCATTCCTGCAGAGCCACACTCTACTGTATGGCACCACAGCTACATGGTACCATCAGGGATTTACGCTATGTCTTCTGCTGCAGTCATTCACACCTTTGGGAGCAGATATAAAATGCAAATGTCATTGTGAGACTCCAGAGACTTCAGGCTTAGCAGGGCTTACTCATGAGTAAATGATTTCAGAAGGAGCAAGACAGCGGAAAGGAATTAATTTAATGCTTAAGAACACACAAGACAAAGATCTCCAGACCTGAGCTTAGTAGTGGTGGGTATCAGGTACCCTCCTGCCACAGTAGACTGACAGTAGCTCAATCTGAGTCTCCCTGGAGGCTGATAGACAAAAAAAGAGCCTTAGATGAACCCACCCAACTCAACTGCCTCACACACCGGTGATCCAAAGGGAAAATTACAGTGCGTTTAGCTGTATTTCCTGCAGACCCTTGTTTACTGGAAGGCAGTGTGGCTGCAAATGCCAGGGGCAGCTCAGGGAAGAGGATGTGCCTAAGGCACATTTCCCTGTGACTACTTTGTCCCTTCAAGTCACTCTGACATGATCTGTCTTTCAGTGTCTTTCATGGGCTCAAAAAAGCATGTGGTGGACAGAGAGACTGTGTTGACTGGGTATTAGGGTCTGGAGAAAGCATGCCCATGGTGGTTTGTCTGCCTCTGAGGAAACCAGCCTAAATATCAAAATTGCTACATAGATCTGTAGATTCCAAAGATTTGATCATCACTGCATTTTATGGCATTAATTATCTAGCCATTTATTAACTACACACGTAGTTTCTGCAAACTAAATAAGCACTTTTTGTTTGTTTGTAAGAGGGTCAGCAATGTCACCAGAAGAAATTTCAGCCTATGACTGGAAGTTGCAAAAGTCCCTTGCAAAGCCAGAAATAAAAGTCCACAGTTAGAAGTCCTAATCTCTAACCACTAAGCTACCCTGGGCAGTTCTCTATTTGTACGGAAAACCAGATTGTAACCAAAGGTGTTTCCAGCCATTGAACTGTGGATGATAGGTTATTTCTGAGCAAAGGCAATGCCTTTGTTTAACTTCATGGGGGTTTTATCCTTTTTGTCTTTTTGCTTAGAAGTGAACACCACAACTGAGCGATTCCAAAATGCAAATAGTTCAGGCATCAACTAACTGTAATACTTGAAAATGGAGGAAAGTCTGTATGGGGTTAGTGCATCTGAAGTCTGGATGGCCATGGGTCTGTGTCCCTGTTGTGCCAGTCCTGGAACCTTGTTGATCACGTGGGAAGCTGGTACATGAAGTTCAGGAATCCAGCAAAAATTAATCACTCAAAAGAACAAAGATTAGCTTACAGACAGATTAGTTCCTCAGATCCATCTGCCATGCAGTAACGTGAGTGCTCATGCTGCAAAAGGACGAGGTCAGAAACAAAGGAGGAGCGTGGGCTCAGAGCAGCCAAGATTTATGACAGCTTTAAGAGAGGGGGCACCTCACCCTCCGTAGTGCAGTGGGGGAACTGGGATGAGATGGTGTGGATTGCAGCACTGCTTCCCATCTTAGCCTCACCTTCTTTCCTAATGTGGTTGAAATATGTTAAATATCCAAATCCCTCTGAATATACAAAACCCAGAAATCATTTCAGGGATGGAAAGCTCAACAGTCTTTATGATTTTATGTTCACATCCCTGAAACTGATAGAAGTACAGTAGCCCTCGGTGCATTCACTGAGCTCACACAGCAGCAGCAAAGGCTTTCAGCATACGCTGTAGAGAACTTTTCTAGCACAGCTCATCATGAACTGCTTCAGGCAAGGCACAGTGACAAACCCCAAACCCAGTATTATATACTTGCCACTTTGGCACAGTAGGTTTGTTTGTATAACTGAAAATGAACCTGCTCATATTCAAAAATCAAATATTTACAAAGTGAGGAAATTGCTGTATATTATTTTTATATGTTCACTCGTATTGCACATTCAGTGTGTCTTTTATTTTCAGTAAATTTTAAATTGATTCCACCCCGTGGCCCCCTTACTTTGACTGCAAACATGCTGCATTTGTTTTGTAGTAAAATCACCCAGATTTTGGTATTTCTAGGATCATTTTTGGACCGATGGCTGGAAAGTTTCCAGAAGAGTTTTTTCACTCCTATTCCTGTGATTCAGGTGCAACCTTTTTTCCCCCTTCAGTTTGCTGTTTGTATTTACAAAAGGCATAGCATACAGATCTTTGAAAATAGAAAATCTGCCTATTTAAAAGCACAGGGACAATCCTGCCTCCAGCTATACGTTCACCTGGTGAGCAGGGGAAGGGTGTGACTGTGCTAACACATGTGAGCCTGCGTGAACAAACACAGTCCTGATTCAGCCTACTTTTGGAGGACATAAGCTTCACTAGAGATAATCAGATGCCTGATGTTAAGCACATACCTAAGTTAGGTGATGCTGAGTGCCACAGGCATTTGCACCTTGGTTTCTGCAGTTGTGCTCATCACTGCGGGTCATGACACAGCTCAGCAGTTGCCATTTGCACAAGTATTACTGTTGGTGAGCTCCTGTGCATTGAAAGAGAACCATCACTGTCAGATTTCTCCTTAGTCTGAAAGCATCGCAGGATGCTACTGCTTAAGGTAATGCTGCTGTAAGCACTATCTCCAAGAAGTGAAACACAAAAGCCCCTTTATTTTCTACTTGCTTATTTCTTGCATTTACAGCATTTTGCCTGTTTTCAGATTAACTCAAAGATTTTTCCTTCAGTAATTTTTTCAACATGTGTGAGAGAGGAAAGCCCTTTAAAGACATACATTATCTGTGTAAAACTTCCATAAAATGCCAGAGAATATAGAAAATATTAGATCCTGTATCAATCCATAATTTTTTGTCACAATGTTGACCAGGCATCAAGTGGGAAAAAAGGAAAGGCATTGCAGAATGAAATGGTAATGAAATCAATTGCATACACAAGTGTTTGCAGACTTGGGAACTTGTGTCTTAGCTCTCTGTAATTACCAAAGTGGAGGTCTTTGGCAAAACCTCAGACTGCTGCAGTTTATAGTGGGAATTTGCCTGACAAGCTTAGTTTTGGAGAACTGTATCTAGGTTTCATCATCTTTTCACCACCTCTAGGGTCTTATACATAGAATTATTTGTTGATTTGGAAAACCTTGTCCTTTATAAACATATGAGTTTGTAAAATTTGTCTTCTACATGTCCTCGAAGAAGAAAACCATAGTTCTAAAAACTCATAATGGGTTTTTTACTTAATGTCAATAAATATGAGATGTTTCTCAGATGTGGTTTAGATTGTGTTACATTTTATGTACAGTCCCTATTCTGAAACATTTTTAAAGATAAAGAAAGGCATTCTGTGACCAAGCCAACTTATTGTAAGTCATGCTTGGATTTAGTTAATTATCATTAAAGAATCTTAATTTTTAAGTTGGCTTTAGAATAACATATTTGATTCTGTAAATGATGTAAGTATACAGTATTTGCCAAAAGCTGTATTTCATAAGGCTAGCTTAGGATTCAGCCCAACTCATAAGAGTCTTGATAGGAGATTATTCCTTTCAATAACTTTCACTAAATAATTGGAGACATGTGCTGATTATGAATCTAATACTGTGGAGAATGAAGTCAACGTTAAAATTCCATTATTTTAAATTAGGCAGGAGCACACCCATAATGTGTTGCCAGGAAATATTTGTGCCCTTAGCATCTATACTGATAGCAGTATGTTTCTTCACCAAAAAAAAAAAAAAAAAAAAAAAAAAAAAAGGAAAATATCAGACTGCCTTGTTCTACGATTAAAATTTTATTGTTTGTACTCTTTGGTAGCTAATAACACTGCTGTGTAACATCCAGGGAGAAGGCACATTTAAACATACCAGAAAGTACTCAGGTGAGTTTAAAGTTTAACTTTGAGTTTGGGAACATTTTCAAATCAAATGAAACAAGGAATTTCTAGGAAATACTGAGCCAAACCAAAAGGGATTACTTCATCCTTCTAATTTTATGTTTTTCTTTCCTCTTATCTGCTGAGAGATTTTTAACAATGGCAAAATTCAAAGTTAAAATGTGGGGTTTGTAAGAACACCTTCATGATTTTGGTCACTTTCATAGATTTCATTTTATCTCTAAGGAGGAACAAAAGCACCCCACTGAGAACTGGGCAGCAGGAAAGAAGGGACCAGTAGGAGAAAACCCATCCAGCTCAGCAGATTTAGCTGTCTAATGAGTACATCAGAAGTAAGAGACTGGAAGTGGATTCTTTTTTTCAAATTAAGTTGTGGTACTCACTCTGCCTACCTGCCCAGCCTGCTGTGGAGAGGTGGGGAAGGCTCAGGTGTTGTGCACTGGTGTTCACCGGGCTCAGTGGTAGCTGTGAATCTGTGCCAGTCCCTCACAGATATAGTGACTGTGTCTGCCCTCCGTTTGGCAGGGGTGTTTTTAATAGCATGCTCATTATACAGAAATATTTTAATTTGACAGACAATTTAAATGATCCTATAAAAGCTGCAATTACCATCAGGACAAATCCAGCTCTGATTGACTCCCACGTTTGCTCCCAAAGTTTCACTCCGAACTAAGAGATAAGAAAGATTTTACCCTTTTTTTGTTCTTTTATTATGTATGCTCTTCCTTCTGCCTCCCATGCCAACATACTGAAGAGCATCTCAAACATCTGCTGTCTTAATCTTCCCCAAAAATCACTGTTGAGGAGTACTATTAGCTTCATTTTACTGATGGGGGACTGAGGAACAGAGAAAAGCACTGTCTTGTCTAAGGTAAGATAGGAAGAAAACCTCTAGAGAAGCTGAGGGAGGAAAGTAGGTCTAATGGAGAATCATCTTTCTGATTGTCCAAAAATCCTAAAGGAAACAGGGATTTTTTTTTTACTTTTGATGCCTAAATAGGTCAGGGGGGTAAGCCTCATGGGAAAATAAAATTAAAATGACAGCTTTAAAATGGGGACCCTCAGCTATGATACTAATTCTGAAAATATTCCTTTTGCCAATGTTGTGTTGTTAATCTAGTAATTTACTTGCTTATCTCGCTCCTCACATAACTGTTTGTTTGTGAAATCCAGCGATTTTTGTCTGTGACCATTTCTTAAGAAACAGAAGAAGAAGAAATCAGAGTTTTTTGGATCATTTGCCTTGAGCATCCTGGTCACCAGATGAAGAAGGTCACCTTGGTCACCTTGGTCAAGCCAGCTTGTGCAGTCATCTGGCCACTTCAAAGCATCCAGATCACTTCAGCCTGTTTTCTCAGTCCCCTGAGAAATAGAGGAACAGTGCTGCAAAACTCTCAGAAGCTACACTGAGGGCAGTGATGGAATGGTCATTTGTTGGGGGCTTTCAATTTCCTCTGAATGTGCAAGCTGGACAGATCTTTTACATCTTAAAGTAGCTTCTAATGCTTTTCTGAGAGCTAAAATGTATTGCAAACATTTTGCTGGTATGTGTTAGTGCTCTTTAATGACGATAATGATGTAATAATTGTTAACATTATCTTAGAAGGCTGCGATGTATCTCATTGCACACATCCTATTGGCATTAATCAGGGGACAAGCCTAATCTCAACCCAAACATGTCAGGGGAGTGGCTGGGGTGGAGGTGTGACTGGAGATAAAAAGGAAAGGCTGCTGCTTTCTAGGAAGGAAAGGAAGATCTCCAGCCCCATCACCCCTCTGTGGAGTGGCCTCTGTGCCAGAGGTGGATTTGCCTCTGCTCTCAGCCATTCCTCTCACTCAGGCAAGACCCAGATCTCTTCATGTGCCTGGTGAGATGCCCAAGGTAGGGATTTTTTCAATCTGGTCTCCTTTTATAGTAAACAGCAGTGTGGAGAAAAAGCTCTGAGAATTTACGTGAGTGCATCTAAAATATCAATCACTTTATTTTTCTGCATATGCTACATTCAAGATGCAGGACATCTAATGCTTACTAGCTGGGTCTCAGTTATAGACAGGTAGTCAGACAAGAAAAGCCCAGCATTTTTTGCCTGGGGTGCTATAAGGGAAGCACCTAGGCAAATGCAAAAGATGAAATTTTCAAACCCAATTAATTTAGATCACGTCTCAATGGAAATATTCCTGCTATGTTATCTCCAGCGTTGTGCAAGAGGTTTTGAAGCAGGTCATTTTGCTTTCAAGGAAGAAAGCAGACAAAATCCACACATAATAAAATAAAACCCCAACACTTACCTAGCTCCTAAATTTCTTCATTCAAGACTTGTTTTGTCTTTGTTTCTCATTATGAAAGGTAATATTAGACCCCAGTGTAGAGTTCTGTCTTTTTGTTAAGATTAAAGATGCAGCAAAACGTACAGGAATAATTTCATTAGTTGTGATAATTTGCTATTCATTAAAATTTCACTAAATGTATGGCTAATGAGGTACACTTGGACTCCTGATCTACTTCTGCCACAGTAGTTTTGAAGATAGTTCTTAAATGGACACCAAGAGATTGCAGACATTTTGGCTCATTGAGCACCTTGTTTCTCTTCTGCTGTTCGTATCCTGGCAGTTCCATTAATCTGATCAACATTTACTTAACGGGGAACAGGTTGCTATTTTTAAATTTGAAAGTTTCCAGTAAGGGATTTCCTAATCAAACCTTGATGTATTTTTAACCAGCCTGGGTGTAAACTGCAGATGCCTCTGTCTTGAATGGGAAGTCACCTCTGTGTCTTTTGGAGGGAATCAGAATGGGATCTGCCTGATCTCCCTGCCCAGTCTTAGAGCTCAGTGCCACTGCTCTGAATGGCTACAAGTGGAGTTGAAAGGCTGCAAAGATCTCACTCAGACAGAACCTGTGATTTAGAGACAGGCTAGGTGTGAGCGTCTCGAGGTAGGTCTGAGGTGGCAGCATGCCTTGGGCTTGCAGAAGGACACAGGTGTCTTAACCAGGTTTGACCTGACCTGCTGGAGGTGGGAGATGTTTACAGAGAAACTGAAAGACTGACTGAAGCAGTAGGGTAAAAGTGTGTCTTGTGTATGCTGAAACTCACCTGGCTGCTGGTATCAATTACACCTCTACACAGTGTGGCCGGAGTAACCAGCACACACGTGGACACCTGCGAGCAGGCACCTCCAGGCGGTTGCCTTCATCACACACTTAAGATGTGTGATGACAAAAGAGCTGGGACCATGGCTGAGATGTTACATGTGGGCAAGATTATCCCAGGAGAGAGACCAGAGAAAGGGATTAGGAGATAGAACCATGGGAGGAGCTGGAGAAGGAGAAGCAAAGATCATATGGAGGAGTGGTTAGGAGAGAAGGAAAAAGTCCAGTCACAGACATAAGTTTTGAAGAAGAGGATGTAGCTGCCATGGATATGGAGCCTAACCAGTTGTTTTGGAAGGCAGTGACAGGCTGAGCTGGCCAACTGTACAGCCCTTTCCTAGGTGGCTAGGAAATCCCCACGCAGGCTCCGCTGATAACAGCTCCATTTGTGTTTATGGCCCCACATTCCTGGTGTTTATTGAAGGGCTTGCTAGAATAAGGGAGGAAAGCTCATGTTGGATGCAGAAAAGATTGAAATTGACATTCTGAGTTTAAATAGGATTATACTAATTAATCATCCTCCTGGGAATCTGACAGATCCTGATGGATGTGATCTATCCAATCACATTAATCTTCTCAATGTAATGGCAGCTCTGCATGGGCCACCCGACTCCGCTTGTCACAGAGCCAGCAGCTGGGGCCATGGCCACAACCCCATCCCTTAGGACAGAGCAAACCAGCCTGCAAGCAGCCTCACAGCGGGTGTAAAGGCAGTGGCAGCCAGGGAATTCAAAGGAAACCACTTGCTAAATTCTGCATGACCTTTTCCTTCATTTACAATAGGGATGTGGTGTTTCCTGGGGAAGACTAGAATAGGACAAGGGTATTTCTCCCTTTGGATATTCTTAGTAGTTCTGAATTCTCAGTATTTTAAAAAACATAATACAGATATATTTCCATGAACTTAGTGATATGTTTTGTGTTTTACTTTCTAGATAAGGAGCTTGTTATTAAAGAGATCAGATATAAGCAAAAATAGGCCTAAAGTTTAGTATTTTGGCTAAATAACAAAGTCAGTGTTTTCTAAATAAAAATTAATTAAGAGGAAATTGCCATTTGTTTTGTATTTTATTTTTACCACCGTAAATGAAAGTATGTTTGGAAGACTGGCTGATATTATGATGTGATATTCTGATTTCTGTGCACTGTACGATCACATCTGAATTCAGCATCCTTCACAAGCCTCTATAAACACCAGAGCACTGAACACCCAAGAACATGACAGATGCCTCACAGGAAGCCAGCTCCATATCTTTAGACAACAGTTTCTATCTTTTCTTAGGAAAATAATTTTTCATTGTCAGATTTTGGAAATGAAGGAGATGTCTCAAATAATTCCCCAATGTAAATATCACAATGATAAGTAAATATTTTAAAAGAATAGTAATGTTTTAGGGTGTGATACTAAGAAAACTATGACACTGCCACCTCGTGGATTCTGAGATAATATCTTGATCATGTTTTATCATCATTATTTACATAGTGGCATAAATATATTTTGAACTTCATGGCCAAATAATAGCTAATTTCTTACCACAGAATTTTAAAATATAGAATCCATATTTTTGTAAACATTTAAACTTCTACCGATATAGATGAGCATCTTACTATGTAAACAACTCCATAAGTTAAGTTCCTGACACTTACTTTGAAACTTAGGAGACATTCTCACATAAGCATTGTAGTAGTCAAAGCTTGACAATTCCTTCCTCTATAGCATCCACAAAAGCTAATGCTGAATTGAGATGTAGTGATATGTGCAAATTGTGCCTGGAATTTAATTTTGCTTGAGTTGTTGAAAGCTGCTATTACAGAGAAGGAAAGACTTCTCCATATGTAATTGTTCATTGTAATATAAACTGAATTTCAAAATTCATCTCTGAGAAAGTCTGTGGTATGTGCATCTGAGAAATCCTTTCACTTGTGGTCTTCTGGTATATAAATAATGTGGAGTCTGGAGAGCCCTATTCTGTTGGACCCAATGAATCAAGAAAAAGTGAAAAAAAGCAAAAGATTTTTTTTTCTGAAGGATTTGAACCATTCCTTCAGCACAGCATCAGTGACTGCCTAATGAGTCAAGGCATGAGAGAAAAAAACCCAACATACGATGGCAACTTCAGTGCTATCCTTGCTTTTTGAATTTACCATGAACAGCAACAGGATCCTAAATCCCATAAACGTGGGAGCCAATATTTGAAGCAGAGCTTTTGTAAAAAATTGCTGCAGTTTGATGTGCATCATGAATCCGTTCTGAGACCAAACTCTTGGCAGCTGTAATAACCAGTGATATCAATATTTGTATCAAGGCAGCTCTTCCTTTTGGGGAATGAAAAATAGCACTTCTGCATATTTAAAAACAGCTATGAAGACATTGTGAAAGAAGAACTGTTGTGCTGTACAAAGACAAAGCAGAAGCTAGGGGAAGGACCTTAAACCCCTAAAATAAACAATGCTGAAGACTGCTGTAGTGAAAAAATTGGAAAACAGACACCATCGCTGAAAAAAACTCCATTATGGTTCATATTTAAGGCTAGACAGTGATTCATACTGTTTCAGTAAACTCAGCATGCTGCAAAAGGCACTTGAAATAATTAACACTTAGAATTAAACTACTTAGATTTCCCATCATCAAACATTTAACTTTCTGTAATTCCCTCTGCAGCTGCGATTTATTTGCATTTATTATTTTCTCTGTTTACCAGTTTTCAGTTGCTTTTTAAGTTGCTCATACTTCCTTCTTCTGTAAGTCTGAACACTAGCTTATTGTTTTGGCTTTAGCTCTTGCATCTTACTCATACTCACACTTCTGCTGGCTAATTAAAAAAATGCATTGCATCAAATATGGTCTTCAAATTGCTGAAAAGAGTTTTCTGTTTATTTAGTTTCATCACTACTTTCACCTTGCTTACTTATTACTGCAGTTTGATTGTTTAATACTGGCAAGAATATGACTGATTATATTTTTCCTATTTGTCTTACAAAGAAACCCCAATATTTTGCTTCTATAAGGTGTAAGAAAAAACACATGTGAAGAGGAAGTCTCATTATATCCAAAGCTTGTATCAAGAAATACAGATCAGAGTCCTTAATATGACAAAGTTACTGAATTTGTGGAGATGAAGGCCTGATAGATAAACTGAGAAGAATGGTCCTGGGAAATATTAGAAAATTCACCATCTTTGACAAATGCACTTTGAAGTTGTGGTTACACTGGGAAACTTTATAAAGTATTTGTAGCTGCATGAATGAAGGAAAGATCCAAGGAGAGATGCTGACTACAATAAGTGTATAAAAATTGCTATATTGGACCTGGACAAAAGTCCAAGAAACCCATCAAACTTATGAGAGTCACCTACAACTTATATTTGGGCAAGAAGCACAAGAACAAGGCAAACATACAGGGATATTTTTCCCTCTTTTTCCATTCAGTTTCCAACAGTCTGCATCTGGACATTTTCCTAAGCCAGTTGCTGATTCCTTAGGCTTTGGTTTCATTTACATCATGGACATTTTTTCCATCCATTGTCCCCACCATGTTTTGTATTTGCATATACGTTTGGCATTCAGTGTGATCTGCCAATGAGTTCCACCATTTAAAAAGAATCTGTGTGGAAAAAAACCTCCAACACTTTCTCCTGTACATTTTATCCTCTCTGCCTTGTCATTTTGTTTGTTTTCTTCTCCTGTATATTTGGAAATACTGAATATTTTTCGCTTACATTATTTTCACTGTGATACTTTAATTTCTTTGTACCTTTTATATTCTCCCTTTTTTGTCACTTTTCTAATTTGGCAAATCCTAATCAATATCTTTTTTAAACATTATCCTTGTCAGTGTATTCAAGACCTTTTTCTAGTTCCACCGTGTTTTAATGTCTGTCCCAGAAGCCCATGAAGAGAAATCCTTTCCAAACCAATAAACTTTTCTTAATACTAATATAATGTTTCAGATTTTGAAAATGTATAAATTTCTTTTGGAATATATTTCCATTTAAAACTTGCCTGAGAGTTGGTCACTTAGGTGTCAGAAGCCAAATCAACGCAAACTGGGTGTGAACTGCACACCCACATGTGCACAATTGTTTCTTCATTGTTTTTAAAATTTATTGCGTGTATTTGAGTGTGCAATTCCTAGCCCTTGTGTTTTCCCAGTCAATTTGGGGAAAATCTGTTTATCCCTCAAGGGAAATTATGGGAAAATACTAGCAGACTATCAGATTTTGACTGAGTTAGTCAGCACCCTTGCTGCAAAATACCGGCTTAAAAAAAACAAAAAACAAAAAAACAAAACAGGTCTAACTTCAGTCTTCACTTGGGTAATTTACTTGCTCTCAAGGTATTTCCAAAGGAGGGTAATTTTTTTGGTTTCTGTGTGTAGGTGGACTTGAGGGTTAAAATTTGAATAAGAGCTTTGGTTTATACTGCTGTGGCTTTACAGGATATTCTGGTGAACATTTTTGCTAACCTTCTGAAAACACTGCTGTTATTACCCTTCCTGTGATTGGTAATTGTTGAAATAGTTAATAGTGAGAAGATTTCCCAGAGCATGCTTGGATTAAAACATTGAATAATGACAGAAGGCACTAAGGAACTAAGGAAATGGATCTTCCTTCTGTTGATACCCCCAGGGTTGTTAAGCTGACATAAGCCCCCAAATTTTGTTGATGAGCTGCTTTTCACAGAGCTCATCACCTCAGAATTCAAAACATAAAGCTCAGGCTCCTGTAATTGCTGAAAATTAAATTCACTTCACCTAATTTTGAAAGTGTGAAAGCTTGGTATGTAACATAAACCAGTCAAATCCTCTCTGTAGTCAACAAGGAGGGGTGGATCTATCTGGAGAGCGACCATTCTGTCTTCTTCAGACTCCACTTTTAGCATGTCCTCATCAGAAATTCTGCATTGTTACTACCTGAATCCCATCCTGAGAGCCACCATGGAGTGATACTCATAAGGAAAACAAACTTGTAAAGGGAACAGCAAATGAGGAACCTAAGGGGAAACCTGACAGATAACCTAGCCAGTCCCATTATTCTCCTCCAGGCAGTGGGAATCAGCTTGTAACTGCACTCCTCACTCTATGTGCAAAGTCTAGGAGTGGAATGATGGTCATTATTCAAAGTCTTAAAAAAGGTACATCTCAGAAAGGTGTTAATTTAAAAGATAAGTTAGCAATGGTCTTCAGAGAGCAGATATCAAACATCATTCATGGCTCCGCTGTCTTGCAGCTTCAGCTTTCCTGTGGCATTTTTCAGAATGGCATGTATTTACTTCCCAGCAGCTCTGTGGGTGGATGCATGGACTTGTGCTCTAGCGTGTCTGAGTTCAGGGGCAGGATGAAGTGAGGTGCCAATACCAGCAACCTCAGAAGGCTCCACCTTTTTGCCTTCATTATCTTTCCCTAGGGACACACCCTAGCAGTGTGGTGCAGGTTTTGTGCAGGGAGAGAAGGCTGTGTGGCTGTGCTGCAAGGTCAGGTGTCATGATACCTGAAATAGTCTGTGTGGGGCTGACTTCTCTTTTGGACCGTGGCCCTGTGTCTCAAGGCTGACCCCCAGGACTGCAAAATAGAAATACACGAGTTAATGCAACACTTCACAGAAACTGAAGAGACTACCACAATACTTCAGTTAGTGGAAAGGCACTGTAAAATTTTGTTTGGAAGTAAAGCTGATAAAGCTGCATAAATTCCTGAAAGAACCTTTAATGGGCAAAAATACAGAAAGAAACTAAGAACTAAAACACTGCGGGTAAAAGTGATAGTCAACGCAAACTTTAGTAGCTGTGAGAATATTTCAAATCTTGCAACTATAATAAACTATTTGAAGAGGTACAATGCTTCTTATGAAAGGAGAACTTATATGATTAGGTATCCATAAAAATAGGTTTTTTTTGATCAGTAATCAGGCCTTAAACAGGATTTTGGAGAAACCTGTAGAGCTGGAAATCATTTTGGAAGTGCATTAGAAAAAGGTTTCATAATTTTGCATCACAAAGTCAGCTACATGGTTTTTGTTATACATTTCAATATTTACTTTTAGAAAGAAAGGTATTTTAATTAGAATAAATAGAATCCTTAAAGAGTAAGTTTTGAGGAATAAATTGGCAATTTTTTTAACTTACCTTTTCATATAGAAATAACTATTTTGTGGAGCAAAATATATGTTGTTCCAAGTCAACTTTTCTGATTTTCCAGAAAGAGTATTGCTTTCTACAAGGATTAGTCAAATACTATCAAGATGAACACCTTGAACTTATCACTGCTCCTTTTTATATTTAGATTAAATATTGGTTGACTTTAACTGCTTGAAAGAAACATTAGAGTATGGGAATAAGAGTGATTTCACTAGATTGCTGCTTAAGTAATCTGGCTTTGCATGTGACTAGACCAGAGAACCTCTTATGGTATACAGGTACATAATCTAACTCTGGCGCTATTATTTGTTGACTTTTTGTAAAGCTAAAATTCTGATTAAGTTTCAGCTGTAGCAATGCAGTTAAGTTCATGGATAAGAATTTTTCTGCTTGACTATCCTTTCTTGGTTTTTACAGAAGCATTTTTCTTTTTACTTCAAGAAAGATGAGAAGTGAACATGGATTATTTCAGGCAGTCATAGCCTAAGAAGTTTAGAAATTTGAGTTATTTATAATCTTGATTCAGGGAGGGATTGTTTAAAATTTTACTCCCTGAAGCAATGTCACTGTAAGTATGAACTCATCTTTCTTTATGAAGAAGATAATTACATTCTTCCTAACACTGCCGTGCCAATAAAGTGGAGTGCTCTGACAGAGAAATTTCTCAGAACAGAAGGATGACTCTTCTGTTCAAGGGAGATGTGAGCAGGTACAAGGTGGACAGTGTCTCTGTCATCTGAACATGTTCACTGGAAACTGGCTAAGACTCTTGAAATGGTTTCAGAAGACAGCAGTTGATGAATGGTCATAGCCAGGACTGAACCTCTTCTTCATATTTTCCACCACACAAGTTAATTATCAGTGATCTTGGCAATAAGGAACAGCCCTTCTAGTAGTGAGGTTCATTATGAACTGTAAAATTGCCAGGAATGTTAAGTATTTTGACCTGTTATAGTCCATGGCTCCTCAGCTCTGTTGTTGTCAGTACTCAGCATAACTAACCTAAAACTAACCTGGAAACATCTCTCAGGACTGAAAACGCTCAAGGTGAGTATAGTGGAGGCAAATCCTAGGATTATAGAATTCCCAGGACATTCAGAATTCAAATTGTCTCCTTCCTCAGGATGTTTTTTTAGCTTGATCACATGCATATAAATGTTTTAAGAGGAAGACACAGTTCGGTTTTTTATTGTGACAATAAAAATATTTCTGTGTCATAGAATCATTTAGGTTGGAAAAGACCTGTTAAATCATTGAGTCCAACCATTAACCCAACACTACTGAGTCCACCACTATACCACGTGCCTAAGTACGACTACTATTCTTTTAAATATACCCAGGGATGGGGACTCCACCACTTCCCTGGGATCATATCTGTCATAATGTGATCTTCTGGTTTTGCTGGTATAGGTCTGCTTCGAATAATTCTCAAGAGAAAAGGTAAGAAAATAATCAATCATGTCATCAGAAGAAGACAGATTGTAGATAATCCTCCAGAGAATCCTGGAACAGGATTTGGCAGAGGCCTGGCCAGTACTCTGCAGACACTTTGCACATTGTCACACCCCCAGCTGCCAGGCCTCTTGCCTTTTCCTTTGGACTTCTGCAGTGCACCCAAGACTGAATGACAAGCCATGCACACTCCCTGCTTCCCTACTTTCTAGGAACAGGGAATGGAGGGTGGACATGGTGGGATCTTCCCACCCTCTCTTCAGAAGTGGCCAACACACCTGGTTAGGGGTGTTACACAGTGCTGGTGCATCTCTGTGCCTAGGAGAGGCAGAATTCACTTGAATACCTTCTTTGAGATGGTTTGACTTACTCTACCTTAATATCTACCTACAATGCACATGAATGGCAGTATTATTTATTCTTTCATAGGATGTGTGTCGTATCTAAGAGGTATTAGCCTTATTTCAAACAGAAATTAAAATGCAAATTGTACTGCTAGATATTTTATTATTTATGTGATTAAACCCAGCCCAAATGTGCTGAAATGAAATCAAATGGAAGACTCCAGATGTTCAAGATTGTGACGGAAAGTTATAGAGTACTTGGAGTTTACATTCCAAAGTGGGAATCAGCTTGAAGATGGATGAAACAATGACACATTTCTGTTGATTGCAGTCAAGATGATTTCCTCTTCCTATCCATAGCCTATTTTAAAATGTACCTTTATTTTTTCTCTACTACCAGCTTTATTCAAATGTAAATCTATTGAATTTAGCAAGTTCTGACATTTATCTCATTTCCTCAGTGTATTTTCCAGTCTTAGCATGACTTATCTTCTGAAAAGCCAAAGGAAGAAAGACTTGCTGATGTTTATTATATGCAAACTGGAGCTCAGCATCTACCTTGTTGTCAGATAGAGTACTGGGCTGAGTGGACCTATACATCTGACATGGTATAAACTGTGCTATATTCTTCTGATTGCTACTGTATTGTTAAATTATTTGAATCCTCTCTTAGGAAGACTAATACAATTAAGCTAACTTTTCAAGTTTGAAAATACCAGCATGAATAACAAATTCCAGCATAATTAACAATTATGGGTCTTTTCATAGTCAAAGTCTAATGACCGAAATAGAAAAAACCCCATCAAACTCCCTTCTTCCTCACTTGGTAATGATGTATGACTAAACACAAGAAAGAGAAATGGTCAGTCTTTCTACATGTGACAAGCAAGTTCCTACTGGATTTATCACAGCAATACTTATTCGATGAGCCAGAAATCATGAAAGCATCCTAGGGAAGAATTTTTGTTTCTAGAGAGAATGGTTAAGGTCACTGGGCAAGTAAAGAAGAAAGCTTGTATTCATACTGCTGCTACTAGAGCCTCGGATTAACATTTGGGGCTTTAATTTGAGCAGTGTCAAATACCATAGTGCTTAGAAGCAGCAGTACAAACATTTGCACTTAGAATTAGGGTTTTTATTCTTTTACCAAAGCGTATGTGCTTCTACATTTTTAAATATAGAATCACATATGAGATCAGCCGGGCAGCCTAGGATTCTAGAAAATAGGGAGGTACCACGTCCAGGGTACTTCCAACTCTCTGGGCTGGAAGTCTGGAACCCTTGGCTAAGTTAAGAGCTGGGGTCACAATAATCTCATTTCTTGTAATCAGTCTGAACATCTTTCCTTCTCTTTTTATTTGGTATCTTGGCAGTCTGGGGGGCTTGCCTGAGGTGAATGGGTGGGTGAACACTCAGATCCTTCTACTGCATCCCTCTACAGATCTCCCATTCCCAAGGTGTTTTTAGCCATTTTCTCTTGGTGCTTTTGCTTCTGTTTGGCATTAATAGATGTCTAGCATTGTAGGAGCAGCATTTAGAACTTTCATGTAGGCTGTACGAGAGGCAGTCTCTGTCTCCTCTGAGTATTTTATGCATGTGATCAGAAGCATCCTCAGGTAGGAAGAACTGAGAGCACCTTTATTGAAATGACCCAGCAGTCTAGTTGACAGAGCTGGAAGGTCAGTTTGCCACTGCTGGGGAGAATACAGGTGGCACTGGCTCCACATGGCTTTCTTGCAGTTTTACTTCTGTTGAAGTAAAGCACCCCTGCCATCCCAAATAGATACAAAACAGGTACTTAATTAGAACATTAATTAGAATACCAACATCCTCATCACAGCATGGTTTCTATTGGATTAAATGCACTCTGAGTTACCAGATTAGCTCTCAAAGGATGGGCAAAGGCCACAGTATTGTGGTGCTAGCTATGGAGCAGTGCTGCTTGAATTTGAATGAAAGATGGATGCTTGAATAGTTCCATGCTGCCAAAATGCAGGTGGTTCTGGTATACTCATCTGCGGAAATATAAAAAGCAGGAAGGTTTTTTGTATGTATCTCTAGTGTTAAATGGAGGTTTGAAGGATGTTAATTTTTGGGACTTCAGGAGTCAGCTGGAAAAATCAGTCCCTGTTTTGAAGGTGGTAATTGGAGGCAAAGAGTTTTCCCACACAGTGTAAGTCAGATTAATTGCCCAGTTGTTTGCACTGTGCATGCTTGTTTCACGTAATGCAAAGTGCCTAACAATTGTACCCATGTAGTTGAGGGCATCAAATGGTAAAGAATAGCTGTCTGACAGCCTGCTTGGCTTTTAGCGGTTTTTCTAAGTCTACAAGGCAAATTTGGCCAGCACAGTGGGAGAGCAGCTACACCCAAGCAAACAATCTGATTTAGAGGTTTTTTTTCCTTTGCCTAAATGAAATGTGCATAAGAGGAACACTGCAACCCTCAGTCTGGAGAACACAGGACTTCCAAACAGCAGCTTACTGTAGAAAAATAATGTGTTGATGAGGAAGGCTGGTTTTTTTTTTCTTTTGTCATCTAAGATAAAATGATCTTTCCCAAAGCATGAGGCTTATTCACCCTTTCCAGGCTGGCAACGCTGTAGTCCCTGCTTTCCAAAGCTGTTCCAAGGAATAGCTCTCTCATTGCCCTGATGGCTGTGGCTTCTCCCAAATTCCACGGATTATCCAGGGAATGCAGCACAAGCAGGTCTGCCCGGGAACACAGGGTGACGTCCTGCAAACGCTCTGTCGCCACCAGCCCGGGCCGAGGGTGCTTGTGCAGAACAATAGGCGGAGCCGTATTTCACTGTCAGCGCGGTGACAAATGGTGGCCCTCTGAGCCCCTGAGACATATGTAACTTGGCTGGCAATCAAAGGCAAGGGTCACGAATTGTCGTCTTACATCTTAAAGCTCAGCGAGACGGTTTTGTGCCGTATTAGTCTCTGTGTATTAAGTTTCAGCAAAGAGGGGGCAGGGGAGGAGGGAAGAGATTTTTATCTGGAGTTAGGTGATGTTAAATGTTCTGAATAATTAGATAAGATTGTGTGTGTCAAATCCTGTAAAGAACAGATCATGTTTTCTGATAAAGGATCTCTGCTTCCCTCTGTCTCCCTGCCCCCCCGGATATAAATGAATGCATGCACACACATGCACTTTTTTATTGGTTTCAGGCCTTATTAAAGAATTCAGACTGATAGCTTTGAAAAACCTCACTCTTTCTCGCTGGGGGAATGAATCCATATTTTGCGCATTTTTGGAAATTTCAAAAAGTAGCCAAAATAGGTGAAAATTCACTTTCCATGGCTGATCATTTTATGCTCAGCCATGGAGATTTTAAAGCCTGACTCAGCACCCATTGCCAGGGCAGTGCAACCACTCCAGAGGACTGCTAGCCTGGGAGGACCACCACTTAGTTCTTTTAGTTCGTTACAACCCAGTAAATCTGGTATCAATAGAAAGTATATCTGGGGATGGACTTGCTGTCATTCTTTACAGACAGATGTCTTCTACTGCTGAAAACGTTTGTCTTATTAAACCCACTTCCTGCAGGGGTAAACGTGGAGAGCACTGAGTCCCGTCTGCAGAGGATATGTTGTGTGGAGTGATAACCTGAGCATCCTTCTTCCCCTGCATGTGTGCTGTGTGCTCCTTTCCTGCAGATGTGTTGGCTGATGGCTCCCATGTGGGAGTTACAGTTTCTCATGTGATTTTATTGCATTTTGCTTGTCACACATTTGCTTGGCAGAAGTGTTCCTTGCTCTGGGACCTGATTACTGTGGAGAGAAGTGAGGTGTGGGACTTTGTCTCAGCTGTGTGCCGTGGTTGACTGTGACTGGAGCCCCGGGACAGAGGTGAATGAGTGCTCCCCATGATTGGTGCTCTCTTGTGATTGATTCAGGGCACCCACAGGGCTACAGCTGGTCATGGTACATGAAAGCTGAGACCGCCATACCCTACCAAAAACTGATGAATAAGGTAATAAATGGAAACAGCCATCCATATTCCCTTCCACATTTGTTTCTCCAGTGCAAATACTTTAGGAGTACAAATAGCTGAATGTTAGGCATGACATAGTTATTCCTTCCTTCAACTTCATACTTGTCTGAATCACAAAACTATTAGATGAAGAGCCATATATGCTGAACAAATCCAGTACCCGACTGATATGAATGACTGTGCAAGGCCCCAGGTAAGGGTAGGACTCTGCAGGTTGTGTGGAAAAGACTGTGAAACAGCACTCACATGTAAGCAATTCTTGTAGGAGATGTTGAACAAAAATAACATCAACCCCTTCTCTTTCCTGACAGCAATTTTACACTTTGTATTGATGTACCCTTGGGGAATTAAATAGCATTTGAAAATATCTATAGAAACACACTTAGTGCTGCTGAGAGAGCAGAGGGAGGACACAGAGATGAGTGGGCACTCTCTCTTCCCCTGGCTGCTACGCAAAGAGACAATGAGAGTGAACAGAGCCAGTGCTTACAGCTGTACCCAAGGATAGTTTAAAACAAAGAGAAAGATAATACTTTTGAAACCAGGGCCATAATTACTATTTATTTCAACAGCAATTTGCCTTATTATGGTGCACAGCATTTGTTACCTAGGCAACAGATTTCTGTAGAAGCCTGGCTCAAATTAAAGTAAATCAGGCAAGATCTAACATCAATATCAATATTGTATTTTATAACCAAAAGACTAGAGAGTCAGCAATTCCACCTAAGTGTTGTATTTTCTATTATTATTGCCATCGAGAGATACAAGCAGCACAGTTTGCATCTAAGTAATACCTTTCTCTAGTGTGCCTGACTGATCTTCTTCATATACATTTGCAGATAAAGTGAATTCTACAGAGTTCTGCTCTTTCCTGGGGAAGTAACTGTGGGCATGGATTAGTGACAGGGAACACACTTCTGCAGTCATGTGTAGAAAAAGCACCCTTGACATGTTTAAGCTGATATTTTATTTTCAAACCCTTGCTCAAACCCAGCCTCCAAGTAGTTTGTGAACTGGTATGTGCTTTGCTGTGGGCTTGGACAGATACTTGGTGTACACCTGGAGAGGAAAGCTTGGGTCTAGTCCCTGTCATGGCACCTGTGCCCTCTTGGGTGGCTTGAACAGATGAGCATAGGGAAGGTTGGGCTCCCTGGCCCAGTCTACAGCCAGAGCTTATTCATGGGTTGCCCTAAGGTCAAGTGCTTTGAGTGAAACTATAAGGCAGGGTTATGTATGGAAAACATCTATCCATGGATGTTCAATGTCCTTGTGCTTGCCTGCAAGCCTGTCTTAATCCCACAGCATAAGCAGAGGTCAAACATCATTTTATAAATCACAGAATCAAGTAGGTTGGAAAAGATCTCTGAGATCATGAAGTTCAACCCATGACCTAACACCACCTTGTCCAGTGTGGCACCAAGTGCCACATCCAGTCTTTTCTTAAACACCTCCAGGTGACTCCACCACCACCCTGGGCAGCCCATTCCAATGTCCAATCACCCTTTTGGTGAAGAACTTCTTCCTAATGTCCAACCTAAACCTCCCCTGGCACAGCTTAGCACTGTGCTCTCTTCTGTCACTAATTGCCTGAGAGAAGAGACTGATCCCCATCTCACTCCAACCTCGTTTCAGGTAGTTGTAGAGAGTAATAAGGTCTCTCCTGAGTCTCCTCCAGACTAAACAACTCCATCTCCCTCAGCCTCTTCTTATGGGACTTGTGCTTGAGTCCCTTCACCAGCCTGGTTGCTCTTCTCTGGAACTGCTCCAGCACCTCAATATCCTTCTTGAACTGAGGGACCCAGAACTGAACACAATACTCAAGGTGTGGCCTCACCAGTGCTGAGTACAGGGGAAGGATCACTGCCCTGGTCCTGCTGGCCACACTGTTCCCGATGAAGGCCAGGATGCCATTGGCCTTCTTGGCCACCTGGGCACACTGCTGGCTCATGCTCAGCCTGCTGTCAAACAATACCCCCAGGTCCCTTTCTGCCTGGCCATTGTCCAGCCACTCTGTCCCCAATCTGTATTCATAAATATTCAAATTCATAAATAGTGTGTGGTTTGATGATTTTCCTATCCATTGGCAAATAATTAAAGGACTGAACATTTACAAATCATATTTAGGGAACAGTGTGCAGATATACTTTCAAATGTAGCTTTTCACGGAATAAAGGGTTGTATTTTAGGACTTTACCTTATCTGACAGAACACTGGAAATGTAAATCAGTGAAGATTAAAATTTTTATGAAAGGAGTCTGTGTCCAACATAAAGATATTTTAGAGTCCAAAGCAGAATGAATATAGAAAGACAGGGCTAAGCACTATGAACTATAAATACATTAATCTCTTTCTAAATTCTGCTTAAAAAAATGTTAGTCAGCAAAAAATAGACAGCTTGTAATGAGACACTGATCATTCTAATGGATTTTTGCACCTTTTCTCATTAGATTTTTTATTTTTTTTATTTTCTTTTTTGTAATTACAGAAATTCTGAAAAAAAAACTGTCTTGAAAATTTGTATAGGTCTAGAAAAACTAATAAGAAGTTTCTAGTGAGGAGCATTGTAGGAAGGATCACCTCTTTTAGGCAGCTCTGCCACCATAATCCTTTAATGGGGGATTTTCCCTGCAGATTTTTGACCTATTATATAGACTTGAACAGCTATTACAGTCTTTCCGTTTCAGGTTGGGCTTCTACTCTTGGCAAAGCCACCGTCTTTGTTATCTACCCCTTCCTTAATATACTTCAGTCAGTCTTTCTCCATCCCAGGGCTGCTGAAACACTAGGACTGTTGTAGCAATTATGGACAGACTTCGCAGCTGCTTTGTGGCTGCCTGTCCATCCCGGTTGCCTGCCCTTTGCACCCCTCTGCTGAAGGCAGCACTGGGGTAGGGTGCCAGCCTGTGGGGCTGGATCTTGCTGTTGAGACAGTCATGCTACCTTCTGGTGATGAGCTTCAGCACTGTGCCATTGTCTGTTATCCTGCCTCTCACATAATCTCTGAGAGTGCTGAAAAATCACTGAGAGAAAAGTCCCGAGTGTTAGAGCCATTGGGCAGAAAATATTTTTCTGGAAAAATTTCATTAAGATGTTGCAATATGACCCCAAGGTAGTGCCACTTTCTGAGCGCCTTTACAAGTTCACAGCTGCCAATAAACACCACAGTGGTAAACAACCCCAGCTGCCTGATGTTGAGAGTACAAGAGCTATTCAGTAATCTGAAAGAAGCTGGGCTTGCTGTGCCATACTAGGGTTGTTGAACATGCATTTGGGAAAGTTACATCAGTTTTTGTTGAAAATGTTGGATGCTTTTCTTGGTAATACGCATCCTGACTGTTGATTTGGTATTTCTAATAATACCAGCAATCAAATATAGGAAAGACCGTTCCATCTTAATGCAGATGGAGAAAGAGGTACACACATTGAATCATTCCCTTGTTGGCAAAAGAAAGGAGTTTTACTCATCTTTGGCAAAAATAGGCATTTATTAGTTACTAAGTTTCCCCTAAATCCTTCCTGATTAGCGTCTTAGGGAGGTGCAGGATTTTGGAGGTAACAGGTTTTGGACGAGGTGTTTTCACTGGCATTCGTGACTGTTGATGATTAGCAAAGGTCCTCTGGTTCTTTTTTTCCGAGAATATGCTGGCCATGTCTCAATTTTCCAACATGCAAATTCCCCTCTTTGGTTTTAATAAGCCATTGAACTGTGTATGCCACTGTACTGTTGTTTTTGGAGCTGCTCAGAAATTATTTTTCTTGATGAAAATTACCCTTTATGATGAAAAATTAAGATCATATTTTCAATTGGAAATGGTTTTGTTTTGATACCTCAAACGTCTCATGGGAGCAGTAGCCTGCATGCTTCATATTCCAAAGCCTTCAGCTGTGGGAGCTTCTTAAACAAACTGCTCCTCCCTCAACCTGCAGTGTGAGTTCCTGGCTGTAGGACTTGTCATATGATATCTAGTCCAGCTTGAAAATCTGGGCAACAGAGGGGACTGGAGACAGCTACAACTTTCATGAACTACCACAGGGACAATCCTGAAATGTTTTGGGTTTTTAAAGAAAAAACTCAACACAACAGTAACATCAAAAAGTCAAACAAATCCCCCAGAAAAAAATATTATTTAGATTTCTGGCAATCTAAAATAAAAAAATCTAAAAAACAAAACAAAACAAAACAACAACAAAAAAACCCAAACCCAAACAAACAAACAAAAACCCAAACATAAAACCAAAAAAAGACAAAAACCACCACCACCACCACCACCACCACCAGCAACAAAACACAAAAAAACCCCAAAAAACCCCCAAACCCTTCCCCCCACACACAAAAAATACAACAACAACAAAACCAATAACAACAACAACAAAACACCAAACCCCAAAACCAACGTAATTTACATTTCTGGTAATCTGTTGTGAGGGTTCAACCCTGGCTGGATGATAGGTACTCACTAAAGCTGCTTTATCACTCCTCTCCTCAGCTGGACAGGGTAGAGAAAATGAAATGAAAGGCTTGTGGGTTGAGGCAAGAAGAGGGAGAGATCACTCACTATTTTCCATCAAAAGCAAAACAGACTTGACTTGGGCAAATTAATTGAATTTTTCACCAAGCAAATCAGAGCAGGGTAATGAGAAATAAGCCTAAATCTTATAAAACATCTTCCCCCTACCCCTTCCTTCTTCCTGGCTTAAATTCACTCTTGATTTTCTCTCCCTCCTCACCCAGTGGCACAGGGGGACAGGGAAAGGGGGCTGTGGTCAGTTCATCACAGGTTGACTCTGTTGCTCCTTCCTCCTCAGGGAGAGGACTCCTCATGCTCTTCCCCTGCTCCCATGTGGAGTCCCTCCTATGGGAAACAATGCTCCATGAACTTTGCCAGTGTGAGCCTTTCCCACAGGCTGCAGTTCTTCACTAATTGCTCCAGCGTGTGTCCTTCTACGGAGTGCAGTCCTTCAGGAACAGTTTGCTCCAGTGTGAGTCCCCCACAGGGTCGTAAGTCCCCCAGGGTCATTAGTCCTGCCAGGAGCCTACTCCAGTGTGGGCTCCTCTCTCCACAGGGCTACAGGTCCCTGCCAGGAGCCTGCTCCAGCCTGGGCTTCCCCCAGGATCACAACTTCCTTCAGGCATCCACCTGCCCTGCTATGGGGCTCTCCACAGGCTGCAGGTGGATCTCTGCTCCAGTGCCTGAAGCACCACGTCCCCCTCCTTCTTCACTGACCTGGGTGTCTGCAGAGCTGTTGTGCTCACATATTCTCACTCTTATATTGGACTGCTCAATTTTTTTCCCCCTTTTAAAAATACGTTGTCCTGGAGGTGCTACCACCATTGCTGATGGGCTTGGTCTTGACCAGCAGAGGGTTCATCTTAGAGCCAGCTGATGTTGGCTTCAGCAGATGTAGGGGAAACTTCTGGCACCTTCTTGATAAGCTCCCCTGCTACCAAAACCTGACCATACAAACCCAGTACATCTGCTTTTTGAAAAATATGAAATTTTATCAGGTAAGTGGGTAGTTCTCACCAAGAATTTAATTTAGCTGAAAACTTGTCAAAAAAACAGTGTGATAAAAAAGAGTTTGCATATCATTAACTGTTTCCCTTTTTTACAGAATAACGCTACTTCTGCCAGAGAGCTGATTTGTGCCACACCAAAGGAAGGTTTATAAGACATATGCTTGATGAAATTACAAATAACTGCACTTGTGCTAACACAGTGCTGACAGTGCTAACACAAAGCACTGAACACAATGGAAACTAGGAAACAGGAACTGACCACCTGCACTTGAGTGATCAAACTCTCCTGCTGCATAACAAACCTGTAGCACCCAAAAAATGCAGAGCATTCTATATTAGCTACAACTGCTTTCAAACAATTTCAGGCTAATTTTCAAGGTATTTGGATCAGAAGGTCTTGCAAGGGAGTTTTTTTGATTGCTTAGCTCCTGGTTTGTTCAGGCTCTGCATGACAGCCTCTTGAATATCATCTGTTTTCCTGTCTCTGTTCTCATTCTTACTATATGGTCTCAGATTTTTAAAAATAAATATATCATTTTTTAAAGTCAGAACCTGCCTTGTTGTTTTATCTCTCCTATGGCAGCAGCAGGTCTTGATTTTTTGTTCTCAGACACCTTCCTCTCCCTATTTCAGTTCCCTCGTTGCTGTTTGTGCAACTGGGGCTTTCTCACGCTTAAGTGCACTGTGTCATAGGTCTCTGAGTTGCCTGAGTTCATCTCTGAGGATTTGCCTTCTATTTTATTGCAATGGGCTGCCTAAAAAGAAGTTGGGGAGAAGTTTCTTTCTATACAAACCTTGGATTTAAAATCCACTGGTTTATAGTATACTCGGTGCCAAGTCTGCTGTCTTTGTGATAATCCACGATTTTCAGCCTATAAGAAAATGATTGCCTGGACCTTACGGCTTTGTCTAAAATGCCTTATGCCTTTGTGATCTGTGTTAAGCTTGTGTTTTTCACATCAGGGAACTTCATGGTGAGGTATTCTCATTTCCTAGCTTCCCTGTTCATTTCTTTCTACATCCATTCTCCCCACACCTTTTAACCACAGAGCAGCAAAACAGGCATTCTTTGGATAGTGGGAGTCAAAAATTTTTGAGGCCAGTTAAGGACTTTTTATGTTACTTTAAAGTAGCAAGCACTGAGGAATGGCAGTTTCACAGAAAATTGATGGGGTTTAGGCATGTTAGTTGATATTATCCTAAAAACAAACTATTGTATCTTCCAAGATACCTTGTCTCTCCCTTCTCCCTCTCCTGCTCCTGAGAGACTCATGGAGCAGACACGATTCATTGACTGACTCCTTTGATGTCAATGGGATGAAAGTCATGGCCAAATAGAGCTATGGGCTTTTAAGATGACTTGGTGTATTATTTTCTGATTGCCTTAATGAAGCTACTATAGCAAATCTACAGCTGCCAAGATAATTTTAATACAACAGCTGTGTTTCCCATTGTGGTATTCTATAATTATATTGTGCCCAGGAAAAGAAAGAGCCTTCAGGATATTTCTGGAGCCTGCTCTTCTACAATATTAATCTTGATTGATAATCTGATAGGTAAACCTGTTTACCTATCATGCAGTTAGTTGACTTCCTTTGTTAAACATGACTATATCATCTAAGATCTACTTTTCATTCAAAGAGCTTGAATTGGCGGAGAGGAGGTAATCAAACTGGCAGTCCTACCCTGATATGTGAGCAAATGAACTGCAGCATTAGCTCCCATGTCTGCCAACTATTTGGGATGCGACCAAATCTCAAATTCAGAGACGCTATTTTTTTAATGACCTAGAGGTGTTTCATCTGCGTGGGCAAGACAAGTTTGCTTCTCCTTGACTCATGTCATCTGTGTAGATTCTGCCTGTGTAAGTTCTCTGACAGTGATGCAGAAGTTAGGTATACCTGTAGGTGCTTTTAATAGTTCTGCAGAACAATGTTGAGTAAAGAGTACTAAATGCGCATTGCGACTAGAAAATAAGCAGGTATCCATCTACTAAAGGACCACAACACCTTCTGAAGAAAAAACGTGGTTTCTGTGCAGACACAGTTTGGAGAGTAAAGGAACACTTTAGTCTGTTCTGTCCAACATAGATAGGAATGCTGATTTTTGCTTCCCAAAGGAGAGGACTGCAGTGATTGCAAACATCTAGATATTTTACATATTTATTTCATCTTTTCCAAACAACTACCTAAAGCTTCTTGAAGATTACAATTAATCAATTTAGGTTTAATTGAACTGTGTTTTCAAAATCACAACATGTATCTTTACTCCTAAGGTAAATTTAAAAATAACCAGAAAACATAACTGCTGAGACTGTAATTGAACAGTATTTATCTTTTTAATCACTTGTTGGTTATGTTCCAGGCTTAGCATCTATGGCTGAATATTCAACAAAATTTCAGCAAGATTTTCTTTCTAGATTACTACTTCAGTGCTTGAGGCATAAATTAATTCTTTCTTTCAACTGTTAGTAATTTAGCCAATACTCATACTTAGTATGCTGGATCTATGACAGAAACTTGCCTCTGCATAGGCAAGTGTCTTTGAGTTCAGTGCAGTATTAAATAACTGATGTTGTGACAATCTTTCAGAAATGTCTTCACTCCTGCTTGTCAAATGGCTCTTCAACACATTTACGAGCCAGCTGATAGCAATGTGGCTTGTTAGCTCATCTTAAATAGTGGCTTCAAAGATATAACTTCATTTACAGAGCAGAAGAGATTTTAAATTTCTGTCAGGGTAGTTTTACAAACCATTAAACAAGCTGCCAGGCACAGAGGTGCTCTGAGAAAAATGAGGAGGAGCAGTGGTGTTGCTCAGAAGAGGATCCCATGTGTTTCCCCCACTGCAGCCCCTCTGCACCCCTACTGTGAGTGACAATACTCTGATGAGCTCCTCCTTCCTGTTAGATAAATACCTAGGCATCCACACACTCTGGGTTTTCTTATTTATTAGAAAAATAATAATCTGAAAAGCCTATCTATCCCTATTGTTGTACAACAGCAAAATGGTATAACTGCCTTGTGGCTCTGATGTATAATCAGATTCCAGATGCAATAGATTGGGCAGCAGATTGTCTGTCACTTACCCACTCCCGTTAAAGCTCAGATGACAGACTATTCTTTCCATTAATATGTTGATTTTTTTTAAAATGCAAACAACAAGAGATGGAATATGGAATGAAATAAGGAGGAGGATGTGGAACTGAATGTTCTTTTTATCACCAGCTAATTCACCTTTTAAAACCTATGTACCACCTACAGTGCCTCTGAAGATGGACTTTAAGCATCATGATGCCTGCCTCATATTTTCCCTGTTTGAATGTATTTATATTTAATCAGGGTATTGTGTATTTTTCCAGATACTACTTTGCCTACAGCTATAGCAGCAGCCTTTTAGAAGAGTCTTTTAAATTTTAATTAAATAAAATAAATAGAAACAGAAAAAGTGCAAAAGCTGTTCACTGAGGATAAGAGCATTCAGGACGCAAGAGGTGCTATTTTTCTGTGTTGACCTCTAATAATTTGCATAAACCACCTGCCTTAGTTTATCCAACTGTTAAATTGTTATACGTGCATGTTTTTCCCTCCAAGGATTGTGGACAGAACTCATTAATGTTTCATAAGCACTTTCAAATGCTTTTCTAAGATCATCCTACTCATAGTGGGCCACACTAATGAGATCTACTGATAAAAGGTAAAAAACAAGTATCTTTATGATATTATTCACTCACAAATATTTTGACAGAGGATAACAATCATGGCATCTTTATAATGAGAAATGTATCATAATTTTTAATTAAAGCATTAGTTCTAATTAAAACAGTAATAATTCTACAGCAATAATATTAATTTTTCCATTGACAAACCAATCAAAATTCTGACACTGATAGACCTTTTGCAATTAAATTCTTCATAACACATCACAGCTCTGACTGATTTTAATCTCTCTCCATACATAATAACTTGATGATTTCTGAGAGAACAGCCATTTTCTTCCCTCCTCACCCTCACTTGAGAAGATTATTGCCTACCCCCGGTGACTCCTGAAACAGGCCAGGTGTATGTGCATGAGAAAGGTGTTGACCAGAAGCATTTGGCATGAGGCCCTGTTCTCACGTCCCCTGCCATCTCTGGGTAGCTGGGCTGGGACTGCAGCAGTGTGGGACACCAGGCAGGCGTGTGCCTCTCGTGAAGGTATGAGGGCAGAGTGCAGCAGGGCAGGTGTGCTGAGGTGCACAATACCTCCCTCACGAGGCAACTAAAAGCCAATATAATTACTAATTCACAGGCACAGACAGGACCTAGAGTTTGTTCACTTCTGAATCAGGGAAATGTAAAAGTTCTGCTACTTTACTTAAGTTGTCCAAGGAACTATCTGCTTTTTCAAAGGTGAGGGCTCTTCCAAACAGATTCAAATACTTTTTCCCAGGATACCCTCAACTTTTCTTGAAAATGATCCCTGAGGGTAGTGCTTAG
This sequence comes from Pyrocephalus nanus, assembly GCA_038380795.1. Taxonomy (NCBI): domain Eukaryota; kingdom Metazoa; phylum Chordata; class Aves; order Passeriformes; family Tyrannidae; genus Pyrocephalus; species Pyrocephalus nanus. The sequence goes on along the minus strand of CM076262.1, from coordinate 2,935,867 downwards.
TGCCTTGTGGAGGATGCGTAGTTCTCCAAATCTGGGCATGAGGTACAGACTCAATATGCTTAGATAAAGTTTAAACCTGCTCCAGCCAAAGTCAATGGAATTATGGCAACCAGGATTTCATAAGTACATGAAAAAAATATCATTATATACTGTGTTCCAGGTCTTTTTTCTCTGTTTTCAGTCCTAAGACTGCCTAATAGATGTTAGCTCTGTTCACACAAGATTCCCCAAAGAAGTGCCTTCTGGAGGGAGGGATCTGTGCAGATTTCCTCTCTCCTACAGCCTGCTGTAAAGCAGGCTAGAAAAAGGAAGTCCTGCTCTGTAGAAATTAATATATTCTTAGTTGAATGATCCCAGTGAAAAATTTGAAAATGCATGTTATATGAGACAGAAAAGCTGACATGATAACAGTGAATTGTTTCAACATTGTAGAAATCAATTTGCAACAAGGTTTTTAATTTACAAGTCCAATGAAGTTAAAAAGTTCCTACTGAATATTTTGATTTATCTGAAAGAGCAATTGAAATACTGAATTCTGTTGGTGATTTGTGAGGCTATTTAATTTTGAACTACTCTTTTTAAAAATATCTTTTTTGAGGAGGCTTTTTTGGTTGCAGATAGTGCATGCAGCAGTGCAGGAGGAAAGTTCAGCCTGTGTGCGTGGCATTGTCCTCCGGGCAGGATGCCTAGGAAAGACAGCCCGCAAATGCAAACACCTGATTTAGATGCTCCAAGGCTCCTCTTTATATGTAAATAAAAAATTTCAGCATGGATTTTCCTTAACTTCACATAGTCAGCTTTTGCACTAGGAAGGAGATGATAGCAAGGTAGCAGAAGGTACTGTGTGGCAGTAAGAATACTCTGATAGTCCAGTGATGTTTCCTTCATCAATTGCTTGGAAAAAAGTTTTGGCTGTTTATAAAGGCAAACAGGCCCAGATTTAGAAGGCTACCATACAGACACGGGGTATAGACAAAAAATAAGTTTTAATTGTAGATGCTCGCTACTCCTGGAAAGGAGCAGATAAAGTGTTACCCATCCAGAATGAAGACTGAAGAATTTTCCAGGAGTCCACACAGGAAGCACTCCTGAAAATCTATAGTATATCTAATAATGTAAAAATCTGTTACCTGTTAACCTGAAACACCTTTTAAGAGCTTGGAAGGTAATAAGTAACAGGGATTTTGCTGTTTTATGAAAAGAATTGAGGTCCTGAGGAGGTCTTTTGCTTTGCTATTGGCCTACTGAATATTATGAAAATTTGAAAATGTGGGTCAGATCTGGCCTAAAACCACTTTTTTTTTTTTTTTTTTTTTTTTTTTTTTCCTGGCAAGATTGAAGGCTGTGAATTTCTAAACTACAATGACCAGAAGAAGGTAAGAAGGTAACTGGATATAAGGGGCATCCAGACACTTATAGACCGTAGAACATTAAAGATCAAACAACCTTTGATCAAACAGCCTCTTTCCCAGTCAGCTATGAGGATACAGGTAGTAAGTAACTCACAGAGTGGCCCTTCCTTTAGAAATTTGTCTTTCTCTTGTCTCTAAAATACATTAGGCTTTCACCATCTATAGGGTGACTTTATGGATATTTCACTTTTAATGAAACACAGAGGCAAAATGTTCTTTTGCAAGTTTCATGAACACAGAAAGATGCATTTCTTGCAAGCTTTTAATTTTGCCCAACACTTTTTAAAGGTCTGCCAATTGCATCAACAGCAAAACAACACTGCATTGTGTTTAACAGAAAGTAAAAATATGATGTGCCTGTCCCAAAAACTATGATCACGTTGTTGATCCTTGTAACACAGCCATGGCACAATTGCAATGAAATGTACTCTGGCTACAGGAGGTCCACAGTTCTCACTGACACCAAGAGGTGGAAGTATCCTCGAGAGTACACAGTAATCCAGATGCAGGAAAATCTCCACCAGAGCAACTGAACCCTGCTCTGCTGAAGAGATGGAACGAGACAGTGAAGGGTCTTGACTTTGCCCACGGCACCCACAGAGTTGGAGTGCTCCCTGGTGAGTTGGAAGCTGCTGACCTGGCAAAGCACTGTCAACCGAAAGTGACAGCCGCTCCTGTCAAGTCTCATCTTTGCAGCTCAAGGACCAAAAGTAAAAAGCTCACTCTACAGAAGATCTGGAAAGGATGTCTTCTGAGTGTCTGACAGAGCCTGGCCACTTCATTGCTATTCTATCAATACACCACAGAGGGTACTAATAATAGCTCTATGTCACCGAGACAAGAATTTGGGACTCTCTTAGTACCTGCAAGGTTTTAACTTTATTTGACACAGTGTACTCTTTTAACAATCAGAATAGCATCAGTGGGTTTAGCTGTGTGGAGGAACACAGAACTGTGCAGCTTCCAACACCACCCACTGCAATCGGACACTGCTGGCTATGCTTGTGAGCAGCCATCTGAACTGCAGGCTGAACCAGCAGCCACACCTGGCTGTGCTAGAGGTTTACCACAGGTCTATATCCACTCATTCCCTCTTCAAAATCCACATATTGTGTTAAGTTCTTCTCTGATGATTATATCTTTGTAGCATAAGCCCCATTTTTGCTTAGTTAAGAAGAGTCATTACACACCTGATGATTTGGAATCTCCACTGTAACACTTCCAAACACTACTACTAACAAAAGAGCAAACCTAGCACAGAACTACTTACTGTGTCACTTTTTGCTGCCAGTGAGTCTAAAATAAGTCTCATCTGAAGCCTACAGACATAGCTTTGGACTGAAGATTGGCTTTAAAATTTATTGAAAAAAATATAAGAAGACATTAAAACTGACATCTAGCCTCATGTGAGAATAGAGATGCTAATTCACACACACTTATAAATGTGTGCATTGAGTGTACAGTGTTTGCACTGAACAGATCTCTGGTTGTGTAACTGAATTAAATGAAGAAAATAAAAAGTGTTTTCCCTCTGTGGCACCCATTTTGCAAATCTTTTTAGAATCACCAGGCTCTTAAAGCACCTGTAGAATCTCCATCCAGTCTTCAGGGCCACAGATTGCTGGCGTCCCCAGAAGACCTCTTACAGATAACGTCACTGAAAAGCCTCTGTGCATGATCCCATTCTGGAAACTACGATTTGCATTGAACTGCTTCAGGATATTGCAGAACATTTTATACCTTGGGAAGGTGAGGACAATATGAGCAAAAGGGCTGGTTGCAAGCTGCAGGCTGCATCATGAATCAGTGCTGATGAAAACTATTTGTCAAATGTGTTTTACATTTAACAATAAACAACTTCCAAAACTGTCTGTTGACAGCTCACTGATCTGAATTTATTTAGCTAAATGTTTCCTATGATTTCTTTCAACATGAGAATCACGGCCTTTAGTGCATTTCTTATCAAAAGAATCAGGCTCTTGTTTCTCTCTAGCAGACTGAGCTCTCTGTTGTGTTAACTGTCAGATCCGCCCATTACCTCATATTAATACCCCAAAGTCCAGGCAACAAGGTTACCGAAATTTAGTACTAAATGGCAATGCTAACAATTTAACAATCCAGTTACAAGCAGTAAGTTAAAAAAGAAGTCATGTTGTCTCTGCCTTTGCTTAGTTTTCCCCTTAATGGTCTCATTAGTTTTTGTAGTTCGGCACAGCAGTTAATGGCCTCAGCAATAAATCCAGCAAAGTGAGGTTTTAAATCTTCAAGGTAGATCTGTGCTACTGGTTTGTCTTGTTATTTTCCATGTTGACCTCTGCTACCTTTATTTAGGTCATTCTCCCTTAACTTTAACTGTTTCAGAGTCTAACAAGAGATATCTAACTCTGAATTTGAACCACATATATGCCAAGTCAGTGAGTGCTCCAGGCTCTACAAAATGATGTATCGGGACCTTCCAGGACTACCGTAGCTTAAAAATGGAAGCCTTTGAAAACAGTGACAGTAAAAAGTTCCTTTTTATTTGTCTCTTGCACTTCTGAACTTTATTATCCAGGTTTTTCCAGCAGTCCTATGAAGGCTAGAGAGCTCCTTTTTAAAAAATAACATCACCACAAAAACAATAGCTTTTATTTAATCATATGACTTGAGAACCTGGGAGCTTAAGGAAGAACAACAAGGAAAACAATAGCCACAATCAGAGCTCAAGGCTGGTAGTAATGTGCCTGACACAAAGATCCTTCATCGTGACTTCAAGATCAGTGTACCACAATATTAACCAGATTAGCGATAAAGATCATTGCATTCTGTGTTTTCTTTCTCTTGACAGCTTTCATGTCTGATTCACTACGGTGCTTATTGAGTCCAGGGATATTTAGCTAGTGTAGGACTGGAGTAAAATAGCCATGAATCATACCCTCAAAGTGCTCTTTACTGTAGCCACTAACACTTTATAGTGTTGTCTAGAAATCCAAAAGAATGATTTAGTCAAACCATGGCTTTTATTTCATTTTTATTAAACCTGGCTCTCTGCCTAAACTCTCAGCATTTTGAACAGTGAATATATTTCTTTATCTGTAACATTTGTAACCTTTATTGATCCACTCAGGTAAAAGCACCAAGTAAAAGTCCTTTATTATTAATGTGGAAAATATTACTTCTCCACTGCTTTTTGGTCCACAAACATCTGTCACTTTTCCTTGATAAATCCCTTTAAGTCTTCTTTCTTCAAGGCCTAGAAATCCCATCCATGGTTATCTTGTGGGATGCAATTGTTCTTCCACAGGGAATCATAGAATAGTTTGGGTTGGAAGGGACCTTCAAAGGTCATCTGGTCTAACCCTGAGCAGGTTATGTCCAGGTTTAAACTGACCTTGAATCTTTCCCCACCTTCGTGGGCAAGCTGTGCCAGTGTTTTGCTACTTCAGATGGTTGAATTAACACCTGATCACAGCACTTTCTCCACATCTAACCTTTGAATACAATATTTTTGCACAAATACAGCTTATTGTGGTCACTTATATTCTCAGAAGTACATGGTCTTTCGCTGCAGCTTTGGGGACCCCCCCCCCCAGGAACCTCATTGCATTCACTGCAGCAATACTGCCCCAGGGCAAGCATCCTTCTCGAGAGCACAGCAGGTCTGCAGCCTGCTCCTCACAGCATGCACATATTTTTCAGAAGAAAGTAAATTGTCAGCAGAACTTGTTATGCACAGCTTTGTTTTCTGATTTTACCACTCCTGATTTTATAGGCCCTGCTACTCCTGTCCCAGTGCTGCAAGAGCTGAGCTCCCCCAAGCAGAGAGGAGCCAAACAACTACACCTGCCCCAGAAGCTGTGAGTGTAATATCACGGCTAATGATTTTTCGATTTATTCTTTCTGCCTGATGTCCCTAGTCAGCGTATCTGACAGTTCCAGCAGTGTAAGCAATAATTTTCCTGCCTGTCACAAGCCCTGTGACCTGGCCGTGGCCTGGGGAAGGTTGCTCTGTGCCTCTGCCCTGCCAGGGCTGCCATTCCAGCACCTTTTTTGCTCTTATGGCTTCTGAGGCAGAAGAAGCCTCCCAAGGTTTTCGGTCAGTGCATGGCTGTCATGTCTCATCACACATCAAAGCGATATCTTCGACAAGTGCATTTTCCTATACCATTTGTTGATTTCTTCTTTATAATTTCACCTGCTGGGACCCAAACTGTCACCACATCGGTCACCAGGGCACAGAAAATTTCACTGGCTATTTTCTCTGTCTGAGTATATTTGGGGTTTTTTTACTTCTTAGCATTTAAAATTATTCTAGATTATTACTTATCTGTGTGTCTTCTGAGTGCAGGAGTACGTGTTCAGGCCATTTATATTAAATGTTCATTCCCATCTGGGCCGCATGTTAACTTTGTGTATATTTGTTTGCATATTGAGGGTGATGTCATTCATCCTTGTACAAACAAGGTGTGTGTGTCTGTGTACACGCAAGCAGCTTAATGTATCTCTTCATATATGTGCAGCATGTTCCTGTCTGTATTACACAAAGATGAGCAAATGTTGTGGTTTGTGCTTCTGCACACAGCACTTCTCTGTCTGCATGTTAATAGTACTCAGCACCCTGATGATTTAATTATATGCTAGGTAAGGAATACAGCACTGCTTCCCAGTGGAGAATATTTATTTTAGGTTTCCATTTTCAGAAATTATTTCAAGATGATGCTCCACCATTATGAAAGAGAAAAAAAAAGAGTATTTCACCTGTCTAAGATATTGACTCATTTTGGGAGCAATATTATGCTCCCAATGTATTAAGGAACATCTCTGGATCCAGTGAGTGGGATTGACCTCCCATGTTGTTGTCCCTTGCAAAGTCAGACTACTCCAAACTCATCACTGTGGCTCTTTCAGTAGTCAGTGAAAAAAAACAGAGGTGTATAGACTCCCTCTGTAGACATCCCATCCTATGATAGATGTCTAAGGCAGTGAGAGGACCACTGTCTAGGGACACGTGTTTGTAGTGGTCCTTTGAAACTCACTGGGTTTTGCATTTCTTATGTAGGAGGGGAGCTTTACTCACATCTTTATCTGATGAGGTAAGTCCTGGGTCTCCAGAAAAGCAAAAATAACTGAACAGAATGTAGTAGTTTTTCTCTTCATATGTTTCATAATCCTCTTGAATTTATAGGCTTGAGTATCATCCCACAGGTGAATGATGATTATCTTCCAAATGAAGAAATCATCTAATTTTTAATACAGGGCAAGGCCAATAGCTAATGTTTACATTGCACTGGAACTGCTGGTCAAACAAACAGGACATCAGTGCTACAGCACCAATGAACAATTAATACCCAATTTTTGATGATTTCTCCCAGAATATTCATGAAAGGTAAAAATCCAAGGTGAAACCTGGTGCCTTTTGTAGCTATTAAAACATAAAACAAAAACAGATTTGGACTTAACAAAACTGCAAGATGTTTATTATGCAGTGGAACTGGAACATCAAAAGTCTTGGAAGTCTAATAGAATACTCGAATTTGAATGAAAGGGAAAGATATAAGCTTTCTCTTTTTTAGCTTTGATACTCTTGAGGTAATCAGTAACTTGATGGATCTAGGGAAGCACACTTGTTTATAGAACAGAAAGGTTTTTTATGAGTATCAAGTTGCTGATATACATAAAAATTTACACAAGTGGACTCCTTCTATGTTCTAAACCTCTCTGTTTAAGTGGGATTTTTAACGTATGATCAATTTATGGCTTATCTTTCTGCAGGGTCCCAGAACGATATAATTTGAAGGGAAATAAATGCCAACTTAAAGGCTGACAATTTTTTATATTTTTTTTTTTTTAGAATTTCACTGGACTTCAAGTGGAGCTGAGTCTAACTCCCTGTTTTAATAAGAATGTTTTGGATTTTGCTGACTTTACTATTCTAAATACGGAAATGCTTAGATTAATACTTTTTTTCAGGGCAATAGTGCTTATTTAATTTAGGCACACCTCATAGCTGCAGCTTTTCATCATATTCTTTTTTCCTCCATCATTCCATGACTCCTCGGTGTCCCTGCTTTTAGAGATCTATAGCACTACTTTTCCTTGCCACCAAACAGTGTATTCCTTTTTCTCTTAGATTTGGAACTGAGAGTGTAAGAGGAAGTGAAGAAACATAACAATTCTCTCTCTTCTGTTCTTCAGTTGCAGCAGCAACTCTGCTCTCTCTTCTATATCTTATCTTTAATGCTGTCATGCCTCACTAAGAGGGTTTGACTCATGGGTTGGGAACTACTGCTTTTAGTGATGACTTGTTAATTTTTTTTTCTTCTGTTTATCATGTCTGAATGAAGTCGACAGCTTTCAGTCACTGCTAGATTATCAACACTGGACCCAGATATTCCCTGTGTACAGAACAAATGGGGTCATATCTTTCCAAGTGCAGTATCTAAAAGCCTACTGCTCTCTGCTTCTCTCCACACGAAATATGCCTCATTTCTTTCCTGGAGGGATGACACTGGCACCGAGGAGGGGGGGATTGGCTTCTTTGCTCATTTACCATGCTGCCTTTTGGTTGAGATGTCAGTCTGGCAGTCTGCAGTGATGCTGGTGTTGGGATGTGGCTTACAGCAGAACTGGAAAGGCTGTTTCCCATCTGGTTCAGAGCAGCTGTCAGATGATAACGGATGCCAGCATCCAACAGCAGGAGCCTGTTTTCCTTGTGTGTATGTGTTTGTGTTGTGCATGTGTAACTTCTGAACCACCCTGTGCTGGGAAGCAGCTCTTCTCTCTGTTAATGAATGCACAGAACGGCTCACGTAAAGGTACATATTACCCTGGCTGTGGTTTGCAAACCACAGTTTGCATTGCTCTGGCTCACTAGCTAAAAGACCAACTTATTATGCATGTCTTAAAGTAACTTAATGAACTATTAACTAGACTCTACACTTTATTTATATTTTGCAAAGGGAGAGATGCTGGCTTGACATCTTCACTAAGAATCAGAAATGACTGTGGTAAGTCCTTTGTTTAACATATAACATGACCTAATAGCTACAACATCAGCTATGATGTATATAGATGGTGTTTCTGTAAGAAGCATGCAAATGAAACAGGCTACCTGTAGGGCAGTCTTCCTGCAAGGATACCATGTTTTCCAGCATTGTAGAAATATTTGAAAGCCTGCAGCAAACCCACAAAATGGAATCAGGTTTAAAACTTTTCCGAACAGAACATTTTGAAATAAAAAGGTATATGTCTTCCCTGCAGCAGGACAGTCTGGAGTCCTGCCCAAGGAAAAGTGAATACTTTTTAAAACCTGAGTATTGGGAAGCAAAAAAATCTAAATAAAAGTTAAGTCATGTTAACAACTAGCACTGGTTGTCTAGGATTCTGGACAAGACTTCAGTGAAGTTTTACTTACCTCAAGTATCAACTGGGTAATGGGACCAGTTTTCCAGCGCTTGCTCTTGCCCATCTGGCTGACAGGCTCTCTGTGCTTGGCCAGGACCTGACAACTTTCAGGACTGCTGGTGTGTGGCATTTAACCAAGGGAGCAGCTGTTGCTTATTGGAGAGCCAAGATCCTGCCCAGTCCCCAACTGAGAGCATGTCATATAACGTAGCCCCATAATGGAGATTATAATGCTTGCCCTTCTTTAGAAATTACTTTGAGATCTGCCAAAGAAAAGGGCCTATTCAAATGCAAAGCCTGATGCTTTTATTTATTAATAGATGTTGTGCCAGAGTCACCAATCTGCTCCTGGTGCCTAGTGTGGCTCTGAAAACAGAGGATCTGCCTGCTTGATTGAACCCAGCTGGTGAGCTGAGGCCTAGGGCTGTTTCATGATACTGGAAGAAGAACAAAACAGCTAGATGTTAACCAGCAACTACTCAAGTAGTTTTATTCCTCTAGAACTTGAGCAACATGGGAGTGCCTAAGCTTACCTCCTGGCAGCACCACTGCTTCTGATGCAGAGGACTGGGCTTCTCAGAACACTGTTATTTCCCGAAAGGATCTCAGGTTCTTGCAGAAAATAGAAGTTACAGGTAAAACTATCATCTTCCCTGGAGAATATATTTTATTTACTCCATAGGAACCCAGGGGAATCCTGTGCTGCAGCAGGCTCCTGACAGAACCTGTGGCCCCGGGGAGGGGGGAGCCCATGCTGGAGCAGTCTTCCCACCAGAGGAGGAAGGAGTGACAGGGACGTGTGATGAACTTACCACAGCCCCCATTCCCCATCCCCCTGTGCTGTTTGAGTTTAGGAGCTAGAGAATTCAGGAATAAAGTTGTGCCCAAGAATAGGAAGGGGTGCAAGGAAGGTGTTCAAAGATTTAGTTTTGTTTCTCATATTCTTGCTCTGAATTGATTGGTAATAAATTCAATTTTCCCCAGCTGAGTCTGTTTTGTCCATGATGGTAAGGGGTGAGTGATGTCCCCCTGTCCTTATCCCAACCCATGAGCCTTTTGCTGTATTTTCTCTCCCTTGTACAGGTGAGGAGGGAAGTGATAGGGAGGCTTTGGTGGGTATCTGGTACCCAGTCAGGGTCAACCCCCCACAGACTCATAAGCATAGCATAGGATTAAAGGTTTCACCTAATGCATTTACTTTACTACAGCACTACCTGGCATCTCTGCAGCCTCCAGCTCAGCTCAAACCCAAACAAAATTTCCAGGGAGGACCAGCAGAAAAGAAAGCTCTTTTTAATCTTGCTTTGGCTTTATCTCTCTGGTGTGAATGATTAATAGGTGAGAGGTCTGCTTGTCTAATTTTGTGCCTTCCCTGTTCTCTTTTGACTGCACTTTCCTGGTGTGGAAAGCTTGGTTCTGATTTCCCTAGTTCATGCTGCTGGATCAATTCTTGCTGTCCCCAAGGGAGTCTTTTCATAGAATCATAGAATCACAGAATGTTTTGTGTCAGAAGAGACCCTAAAGATCATTTAGTTCCAACCCCCCTGCGAGGGGTAGGGACAACTTCCACTAGATCAGGTTGCTCAAAGCCCCATCCAATTAACACTTCCAGGGATGGGGCATCCACAGCCTCTCTGGACAACCTGTTCCAGTGCCTCACCAGCCCCACAGTAAAGAATTTCTTCCTAATATGTAATCTAAGCGTACACGCTTTCAGTTTAAAGCCATTACCCCTTGTTCTGTTACTTCTTGGGGTTGTTCTGCCTGAAGAAGAGAGGGGTTCAGGGAAACTTTAAAGCAGCCTTCCAGTACATAAAGGGAACCTTCAGGAGAGCTGGAGAGTGATTTTTTACAAGGGCATGTGGTCTCTGAAGCATTTTTATAACAGAGGTACTGTAGAGCGATGAATAATTTTAAATGCATCCTTAACCACCCCCACCCTCCCCCGTAAGTTCGAGGGAGAACAGCAAAGCCCTGCTGCCAGATGTACATCGGGGTGTTTCGATAAATAAAGTAAGGGCTTAAACAGGACGGAATGGATTTCCTGTGGGAGCTCCATAGGCGCGTCTCCCGGTGGCGCTGCGGCCGGGGCAGCGCCGGGAGGTGGCAGCCTCGGCTCGGCAGAGCCGCCTCTGCTCGGGGCGCTTCCGAGCGCAGTGGAAATTCCCCCTCCTTAAGCACAAAAAACCAAAACACTGGGTTGCCATGGATTTAAGGGAAAGACGAAGGGGCATTGTCAGGGAAAGGCTCTGCCTTGCTGCCCGAGCGGTTCCTGCCGCCACTTTCAGGGCGAAGTGTGGGCCGTGGGGAAAGCGGGATGGTAGCGAGGGGGACACGATGAGTGACGCACTAAGCTTGGGAAGCTCAGTTTGGCAGATGAGTACCTAATTTTCAGGGAGTTTAAGTCACTGTCATTCATAAATGTAAGAAGCAGAGGGTCACTGGAGCAAATCAAGATGGAAAAAGAGCAAGCATTAAAATCAGTACTCTTTGCTTTCTCTGATTGCTGACACCTTTTAATGATGTTCTCCTTCACTATGGAATGGGATTTTCGTTGGCTTACTTCAGTTTCCATTGAAGTAACTCGGAAAATTCCAACAGCTTTGGTGGAAATAAACTCCAGTAATCTGGGATTCTCGGAAGTGTCCCTCCTTTCCAAGAAACATCATCCTTCTGTGATTGAGAGAGCTCTATCTTCTGCAGAAGCTTAGTGCTTCATCACTTCATCAGCTTCATCACTTTTGATGCTGAAAATGTACTACATCAGAAATAAAACCCAGTGCAAATGTGATTATACACTGAGCTCCCTACTCGAAGAGATTAAATTGCACATAATTTTAAATAACTTGCATTAATATTGTTTCTTTCTTAATTTAATTTCTTTGTCTGACATTTGAAATTTATTGAACAATCAAAATTACTCTCAGTTTAATTCATTGTCTTTAAGGAATTGACTAAAATAGTGATTTTGGCTGCCTGTCTTTGAACAAAGATTTCTGGTTCTTATTAGCAAATTCCTGGAGCTGTAAATGCTTTTCTTCGTTTTCATACCTCCACATTGTTGCTATGAATTGACAGAATCACTCAGAAATCAAAGCTATTTTTGGGTGTCTCCCTGGCCAATAGTGAAAAATGTTCCTCTTGCAAAAGAAAACTGTTTCTCTTCTGCATGAGTCATGACTACTTGTATGCGCAGAGCAAAAGATTTCCAGCTTCTCAGGCTTCACTGGCATTCAGGGTAGGATTCAGCCAGCCAAGATTCACATGTGGAAACTAAATATGGTCATAGGGTTACACTCCCATTTTTTGCCCATTACTCAGGCCTCTGCATTGTGTATTTCAGTGCCTACTCCCCTTCTGCTGCTGTGTATCTCCCTCTGCAGTGATAGTTTACTCTGGGGGTACAGCTAGTAAGATCCTAGCACCAGTTACAAGTAAGTAGTGTGTTTCATCTTCTCCTTAGGAGCACTACATAAAGACAGCCAGTATTAATCCTGGGAGGAAAGCTAAAAGCTCAATACCTTTTTAAAGCTCCAGGGTAGAGAGTGTAATCTTAAGTCTTACTCGAGCTTTCAGCTGTAGTAATCACCACAGTTTTCATGATAGAACCTGCCAAAAATAGACAAACAAGAGGGAGAGAACATGTTGTTTTTTTGAAAACAAAACAACCCATGTATTTTCAGCAGCAAGAAGTCAGAGGGACATTTTTGTAATTATATACAACATCAGAAGGGTCCTGATGTCATGGGAGACAGAAAAATACATGCTAAATTATACTACATTTTACTATGGAGGGTAATTAGCACTCTAGAGTCGTATTTTAAGTACAGTGAGGGTGTTCAGCCCCTGCTTGGGACTGGTCTGCATGTGTGGCTGCAGAAGAGCAGTGGTGAACACAAGTTACTGGGGTCTATCAGCTGTGCATTGTTCTGACACGGCAACACAGCTCTCAGCAAGGCACTGGCTCCCTTCCCATCAGCTCTCACAAGGAACCCTCATTACCCCCTTCAGTGGCTTTCTAGATCTGGATGGGAGTAGCAAGGGGCCCAATCTGATACTTTGGGCTCAGTTTTGACCTCCTGAAGACCTCTGTGTTCTCCATTTATCTCCAAGCTATTCTGTGCTGCCTGGAAACACAAACTGCAAGGCATCCATCAGTGGAGCACTGATGTCTGAGTTGGTCTTACTTTGCACCTTCAACATCCATGCAGAATTCCGTATGAGTACAGAATGGTAACAGCACCATCCATGGTCAAAGATTTCTATGAATGAGGCCCATTTTCAGCAAAGCTTTTATGTAGTGTCGGATTTATAAGTTTCCCCAGCATATGAGACCAGACTTGATTAAGACAGAATTATGGGCAGGCTGTATTACCATTTGGTTGGGAAATATTTTGTTAGCTGATGATTTACTCTTATCCTGTACAACCTCCATGGGACTTTGTGGTTGGCTGCAATATTTCTTTTGGAAACCAAACCAAATGATTTTTTACAATAGCTTTGGTGACTACATGGATTAGCAGCCTTGATGTAGGAGTATCTTCTACAAATTTTTCAGCCAAACATTTTAAATTACACACATTCTTTTCTGCATTTTGTTGTGTTTAACTACAAAATAGTTACCAGTGAAAGAAACACAAAATAAATTATTCTAAATTTAATTAGATAAATAGAGCTTATTTCCACCAGAAGTGCCACACACTAGAGAACCACATTGAATTGACCACAATCACATCTGGCTATGGAAAAAAAATCCTGCTGCTTATTTCTTTACCATGAGAACAAGCCCTTTGAAGGGACATGGGATAGATAATGCTGCAGGGCAATATGAAAACGTTTTTATTTCTGTCATGTGTATCAATATTTGTTCTGGAAACAGACAACTTGTTTTGTGAGAACTATTCCATTTCATACCCTTTTCCAAGATTATTGAACTGGCTTTAGAAATATTCAGACATGTGTTATGCCAAGTATTTGCACCTGTTACATTCTTTATGCAAAATTAAGTCAGTGACTGTAAAGCTCCTAAGGGACTTATGTTCTGCCTCAAAAAATCATTTGGTGTTTATACATATGAAATTTGATAGCATGTGCTGTGAAAATAGATCAGCATGACTGCTCATCTGGGCCTCAGCTACCCACCTATCCTTGGTTAACAGATAAACTGGTATTTCTTAAAATAAAAGTATTATTTCTTAACAGATTTTCATTCATAGCAGTGTTTGTTAACCCACCTGGACAGCTTAGTTTCGGGGAGCAATTTAAAATTTGCATTGGACGTGACCCTTGGAGCCATGGCCAGTAGCATCGTATACTGAAAGAATTGGATCTAATCCATCATTGCTACCTGATCACATCAGTCATTATCTGATGGGTATTTAGAAACATAGTACCAAGACTCAACAAAGAGGAATAAAATGGTTAGATAGTAGGTTTTAGGCACATTTAATTTGGTTTCCTTAAAGGAATAAAGGCTTTTTGTTTCTAGCTGGTGTCTGTAAACGGAGACAAAAAAGAATGCAAGCTCTACCTACGAGAAGCTTATGAAATACTGCAGAACAGAGAGAAGATCAGCTAGAGAGGGCTTTTATTCCCCCTGTACTCGGCACTGGTGAGGCTGCACCTTGAGGACTGTGTCCAGTTCTGGGTCAGTCATGACAAGAAAGACATTGAGGTGCTGGACTGTATCCAGAGAAGGGCAACAAAGCTGGTGAAAAGTCTAGAGAGCAAGTTATGTGAGGAGTGGCTGAGGCAGCTGGGGTTGTTTAGCCTGGAGAAAAGGAGGTCTGGGGGACCTTACTGCTCTGTACAACTGCCTGACAGGAGGGTGCAGCAAGGTGGGGGTCAGCCTCTTCTCCAACAGCTCAAGAGGAAATGGCCTCAGGCAGCTCCAGGGGAGGTTTAGGTTGGACATTAGGAGGAATTTCTCCACTGAAAGGGTGATCAAGCATTGGAATGGGCTGTCCAGGAAGGTGGTAGAGTTACCATTCCTGGAGGTGTTCAAGAAATGGCTGGATGTGGGCACTTGGTGCCATGGTCTAGTTAACTTGGTGGTGTTCAGTCAAAGGTTGGATTTGATGATCTCAGAGGTCTTTTCCAACTTAATTGATTCTGTGATTCTATTTGTATAAGCTTTCTATTGAGAATCATCTACGTAACTGCTGGAAGCTCATGCTGAAATGGAGGCAGAGTAGAACAGAGATTAAACCAGAAACAGAGCAAGGATTTCATTTCAGACTCCTGCAAGTTGTAGACCTTCTACAAGATTGTCATGAGTAAAAAAGGGGGGTGGCTTTGTAGGGAAAGAAATACCTTGAGCTGAAGCTGCTGAGTAGAGCAGCATGGCTTTGGGAATTCCCTGTAAGTGTCTTGAAACAAGTGGGGTAGGACTGAGCATTCCTATCAGCTAGTGACATGTCTGTGGGAATGAAGGTATTCCTGGATGTCGTGGTGGTTTAACACTGATGGTGAAATAGCTGGAATGTCAGTAGTGACCACAAAAGGGCAATAGCTGAAGGAAGTACCATGGGTGTGGCCACTGTGAAACTGAGTAAAAGGTTTAGTGCAAAGAAATACATCATAAACCTTTAATTGTTGCTAGTAAAAATATATGATTAATTCAGAATTGTTAATTCTTCCCAAGTTTATTTTACTTTCTCTTGTCTCTATACAGGCTTAATGTCCTACATGACAAATATTGCTTATTGTGAGTCAGGGTTCAGTGACCCCAAGTCTCAAGTTGAGAATTTGAACTGGAGGCTTTTGCTAGTGCTAAGAGGAATCCTTCTGCATTTCAGTCTAGTTCCTGTTGCCATCAGCAACAGGGTTGCTTTGAGTTTCAGTCCTCAGTAATCCATGATGCAACAGGTCCTTGACAATTAAGTTTGGTGTGGTGTGTTTTTTTTGTTTTTTTTTTTTTTTTTTTTTTTTGTTTTTTTTTTTTTTTTGTTTTGTTTTGTTTTGGTTTGTTTTGGTTTTGGTTTTGGTTTGGTTTGGTTTTTTTCTTTTTTTTTTTTTTTTTACATTTCATTTTGGATGACTATCCACCAACAGGATAGTTTCAACTGTAAAATTTTTAGTCTCTCAGCCAGGAAGGAGTAAACTGATACATGGTAAGGTCCAAGTTTTTCTGGGAAATCCGCAACAGAAAGGCTTTCCTCACTCTACTGAAGAGCTGGAGAGTGCTGGCTTTAACCTCTCTGTGATGAATACTGGTATTTGGTAAGACAGTTCTGCAACCTAGAGGAGTAAATCTGTACTTTTAGTGGCATCCTTCAAAGGATATTTGTTAGAGATACACAAAGCAATTTTTTAAACTATAGAAACGATGCTCCAAAGACACTCAAATTCAGACCAAAAGATCCAGTCCTGCTAAAATATGATAAAAACTGTTCCAGTTTTTTTTCCCCTAAGCATCTTTGTGTCATAGGTTTCTTTGGGCTGTTTCAGCACAAATAAAAAAGCAGAATTTTAGCTGCTTCCAAATGTAGTTGAATCATTAATCATTGTTTAGCAGAGAGTAAGAACACCTGCTTTTGTTAAGAGAAGACAGCTGAATTGGCAAATATCTGTAACATTTGAACTGAAATAAAGAGATAAAATACTGCACAAGCTGGAATATTAAAAATCGGGAGTTGACAAAGTATGAACAAATGTCAAAGACACTTGTCTAGACCTACAAGAACTCATATGCTCTATTCAGTTGCCAGTTCCTATTATTATTTAGTGTCCTGCAAGGAATCTAGACTACAACAGAAGATTTCTGTCAGTGAGAGAGAGCATATCTATAATATGAGTAATTTGGCAAGGCAGTAAATGCTTATTACAGGAAACACAGGGTAAGTATCACTCACCAGCACATTTGGGTTGGGCTTTGGGGTTGCATGCAGAGGGTTTTCATGCATAAGTCTGACTGCTACTGGCAGCTCAGGGTGATTCCCCAGCCTGCTTCCCAGTGGGCTTCTCAAGGATAGGAAGCAGCTTCCAGGCCTGTTGTTTGTCCAGCCAGGCTCCTGTTGTGTGAATCTGATCATATATACCACATCCAAGGTAAGTTCTGAGCTTACTTATCTCTGCATTTAAACATAACTCTACCTAGTGATTCCACTTCAAGGCAACTCGCACTTAAGTAGGAGTTTGCATATCTTAATGATACATTAATGCCTTGGTTATTGCTGTGTCTACTGGTACCTATCACTGCATTGTTCATATTAGCTCTTCTGTCTATTCTCTTTTGGTTCAAACTTTACCCGCAAAAAGTTACAGGTAGGAACTGAACAAAGGTATGAAGAGTCATCCCGCTCCTTTTTTTCTTTCAGAAATCTCCATCCATCACTTCCAGATGGAAGTGCGTCTGCTGTGCACAGCTTTGAGTCATTCCTTGAGTATGAAAGGCAGAACCCTGAGATTTTTCATTCACTTGTTCTCTGTATAGAATATATCTGCTCCATTTGATGACATTCTTTTTTCTGTTTTTTGGGTTTATTTTTAATTGCACCAGCTAGTTTCCGCATCGTTTTTTTTTTCACTTGGAATTTTCTGCCAGTAGGGTTTCTGGCAACGTGTACGTCTGGCAAGCTACATCTAGAGCTCTGGTTGCTGGAGATCAGCAGGCTGAATGTTTTGATGAGTAACAGTCACAGACGAACGCCTATATTCTGGTAGTTGCCAAAGAGTTATACAACGACAGAGCCCTTCATCCTTTCAGGTTCCTCTGGTGTATAGCATTTTCCAGCTCGGAATAAATAGCCAGGAAAAGACTCAGTACCTAGATGTGCTGCAGGCTTACTCCATATTTGGATAAAGTTTCAGAGATATGGTCAACTGAGAAGGTTGCACTTTTGACAGCCTTATATTTAAGTTAGTCCCTGGGTGCCAAAACAACTGAGAGCTGCTCTCTGTCTGCAGAACAACCTTCAGCCTAGATCTCTAGCGTTTCAAATGTGAAAACAGAATTATCTCCAGAAGGGCTAGAACTGGAGACCATAATGCTTTTATGCCCCTCTGCACTGATAACCACTTGATAAAAGGGAAAATCTGGATTCTGAAGGCTTTAGATCAATAATAGTATCTCACAGCTCAGGCAGTGCCTTTAAAATTACCTGGCTCCCATTGGAAGTCACAATGTCACATCAGGGATCTATGGTTAGTTCTTGCAGAGCACACAAGAAGAATCAGTCCTATAAAAATTGGATTCATAGTAGTCAGCATACTGAGTTGTGAGCATCTGAAGTTTATATCTGGGAGTGAAATGAGAGGAGTTTAAGGCTCCTCTGTCTCAAGGAGTGAGATGGTGGACTACAAGCCTCAGAGAGGCATCATTTCCCAGCACTTGTTAGTTATCCCTAAGAACACCTATCATCTCCAGTTCCTACAGGAGAAGGTGTCAAGACACAATAACACCTCATTTGTACATCCCCGCAGTATGTAGGTGTGACCTGGGCACCCTTTCAGTGAGTTTTACTGACAATTATTTGCCAAGGAAATTCAGATTCTCAGAACAAATGCAAATTATCTCCTGGAATTGAACCTAGGGACTGTGGATTGTGGCTTGAATCAACACTAAAATGTGCCTTGACTATGAGAGAGAGCACATGCTTGTATTCAGTCTAATCCCTATCTTCCTTAGAATCATAGAATCATTAAGGAGGGAAAAGACCTCCAAGGTCATTGAATCCAACCTTGTGACTAAACACTACCACATCAACTAAACCATAGCACTAAGTACCACATCCAGTCATTTCTTGAACACTTCCAGGGATGGTGATTCCACCATCTCTCTGGACAGCCTGTTTTGGTGCCTGTAGTGGGTTTCTGTGGCTGCGTTTTGGTAGCAGGAAGGGCTACAGGGGTGGCTTCTGTTAGAAGCTGCCAGAAGCTTCCCCTGTCCCATGGAGCCAATGCCAGCCAGCTCCAGGTTGGACTTCCTGCCGCTGGCCAAGGCTGAGCCAATTGGAGTGACAGGAATGCCTCTGTGATACATATTTAGGAACAGAAGATTGTTGTGCAGAAGAAATTCCAGCCAGGGAAGAGCAGAGTGAGAACACAGGAACAACAATGCAGACACCAAGGTCAGTGCAGAAGAAGGGGGAGGAGGTGCTCCAGGTGCTGGAGCTGAGGCCCTGCAGCCCCTCTGGGGGACCCACACCAGTGCAGCTCATTCGTGAAGGACTGCACCCCATGGAGGAGTGGCCCATGGGACAGCACTTTGGGAAGAACTGCTGCCCAAGGGGTGGGCTCACGCTGGAGAGGTCCATCAAGGACTGTCTCCCATGCGAGGGACCCCACGGGATCAGGGGAAGGACTCCTCTCCTAAGCAGTGGCAGAAACAACAACTGACTGTAACTTCCATTCCCTGTCCCCCTGCACTGCTGGGGGAGAGGGGGGAGAACATGGAAGGAGGGATGGGGGGAAGGTGCTTTTAAGACTGTTTTATTTCTCTTTGGCTCTTATCCTGTTAGTAATAAATTTAAGTACTATCTCCACTTCGAGTCTGTTTTGCCCATGAAGGTAATCAGTAACTGACCTCTCCCAGCTCTTATCTCTACTCATGAATCCTTTGCTGTTTTTTTCTCTCCTCTGTGCAGTGGCAAAGGGAGAGTGAGAGAGCAGCTTTAGTGGGTACCTGGCCTCCATCCAGGGTCAACCCACTACATTGCTTGATCACCCTTTCAGGGGAGAATTCTTCCTGATGTCCAACCTGAACCTCCCCTGGTGCAGCCTGAGGCTATTTCCTCTTGTCCTGTTGGAGAAGAAGCCAACCCTCGCCTAGCTACAACCTCCTTTCAGGTAGCTTCCCCTGAGGCTCCTTTCCTCCAGCCTAAAGAACCTCACCTCCCTCAGCTGATCCTCACAGGACTTGCTCTCTGGACCCTTCACCAGCTCCACTGCCCTTCTCTGGACTTGCTCCAGCACCTCTCAATGTCTTTCTTTCAGTGAGGGACCAAACCTGGACACAGCACTTGAGGTGTGACCGTATCAGTATTGAGTACAGGGGGAAAATCACTTTCCTAGGCCTGCTGGCCACGCTACTTTTGATATATATACTACTTATTAAAAACAGTTATAAATCTGGTCAAAATACTGTGCATTTTTATCTTGTCAGTTATCAAATGTGCATTTTACCACTATGCCTTGAGAAGGCCATAACAGAAAAAAGCATCTTTGAGACAAGATGTGCTAGTTGTACTATAAAAGTGAAATTTTAATTAAAAATTCTGCAGAAGAGAGCAAGATAGAAATAAAATAACCTGTGTTCCATGATGTCCCAGTGCCAGGTAACATGAAGTGAAAAAATCAAAGTTTGTAAGACATAAATGAAGATAACAAAGGTGTTCTAGCCTAGCAAAGACTTTTATTCTGTGCTTCTTTCCCCCTCCTTGGGAGACAAGGAAAAAAGAGGATGCAGCAGACACGAGGCAATCAAAGCAAACAAGGGAACATACAACAGTTCTATTTTGACCTAAGAGAGGGTCAAAAGGTAGCTTGGATACAGCTATGGAAATTCTCAATCATCATTAAAAGCCTAAGGTTTGTCACTATATCTTGTTGCAACTTCATTCCAATAAATATATTTTTAATAAAATGTCTGTATTTAGTTTATTCTCAATCAAATAACATTCAATCAGAAGGATCAGCCACAAAGCCAGACAGTTCACACTTTCTCCTTTCTCAATACCAGAGTGCTCCAGCTGGTTTGGAGTGTCCAGCTCCCTGATACATTGTCTCAGGGTAAAGTAAAACAGTTCAAGGTACATGGCAAAAATTTAAGAACTGTTGACTCAGAGGATGAGAAGAGTGACCAGTGACAGACAAGAAAGTTTTCTAGGAGGAGGAAAAAGAGTTGTTGAGCCCACCTGAGTGCACAGGTCCTGACTTTTGTATCCAGCAGTGTAAGACTGTCTATACCACATTTACAGCCATGACAGGAGATTGCCTGATGCCACTGTCCAACAGCTAATGTCTACTCCTCTAGTAGGCAAACCTGGATCTTACTATGGGATGTATCATGGTTGCAGTATGGATCTTAAGTGCTATGGCAGGAGCACTGACATGAGATCCAGCCACAGTACAGCCCTGTGGCTGCTGCTCAGCGAAGTGCCAGGGACAGTGAGATCAAAGGGTGAATTCGCACATCTCTCCCATGAAGAGTCTAATAGTCATGACATTCTAAATGGTTAAGCCTGAATATATCAGGCTCTTTGCAAAAGCAAGATATTTTTGAATACTGAAGGTGTATTTGCTTTACTTTCACATTACAACCTCCCTTTTATCTTCTACAATGTTTTACATTTTCTCACAGTCCAACTGAACGCACTATTTGCTACCTATGGCCTATTAATGATGGCTAAATACACCATTCTGCTATTGGAAAACATAAAATCGACTACATTTATCTGTTGTCTGCCATTTGAACATTAAAATACTGTTAACGGATTTGTAGGCCATTTGTAATAGCCTGTTTTGTTGGGCTTTTGTGTACTAGCTTAACAGTGTGACAGGTATTGTGCAATAAAACCATAGAAAAAAACTGTCCTGTCACAAGTTAGGTCTTTGCATGGCTGAATAAAAGCTGTCATTCCCCTATTTCCATACATTAAATGCTTCAGCTAATGAGCTTTTATTAGGAAAAATCGTGTTTTCACTAGAGTGACAAAGAAAGCTTTGAACAATTTTTGTCCACGTGACTTTCAAGGAAAAAGGAGTCAGACAGGAGCTATCATTAAGCATCTTTTTATTGTAGTCCTTGATGTACATGCAGAATTTTAAAAAAAGTGCCAGTTATATCTGTAAGCGTATAACAATAATGTAAATGTTTGGATCAGCAATGTATTTAGATTAGGGACAAAAAATCTAAGTGAACAGACATCTTTCAGGATACACAGTTTGTATCGTAAATCAAGGTTTCTTTCAGAGTGATTTTCCTCATAAAAAGATAAAGTATTTCTTGTTTACAATCTTTCTTGTTTTTAATACTGAAAAAATCTATAATAGTACGCTCTTCATTATGTACATAGAAAAACATAAAACTATATCCATACCAGTGTCTGTTTTAAATGCAAATAGTAGTTAATAGTTTTGTAATGTTTTTTGTGCACCCTCTCTCCCCTTCCCTCTTCCCCCTTCCCTCCCCCTTAAAAAATGCAGCATTTCCTAAAGTTTTCAATGCTTTGGCAGAAGTAGAACTGAAGGCACTCCCATGTTAGGTAAAGCAGTTCGTGAAAAATCAGCGCTAAATAAAAAAGTTGTAGGTGTACCAGACAGCTCCATGTTCATCCCAAGGGCCAAATCTTGCACACTTGGAGGGCAAGAACTGATTTGCTGGATATTCCAGCTGGAGCAAGCTCAGGCCCCAGCTTGCTTTACAATAAAGCTGATTAGTCTCACAACTATTTTTACAGATGCTTCACACACATCAATGAGGATGCAGAGCATCTCTGAACACAGTACTATCATGAGGGCAAAAAGCTCTTGCAGGTCACAGCATCAGAACATGTTGCAAAGGCTCTGCTACCGAGGCCTTCCACTTTGCAACACGGTAGTTTCACACAACACCCTCTGTTTAAGACTTCCTGATGTGGCAGCTCAGCTAAAAATGAACAAACCGACACACAAATGTGAAGATTCTAATCCATCTCTTGTGATGGATAAGTTTAAACTCAGCAAAGCATCCTGAAAACAATCTGCATGCTAGTGGCAGGCTTACTTCTGCTGATAGGAAAGTTTTGAAAAATGATAGAAAAGTTTCTCTCAGGGGCAGCTCCTACCCAGCCTCCTGCGGCTTGTTTGGCACACCTTCATTTTTCTTGAAACTCAAGGTTATCTTTGGCATACCTGTGATATGCATTTATAAGAATATTTTGCAAAAATACCCCAGAAGCCTATGACATAAGCACCTAAATGCTCGCAAAGGGATGTGTCATAAGTCACGGTCAGGAAAAGATTTCCATTATGACCAGTTTTAGCACTCTCAACTGCAGTTTGCTTCTGGAATCCTAGCAAAGGTTGAGAAACAACTGGATGCAAACTTCCAAGAGAGAATGAGACAGAAAGGCACCAACCGAAGCTTTTAGGTGTCAATGTCTACAGCCTGATAAAGTGTTAAATTTTCAGGACATACACTAGTTCAGTAATATGTTTACTTAACGAATTTATTCATAGTGCACAATATCTGACCGTGCCTGTAAATAGCTGCAGTCAACTGACAATCCAATTGAAAAAGAACATTCTGCTAAAACCTGCCAGCTGGTCACGTTTATTCTGCTGCGATAGCTCTGCACTCTTTGGCCACAATAAAATGAATGGCTTTATAGTGTTGGAAAGCATTTTTGTCATTCTTCAGTATCACTGTGGATTTATCTCACAAGGAATGAAGGGTAAGGTAAAAAGGCATCCAAGAACACTTCAATCTCTGAACTGAACATCCGGCAAAATGATATGCAGCTGGCTTGGAAGAATAACCATTTAAGGTTAGTTTGAAATGCAGACTGGAAGGGGAAAAAAAAAAAAGAAAAAGAAAGAAAAAAAAAAAAAAGGCAAGTAGTCCAGTAAGAATAAACAGTAGAAAAAGAAATTGAGCAAGTGATTCTTTGTTTTGGGCCAGTTTATCCACACCAGTTGCTGTAGGTTGCTTTGGGAAACATGAAACTGGCACCAAAACACTCCAAACAACACAAAAAAACCCTTTCCTAGGCTGATGGCTCTCCTTGACATGTCCCTCAAATCTCTTTCCGTACTGTGAATCGGATGCTGCTGAACATTTTGCCTATAGCCTCAAACAGTGGGTCGCAGAATGTGTGGATGCAGATCGAATAGACGCGGCTAATGCACTGGATCTCAATCAGGTAGCTCCTTATGCACGGCACCACTGCCCAGATGTGTAGGAAGGACAAAATGGCAAAGTAGATGCCCCAGATGAGAGCCATAGGAATACCAAAGATTGCTGACAGTAAACGATAAAACCAGTATTTCGTTACAGTGAAGGTGGTAAAACTGGCCTTCCAAATCCCATCAAAGCTGTGTGTTCCCTCTGGCTCAGCAATCACATCTTCAAAATCGATCTGCAGCAAAGAACACAAAGTCAGGTCAGTCAGACATTCCCATCAAGGGTGCATTCCAGAAACACCTTTTTTGGAGAGCTATGGTCCGGTCCCCTGCAACAAAATACCAAAGCATGTGCTTCTTACATCCCAACATGATTTCAACCCACTATAACACATCATTTAAGTACTGAATTTTCAGTAACTATCTTTTTTCCAGCAACTACCAGAGTCTCAATGATTAGCTCTCAATTAGACATCTAACTTATTTTCACGAAGCTGAATATATTTTCCCCATCTCCTACAGCCCTAAGGTATTCACTGCCCTTAGTCTACTGAGGGGACAAACCAGGTGAGTAGAATCATCATGCTTTCATTGCCTAACTCATTCATGTCTTTATGAATGGAGTCACTACTTTGGCTTTTTACACACCTCAAGCACGTATCAATAAAATCTGTTTTATTTGTCCGAATTTTGCCATCTTTCCTTGTATAGCATTGATGAATGTTGACAGTGAATAAACAGTGAGGCTTGCTATTTAAATATATTCTTTGAAACAGACACAAATGGTTCCTAGTAGACTGAGAAATAAAATTATGGACTTAGATATGCATCAGGTGGAGCTCCTCTTTAGTCCTAAAGTGTTAGGGAGCTCTTTCATCATACTAAATATGAGGAGGCTCTTTGCATTAGAGTTATTTTGTTCTAGAGTATCCTATTTATGTGACAACTCTGTTCATTAAAGACATGGCCAGGCTAACATGTTAATATTTAGAAGGAACACACTCTTCCATGTACTTTGTAGTTTTGACTATTCAAAAAATCACTTAAGGAAGCAGTGCATTCCAAAAGGCATATTTTAGCACTCTCTGTTGAAATACTGATCTGTACAGGAAGCTTAATTGTCATAACATTTCTATTAGAAAATTAACAGAATTGCAATGATGGTTCAGCTCCATGTCACACAGATGTGTTTGATATAACCCACAGTACAGGATATTTAATTTAGTTAGAACAACCAATTGTATAGATACTGCATTCAGCAGGAAAGAGAACATCACAACACTATTCATCTGCAAGAAACTAAATGACTGTTTAAATCAGATGAAAAGAAAAAGAATTTGCATTCCTGGGACTGGATCCCAAAGTGAGATGATAATTCTGCTGAAAGTGAAGATTTACAGGAGCAGAGTAAGTATGATATGGGCCAGCAGCCTCAGAAACTTGTGCAATAGTACCTTAGCATGCTGGAAGGAGATGAATATACACACATGCAGTGCAAGTATTGCCTATACTATGGGAAAAAGCTCACAATCACTTCTTTTAATCTGAAAAATACATAATAATTGGAAAGCACTCCTTCTTCTCTCCTGCTGAATTTTTTATCACCTCCTATCAAAACTTACTAACAAAGGGAAAAATACTACAAAACCACTAGAATTTCTGGCTTCTTAAACAAAAAAAAACATAATTCCAAGCAAAAGTGCACAGTCTAGGTGCAATCTACATGAAGAGCTTGAAAGTCTTTGGGAGGAAATTTCTGAATCATCTGTGATATCAAAATCTTGAATGCCTAACATCAGGCTGGCTTAATTGAACATATTATTGGGCCTAAACATCACTATCTCTGCCAATTCTTCTCTCCAGACAGCATGTAATGCAAACTATAAACCTCCTCTTTGTCTGCTACTCTGAAAGTCATTCTTTGGGATGGGAATTCATCATCATCACCATCATCATCGCAATCACACCTAAAGATAGCATTTGGGTTGAAATTCCATCTATGCAGAAAACAATGTGAGACTCTGCAGTGGCTGAGTACCCAGGGAACACAGGTCATCTCTATGTGCTTGTCTGTAACAGCACTCAGGACGAAAAGTCTGTCTGGACTTTCTGAAACTGAATAGCATAATTTTAAGTAATAGCTACAAAACGAAAAAAAGAGTTTGAATAATGGTTCTGTTCTGTAAAAGTTCTATGACTATGCAATAACCTCTGCTTTTGTAGGTTAATTAATTTTTTGTACAAATCTTAGAAAACAGGTTCCTTGAAATCAGTCTAAAGACAGTGTAGGAAGCACACTGCTCAGTGAAGACATGAGATTGGAAATTATTTGGGCTCTGTAATTTCAATGCGCGCAAGACTGAAGCTCTTGTGGAAATAGCTCTAATTTTGGGGAAGGCATCACAAGCAACAACATGTTCTCTGTCTTCTTTTTGCACTTATTAGATATAAATTTGCACGTTTGGGGAATAAACAACAGACAAAATCAGCTTTCTGAAGTACATTGACCGTAATATAAATATCTACATGAGTCATTAAAAGTTAGCTGAAGTGTAATACAATAGAGCAAGAAACTTTTCCCAATGTATTGTGATCTTTTAACTAAATGAAAAACACAGATGTATCAATCACAGGATTTTAGGACTGCATAATGAAAGAAAGAGGAAAAGGTTGTAGATGTATACATGGAGAAGTCATTATTACCAATGATGGCATTTATTTTTACATTTAGTCTTACATTTCTTCCTACCCCTGCCCCTCCAGATGATCTCAAGACCTGTACGTTGTCCACTGAAATCAATCTCATTCAACTGAGTGCACAAGCTGGGAAAATGCATGCCTGCATTTATGGAGCAAGAATATTTTTTTTGAATACATAAGTAAATATATTTATAGAATCTTTTTCTGCAGCTATTCAAAAGCAAACTTTTCATGGTAGCCCACATCCCATGTTAGCTCATTTTCA
The DNA here is from genome assembly GCA_038380795.1 of Pyrocephalus nanus. NCBI lineage: Eukaryota > Metazoa > Chordata > Aves > Passeriformes > Tyrannidae > Pyrocephalus > Pyrocephalus nanus. The sequence goes on along the minus strand of CM076262.1, from coordinate 2,909,284 downwards.
AATGAATGGGTGTTCTTGGCTTATCATTAAAATTTGCCTTGCAATCAGATAATAAAAATGTCTAAAATTTATGGTAATTTATTAAATGCTTCACACCAGCTGATGTGATCCTTGGCAAAGGCAGCATAGCCAATCCTTGAAGTTCAGAGCATTGAGGGCTAGTCAGTGTCATATCTAAAGTCTTTTTATTCAGTTCAGTTGTGATAGAGTCCATCTTGTATTTTTTCAACTCATTGGTAAGGGAAATATTAAATCTCAGAAGGAAAACAAGTTTGCATTGAGTTCCATGGGCCTTTTCATGGCAACATCTTTAATCTAACTGAGACCTATTTTTATCAGAAAAGCATTTTTTTGCATGCAAAAAGAAAACATAGGTTAATGTGATTTTTATAGAACTTTTAAAATACTCAGTAAGAGTTGATTTGATTCCTTTCAAAATAATCCATTGTAATGAATGCTTTACTGGAAAATGGAGGCAAATAAACTCACTGATTTTCAAATCAAATAATAAACTTTCTGTAACTGCAATTTGTAGTAACTAATAATGTTAGCCTGTTGTCTTCAACAAATGTCCATGGAGTTAATCCTGGGAAGCTGACAGAAAAATCATGCCATGTAACATTTCCAGATGGACAGCCCTGTCCTCATTCCAGGAGATGCTGCTAATATTAGAACATTTATGATATATCTTTGGTCAGGATTACCCAGCTCAAGTCATACACAGTTGTCCTGAAAGTACTCAGGGGTAAATCTGTCTGTAAGATAACAGCGAATATTCATGCCACCAATAATTATCAAGGTTACTTTTTTGGAGCAATTTCAACTGCTCTCAGAATGTTTCTACCAATGCACAGAAGCTGATGGCGTGTAGGAACCACGGCTGATGTAACACTACTATGCCTTTCTCATTTCATTATTCCTCAAGTTCTGTGTTCCAAATTACCTTGTCTGAATAAGGGAACTTGTGAGTGAAAAGGCAGAAAAACAGACTGACAACTCAAAAGTTGAATACAGTGTTAAAATGAAGCTGTATCTCCCTGAAAGACATAAAAACATTATGGAACTACATACATATCGAGAAAGTTCAGCTGTGCCTGACACGTGAACCGCTACAGTGCTGTCCAAACCCAGACTCACCTGCAGCAATGTCTAAACAACAACAGGCAAGGAGTTGAGGTAATCTAGGCTCTTCTACTTCTCATCTACTAACAGACTACATACAGATGCACTAGATGGGAAATGATCTATTTATTTCACTGTTCAAGCAGTACAGATAAGTCCTTATGCTGCAGGAACTGAGATATCACTCAGATTCCTCCTGCACTAAACCACTCCCAGGAAGTATCCTAGGGATTAGTCTTCCACAGGCAGCAGGAAGAACAGGTGACTGGATGCATTTTGCCTTGCTACGGGTTACATTTACATCACTCACTCAGGTCACTTACTCCTTCCTCAGTCACTCCTATTACTCTCCTCTGGTTTTTAGTTCAGCAGCACTCACTGATGGTGAGTGTCATCAGACTGATAATGGGAGTCCAACTGAACTCAGTAAAAATAGGACTCACAGATGAAAGAAGTGGCCAGAAATAGAATGCTACAGAAGAAAGACACTCATTTCTGGAAATGAATCTAACTAGCTTGCAAGGATAACAAAACTTTTTAGGTGTTCTCAAGGCCACATTTGCCAAAGCACCACGTACATGTAGATCTGTGAAGAATTCAGTTTTATCCACATATAGGCATGCTTAGGTTAGGCACAAGTATTGTTCAGTAGATTGCATGTTCAGTGTGTAGTTTGTTCCTCCAGAGCTGTCAGGGTGTGCTGTGAAATCACATTGAGATTGTTGACAAGCTAATGAAAATACAGGCATGTTCACTTGCGGCAAGGAGAGAAGTACAGGAAATTTGTTTTGACCCTCTAAAGGATGCTAATAACTCGCTACAGCTTTCTGTTTCAGCCTAAACTATTAAACACTATCAACTCCTGTACCATGCCTACAATACACTTCCTGACTTCAGCTATTCTTTGTTTCCTACTATTCAGTTTGGCAAAGCCAGTTTTTACGTTGCTTGAAGCTTTTGTTTTATTCTGCTATGAGAATCAACACAGCTTCTTTTGCTTTGTATATGTTTATCAGGAAATTAAGGAACCTGCCTTGATTCTAAAATAGATTTTTTTACAAGAAAGGGTATAGTATGGGATTTATTTACTAGATTTTTTACAAGAAAGGGGAAAAGTCTGTTAAGGAAAAGAATTACTAATTAAAAAAGCTTAATGGTGTCATGACTCAAATAATGGTGTTATCTGACTCAAGAATGTATGCCTTATGTATAAAATAGTTGACATTGTGACCTTACCATTCTAAGTCTCTATGTATCAAAACCTGGCAGGCTGGAAAAGTGTGTTAAATGCCAGCCTCAAATCACCTACTTAGCAGTTGTGGTTTTCCTCAAAAGTTTGTTCTTTGAGGATGTATTTCTATGTAATACCCATTACATAGAAAAAATTACTGTGCTGGATCTATCAGAAAAAAATTATTAAGACCATGAGCATTAGGCTTTGACCTAAACTTCTGTGATTTTAGCTATAATTATTCAAATCTTCGGGTGTGGTTCTCACAGCATGCAGTTTGCACTGCCAGGCACCCTCCCGCACTCCACTGAAGAGGAACTCAAACAAGCGGTGAGGGTGCCTACATTTTTGAGTGCCATCAATGTATTTTGGAGTCAGTAAAAGCTTGCTTAGATCATTACTGGATATCTCTTGATTAGTCACTGTTAACTCCAGTCAGGGAAACCACTTAAATACACACACAACCTGAAAAATGTGAACTGTCCCACTGAGGTCAATATGCTTACATACTCTGCCAGATCAGGGTTAAAGTCTAGTCTGAATGTATTCAAGGAAGAGTCATAAGCTAATTTTCTTTAATTTTTTTGCACAGATGATGGAAACTATATTTACTTATCCTAATTACTTTGCTTATCCTGGGCTGTTTTTAAACAGGTTTTCCCTGGTTCCAAGACTCTAAATTTAATAGTGTTTCACCATATTCTATTGTGTCCTTATAAGACTTGAAGCAGCTATGGTATTTTTACAAATGTCATTTGTAAAAATCCCCAGTGCATTCAATGTCCTTCAAAGAAACATTCAAAGAAACATTCAACAGAAGAAAATGTATAAAATATCACAAAATGACAATCCTTTCTATGGCATGAGTCACATCTGGGCTGTGACGTTCAGGATTGGTGCAACACTACTAACATCGAAGAAGGCTGTGGTGTGTATTATTAAAAATAAGAAAATGCATGAGCATATGAGATCATTATTAGCTTTTGTACTTCCACATACTATTTGAAACTTAAGAATTTCCAGTTACAGTGCCTGGAGAACAAAGGTGTCACATCAGTTGAAAAAAAAAACCCCAAGCAATAAGCTCACAATCAGTGATACAAGCTAAACATCTATGTGTTTCCTTGATTCTTTGGAATACCACGTTTCTACAGATACTGATGCTTGTCTTCCAGACCACTGCCACAGTTTATCAGAAAATGACGAATTTCTACTGAATCCACAGGAAAGACAATGGGGAGGTGCTGAGACTTTAGGAGTGAAGCTGCTCTTCTCCCTTCCCTCTCAGACATCAGGTGACTCATTCAGCCTTTAAAGAGTACTGCGTAATCAACATCTGGCAAATGTTTACTTGTAGTTATGTAGAGAAGCTGGTACTTTGTTCCTGAAAATAGAGAGCTTTGTGATTCCTAGATGAGATACTTCCTCCCTAATCAGGTTTCAACAGCAAACATTAGGTGCTCTCAGGTGTTTAGTAAAGCGTAAACTATTCCACAGTATTTATATAAACCTCAGGCTACAGCACAGGTGACTACAAAACAGGAACACCTAGCAATGTTCAGCTCCATCACAAGACAAGAAATTGTCTTGACTCTTGGCATTGGTGGCAAGCATCTAACAACAGGACTTTGAGTCCCTCCAGTTAGGGCTGCAGCAAGATTAGGCTTTGCCTGCCAATCTTGAACTTTGTCTTCAGAGCACACTGATCCTATTTTGAAAAAAAAAAAAAAAAAAAAAAAAAGCCATGACTGCAGATGGCTAGGACCAGAGCTCTTGTGTGAGGCTGGCTAAATGCAGAAAAATGACAAGTACTTTCAAAGTGAATGAAAACCTAAACAAGCAAGCAGAACTGTTGCACCCCAGTTACTTGTTCAAATTGACCAATGACTTTCCTTTACATTCCCTGAGTCCCTGTGCCTGCTTTCCGCAATACAGCAAGAAAAGTGTTCTGCTCGTAGATCTTTTAGTGGAAATACTGAATCTTTCCTGAGTGCTATGGAGTATGCCAGAAAAGCAAAAAATACTTAAAAAACAAGATACTCAAGTTAGAAAGTAGGATAGAAGGACTGAACTCTTCCAGCCAGAGAAGAAAACCAGTTTGGTCAGGAGTGGTTCCTACTGCATGCATAAAAAAAACTCAAATGGATTATGAAAAATTTTAAATTATGCCATGACTTAGAAAAAGGTGACTGCAGATCATAATTTCACAAAACTGAAAATCAATTAAAATAGCCAAAAATTAATTTGCTACTAATTACTGAGAGAGCAACCTCTTGCTCCCTGTCCATGATGAATTACTGATTAAATATCAGAAGAGCCCTGGTGATGGGCCTTCTTTTATCATCAGATGGGCAGGCTCATCAAAATCTATGGAAGTACTTGCAAGAAAAATGCAACTGATACCAACAGGTCAGCATTGTAACCATCAGCTGTTCTCCAGAGATCTATTCCTGAAGCACTTGCCTGTCTTGTCTCAATACAGTCTGGCAGAACAAAAGACTATCATCTTCAAGAAGAGATCTGCACTCCTCTACAACACAGCAAAACTTCCTGTGCAGGTGGGGATATCATGTCAGCTAGTTCCTTGAAAAATATCTTGATGTTGCTTGAGTAAGCAGTCAGAAAATAAAATTACTGTTTTCCTCCCTGGAAACTGGGCTGCTGGGAGGTTACTGAAGTTTTCCCTAAGAGGAACTCCTAAGAAACTTTCTTTGTTTTATTATTAGTTTCACGTTCCACAGTTCGATACAGCTAGTTTAGTGAAGAACCCTGCTACATCTATGTACATCCACATATGTCTGTCAATCTGTATGTTTAAAGAGGTATATTCATCAACATAAACACCAGTGTGAAGTTTTGACTACACTAAACATAATGGGAATTTTTTTATTTATTTAGTAGGGTCTGGAGTTAAGCCGAATCCAAAAACTTTAATAAAAGTAAAGACATCCTGTAAACAGATTTTATATTTTACACTATATTTTATTTAATAAACATAAATATGATATATTTAGATTTCATTATTGTATGCTTATATGCTATTAAGGTAATAAAGTGCTATTAAGTTTAACTTTCTGGAACTTGGTGTAGCTTCATCCCTCCTAAATTCAGGTACTAATGGGAAATGAAAATATAGAGATCTCAGATACCTTAGCAGTGCGTGGAGAGAGACAGGGACCTTTGGGGGTTGTTTTAGATCTGGATATCATTTTTTCCTTTTTATTTTTGTAAAGGGATTCTAAGGAAAGGAGACTCTTGACTACATATACTACCCATACACACATTCTAGTTAAATGCTGCAATTCTTTTCTGCAAATCGGTATAACCTGCTTTCGCCTTTTACCTCATTTCTACCAGAACGTGCTTATTGCTGACAGTTAGTGTGCAGGGATGCCTAGCTGCCTTTCTGTTCCTTTAAAAAAAAACTGCCCCTACAGTCGTCCTGTTGGAAGGTTGTCTTTCTTATGCAAGATCTTAAGTTACCAATCCCTAATTATGAGATAATTACTTCTTTAGCATTTCAGAAAAATCAAGATACCCTTATTCTACAGTTCTGCTCTTGTCAGTTTATGACATGGGATTGAGTGCATACTGATGACACAAAGCTGTGTGGTGCAGTTGACATGCTGGAGGGAAGGGATGTCATCCAGTGGGACTTGGATGAGCTTGAGAGGTGGTCTCATGTAACTTCATGAAGTCAACAAGGCCAAGTGCAAGTTCCTGCACCTGGCTGAGGGCAATCTCAAACATAAATAAAGGCTGGGTGGAGGACAGATTGAGAGCAGCCCTGCAGAGAACGACTTGGGGGTATTGGTTGATGAGAAGCTCAATATGACCCAGCAATGTGCACTTGCAATCCAGAAAGGCACCAGCACTCTGGGCTGCATCAAAAGTGTGGGTCAAGGGAGGTCATTCTCCCAAGGGAGGTGATTCTTCCACTCTGCTCTCATGAGACCCCACCTGGAATGCTGCACCTAGCTCTAGGACCTCCAAGATAAGAATGTGGACCTCTTGGAGCAAGTCCAGAGGAGGGCTATATGATGATCTGAGGGCTGGAGCATCTCTCCTATGAAGACAGGTTGAAAAACTTAAGGTTGTTCTACCTTGTGAAGAGAAGGGTTCAGGGAGACTATTGAGCACTTTCAATACATAAAGGGGGCTTACAAGACAGCTGGAGAGGGACTTTTTGCAAGGGCATGTAGTGACAGAACAAGGGGGAATGGCTTCAAATTGAAAGAGTGTAGGCTTAGATTATATATTAGGAAGAAATTCGTAAGTGAGGTACTGGAAAAGGTTTCCCAAAGGTTGTGGATGTCCCATCACTAGAAACGTTCAAGGCCAGGCTAGATGGGGCAACTTCATCTAGTGGGTTGCATCCCAGCCCACGGCAGGGAAGTTGGAACCAGATGATCTTTAAGGTCTCTTCCAACCTAAACCATTCTATGTTTCTATGATACATGAACTTGGACTTCAGAGAACAATAGATGACTTTACAGCTGAGGTCTACGGGAGATACTAAACTGATCTTGAGGGGAAACTGATTATTTTTTTTGTAGCATTTGTTTGAATTCCAAGAACAGATTTCAAAGTTAATAGAGGAAGTGTTGCAATCCATCTATGAGACTCCCTTAGGCTTTTTTGGAAATGTGAATATAACTTCAGCACAGTAGGAGTTTGGACAGAGAATGTGATGCTTTCACCTTCAGCTGTGAGAGTGTCTTCTCACTTATCTATGAAGCTGAATTTATCAGTTCCTATTAATTTTTAAAAAAAGTATGTGGGCCAAATAAATAAAAGACTAAGGACAAAACCCACTCTTGTACAGCCCAGCTCCTTTATCTTGAATAAAATCACATTTTATCAAATGCTCATTAGAGTGGTGATAGTGGTACTGAAAATATTTTTTCTTTTGAATGTTAATCTGATAACATAATTTCTGATAAGAATGATGTTGCATTAAATTCAAAGTTTGTTTTGAAACTAGCAAAAGATATTTTCATAAGAAATCTGTCAGGAAAATATAAAGAGATTAGTAGGGTTAAACCTGCCTTCTTAATAAATCTAACAAAATTAAATGGCATAACCTCTCTTTCATGTTCAAAGTCCAAGATGGTTTTTATTACTGTCATTTGTCTGGAAAAGAAAAGAGAGATGGTAGTTCTGGATCAAAAAGCTCATAAAATCAATTATTGATGTACACTTCATCCTGCTGTCTGTTTATTACAAGGGTATTTGAGAGTTGTGGGAAATACAAACTTATCTTAGTTTGGAACTATATCTGTCTTCAGTTCTCCAGAGATCACAAGTGTTACAGAATCACTCAAGTTCATTTCTTCTTTTTGTTGCCTAAAATACAACAAAGATCAAATTTCCTTATTGGGGACCTCATGGGCAGACCACTCTACTGTACAAAATTATGCCTCTTCTCCTTGGAGAATTTTGTATTTCAATATTTTTTGTTTGTTTGTTTTAGATATCCATAACCTGTGCAAGAGAAGATAGTGCTTCTATCCACATAGTGGGCTAAAAACTCTACAATTAATTCAAATTGTTCTTAAAATTTTCAAACATAATCTGAATTCTGATGAAGCTATCAGAATTGAAAAGTATTTGTCTCCTCTGAATCTGAGATAATGTTCAATAAATTCTAACAAAAGGAACAGCCATGCTGAATCGTTGGCTCTCTGTCCTCATGGACATCAAATGAATATTTTCCTATGGAGTTATGAGTCATGTTCATCATGCTAAGAAAGAACACTGTGCATAAGGCTTTAATAACACCACGAGTTTAAGTACAAACACATTTTTTTCAGAAAGAAGCTTTCATTAGGACAGATGCCATTATTAGCTGTAATCTTACGGAAATTTTGAAATTCCATGTCTGGGAACTCCTAATTAATGTGCAAGAAAAGTGGTTTTGAGAACTCTCAAAACCTCGCTCAATCCTCATATAAACTGGCATTCATAATGACGTCGAGTTTTTAATCTCTCACTCCTAGACTAGCCTTGGAAGAAACATCTGAAACAGAATTGGATCATGTGTGTAGCCAAAGTCAAACATCTGAATTTTCTTGCATTTTAAATCTAAACCCTCTAACTTGTTAATAGGACACAAAGTCAGAGAATAATTACATTTAAACACAGCTATGTACAAGTAAGGTGTTACGTCTAAGCTACAGGTATCAGCAATTGAGAGAAACGTGCCCTCTGAGAGCACTACTCGTTCCATCCTATGGATAGGGCTAAACTCTGGGATGTGAATCTCACTTCAGTCATTGCCAACTGCAAGAGCCCAGATGGCAAGCTTGTATTAGAACATAATCACACACATACATATATACATATATAAATACTATAAATATCTATATATTTATATATTTATGTGGATATATTAAAACTTATATATTTATCTATTTTCTCAGGATTTTAACAATACCTAAAAACAAAGAAAAAGGCTCTGCATTAAATTTCACTTTATTCCTTGTGTCAGAAATAGCACCCTATTGAGCTCTGCTCTCCTCTCATTTTATTATGTTGAAGAACAGAACTGTGTTCCTCTCAGGTTGACGCCTGTTGTCACATCCAAATGACAGCCCTCAACACCTTAGCCTTCCCATCCAAAAAGATCAGGGGATGACACCTGCTTTCCTTCCAAAAGGTTCTCAGGTGTGGGGATGGGAAGTGCTTTGCCCAGTCATCTCTCTATGCATCTTACATCTTTTTTCAGTGCAACAGGGAGATACCTTCATTGTGAAAGACTAAATAAAATGGCAAACTGCTTTTGAAAAACCCTCTCTTTCCATTAAAAAGAGGCAGAAATTGTAAAAGGCTTTTTAAATGGCTGAGTAATAGTTTCCTCCCTAATGACTACATAAGGGTATTATGGTATTTGTCAACATCTGACTAAAAATTCCAGATTTTTCCTTGCAGTGAGCTGAATTGTCCTTAACTGCATTAGTTTTAAGTGGAATGCATGAATACATAACTGTTTAAAACTTCATACAAAGGCTCTGCATTCTCACAACTGCAGCCAAGTAATGGAATTTATTTTTTTTTCCAGAGCAAAATGGACTTCTGTATAACAAGCAGTGGATAGACACCACTTGTTTAAAAGAAAATAATAATAATTATGTTCTAGATGGTAAACCAGGCACAGGCCTTTTTTTCCTAGCACATCACTGTAGGAAAAAAAATGTAATCTGGCTGCAGATGTGACTGCACATGTGGTCCTCACTAGTCCCGAAGGAGTGCACTTTTCAGGGTTGGCTGCAAGGTCCATCCCCATCCTGAGCAAGGAAGTTACTGAGAAGAGCAACCTGTGGGAGAACTGGCTCTCTCCTCTGTGTCTTCCAAATTCAGTAAACTCTGTGCAGACTTGACTATAGATACTTTGAGAAACTTTGGACTCCAGAGTTGGAAGGCTGCAATTTAGCCATACTCTGGAAAACACAAATATTGTGTTAGAAAACAAAAAGAGCAAAGGCTGACCTTCAGGCATCTTCATATGAGTCCTGGGTCACTGGGGAATGAATGAGAAAAAAAAATCCAGCAATCGGCTTTCTACCCTGTTTGTCGCATCTCATCACACTAATAAAATGCAGGACACGAGTCCAAGGGTAGAATTGCCTAGTGAAGGACACATGAAACAGGCTAACCAGCTGTATCACTAGCAGTACTCCCAGAGAGCTCCCAGATGCACAGAGGCTGTTTCTCCTTTGCCTGATTTTGTCCTTGCCTCCTCCCTGACTAGCCACCTTCAAAAGGTAGTGCCTGAAGGAATGGGACCACTAGTACAAGTTCTCCTGCTGTCAAGGTGATGCATGAGGGCAGTTGTAGGAAGAAGAAACTCGTTCATTTCTGGTCCCTACTGAAGGAATTGGAACAGGAAGGAAATTCTGGTGATTTTCATTAGATTGTGCTTCCTCCAGCACAAAGCTGCCAACTTCATTGTCTGCATGTCTCAGGTTCTGTAAGGTTTCATTCACATCCCTCTCTTAACAGAAATCCAGTCATTTGCCCCAATTTTCTTGAATCCTCTGAGCTCTTAGCTTCTACTTGGTAGCTAATTTGAAGACAAACCGTAAGAAAAGTCACCAACAGCTTTTGTGTAAAGCTGCCCCAGGCGTCTAGTTTTTATAAGAGAGTCTTGCTTAGGTTTCTTCCCCTTGCCTGGATCCCAACCCTCTTGCTGCCTGCACCATGCATCTGCTGCAGGGGAAGCTGTGCAGATGCTTTGTGTTGCAAATCAAGGGAACATGTCTCCTGCTTCTCACAAGAGAAGGTTATTTTTAAAATGTGCTATGGGAAGTATTTGAATGCAGACAACACTGAGGCCTTTTAGAGAGCTGCTTACAGAGCAGATTCCTCGTTCTCTGTCTAATCATTTCTATTTCATGGCTGACCGATTTGTCCCCAGTTTCCATGCTATTGTGTCTCATAGTCAAGTGGCAAGAAATGCATAAAATACTGGGTAAACAGCAGAAGGTCCTGAAACTAGAAAAATGTAACTGCTCAAAACAAAATTAAGCTCAGCCTGAACCACACTTCTGGCTTTACAGCACCCCTGAACATTTTTTTTTCTGACTTCCAGTACCTGACTAAGACTGGGGACTCTATATCTTTTACGCTCTGCCTGCATGACTTACAGCTGAAGTATGAAAGGCAGATGCATGACAGAAGGGGACCACAGACCAAAGGCTAAAACAGAAACAGAATCTGTGTATCTTTACCCCAACCCAAGCCTGTACCCTAGGTACTGGGCCTGAATTTTACTGCTCCGTCTAACAGATGAATCTGAACACAGTGAACAAATAAGCACAAATTGTAGCAAAATTTTTCTCTACTCTACAGGTTAGACCTATTTATGATATACTTACAAAAAGCGAAGTTATTCTTATTTATCCTCATAATAGAAAAGATTGCTTTACAATGCCATCTTTTACAAAAATTGCTGTTTTTATGATGTAAAATGGATCCTGTCTGGTTAACATCAAATTCATTTTGGTATACTGCCGTGTCTTGATGTGACTATATTCCCCACCAGGAGCTCACTTGTTAACACACAGGCAGTAGTGGTATTCTGCCCGTTTGCTGTTTTTCAATGAATGTGTTTGTTCACAATTATTTCAAAAGCACTAACTGAAAAGCTAATTTTTTCCATTCCTATAACTCTTATTTTCCAAGTTTCTTTTAGAAGACTGGATGTAACAAACTTCCTTAATCCTTGCCCCTGTGGAAGGCAGAGAGGGCAGGATGGGCTTTGTATGCTTCAGTTTAAGTCCATTAGGGTTTTTTGCTGTCAGTGGTCTCCCTCTTTTCCCAGTAGGATCTTTCACGAGTTAAGTTTGTGGACACCAGGATTCTGACTTGCCTGGGGGCTATGACTCATCCTCAGAAGGTTTGATTGCTTTGGGGACTTCTGCTGGTGTATGATATAAGCCGTGATGCAGTCTCCTTCATGAGCCCTTGCATGCCCTGTCTACTCAGCTGCTCCTTCATGGTTAGAAGAAAAAAGAATTCCTTTTAAAATCAGCCATTTTAGTGGAGGTTTTTACCAAGATGAATTTTTCTAAACAACTAACAACTTTATGCCTTTTCTTTCTATACAGCAAAGCTGACAATGGCTCCTTAAAGGTGTGGACTACTTTGAGGAGTAATTCTTAGCATTGATCCAGCATGATGGTTAGGCATATCTAGCACCTTCAAATTGTGTTGAAGTCCGGAATTTGAGGTTACTTGGGACCTTGCTAAATTGTCTGCATATAGCATGAATAATTTTACAGATACACATTCAGAAACCAGAGTCTAGCCTCTTGATTCTCTGGAAACAATGCAATATTTCTCTTTATAAATAATGGGTCTTCGTGACCAACAAACATGGCGAACTGCACACACTCTGACACTGCTGGACACCAAACAACCCAGTTAGTGGCTTAGTCATCCACTACAACTGGGCAGCTCCCATTTTTCCTAGAGTCTGACAAGTCCAGATGACACCATCCTCAATTTTCACATGCACAGTGTAAAGTCTGTCTGCTAAGAGAAAATTCAGCTCTGATTTTTCTGACCAAAGTGACTTCAAGCAAAAGTCTCCATCTACTCTGACTTGTGAAGATAGCCAAATTGATTTCTAAACCCAAACAAAAAACAATCTACACAAGGGCACAGTTAGATTTTACTTAGCTTTCTTCTCTTTATAAGCTTTTGAAGGACACAAATCCAAACGACCACCAGGACCTCTGATTTTGCACCCGCCAGGCTTAGGGAGGGCGATCTGGTTTGTGCCATCTCCCTGCCCTGACTCTGTGCGTGCTTCGGGGAAGGAAAATCCTTCTGACAGTGTTACACAAGGTCACGTAACTCATCCCCCTGCTCCCCCGGCGCCGGGCGGGACGTCCCGGCTGCAGAGCTGAGTGCCGGCACACAGCGCGGCCGAGCCCCCCCGCTCCCCGGCGGGCGCGGCGAGCACAGCCCGGTGCGCCTCGGCGGGGGAGCCCCGCACCGCACAGGAGCGACCAGCTACGGCGGGCTGCCCTGCCTGCTGCCCGCCTCTCTTCGGCTCTCTGCTCCCTTTCTATGAAAAAAATCAAACAAAACAAAACGCAAACTATATATAATAAGCCCCTGGCCCGTTCCCTCTTGCAGCAGGTGGAAGGATGCAACCGGTTAGCGGGCTGCTGCCTCCCTGACACTGCTCACGTACCCTGCCTCTGCAGGACCTGGCATCGCCCCGTCCCGCCTCGGCCCCTTACCTTAACCACGTCGTCGTTAAGGTGCTTGGGGTCTCGGTTAACCAGGTCGATCTCTTTGGTGTGCACGTCGTGCACCGCCTTTTCGCTCAGCTCATCTGCCATCATCTTGTTGTTGGGCTTGTAGATGTTGCCCTGCTCCCGGACGGGCGCCGTGTACAGAAAGCCCTGCGGGGAGAAGAGGGAGCGCGGGCGGCAGGGGAGAGCCCAGCTGAGGCGGGGAGGGTAGGGCTGGGCAGGGCCGGTCCGCTCCGCGCAGGGGGGGCCGGGCTGGGGGAGGCGGCCCCGGGTCCCGCGGGGCGGCGGGATCCAGGGAGCGGAGCGGCCCTCGCCCAGCTATTTAAGCGTGGCCGTGGGGCGCACACCACACCCCCGCGGTGCCAGGCACGGCTCCCGCCGCCAGGCGGCCCCGGTCCCGCACCACCCGCACCCGGCTGGCGGCGTTGCCCCAAGGCGGAGAGAGCCCCCCCTCTGCGGGGAGGGCGCTCCCGCGGGCACAGCTGGGAGCGGCCGGGGATCCCCGCGCAGCGCCCTCCCACGCCGCCCTCGCCACACCGCCCTCGCCGCGCTGACCGTAGCACGACGCCCTCACCGTACTGTCCCCACTACACTGACCCCACTGTATTGCTCTCCACGCAGAGCCGTCACTGTTAACCCTCCATCCCGCTGCACCAGCCGGAGCGCCCTCCATGTAGCGCCCTCCACGCATTCCACTAGCCCCCGTCCCCGCGTCCCGCTGAGGACGAGCTCCCCGGCTCCCACTGTCCCTGCCCGCAGGTGCCCGGCTGTCCGCCCTCATGCCGCCGAGCTGCCCGGGCCCCGCTTCTCCGACGGGTCGGGGAGATTGGGGGACCGAGCCGCCGCAGGTACTCGGCGGCGGCGGGCGGGAGGGCAACGGAGCAGCGTCCCGGCCCCATCCCCTGGCGGTCATACCTCCGAGTCTACGTATTTGGTGCCGGACATGCTGCCGCGGGCTGCTGAGGGCTCTGCCGCGAGTGACTCTGCCCTGTGACTTGTAGGACCGGAGGCAGGAAGATGCGGAGTGGCCGGCCGGGGGAGGTAGCTGCGAGGAGAGGGCTGGCCGCTGGCCAGGGCGGCTCCCTCCCTCCGGCTGGGGTGGATGACAGCCGCGATACGGCCCCGCACACCGCAGGGCGGCCGGGAGCCGCTGGGGGTGGGAGCAGAAAGTAGCCCTGCCCCGGCAACCTGGGAGCTGACGGCCCCGGTCCCGGATGCTTGGGCTACGCTTGTAGAGACAGGGACACTACAGGGACAGGGATAGTCATAAGGACAGGGTCCCTTCCGCGTCGCCTGCCCTGTCCCGGCCGCCCGCCCGCCACTCCTGACAGAGGGTCCCCGCCGCTGGTTGTGGGGGGCGACAGTGGCTGCCTGTGGCAGAGCTATGAGGGCAGGGGCGAGGGGGCAAGGAAGCAATGAGGAGATGGAAAACTTAGTAGTTGTTTCAGGTCCAGAGCGAATCGGGCGTTTGTCGGGCTCCCCCCTCCCGGCACTGACAATAGTTTACACAGAAGCATCGCTGCTCCAGGAACAATTGTGGAAACTTGGACATCCTTGGGATGAAGAAAAAGAGATTTTCTCAACTGGTTCATTTCAAAACTGTGCAAATATTTAACAGTTCTGCACTTTAACAGTGCTATATTTTTCCCGGGAGGAGAATTGATCCATACGTGTCTGCCATGCATATTAACCTCTGGGATTTACTTTTAAAGGGGAATGGTGGAACATCGACAGCTTGCCATGCTCTGTCCTCGAGGTTCTTTGTAAACTTGGGGCATATGTTGATGTAAATACTATAGAGTCATCACTGTATTCAAGATGGCTCAGGTTAGGGTTGTAACAGCACTAATACATCTATAAGCTAAGAAATTTTTTTTTTCTTATGTGCTTGTAGCCATTAGTTTTGTGTTGGGAAATCAGACTATGGGGAAAGATTTATAACATTAACAGAAAAATAGTGACCTTAGTGTTAGTTTAGCACAGAATTGCAGCAATAGAGGTAGAAAAACTCTTAACTGCAGTATATTTGGCTTTGGCAATTCAACAGAGAAATGACCTTAGAAAAGCCACTGGCTAAGATGGAGGTAGGCTCCACAGATGTAAATAACTGCACCTGTTGAAAGTGCAGTCCACATAGACATGTATTGCTGACAGGGTCATCAGTTAGTAGCCAGCTTTCTTTTAGGAGTTTATATTGCTCATAAACTTTAGAACAAATGCTTTGGATGGAAGTTTTCCAACTTTCCAAGTCAGTTGCAACTTTTAAAAGTAACTTTTTTACTGATGCAATAATTCACTTAAGCCATCATTAAAATATCTTCATCTGTCCACCCACTGGAGTATGTACATGGAGTCAAATGAGTGTATTGAAGGATATACCCATCTGAGAAAACCCACAAGACAATTCTTTGTTCTCATACTTAGGAAAGTTTTTCAATTAGTCACTGTCCTGCACATAAATCAGAACATTTTGATTCATCATTCAGTATTACTGTGTATCTCAAGGATGACTGAAAGAAGAGAGATGCCTGTTAATTTGAAATGATTAATTGGTTCTAGAATAGTTTCTGCAAAACCACAGCCCCCTTTAAAAGACATTTCTGAATCACCACTGCAGCTAGAAGAATATCAGAAGCTGGTGGAATTTAGGAGTTTTATGAGATGAATTCCAGAATAAGCTGCATACAAAGTGAAATGACCCACATCTGATGAACCTTAGTGGTGTTTTCTTGAGCTGAAGAAATATCAAGGAGACAGCCTACTGAGAAAATGGCATGGGTACTACCCAGCTGTAAGAGTGAGCAAGTTACACCTGCAGAGATGGAGAGGGATGGAGCCATGGCCCATTGCCTCTAGCACTGCTGTATGAGAAATGCACACAAACTTAGCAGCCAGAGACTTGGCAGGGGTGCACACAGCAGTTCTTCAAGGAGCTCTTGCTACATTGAAAGGAAGAGTATAGCTCATTGGGAAAGGGCCTAGTAAGGGCCTGTAGGGAACTTCTGAAAGTGCAAAGGCTCTTGTCCCCTTCTCAGTTCTTATTAATGGATTATCCAGGGCTGTCCTAAAAGTGCCAGAGGTTGTAGACATCCAATCTGGCCTTGGAAATTACACCCAAACAGTCTTCTCATGGAGCTTTGCTGTGTCTTTAGTGGCCCAGCTCAGTTGCTGAACACTGGCCACCTCACTGCCTTTCTTCTTTCTCCATCACATTAGCCTTAGGCATTTCATATCTATTTTTAAAAAGTTTTTATTGCTCCAAAGTCTTGCTTTAACTGAACTTTCAAACCTCAGGATTACCTTGAGAACTTGCTCTAAACCTGGAGCAATTTGCGTGCAAGTTATGATCTGATTTTTTTCTGTTTTGAGAAGAGGAAAGCTTTTAGTATGGGTAGTAAACATGTCTTCCAAAAAGCCAGTGCAAAAAACAAAAAGGTTGGAAAAAATTCCCGGTGTCAGAAAATGAGTCACGAAACTGAACTGAATGTGGATGACTGCTCACTGAGTGTCTTTGTCTAGTATCAAATATTCCCTCTTCCTTCATTCTCAACTCCCTCCTTTTTTTTTTTTTAAGCTTGTGTAATTATTCCAGTTACGGTATTAGCAATAGTCCTGATATATTCCAATGTCAGCAAGATCAAAATCAGTCCTGGGAAACTGTTTTCTTTATGTATAGTTTCAACAGCAACAAGGCTGACAGATAACAGAGGCTGTTCGTTAGCAGCCTGCCTTATACAGAGCACTTACAAACCTGAGGCTTAGGAGTGGAAGATCATTGGTTGGTTGTGTATCTTCTGTTCAACTGCTTAATCACAATTTTATGTGCATTTTTTTATGTTTTGCTGGATGAAAGCCTTAGCTGCCAGAACTGTTGGTAGTGAAATTTTCTGAACCACACACTGTCTGCACCCTGCTGCCTGATAACAAGCACTGGCATGGGAATACATGCAGGCCAATGCATTCCTCCTTCCATTATCTACAGACTTGTAGTCCTGGAGAACTCATGGTGGTCACCCTGTCCCCACTCTCTGAAGAATTTTTGTATTTTAAATTGTGAGTCCCTGGATCAGAACTTTTCCTTGGAGATAGGTGTCCCTTGCCTCCAATATACAGGTCTGCACTTTCAGGTACGCATTTGTTATTTGGCCTGTTCGTTTTTGGTATCAAAGGAATAGTTATCCCAGGAGAGATGGGTAGCTCCTCTCACATTCCTTCCCTCTCACAACCTCTAGCTAGGAGTGATTTCATTTTATGTGGAAGTGCTGCTGCCATAAAACATTTCACAATAGCCTAAGGCTAGAAGTAGTAAACCAATGCTGTGGAAACCTTAAATCAAATTTTGCGTGAGGCGTGCCAATGCATATGGACTCGCTCCTGGGAAAGTATATTCTGGGAAGTACCTTATTATGCTGATGTGCCGTGTTTTTTAAGGAGTTTAAGGCACTATCTTCCCTTCTTTTGGGATTCTGACTGGGCTTAGACGTAAGATGCCAAATTGCTCAAATAAGGGCAGTTCTGGGCATGACAAAACTAAAACTGTAGGTACTGAGAGGGGTTACGTGAAAGGGAGGTGCCTTCTGAGTTCAGACATGTTCCTGGTTGGGTGGCAGCTAAGCAAGGATTACAATTTTGGATTGAAATGCCCAACTTTCTCTCACTTCAATCCTGTTGTGGGTGTGCACATCTTTTATTAGAGCTAGTCCTTGAAGGTCTTGATCGAGATACCTTGTAACTGCCTTGGCTGGATAGGCAAAGATTGGAAGCTTAAATTCTGACAGACCTTGTGCAAATCAAGTCACTCTTTTCTCAGCGCTTTTCAATATCAAATTCCTTACTACTAAGCTTGACCATGAACACTGGTCTATGACAACATTGTTCTGAACCATTCTGTTGGTTCTATCTTATTATTAAGTGTTCAGGTGTTTTATAGAAAAATCAGACTAGTGAGAACTAGTCTCATTAATGGGACTTGAATACCAGCTCCTTAAGGCTTCATTACCTAAGAATTTCATGGTCAGCCCTAGCCGATAGTTGTGGCATTGTGATAGCTCTGACAGTGTAAAGTTAAGCAAGATGAGGTAAGTACATGGGGTGAAAAAGCCACCCTTATTGAACTGAGGCAGTTGGAAAAGTAGACGAGCTTTCCTTGTGTGAATCTTTACATTTTATTCCATTTAAGTGCCTAAAGTATGATTTGATTCAGTGCTATGTGAAGGGGTCCTTCTTTCTCCCACTTGCAGCTGGAAGGGGAAGCCGGACAACAGATGAAACATCTAACACAGGTGACACTCACCCTTGGCCTCAAGTTGTGAGAGAAGTATGTAGAAAAGAACCTGCCTCACTACTTACATGAAACTCTAGTTGTTTCCATCAATCTTCCCAATTTCTGCATCAAATACAACTATTTATGTAGCAGAGGAAAGAAGCCAAGCCAAGCCAAGCCCAGCCCAACATTTTGCATTAATCAATGCAGTGTGTCTTTTTTGGATGATGAGTCAGAGTAGGAATCTATCTTAGCTCCTCTGAATTGCCTCTCAGAAGACATTTTCTTTTTTTGCAATAATCATAGGAAGATTAGTGTCACCAGGATAAAATTAGCCTTTATTAATTCATCTCTAATTTGTAAATCCAACATGAAGAAAGCATCTTCATTTTTAGTGCATAACTTCTGGTTCAGCATACCCACTGGACGCCTTTAATTGTAATTTTTATGAGCACAGACAGACAACAAACAAGACTGGTAAAGTGTTCGGTGTTTGACCTTGTTCCATTTGCATTTTTATTTAAAAAAAAAAAAACCAAAACAAACACATGTATTTTTCCATGTCTTTTTTAAAAGAGAGTTAATAACTACAATAGTTTTATCTCTGCAGGTGGGGGAATGATCACACCCTGTAAAAATAAGGGACTTATCATTCTTTGGCTTCCACTAAATACAAGTGTGTGGTCTGAGGTCCCAGAGCTGCAGGGATGTTCTGAACTTTTTAGTCAGTGAATGCCTAAGTGAACTTTTTGGATAGGTGGGAACAGGCTCCTAATTTACTAATACATCAAAGTTTCTGTTGAGAATTTATTTCAATTTATATGGTGAACGAGTAGGGTGGGGAAACATAAGATACAAATATAAATGCTCCAGAGTCAGATTTGGAGGATTTTAGGAAAACACTCCTGGAAGGAGGCAGGTTAAACTTCTTTGTGAATTAAAAGAAAAAAAACCCATAAACATGAATCCAGGATTAGTTTTGTATGTTAGTTGTGATTTTCATGAAAAACAAGATGCTGAAATGTTTTGCATGTCAGAATTGAGTCTCCAGCTCACGATTGTAGATCTAAGGTTTGCAATAACAAGAGACAGGCTGGATTTGGAATATCTTATTATTTATAATAGCTCTACCATCTGGAAAGTCTACTTTTTTTAAGAGTTATATTTTCTCCATTCCATAGAGAAGATGCATCAAAATAGATGACCTGACTCAGGTGTAAAATTTCCTACATTTGTTGCAGATAATGAAACCAAGTTTCTAGACTCCCTTCTTGTCTAAATTCTCATTTTTAAGTTTCTATTAAGAGATCAGCTGGCATGGTTTGTCCACATTTAAAAAAATTTGGAGATGAGCAATGAAGGAACCTACTCCTACATCGAAGTGCACAGTTCAGTGCTGGTGCCAATTCAATCCCTATTGTCCAACAGTGCTGCAAAGTATTCACAGTATCAGCTGTGCCAGAGCTTCAGGATATCTGTCAGAACTGTCAAATCCATGAAATCCTGAGAATACTTGCCAGCCAGAGTTGCCCAGAGCAGATTCACCTAGGTATTGCAGAGTCTGTATATATTCATGCTTCCTTCCACTCTTTTTATGGATGAATTAAACGTAATGGCCAAGCATCTAATATTTTACCCAAAGCCTAACAGTGCATTTTGTATTTTCTTATAGTAAAAGCACATCTGATCCAGAGAAAGATACTGCTACAAAGTATGTAAGAAACTAACACCTTTAATTATTTAATTACAAGTTTGCTTGAGTCTTGTAGCAGCTAGAGAAATGGTGAACAGGACTAATCAATGGCAAGCCTAAATCAAAATAAGACCAAACCAAAACCATTCCACTTAATTGCCTGAGGTAGCTAACGCCAGATGACTTCAGTAAGCTATTTAAGAATGCATATATCCATGAGTACATAACATAAAATGGCACATTTTTCTCTGGGGAATGGCCTCATTCTCAAAACTTCAAATCCAGACTTTAGGCTTTTATAGGGCTCCTTTTAGACATAAGAACTAGTACTGATAGATTAATTTTCTTTTAAATGAATTCATCCAGGGGATATTTTTCAGTGGAAAATATCTTTGTAAAAATCCTGGACATTGTAAAAGAAAATAACACTCAAAAGAGTTCAAGTCTAGCCTGGCCAATTTTTATTTTCAAAACAGTAATTCCCATTTTTAACAAGCTAACTTCTTGCTGAATAAAAAAAAATAAGAGAAGTTTCCATAGGCACTAATCATTAAGATCCAGTTTTTGAAAGCCACATGAATCCCTCTCTAAATGTTGTAAGTGCTAAAAATACCTTTAATATACAAAGATTTTCTTAATGTACAAAGAATATGCAGTGTCAGCTAGCTTCAACAGGCCAATAAGCAAGAAAAGAACAATTCTGCAGCTCATCTGTAAAGAAAGCATGTGCCTGTAAAAAGCATTAAGCATTTTTTTGAATGCTGCCAAAATTCTGCAGAGACCTGCTTCAGAGAAAGCAATCAATCTGTATGGGCTTAATCACACACAGAGATACATAATTTTCTACTATAAACACATTAAATGAAGTTGATAATAGTGAAATTGTACTGATGCTCATCCATTTTTTTACCTCTCACATATTTTGGAAGAACTGCATAGTACTCTATGCTGTTTGCCATTTTAAAAGTTTTTTTTAAAGCTGATAAATCTGAAAAAAAAAAAAGTTGAAAATGGGAAACTGATGTTTTATTATTTTATTATATATCTCATGTTTGATGAGAAATTTGAGACATTTTAGAAAACAGCCTTGTAAATCATACAAACGTTTTACAATTGCAACTTACCGTCTGTATTTAAAGGAAACAGCAGCATAAGCCCATCAGAAGG
The DNA here is from genome assembly GCA_038380795.1 of Pyrocephalus nanus. Classification (NCBI taxonomy): domain Eukaryota; kingdom Metazoa; phylum Chordata; class Aves; order Passeriformes; family Tyrannidae; genus Pyrocephalus; species Pyrocephalus nanus. Next base: position 2,888,042 of record CM076262.1, on the reverse strand, counting down.
CTAATGTTTTAAGGTACCTCTGCATACGTTCTGTTATTCTAATTTAAAACGTCATATTAGGTGCAGAAGAAAGAAAGGTTTTTTTTGGGGGGGTTAGGCTTTGAAGTAGTAAATAAGCAACACAGAGAGTCAATAGGTTAGGAGAATTAGACAAGGATACTAATTACACTCGCCTTCTACAAGAGCTTGCTACCTAGTTAAAGAACTAGCATAGTGTCTATTGCTTTAAATATCACAGTGTTCACACCGATAATATACAGAAATAGGCAAGGTTGCATTACTATACCCCATTTTAATAAAAACCATTTCTCATAAACAGATATCTCCAGCTCTTTTGCATAGTTGGGTATGAAAACACTTATAATTTTTGCTTTTACACACAATCATATATAATTAATATACTAGAATTGCACAGTAACACTCAAAATTTACTTAATTATCTAATTAATTTAGTTATCTAAAGCTATTTTTTGCAGCATCTCACTCTTGCTGCTTAATAAATTGGTTAGAATTCAAATACTAGAGAAATAATGCATCAAAGAAAACCAATCAAGTGTAATTTACAAAGGTACAAAATATACAGCAAAGTTAACCTCTCATTAAATAAAATATACAGATTAGCTGATGTTACAAATCAGTAGCTAACACCTTATTTTAAGGGATAAACATCTAGGGAGCTCTCCCCCAAACTTCAAATATAGGAGAATTACACAAGTCCTTTCCCTGTATGTTTATGCAATGAGTCACATTCACTTTAACTGCTGATAACAGAGGACTGTGTTTATCATTCTGCATAGTGAAGCCAAAATTGATCCCTGATGGAACTGCAGTTAAGTCACTGTGAAACCCTAGAGATCAGTTTTGTCTAACGTATGACAGCCTACTCATTGAAGTATTTATGGTAATAATGCCAATCATTATCACTGTGGTGGCTGTTAAACCTCCACAAGAATTCTCCTGTAATCTAGCAATCAATGTACCATTAAAATAAAGTGTTGCAAATATACTCTGCGACCACTGTTGTTAAAACAGCAAGCTATGAAAACTCCCTACTTATCCTTAAACAGGTCTCCCTGATAAAAAATGAGTTTTAATAAAAATAGCATGTTCCCACTTAAACCAGCCATTGTAATTAACAGTTTGGAATGAATGGTAAGTGCTTGTATGTTAGGTTAGCAAAGAAGTATAACACCAGCCCCGACTACAGCAATGTCACATCCCTGATGTTTACTCTTGGTCCAGGCGTATATTAACCATGGCAAAGCATCGGCCTAGGCTCTGAAAGAATGGTACGACAAAAACATCTGTCAGGCTCTTCCATACAGTTTGCACTGAAGGCAAGATCATGAGACAGGTTTTCACAAAAGGCACCACAATCCTGTAAAAGAGAAAATTAAAGATGTGAAGACTGGTGCTGCTACAGAAGGGGAAAATAAAGATAACTAAACAGAAGTGTGACATCTTAAGGAAAAGGAAGTGATTTTATAACTCAAAATACTTAAACAAGTTGATTTCACTTTCTTGCAGTTCTTGTCCATCACTTTTGTTTGCTTACAGCCTCATACCTGGACATGCAGAAGCACCATGATGCACCTAGTCCTCAAGCCAGAATAATTTGTGTGCAACACAGGAAACAGGAGACGCCAGCTTTATTTTCATCATGTCAGAAATTTTTGCACATGCCTTTTAGAATGATATTTTTCTGTTCTCCCCCTGCTGCTGGCAGGGCTGGTGTCCATGATATGCTGTAGCCCTGGTGCCACTCGCTGTGGCTAAAGAGCAGACTCATCTCCTAAAGACTTACTTGCGCTGTGGTAATTTCTGAATGTGGGTCTTTGGGGCTAGACAGAAACACCATGTTCCCCACTTTGATTGACTGGAAACAGTGCTCTTTACAATCTGTTCCTGCTCTGCTGTATCTTCTGGTGTTTCTCCTATCTGTCTCTCTCCCACACACACAAACGCACAAGCACACATACACATTACCATTGGTGTCTCAATCCTGCCAACCTAACATCCCTATTACAAGCTGCTACAATAAAACAGAAAAGAAAAGCAATATCCTATTATATCAGATTACTACAGTACTGGGACATGATGCACCGCAGGAAAATGGGCTGATCCTGTAAATTTTTTCATTTGTGTGTGAGAAATTAACGTAGAATGAGGTCAAAACTCCTTGTTGCAAAAAGATCATCTTGTTCACTCAAGGTGCATACATGAAAGTTTTGTGCTTTCATCTCCTGAGCACTTGTAAGCAACTGGTAAGCAACATTCCATATGTGCCAATTCCAAAGCAATGTCTTTAGTGGTGCCTTTAGCCAAACATATTAACAATGCAGGTGCGTCTCAATTACACATATGGGCAGCTCACAAGGGCCAGTGGATACATGATAATTGACCACAGTATTTTAAGTCATTCTCCTTTCTTAATTATTTACCAGCCTAAACCCCTGGTCATTTCACTAAGCTAGATGTTCTTACTTTGGTGCAGACAAATTAAATGTATAAATAACTAATGTAATACTGAAGTGGTACTAGAGCAAAGTTTTAAAAGAATCTCTGTGCCATATAGAAGACATTTATTTCCTAAATTAGGTAAAAGGAGCTATAGATTCTTTTGATAAAGATAATAAACTCTGCTCCAGTTTGCTGTTGCATTCAAAATTTAAATTCCCAATCTTGCATCGACATAATTCCACTGCAAAACTCTCATTGACTTTGGTGGGAATGATAGAAAAGATTTAATTTACTATTTCATCATAGGTCTGAAAAAATTAAGATAAAAGTACTGTGCATTTACATTGCGTACCTCAGAATAACAAAGTAGAATAAAACTCTGACACATTCATAAATGTTGAAGGTTAGAATGCACAGAGTCAAAATTAATTACTTTCACTGTTTATCTAACTGGATTCTCAGCTTTTGTCACACAATACAAGCCATATACTAGTATGTCCATGCTGCAGTCTAAGCAAGCCCAGATGGATTTAAACGAGAATAGTTTTTCTAAAACCTTCTCTTTTGTCTCTGCTGAAACAGCTAGTAATATACACCCCATATAGAACTGTGGGTGTTACTGGAATAATGTGTCTCTAGTTTTAAACTGAACACTGTAAACTATGTGCTTTATAACCACCTATAATATCACTGCATATAGAATACATGATTTCTAGATAAAAAAATCAGGCCTTCACCTGTTAGAATACAGCTGATAGAGATCAGTAATGCAAAGGAAAAAAAAGAGATTGGTATTTCTCCAAGCAACATAGGGAAAATGCCAGAAATGGCTACTCAGCTTGTGTTGACTTCAACTCTTTTCCATTTATTATGTCACTGCTCCTTTGCTGTCATCTAAAATTAATTTGGCATGATTTTTTTTTTTAATCTAACAGAACTAGAGAGAAGCGGAAAAGCTGACATTTGTACTGGACCCTCTGTTGACAGGATTACACAAAATACAAACTAAACAAATACCACGCTATGCAGAAGTTTCATAGAAAGATGTAGAAGGCTGGAAAAGCAGTGACCACATTACTTGCAACTGCTGTAGGGGTCATTCACACAGTACCAGAACTCAACCTATATTGATAATTTTAAATAAAATAAACATTAAAATGTTTTGGTAATGCTTTATAATCTTTTAGCACTTGCAATATAATTTTATGGTAAATGCATGCAAAAACCAATGTGGGCTAACTCCATAGGATGATACCAGAGCTAATTAATATAAATAACTTCCAATTTTAAAATAAAAGTCAGTCTACTTGAATAACATTTACTCAAACACCTTTCCTCAGAGAAGAAAATCCTGTACAGCCAAGAGAGCCGTAAAAGGTATTTTCTAACTTTTAAAATATGTGAGTGTGTGTATATATGTATTTACATGTATGTAAGTCCGCATCCTGTTCAGCACAGGACAGGTTATTCTCCAGTGCAGGATTTCCAGAAGGTGCAATGTGCCTTCTGTGGAGTGACCAGGCACACTCAAAAAATAAATAACCAAATGCCATTAAAAGCCACATATTTATTTTGTGACCTGACAAATATAACATTCTTTACTCACAACACTGTGGGTTTACCCCAGTCTGCACTTCTATTCACAGACATAGTACCTGCTTGCTTGAATAATGTCTAACAGCGAAATTAAAGGCAGCATATCCCAAGGATACCAATACTGATACTATATACTGCTACTACTAATGTTACCATGTAGTACAGCATTGGGAAGAAAATGAAAGCTCTGTTTGTCATCTAAGCTGAAGACAGCCACCTATATGACCTTTCACTGAATCTTACTATGTATGTATTTATTATAAAATACCCATCCTTTCACTAAGTAGAATGAATCATATCTTTTGGGAACTGTTGAACTGAAAAGAGCACATTACCCTATTCTTTTCCCATCCTATCCTATTTTGTCTTCATTCTTTTCAAGGCATGACATCTACAAAATCATACCCCTCAAACTTCTCACTTTTGCTCACATTTCTTTTTTTTTTTCCTCCTAATTCCTGAGTGAATGTTGTCAAGAATCAAACACCTCTTGGAAATGGCAGAGCACAGTTTAACATCCACTGATAAGGAAAATCAACTTGTCAAAGCCTTAAGCAATGAGGTTAGAGTAGTCATGCACTGTTAGTTCACATTCCCACTTCAAAGTGAACAATCACATCTTCTCCTGTAATGTTTTTCAAAATGGAACCTCAGATATGTCTTGATGCTATTTTTCAGATCCCATAAGTTTCTGTGCTTAAACTACCTAATTATGCACACATACTACATCATGATTTTGAATTAAAAGTCTTTTATGGCTCTACAATACAATCAAGCATTGTGAAAAGATGGCTAACTATCATCTAGAATTGTACAGTTTCTTGTTGTGTTCCATTAACCTTTGGGATTAGTGAGGCAACAAATAACCACCGAAGCCTTTCACAACTCAAACACAGTCTATGAAGTGCATTTTAACCAAACATTATCTATTGCAGGACCTGGGCAGACTGGAAAAGATAAAATTACTACAAAGGAAGCAAGAGAACATCTACCTACTTCCTCTTCATAAACCAAGGGATATGTATTGGACATCAAAGACAAGACATCAAGGCAACAACACCAGGTCATAAGGTGGGTCTTCATGGCATAGCTGCACTATAATTTATTTTGATTTCAGGAAGTCAGTAGGGAGATGGTTTTAGAGTTGAGTATGATATTAGTAAGTTAAGTAAATGAAGATGTGGAATAAAAAAAGGTAAGAAATTATGCATGTCCATATGTGCTTCTCTGCATGTAAGTCCCTGGCTACATCTTAGCACTGTGAATGGAAGCTCAAGCCAAGAGGTGCTATGAATACCTACTGCTCCAGCTGATGGTAAGAGTATAAAGCTGTGTGAGTCCGTATGGTTTATAGCCCATTTCAGATCCCAGACTCAAGCTATGGATCCTCAAATGAACCACTGTTTATTAGCATCAACATACCAAAAGCTATTCAGGTAAGACTACAAAAAATGAAATCCAAGTTTTAATTTCCAAGAGGTGGCAAATACATGGCTTGGAACAAGAATCGGCCACTGATCTATAATAAATATAATGATTTTGCATGTGCTGTGTAAAAAAACAGAAGTGTTCTACTCATATTCAAAAATCAATAAATTTAACAGCTGCAATCTAAGGACATATTTAAAAGCTTGTTAATTTTCACAGAAAGATGTTAAAACTCAGTCTGGAAATTTCTGCCATGTATAGTGGTGAGAGTGACAGTCATCTGCAAAGGAAAAGTGAAGCAGACTTCCTTGAACTGGCTTGTACATAGATCACCAACCTGCTAGCTGGCCCAGTTTCAGCCCATAAGTATCTCTTACCAGGTAGCCTAAAAGCAGATTCTGGCTCAAGCAGCCAGTTTGAGAACAGAAACAGAATATGCTCCATCTTTATGGTTAAAATGAAAATTAAAGTGTATTATTATGTATTTCTTACTGGCTTTCTTTTTGCTCTCCATGAAGACTCACATATTTGCTTCCTTCTATAGCAATCATTTTTCTGGTGAAAGACAACATTTACTATCAGATATGAGGGGGCAACTTGCAAGGTGTCCTTGAGCATGAGAAATGTTGAGTCAGACTTCTGTGGATTTTTATCATGCAACTGCAACGTGTGTGATCATCAACAGAGCTTTGTATTTGAGCACTTCCAAAAGTTGTTGAAACACTTTTGAATTTAGCCTTGGGAAAGGCTCCCTTATGACGTATCAACATGATTATCTCACTGGTTTGGATGATGAATGTGATGTACAGAGTGGCAGCCTTCTGAGAGGGTGTGCCCAGGGCTTTCCCATGACATTTAAATAGCTGAAAACAGAGTTATAATGGAATTCCCTTCCTTTCACCCACAAAACATGAAGTTACTTTTTTTTTTTTTTTTCAGACCAAATAGGGCTACAAGGGAGCCAATACCATGTGTTTAGGGCCTCTGTACCTGCACTACTCCCGCACTACCCTCTTAAATGCAGAAATGTTGAACTTGTTACTCCCATGAAATCTGGACTACTAGTAAGTGCAGAGAAGCCAACTCAGTCTTGGTGTGTTCCACCTTTGTGTTGAAACAAATCCAGCTTGGGATTGTGGGAAGATGAGACTATTGGCTTTGGGTGGTAGCACTGGATGGGGCTCAAGGAGGTATAGATAGTACTACTGAGTTACATGATCTTTTCACACCCATCCCAGGTGCAAGGAAGATCAAAAGGAGAGATCCCTTCTGTAGTGACAGCAAAGGTAGGGAAAGAAAATAAGATGCTGAGGAAGCAAGGGTGTTCACAGAAAGTCAGAGGAAACTTTTCAAATGAAGTGGCACATTCAGACAGTCCTATTTCAGATGTACTGAGAACCCACAGTTCCTGAGATAGTCACTAGGGACTACTTGCATAAATAGAAACTGACCTCTGAGTCCTGGATCAGTGAAACTCACATCTATGTATCCAGTCTGTGAAACCCAGATACAAGATCATTGTAAAGCACAATAAAGTACTACAGTTTTAATAAATTTGGCACTGATAAATTTCTCCACAGATATCCCACTACTGGAAACTTGGATACTTGGATACTCACCATAGCCTTATGTAGTCACACTGTATACTATGGCACAGTGACAGCTGACAGACCTAAAAATCTAGGCACACTATGCACTGTTTGTTTATAACAATTTGGGAACCACAGATGTAGCAGATGGGCAGCTCTAAACTGCATTACAGCTCCTTTGGCTATTATGCAAATACTATGATCCAAAATTCAAGTTAATAGGTTTTCAAAGTCAGTAATGATGTCATCAAGCCAAACTTCCATTCCACTTTCAAAACCTGAAATCTCCACCCATGAGATTGACACTACAGGTTCAGATAATCAATGTATTCCTTGTGCTTTGTTTCCAGTCACTGTATTCTACTTTGCTTTCCTTAAGAACTTCTTCATGATTCCAGTGTTACCCAGGTCAAATGAGGCATTGCCCAAAACTCATGCTTATGGAATATCCTGGTTTGCAGGAATGATGTTAATGATCCGCATTCATCCCTTCCTCTGCAGCCTGCTGGATTCTCAGTTCTTTCCCCAACCTCATTCTTTTCCCTGCTGTTCTACCTTCTCCACAATCCCTTCCCTTTCTGATCTCAAGGTACTTTTCCCGAATATTTTGCCAGTATATTATATTTAAAGTACACCAGGTTGCTGTGATTTGGAGGACCACTGTGTTTGTCTGTGAACTTGGTCCATGGCCAGAAGCATATTTCCTGAGCTCAGCAGGGTTTTCTGCTTAGGTGGAAGGGCTTTGGGGTACTGCATCTAGAGATAACCATGTACCAGATGCAAGACAGTGACAGTACATTTTGTGGCAGTAACAAAGAGCGAGCTGGGCCCTCAAAAGCTTTCTTCAGTCTCTGGGGAAAAAAATGAAAGAGGTAACAGTACTAAAGAGATGTCAGGTGTTAGTAATACTTTTGCCTGGGTATTTAATTTAAAATACACCTTTGAATAAATTCCATACCTCAGTTTTTTAAAAAATGCAGTCACTACCATTACTCCAGAAGCCAGCCAAGGCTGGAATGCATAGCTGTAGGTGCCATCCAAATGGCAATATGAGCTCTCTGCCCCAAGGAGCTTACACAGTCATGACAGACTGCTGGTAAAAGGTAGGCAGGGAACTGAATCACAGCGAAACCACTGTTTTCTTTTCTCTTCCTTTAGAAATAAAGCAGCTGATTGACTACCGGTTGTAAAGACGAAGATCGCTGTAAGGAATGCTACAGGGGGAGAGCTCTGCGGAGCTGCCGGCAGAGCCCACGCTCCGGCGGGCACAACACGGGCTTACCAGATGTGCAGGCAGCTGAGCGCCGCGAAGATGATCCCCACGACCAGGGCCAGGGGTATGGCAAGAACCAGCGTCAGAAGTTTGTAGATCACGTACTTGCTGAGCTCAAAAAGAGCGTGGCTGCAGATCCAGACTTTGTCGAAGGAGTGGGTGAGCTCGGGCTCCGCGATCACATCCTCGAACCCCAGCTGGAACGAGAGGCGGCTTTGCCGTCACCCGGGGCTGGGGGGCGGGGAGCCCGCTAGGAACCCCCAGCTCGCCGTGGACCCAAGCCCCGGCCCCAGCCCTGGCCCCGGCCCCGTCAGCCCCCGGCCCGGCCCGGCCCGAACCTGAAGGTGGGCGTTCATCCCGTGGGGGTCGCGGTCCAGCTCGTCCTCCGCGCACTTCTCCGCCTCCGAGAGCGCGGGCCCGCCGCTCCGCGGGAAGCTGTCGTCGTCCATGAAGATGCGGGTGTCCACCTTCTCCGTCTCCAGCCCCATGGCGCTGCCGCCGCTCCGCGGCTCCGGCCCGGCCCTGCCCCGTCCGCCGCCGCGGCCCCGCCGGGCCGGGCCGGGCCGGGGCGGAGCGGGGCTGCCCGGGACACGCCCCGCGGGCCGCGCCGGGACAGGCGGAGGGAGCGGCGGGGAGCACCGGGCTGGGCTCAGGGTGGGCGCCTGCCGGCAGCCCGCCCGTCCCCCGGCTCGACAGCTGCTCTGTGGGCGCTCAGACCTCCAGCAGGGTCCCCCGGCCTCCCGGAGCCGCCCGGCGTGCTCGGTTTCCCCGTTCCCTGAGGTGTCCGGCTGTCACCGCGGCATGACGGGCCTTTGTCAGCGTTTGTGGCATCGCAACAACAGGCAGCGGGAACAAAAAGCCTAGGGGATTATGCATTGGGCCGTGTTGGACCGTGTCTGCCGACCCTTTGCAGCTGTAGGGAAAACAGGGAAAGAGGAGGGAAAGGGAGGTGTCGCCACTGCCCGCCGAGTTCCCGTGTCCGGCCCTACCGGCGTGTCAACTCCGGAGTGATTTACTTGACTGGTGCTCCCTAAACTGCGTAATTTTGGCTGCAATAAAATACTGAATCTGCCATTACAAGCTATTTTCATGCGTTCTTTGGGTTTTAGCTTCAGTCTATACAAATTATTTCCTCTTGTTTTATTTGAGAACATATTTTAAGCCTAAAAGTGGTTTATATAGAGTAAATTATTGTAACGACTGCTATAAGTATCTGGCAATATTGATATGTACTGTGAGCTTATGAGCTGCCTCAAGTTCATTTTTGCTGCATTCAATAACCACAATCACCATCACTCTCAGAGAGAAACGGTATTACTAATCAATAATCCAGGCTTGTTAAATTAAAAAGGAAGTTGCTAGTGGTTACTTTCTTCAGTTTTCACCACTGCATTAAATTAAGGATAGCTTTAAGCTTTGAAAAGCTCACAGGAAAGTGATATAAAAATTACTTAAAGTTTGGACAGGAAATCACCTATTACAATGCTCTGGACCACTCTGGACCACACTGCATTGTTTTTGACCGGATAACTTCTGCAGAAAAGCTTTACATCTATGTGTTACTCATGCTGACACTTTTTTTCTCCCGTGTTGATGAGTTTAGTGATACTGCTGTCACGTAAATGATTTGGATCCAGCAATGTAGCTGTGGCTCTTAGAAGCTAAAAGCCTGAAAATAAAAGTTTACAATAGGTTCAAAGGCAACCAAAGAAACTGCATGATGACTCACATACTTATGAGTTACATTTCTACCCCCCCCCCTCCCCCCCAATTCCTCTTTGCTCCATGAGTGAGAGGAATAAAAAGGCCAGTTGACAGAGTCAAGGTCCAGCCCCATGCTTCAGGGTGCTTTCTGTCCAGAAACTATTATTTTTTTAGCCAATAGAGACAGGGGCTGAGTGCAGCTCAAAGGCATTCATCAAGCTTCTGGTGGCTGCTTGGGTTAGGGACAGAAATTTGGTTTAGTGCTGCTGAAAACCAAGGTAGGAGCAACCAACAGGGGATCCCAAACTAGCCCCTTGGTTACATAAGTCAGACCATACTCCTATATACCAACTACTTCCTGCCTCTCCCCTCACTAGAGGCGAGGATCTGGGTGACTGCACAGCCACGGAGCTGCTTTTGAACAGCTCTGCCCATTTCCCAACCACTTCTGCTGCATCTCATTCTACCCAACCAGCTGGAGCAGCAACTCTGTAGCTCTATTGCTCAGTTCCAACTTTGCTAAAAGCTAGGGAGTGGTTCTTTTTGCAAGATCTCCCAAATCACCATCTGCCACTGGAAAGTGGGCTTGAGGTACCAGCCGCCCTTATAAAAAACAAATAGCTTTCTTGTTCACGTCCACCTGCTTTTTGAAATCTGTTATTGTAATAACTGATAAATGTTGAGACAGCACCATGGAAAATGAAGAATTTACCTTTGTAATCTCTGAGGATTTAAAATAAAGCAATGCAATTGCTCCTGAAAGAATATTTTTCATTAAAAAAGCATATTTGTTTTATAAGGATATTCTTGTTTAAGTTCTGAGAATTGCTTTGATTATTGTAGTGTTTTATATACAGATAGAAACTGTCTTTCTTGACCACAGCAGGATGTCAGTCATATGTCTTTTGGCAAAAGCTTACACAATTACACTTTGCATTTGAGAAAACTCCTCTGTCTTTGCAACAAGACCCAGACAATGGCCATTTGGGACTCATCCATTGTATTTTGCTTGTCAGGATGAGTTCAGCTTTCAGGGTGTCCTTTTCCTGTTTTATCTCCCTTTTCCCTTTAAAAAATATTTTTAATTCAATCTTAAAGTACCATGTAAGATTATCATATAAATAGCACTTTATATTTTCAAAGAGATCAAGGACTCCAATTAATTTCCATTGTAATTTTGTTGGGAGTTTTAACAGATGTGCACTTCAAATATGCTATTTCCTTTTCAAGATCAGTATTGCAAATCTGAATGATTTCAGAGGAGCTCTGGAAAGAGTCTTTTATTTTACCCTCATATCTCTATGATGTATCTGGGGAGTTTTTGTTACTATCATTTCATGGATAGACAATATACTGGGATATAGAAAGTTCAGATGGACTCTAAGTACTTATTTACATTAGGAGTGAGGTGTAAAAACAGTGGCTACAGCCCTCCCCTGGTCATGCAGCAAGGGTGGAAGGGAAAGGCAGCTGCACAGCTGAGATTTCAAGACGTGAACCAAGCAGTGTCAGTGGAAAAGTTGCAAACCCTTTCCCCAATTTTCCTTCTGATAAATGCATGCCTGGATGTAAATCCATATGAAGGAAGCAGGTATAGAGAACTGAGAAATTTGTGTGGCATTCAAGGATATGTGAGATGTGTTAAAATGAAGCAAAACTTGAAGGATCTTGCAGATTAAATGCATTGATTAGAATGTAGATTTTCTTGTTTACTCAGTGGGCAGTTTAAATATTCAAATTTGACACATATAGAGAGCTTTTACCTGTAAACTCTAACATGTTGTATTGGTATATCCAATCTGTTCAAGAAAAAAAATATATTACATAGATTACGTTTGAAGAGTATGCATAAGAAAACCTCATGAGAGACTTTTAGAAAAAGTGTGTGCATCATATGCATGCTAATTTGTCACCACTAAAGCAATGACCCTTGACTTGTTCGATTTAAAAGGATAATTAGATCCTGTCCCTGTGTGTGGAAATGCCCTTGCTCTCTGTTGCTTTTCTTGTCATTTTTTGTCCTGTGGAGTGTAAAATTCAGCATTTTCAGTGACCAGTCAGTGCAAAAAAATGTAAGCAATGGATAAACATTTTTATTTATTTTGCTGAATTATATACAATGCTGCTGAATTTAAGCCAAATGCTTCTATAAAGATTGATTTTGTATGTGTTAGGGTGAAAGCTGCTTCAACAGTCAGAGCACAAATGACATGATAAATATGTTCAGGTCAAAAACTGGTTGCAGAAATGGCTTTAGGATTTTCTGGATCTCTTTTAGCCAAGCTAGGTCAGTCATAACAGAGACATTTATAGTAGCTTTCAACATGCCTCTGATTTCTGATATGAGAAAGGAAGAAAGAAAGTACTCCCATGAGGTCTCCTGAGTTACTGTTTTGATTATTTACTGGTTAGTGCTCAAATACTCTCCAGCAAGGGGGGAGAGAGTTTGCTGTTTAATGCTGACAGTGGGAATATGGTTCCTCATCAGCAGATGGAGACCACAGGGAATAGCAAAGGGGCTGGGCTCATACATTTTTTAATACTTTCTTTTTCTTTTTTTCCCATCAGTACAAGTCTGGAAATGTTTTTAGAGTGTTTTCAAAATTCATTCTTATGTGTTTTTGGTTTTTTTTTAACCTTTGCTTCTCACTGCAGTTTATAGGATGTATCCGCAGAACTGTTATTAATGTGAATAAAACTCACAATGATTCAGTGAGACTCGGATTTGAATGTTGAAATAAGTGATGATCTAGTTGAAAAGATCCCAGGTTGGGATTCAGAGGCTGACAGCATGTATGATATGTATTAAATCATAGAATCATAGAATCATTAAGGTTGTAAAAGACCTCCAAGATCATTGAGTCCAACCTTTGACTGCACATCACCAAGTCAACTAAACCATAGTGCCACATCCATTTCTTGAACACTTCCACCGCCACCCTGGGCAGCCTGTTCCAATGCCTGACCACCCTTTCAGTGAAGAAATTCTTCCTGGTGTCCAGTGTGAACCTCCCCTGGTGTAGCTTGAGTGCATTTTCTCTTGTCCTGTCACTAGTTGCCTGGGAGAACCCCCACCAGGCCACAGCCTCCTTTTAGGTAGTTGTAGAGAGCGATAAGGTCTCCCCTAAGCCTCCTCCTCTCCCATCTAAACAACCTCATCTGCTCCTCATATGACTTTATCTCTAGACACTTGACCAGCTTCATTGTCATTCTCTGTGTGCGCTCCAGCACCGCAGTGTCTTTCTTGCAGTGTGTGTCCTGGTACTGGACATAGGACTTGAGATGTGACCTCACCAGTGCTGAGCACAGAGGCACAATCACTTCCCTAGTCCAGCTGGCCACTTCAATATTTTCAGCAGTACAGGGACTGTTAAAGATTATAAGGAACCCTAATGGGGTTCTTGCTAGTGGGTCAGCTGCACATTGTAAAATGTGAGAAAGGAATGTAGGGTATGGAATGCTGCTCGGTGCTGGATGGCAACTACTAAGCCTGTTTGTGCCCCAGCCCTGCCGAAGCTGGGGGAGAGAACCTTCTGCTTTAACCTTGCAGCACATAGTCCAACAGCTGCTACTGTTCAGCTGAATGGTGGTAGCTTGTTAAAGTGGTAACCCAAGTGTTTATGACTGTTTATTCATATAAGCGGAGCAAAGAAAGGCATTAAACTTTGGGGTAGCATGAAACCAGAACCTGAATACTGATCAGAACTTCAGAGCTTTGGCTGTTTGCCTACTGAAATGAAAAAGGAAAGAGGAGATACAGAAACAGCTCTGGTGCTGGTGGGATCTGCAGGAAGAACAGGGGATTTCTCCATTAGCATCCAACAGTTAAACCAGATGCTGAGTGAAAATCATGATAAAAGTAGTAACTGTTCATGTATGCTCTCTGCTGCAAAGATTCTGTGATTAGCTGTCAGTGATGGAGGGTCCTTTACCTTGGATCACACCATGTTTTCTGGAGATTGCTAAATGGTCTGTTTTAAATAGGACTCCGCTAATGGTTGTTTTATTTTTTTCTACTATTGATGAAGTGTCACTTTGCTGGATGCTAATTAGTTAGCTAATTAGATGCTAATTAGCTTCTTGACCTCTGTCCGACTTGGTGCTGTGACCACTTCCCTGGGGTTGGACACAGGCAGTCAGCAGTTCCTGCCAGTTTTGTATTATCTGCAAACTTGCTTAGTATCCCTTCCAGTTCTGTGTCCAAGTCATTTATGAAGATGCTGAAGATCACTGGGATGAAGATGGAGCCCTCTGGAACCCCGTAGGTCACCAGTCTGATGTCACCCCATTACCTTCTGTGATCAACCTGTGAACCAGTTGCTCACACACCACTGAATATTTTATTCAGAAAGATCCTGTGAGAGACAATATCAAAAGCTTTACTGAAATCCAAATAGGTTACATCAACTGGCTTCCCTTGATGAACTAGATGGGTTATGCTGTCATAGAAGGAAATCAAGTTGAATAAGCGGGACTTTCCCCTCATGAAGCTGTGCTGGCTGTGACCAGTGACTGTGTTGTCTTTCAGCTGTGTTTCAATACCTCCCAGAATAATCTTTTCCATAACTTTACCAGGCACTGACAGGCCTGTAGTTTCTGGGGTCTTCCTTTTGGCCCTTCTTGAAAGTCAGGACCTGTGCCAGCTTCTCCAGCTGGAACCTCTATGTATTCCCAAGACTGCTTAAAAATCACTGAGAGAGGTTTTGCAATGATATCATCCAGCTCTTTGGGCATTATGGGATGAATCCCATAAGGCCCCACAGAGTTTTAGGAATCCGTCTGGAGCAGCAGATTCCACACAATTTCAGGGTCAACTGGAAGTTGATCATTCTTGCAGTTGTGGTCCTCCAGCTTAGGGCACTGAGGCACCCTTGGCCTGTCATCCATGTTGAAGATAGAGGCAAAGAAAGTGTTAAACACCTCTGCCTTGTCTCTCTCCTTCTTAGTGAGGTGACCATCCTCATCCTGGAACAGACTGATGATATTTCTATACTGCCTATTGCCATCAATATGTGCGAAAATACTCCTTTTATTGTCCCCCATATTTCTGGCAGTTTCAACTCCAGCTGAGCTTTGGCCTCATGAATTTTCTCCCTACAGCACAAGCAGCATCTCTGTATTTTTCCCATGTCACTTGACCTTCCTTCCACTGGGCATACACCTTTCTTTTTTGCCTTATTTCCCAGAGAAGATCCCTGCTCAGCCAGGCCAGCCTTCTGCCTTGCCTGCTTGACTCCCAGTGTTTGGGAATTGCCTGCTCCTGTGCCCTTAGGAGGTGGTGTTTGAAAAGTGACCAACACTGATGGATCCCAGCACCTGCAAAAATATTTTCCCAGAGGACTTTACTAATTCCCTGAGCAGCCCAAAGTCTGCTCTCCTTGTGTCCAAAGTTGAGGTTTTGCTGGCACTTTTCCTTCTGTCAGCATAGATTTTAAACTTGATCACTTCGTGGTTGCTGTGGCCAAGATGGCGACCAATCTCCACTTTGCTCACAAGATTCACTCTGTTGACAAGCAGCAGATCAGGGAGGGCATTTTTCTGAGTCAGCTCCCTTAGGACTTGTTCCATAAAGTTGTCATCCAGGTTTTTTAGGAATTTTCTGGCTGCTCTTTTAAGAAAAGTAGAATTTGCAGAATATTTTTTCAAAGGACATACAATTTAAAAATGGCTTTAAAATTTAAAAATACTTTGAAAATTCCACAGAAAAAAAGAGGTGAGTATGGAAGACAAATGCTCATGTGAGCAACTGATAATTTTTCTAATCATTTTAAGTCAAAGCAGTGTGTTTGTTCCCATTCTTGCAGGTGCACTGGATTACATTCCTTCTCTCTGTAAGACTTTTCTGGTATGGCTTGACCTGCCCCTGTAGTGTCAGTAAAACTAGTCCCATGTATTACAACACCTGCATATATAATATATATACACATTATATGTATGATGGTATTACAGTGTTTTTCTTGGTTCAGCTTATTCAAAGAAAGGAGATAGGCGCAAATAGAATTCAAAGTTGCTTTCCAGGCAGGATCCACATGATCAGTAGTCAAAGTCTAGCAAACTGTCGTTAACCTTCAATTGGCTACTTCAGTTTTTTCTTTTCCCTCCAGGTTGCTTCCTCCTAAGACTACAAGCTCTTCCTCCTTCTGTCTGTCACATAGCTTTCTATTAAATCCAAGGGGAATAAGGAATCTCTTGCCTGAAGAGTCGGCAGCAGTCGGTGAGTTCAGTGTGTGCTGAAAGAAAGTATTTATATGTGATGCTTGCATCTTGAAATTTCCTTCAGTGTTTATGTTTGTGGCAGCAGTGGTAGCAGACATAGCAGAGAACAGGAACTAAGTTAGGAATGGGTTTGTTCTCAAAAACTGTTTTGACCAGAGCCAGATGATCCTTGAATAAAATGCTAGCTACTACTCAGTCTTAGTAGCAAGGAACACTGAATTGTGGAGGTAAATTAAAAAGAATGGAAATAAGAAATTTTTAAGACACCTACTGTAGACAGATCTGAGAAAAGAGAACATTGTTAGTCCTAGACTAGCAAATCTTTTACACATTCCATGCTTGAGAGACTACTTGAGTCTACTTTGAAAATCCAACATGCATTTTTTTTTCTCTTGTTTAGTTTCCCTTCCTCTTTTTCTATAAAAATCCCTCTCTTTTCGTATTCATGCCTTTCAGACTGTAGATTGCTGTATCTCTTTAAATGCCATAGAGCCAGTGTCTTAAAAATTCAGTTCTATTTTAGTCACTATGTATCAGTCTCTCCAGCTCTCTGATAATTTTTTCTGTTTTCTGGATTCTTTCCATTTTCTCACTCAGTCTTTCTGATAGTTAAACAGCTATAACTATATGTAAAATTCCTGACAGGCACACAGGGAGTAAAGAAATCTACAGATAGATTTTCAACTCTCTTCTTTTTGTCTTGTTGTGTTTGTGAAAACAGCTCAAAACTGTTTTGTTTGTACTGCAAATAGTGCATTTATTTTTTGTGTGTGCTCTCTCTCAGTCATTATAGCTTTGGTTCATATGAGGTAAAGGTTTGTCCCTTTTATTTTCTGTAGGCTGCTTGAATTTATAGATGAGTTTTTTTTTTTTTTTTTTTTTTGTTTTTTGTTTTTTGTTTTTTTTTTTATCTCTGTGTGTTCATGACTTTTTCTATGACTTTCTTCTTTTTCTCTTTGACAAAGAATACTGCGTAAAAAGCCTTATCCTTCAGTTAGAAACCTGTAAATTGTAGAGCTGAAATAAGTCAGAGCTCCAGATTTTCCAGCTAAACTTTTGGGAATGATGGCAAAATCAGAGCCTTGAATGTCAAAGCTTTTATTCAGGCTATATATGGTAAAACAACACAGGCAATAGTCTGAACTCTAGGCCACTCCTGAGACTTAGATCCCTCTTGCCCTTTGAGGTAATGTTCCCTCAAACTGAACTCTGGTTCCTTAAAAATCATTCTCACACTGGGCCAAGAAATGCTCTGAGAAGGTTACTGGGGCCCTTCTAAGGAAACACGCGGGAAGCACGTCCCCAAAGCACAAGGACAATGAAGCTTCATATATATCTACACTTTGTTTTCATGTTGGTAACTGTCTAAAACATATGCTGGCCACTCTGAATCTTTGAACATCAGGTTTATTATTGACATATACTGAGAGCATGGCAAGCCTGTGGAATTTTTTTTGGATTATGACTCATTGTTTTCCATTTCAGCAGCTCCAGGTTTATTTTGGTGTCTTAACCAAGTATTTTAGATTTAACTCCTTTAATTGTAAGCTTTCTAGTTTACTTCAAATTTGTTACTAAAAGAGAAGTAAAAGACAAGAGAACACATCCCTTGAGGACCTTCTGACATAAATACAAAAGCATCAGTATGGTAAGTGAACACTGAGAGCTGGTAGACCAGGGTTGTTTTTCTCTATATATAATTTCTGTCAAGACAACTGGGCTTTTTGTGCTATATTGTCTTTATCTGTGTAACTCATTATCATTACATTGTGTGGGAATGAACTGCAGTTTTGTCAAACTCATGTTTATTAATCCTGTGAAGCATATCAGGGAACACAATTGCCTTTATACATACCCAGTGTGCCATTTAAAACATGTCAGTGTGTGCTGCTCAGTACTGTATACCTCACTTCCAGCTGTACAATGATGATTCAAAACTTTCTGACAGGCTCTCCTTTTCTCTTAGATTAATTTTATAGTCCACATCCTAGGATGTACCCAAATTCTCAGAAACAGTATATATATATTAACCACTTAGTTTGCCTCACTGGTAAATCTTTTGCTTCTTGAACTGATGTGTAAAAAGGAACAGTACTGTTCAGCATGCTTGTCAGGAAATCTATGAGGACCGAGAAAGCTGTTTTAAATAGTCTCTGCCTGTTGCATGTCATGAAATGGATGCAACCTGCATTTTCAAAGTGAGTTTGAAAATACAGTACAGACTCAATTTTGGGGTCAACACGATGTCTGATGAAAAATCAGCATATCAGGAAGTTTACTAGTTCTTCTCTTGCTCCAGTGGAGATATACTTTGCCCAGTCCTTGATCTACAGTTGATCAGGTCAATGGTATGGGTAGGGCAAAACACCTCCACTCTTTTCTTAGCTCACTGCCTGCCCATCCCATTGTTAGGAAGCAGATGACTAGTTTCCCTGCCGAGCTGTTGCTTGCGATGACTTTTTTTAATGCTTGGAAGGGAAGCTGAGGTGCCAAGGGACATGGAGGAGTCCATTTCTACTCGCAATGGGTGCACGGGATAAAGTACAAGCCTGCCCAGAACTGTTACCAGTAGAAATAGCAGTGCAACCCTGAGGGCCAGATATTCTGCAGACTGATAGGGATGTATTTGACCAAAAATGCTCAGTCTGCCTGGAAAGACCATCTATGAGAGGCTGACTAGGACAGATCTTAAAAAAATATATGAGACTGCAGTTGCAGAACAAGGGCTGTGTAGTCTAACTGTCCATCTTGTAGGTGTCAGAAGGAAAAAAAGTTCACCTATTGCACAGAGAATATGGATTATTCTGCTATTTTAAAAAATATTGTTTTGACACAGGCCTGTGAGAAAATGTATTTTCTTTTAATTTTTTTCCATTCAGAGACATCATTTCCAAATCACTATGACATGAAAGAGAATGGGTTTGCACTGTACTACAGAGTGTCTCTGACAGAACATATCTGTAGGCAATATAATCTGGAGAAAGAAGCCCCATAAATTCCACCCTATTTCATGATCCATCCAGAAAAGGTTCTTGTTCAGACACTGACCAAAAACCAGATATCATCATGTACACAAAGATGATTAACAATAGACAATAAGATCATTTACCCAGAGATCACCAAGGAGTGGGTGGTGGGCAAAAATCTAAAAAAAAATCAGAAACAGAGATGAAGACTGACATGGTTAACAGAAGGATGTTTTTGCAGTAAGTATGCCCTTAACAGCCAAAATCATTTGCTCCTTTCTAAGTGCTCTGTACAAGCCAATTGGGCAGTGGGTAATGCTGGCCAAACATTCCTGTGTTTGCAGAGAAGTGCCACATGCTTTCTCTGTGTGCAATGTTTGAAGAAGTTGCAAAGTATTTCCCCTATAACATTTGCAAACTATGACTAACAAATAAAGAATCAGAAGAGTACAGTACTGGCTTTGCCATCCTGCCCACTGATAAACTCATTCTCTCTTATCAGCCCTGGCAGTGTGTGCACTCTGGGCATCCAAGTCCTGATGGCTGCAAGAAAGCAGACACTGTAGCAAAAGAAAGTAAACAGCACAACTCAAGCTGGAATGCTATAGAATGAGTAAAAATGAAACACAGGGAAGGGGAAAAGCCTCATATACCCTTTGGACATAATACAAATCTCCACTAATAACCTCTATAGCAGGACTTTATCTAACACAGTCTCGATGGAGAAGAATTTTGCCACCTGTGTGCCACTCTAGTGGCTTTTACGCAGTGTCCAAAAGAAGTTGAATGCTGCCGAGGTTTTATATTTCACAGGTACAGAAGTTACAGGAACTATGCCTCTTATCTGTGTTTTTATCTCAACATGCTTGGCAGAGAGAAGGGGACTTGGCTTTTGGAGTCTGCGCACAGCTCAGCCAAGTATTTCATGTCAACTCAAGTTCAGGGAAAGCAAAGAGAGATTCAGCACAAAGAAATTGTTTACATTCTGGGGCTGCCCTTTTGTAAGTTGAAATCAAGGTGTCTCAGTCTTTTGAAAACCTGAGGAATGGAGAGGTTGAAAGGCTGAGAGTGCCTATCCCTATTCTTTTCTATGCAAGATTTGGTCTGATTTCTCTGTGAGGAGGATTTGGAAGATACTGAAGTAGAGATTCATACGCTAAAGGCTTCCTATGAAACACGTTGTTTGTGGTTTATTAACTGTATAATGCAGTAATTGAGGTTAACTAGTGAAACAGTATCTGTTCCTCTGTTAATGGTCAAAGAGTTTGATAGTGAAAATAACCTGTTAAAATAACTGTTTAAAGTTCCCTATATTCACACTGACTTTCAAAGCAGGGTGTCAGCTCTGCCAGTATAGCAGTTAGAGTCACTGAAGACCTGTTCATGCATAGCACCTCTACAATCTGAAGCAAGAAGAAATGGGGACCAAGTATGGTAACAAAAGCAGAAACTCAAGCCCATTTGCTTGTGGGCACAGGGCAGCAATGAAGTCTGTCATTATAAGATAAATACCTATGCCTGGATTCCAGTTCTGGACAGTAGAAAAAAGGGAAAAAAAATAAAGCTTTTTTGCATTAAAATGTTCTTAAATGTGCTCACCTATGTTAATAGTCTAGCAGATAGACTTCGGAATTAGTGATCCACCCAAGTCTCATTCCCTTGCTACTAACGGTTCTCACTGCTAAGGGATACTGGTGGTTTTTGAAGAGCTCTGTAGTAGGGCAGGTTAGATAACAACTATGCTAACAACTGATTGGGTGGTTGGTTAAGCATTTCAATTCCATTCACCAGATCAGAATTCAAGATTGGGAACTCAGTCCATTCATTCAGGAAAAGCGGTCTCTCTGTCTACTGACTCCATCTACCAGCACAAGTTTGCAAACATAATAGAAGCTCTTTTGTGGCTCTAGCAATGCACTGCACACTTTTGTGACAAGCAGGTAATTGTTTTGAGTATGCCAAAAGATTAAATTTAACAATCTATGACCAGATAAGAGAGATGTAAGTATTGTTTGATGGGAACTGGCCAAGTGCCGACCTTCAGAGGTTAGTTCCAGGGGCGTAACAGAAAGGTTCAGCCACTGCCAGGAGAACAGAGTGGCAGACTCAGAGGTGGCTGTTGTGGTTTCTGGTTCCTCTGCACTTATTTAAGGGAACCCTTGTTTGTAGTGATTGGGATAAAACTTCATTTTGTGGACTGTAAAAATGTTTGTAATTTCTTTCATGTGGTTCTGTGACACCATCATATCTAAAGTTTGGTTTCTGTGGGGTTTGATAGATTGCTTTATTCATAGGCTTCTTGGGTATTAGTTTGGAGTTAGCTCTGGGTGGTCTTATTTGGCTCAGTGATTTTTGATGAAAAATTGACATCTTATATACTTTTGATAAAACTATGTATTTTTAAAATTTTCAGCTAGGTGGGAACAACTGGATTATTTGTCTTGTTTGCCAATAAAAATCACAATATCCTGCTTCTTCCCTTGTGTTGGCTGGTTTGTGCACTTCCCTGTGATTTTCAGGCTTTAATTTCCAGCCTCCTGAGGCTGAAAAAGCCAAGAACACAGAATCCACAGCTTATTTATAGAGTGGTTCTGCTAACCACAGTGTCACTGTGCAATGGGCAGCACCACAGACTGTACTGGTCTCAGCTATATGCTGACTGCAAGGATATCTACTTTGCACATTGTGGATATTTTAGCTGAAGATATATCAGCTTAGCTCAACCAGAAAACAATACCTTTGGGTGAGAATAAATAAATAGGAGAAGCTAGATGCCAAAAGTGTTTTAATAAGATTATGCATTATTTTCACTTACGGGGACATTTTACTGTACTTTTAGCTTAAAAATTTTGCAGGGGGATTTGTTTAGACTGTGAATTTGTTTTGCTGCTAAACAACAAGCTAAACTTAGCTCCTTTTTGAAACATCTTCAGAAAAAATAATGATTAAAAAAATGAACCAAACCAAATATGAGTCCAAAATGCTGCCTTTCACAGCATCAGCAGAATTATCAGTGTTATGACTTTTACATTCTGGTGCCCATACTGTTGGCCCAGTTTCTTAATATCTTTTTTTACAGCCTTTTGTCACCATGCAAGGAAACAGAGAAAGCTTATTGTTCCTAATTCCTTGTTAGAAGGAAGAAAAGATAACTGTCTTAACAAGTGCTTCCTCTCTGTTTCATTGCAGAACATCAATCTAGAACCTGTATAAACTGTCTTACAGTAAAAAAGTCTATTATATGCATTTCATTTTATTTTCCAATATTATATAGTGGAGATATACAGTGTGCTTTAGGACAGCTTTTAAAAAAGTGTCTTATCTTTTTTTGTTTTTGTTTTCGGAAGTAGCTAAGCCAGCAAATCATCTTGGAAATGGACACAGATCTGTATAGGTATGAAGCATTCCAAATATTAGTGCCTAGTCTAATTTTGTATTTCTGTTTATTCTATCACTGACATGCCACTGATTTTTTAAATTACCTTGTGTCCTGCAGGATAAGATAGTAGCATACTTCCCTTTGGCTTTCAAGCTGTAATTAAATTGGTCTTAGTTTACCATTTTAATGTGGAGAACTCCCTACACAATTCTCTGTATCATACATAAACACTGATTCCTGTTTATTCATACTGAGAGATCTGTTAGTATTTTATTATACTAACATCTGTATCTTGAAACCAAGTGCACCCATTTTTAAAAACCTGTGAATGAATAATTTGTCTAGTTAGGTTTATGGAATATTAAGGCAATGGAAAGTTCAAGTGTAAACAACCAGTGAAAGCCACCTGATCTTATTTAATTAACACTCAAAAAAATGTGAATATGTAGGAAGAAACATTCCTGTATGTTTTGACACATTTCTTTGTTCTTTTACCATCAAGATACAATCCCTACACAATAGAAGTCTGGGTGTTGTTTGATGTCTGGGTAACTGAGAATAGAATAAGGGCTATCCTGCCTGTTTATGTGTTTTGTACCTTAGATCTGTGAGGAATGTGCTGCAGCCCCCATCCAGCCAGCTTAGGCAGGCTGCATTCCCGTGGGAGCCACATCATGCTGGAGAGGGACAGGATAGCCACAGCACCCTCACTAGTGGGGACTGGGTGTGTGGGTCCTGCAGCTCAGAAGCCCTTCCTGCTCCCATGGATGAGACATAGCCCTCGTGAGCTGGACACTCCAGGACTTTACATGGGAGGCAATGCTGGTGCAGACTGAAGATGTTTCTATCCTGTATAGGCTGCAACAAGAGGGATGGTTTGAACAGCAGTTCCTGCACTGAAGTGAACCCAGTGACTGCTCCCTGTTAATTTGATTAATATGGCCCTGTGAGAAGTCAGAAGAAGTACATGGCTTTGTGAAATGTCCTATGATGGAACTATCTGGATTAACCATGACACATGACTGTACTTAAGTGGTGCTATCTATTCTAAAGAACCTGCTTTTACCAGGGAAAGTTATTATTTAGAGACACCTGAATAATGGCAACACATTTTCAAATGGTGGCACATATAACTATGAATGTGTGTAGTCACATCTGAGAATATTTTTATTGAGATGACAACATTAGACTAAAATACTGAACTGATGAATGCTAGAGTGTAAATGGTGGCTTAAAATTTTCTAGTGAGAAAACAAAAGATAAATTCCATTTAGAGGAGAGAAGAGAATGCTTTCTCCAAATGCCTTTATTGTAGAGTGTGTGTGTCTCTCCATGAAATGACTTTTGGAGCAGGTGGGGAACTATGACATGGATACCCCTCCAGCCCCAACATTCCCTTTACCATTATGTTTAACTTAACATATTGCCTAGAACATGCTCACTGATTGAATGCTGGCAATATTTTAGCATTTGTGATGCTAATTTGTATCTATGGAATCTTTTTAATAGTTTGATAGGAAAGTGCTTTAGGGTTGGTTGTACAATATGAGATGCCTGTGTAACTTTTTCAAAGATCTGTAAAAATAGCAAATTCACATTCTTCACAAAATTTGGGCATTTCTTGAGCAGACATTTCCTTGCTTCATAGTAAATCAGCTCCAATACCTTTGGTACACATTAGTGTACCAAGAGCAAGTCTCAGAAAGGTCAACAGATTGCTCAGGATAGACAGAACCTCTTTCCAAGTTTTAGATTGCACAAATTTCAGTCTTGAGAAAGGTTCCCTTGAGTGATTTCCCTTTTTTAGAAAAAATATTGTGTTGATTTAACAGTGAACTTCCAGCATGTTTCCTTTTCTTGAAACATGTTGCTAAGGCACACTGTCCTGTTTCGTATTCACCACTTGGACAACACTTCACCATGCACAAGGAAAATTACTTTGAGGAACATGGGCTGATGATTAATCCAGCATTGATGAGATGCTTTCCATGACTACCTATAGAACAAATGCGTCCACCAAGCAGGTGGGAGGCAACACCACTTTATTTAAATTTTGTTCGATGATTGAGAAAAATATTGCATTTTTAGCAATGCCTTGCATTGCAACAAAGAAATCCTGGGTCCTGCTTCAGTCAGTAGAACACACATTTGGCTGACACTGTAATCATTATTTCCCAATGGCCTGTTGCAGTACTTTCCAGCCTCTCATTGTTCATGACTTAATCACTTCCCATCTTAACTATTTCTGCTGCCACTTTTGTGCTGTTAAGTCTCAGAGCTTCTCAGTGTCCAAAGTTCAGTGGCTAAATTATAGATTTACTCAAGGAAATGGTCCCACCCTTCTCCTCAGTCACTGGACATTGGCGTTCTACACAACTTTAGGGACAATTAGAACTTTGCCCTTTGTCTTCCAAACCTTTCCTCTATAAGTTGAAATAAAATGTCTACTCTGATGATGACTTAATTCATGATATTCAAAGGGGCTCAATGCCACTACATTTCATATGTTAATTGTGAAAACAAATTCTCATGAACTACAAATCTTGCATTAGGCAATACTGTGAGAAGGGGTTCCCCAAGATGTCTGTGAACACTGTCTTTTGCATATAGTTTTCATAAAGGCAATGAACTCCAGATATCTCCTGGAGGTCCCTGAAAGAATTTTGTTTTCAGTGCTATTATGAAACTCTGAGATTCTCTTGGTGGCAGTAGCTACATATTTAAATATACACAGCCATTTAAATAAAAAGTGGGTGAAATTCTGGCCATCTGCAAATTGGTAATAAAACCATAAAATAAGTATCTCTTCCAAATTTGCCTCTCGTAAAAGTGGAAATTCTGTAATTTAGACATTTAGCCTGTTAGTTCTTCTATGCTTAGCAGAAGGAGAGGCTTTTCAGAAGGTGGTCTTAGTGTAGACGTGTGTTTTATAGTTAAGTCTCAAATACCATTAGGAGCCAATTTATCTCTCTTTACTGTAGGCAGTTTAAGGGACAGGCTTAGAAAAAAATCCAGCTGTTGTATAGCTGTTTTCACTTATGCATTGTTTTTCACGGTTTTCTCTGTATAGCCTTAGGTTCAGTCTTGCAGTGTGCACTGTGTGATCCTGCCCAGAGTCACCTTGATCTTAGTGGAAGAACAGGTGGGGGGTTTGGGCCACAATCCAGGTTACATCAACCAAATTATCTTTTTTCTTTTTTTTTCTGTATTTTTCTGACATGGAAACTTTCAGCAAGTATACATCAATTTAAATGCTATTTAAGTATGATATGCAGAAACATCCAGATTCATGGGAAATAACAGGAAAATTTAAAATTCTGTGTTTACAGTTTTAAACATATTCTGTATGATTTTCCTCGAAACGGCAAATCTCACTCCTATTCTCTGCTCAAGGTACAAACCTTATCATATGTTTACTTTACTGTGAAAACCATTAACAACTAAAGAGTACACAGAAGTTAGTAAAGCTTATTTTAGTTAACTTGTAGTTGCTTTATAGAACTCTTCCAATCTTGCTAATATTTTTAAAATTTAGAGTGTATCAGGAAAAAAAAAATAATCCACTTGCACTTTAACACCTTCTTTCAGTGTATTGTGTTGCATCTCCATTGGCTTTCATTTTTTAACCACTGTTTCTCTGTGGTTGTTCCTCCCTTACCTCAATGCTTGTTTCTCATTTAGGCCATGATTTTGTGAACACATTATTGCAGGCTAGGTGTCAATTAACACCCAGGAGTTATTGCTTGGTAAATGCCTGTGTGCACATTTCAACCACGAGTAAATGAGAGGTGTTTTACCAAATTTCTAGCAATATCTAATTAATTAATGAGTTAAAGAAAATTGTGGTAATAATCAGTGAAAGTGGAAAACGCAAATGTAACTGTGAGAGATTCAGAAGATATTGGATCATTAGGCTTTACAAGAGTCTTAAAAAGTGGCAGATTATAGCCCTATGTAGAGTTTTCCACTTGCTTCTATCGTCTTGTGTTCACAATATTAGTCATCCTTTGCTTCCCCTAGTTTGCCTTACACAATAGATACAGAGGAATCCACTGGGATAACCAGGGAGTTCCAAACTATTGAACTATATTTATTTAGATTACAAAAACAAAAGCAGCAAACCTGACTGATGAACATCACAGACTGAAGGAACAATGCCTTTAGAAACATGCAAATAGATTTCCTTTAATTCTGGAAGGAGGCCTTTGAAATAAACAGCGTGGTAAATTATTTAGGCTCTATTTTTTTGGAAGTTGAACTTACTAATGTTCCAGATGTGAGAGAACAGGAAGTTCTATCATTTCCTCAGAATATGTGATGTGTAGACTATTATAAAACTGCAGATTGATAAAATAATAAGAAAAATAAAACAGTCATTCTCTTATACAAATGTGTTATGGTATTAGTATTATTCATGACACCATCTGGGGTTTGGGGTTTTTTTACTTTTTCCTTAGTAACATAATTGTTTTCTCATTCTAAGAATCAATCCAGTAATAGAGACCCATTTTTATTGCAATGTGATGAGAAATAATTAGGATGATATTTTCAGAACATAATTTCACTGTCTATAATAAAATAATAATAATAAACCAGTATTACTAAAACAAATTTGTGTTGAGTATTAATGATGATTGTTAGTACATATGTGGAAATATACTTTCAGCTACAGTTACTGTAAAATCTTGTGTGGCATCACTGATTAGTCAAATTTCTCCATCTGTTTGTGTGATTAGAAAATCCATGTTTGAAGGGAGAAAAGAAATTTATATAGATTATTGTAAAACTGTTTCCAGTCTCATAGCAGCTGAAGCAGAGCAGCTGTTCAATCAGTAATTTCTTCTTTTTAATGGTGAATTTGTCAAGTATTTCTTGTTCTATACACTGAAATCTTCAGCTCTGTGCACTTTTATTAAACACAGAAATTGCTCTAGTCAGCTCTTCCTACCAATATATATTTCCATGTTTACGCATGCAAATTTTATGTATTTTTCTTAAGAAGAATAGTGAACATGAGAGATACTAAACATCATCTTTTGATCACCCTTTTTAGAGACCCATTCTGCACCCTGATTCTGGTTCTGTCAACAGAAAGTCAGCCTTCACTCCTCAGGATTAGGGATGCTAAGCTTGCACAAGTTATCTAGGAAAGCAGGACAAGCGAATCTGTGAAAGGACCGCACTGTCTTCAGATGTCCATGGGATACTGAGTGTTAACAGAAGGAAGCAACACAGCATGAAAAATAGTTGAAAGCACTGACATTTGGTGAGTTTTTGCTCTGTAGTTTTTTGCAATCTGATAATTCTATTGGTTCCATAAATGCTAAGAAATACTCCAGAAAAGTAAAACTTGAATTATGCATGAATTCATACATCCTGAAGAGTAGAAGAGGAAGCCAACATCTTTCAAGAACATCTTTCATTGGATTGTACTTTTAAGAAAACTAAATTCTCTTAGCAGTCCCGGTTTTGTCTTAAAATATTTACATTCTAGATAAATGACCTAGTGAATAAACATATTTCTGTGAATGGTTTTCTAGATAAAGGCATGAGTGAGTGTCCCAAACACAGGAATCAAACTAATTCAAGTGTAAAGCTTACAGAGCAGAGAATCTCCTCAGTCTAGTGAGATTTAAACCTAATCCTTGTAAAACATAATTTTTAAAATTTAATCTACTGAACAATACTTAGATTTTGTTTACTGTGACTGTCATTAATAATTAGAGGTGGTAGAGCTGAAGTTACATGAATTTTGGGCCATATTGATGTAATAAAAATTCAAAATCTAATTCAGGTACAAGTTACCCAAAGAAAGATGGGCTGTAGTCCTGCTGAAGAGTCAGCAAGAATGTCATCCTGCCTTTATAAGCAACCAAGCCTGACAGCAGCTGTATGATACCACAAATAAAGCAACTAGGTGTAAAAAGATCAAGAAGAGGCTTACCAGTTTCCAGCTGGAACCATACTGAGCCTGAATTGCATAGAACCTGTAAAAAAATCTGAAATCTGTTTATAGTCCTGTAAATGTGTGCCCTGCTTTAGTACAGAAACCAAATTTTACTTTTCTCCACTAGCAGAAACCGGGGCACTTCAGTGATACAGAATAACAAAATTATCAAACAAACAAGATAGAAAGGGATGTAATAACTCTGTGTTACATTTTAAGACAACAGAATATCAATTATAAAGATAAATATCAATAATTTTGGATTATTTTAAGCT
The DNA here is from genome assembly GCA_038380795.1 of Pyrocephalus nanus. Taxonomy (NCBI): domain Eukaryota; kingdom Metazoa; phylum Chordata; class Aves; order Passeriformes; family Tyrannidae; genus Pyrocephalus; species Pyrocephalus nanus. The sequence goes on along the minus strand of CM076262.1, from coordinate 2,859,209 downwards.
GTGTACTTGTCTGAAAAAAAAAATTACCTAAAACACTGCATTATGGCAACACATTCAAATTTGTCTTGAATTCATTTCAAAGGGACTTTGAGAAAGCTGCTCTGTAGAAGCTTCTCATAGACTATCGGTAGAGTATATTATAAATTGCTTGGCTTGCAAGAGCTTGACGATAGTCTGCTGAAAGTTGTACTGAAAGAAGGCACACACAACTAGCATGAAGTGCTGCTTTCTTGTCATGCAAAAGATAAATACATATGTTTAGACACCTGCTTCTGTCTCAAATGTCTCCTGCAGTTGCACAGATCACTCCAAAGACTTCATAAGATCGAAGTAGTTCCCAGTATCGGATACCAGCATTATGGCTACATGCATACTTAAACATGCATTGAGTTACTTTTTGTGATTTCATGAAACACAATAGAAACTGACCCACAGTGACATAAACCAGGCCTAATTTAGGGAAATCAACAAGATTACTCTGAAGTTAGTGCAATTTTCAGAATAAGCTGCTTCCCCAAAGAACAATCTTCCCCACTTTTAAGAACAGTCTGAAAAACAGGAAACTCTATTCTGCAATCCTGAAAACGCCTTGGACCATAGCAAGGAAATAAATAGCTCCTTTCCACTACAAGTTGCTGGCTGTGTTCACGTGTTGTTGTTTTTGGCTGGGTAACAGCTGTGAAGAGAGGAATATTTTCCAAACGCAAATATAAAAATGCCCTTAGGATGCAGACATTTTTATTGCTCTTTGGGAACAGTGCATTCTAGTTTAGATATTAAAAATTCAACATAAAGCACATAGTTCACACCTGTTAGCTAGGTTCTAATGGTGGTTATCTAAACAGCATTGTATATGGCAAGGATATAAGAAAGGAAAGACTTGATGCAAATCAAATGACTTCTAAATATATAAGCTCTTCACGGAATTACATTTAAATGTTCTCATTCCATTTCCAGTCCTTTTCTGAGTGAATTCAGTGACAAAACTTGTGACTTCAGTGGTAAACAAGCAAAATCCTTTGCTTTTATCACATTGTCTTTGAAAAGTCTCCATGTCTAAGACATCAACGCTTGCTTTATTATGCTGTAGAAGAGAACGAAATACCATTACTCAGTCTTCTCTACACAAAATTGTCTTCTTATTGTGAAATACAATATTCTGCAGGCACCGAGTCATTAAAAACTGACAAGAATCCCTAGCAGGGTTTTTGTTAAACAGTCAAAGAAGAAACTATTTAATTTTTAGTAGAGTTCTAAATTTATGATCTGTTAGATTTCCAGATCTTTTTAAAGAACACATGAAAAGGTACTCATTAACTATTTTGTTCTAATTAGGAATGGACTGAAATTATATGGAAGAATAATTTCCATGATAAAATGCCCTCTAATGAAATTGAAAAATGTCTGAAAAGACTTTTATTCAGTTGAAACTGCTAATGGAAGTGAGACTGGCTTCCAGATTTTCATCCCTCTTGTTGTCCCACTCACTTTGTCCTATTCACGACCTCTTCAGCAGCTCTACTGAGCTGGAATTAAAAACAAATAAACAACACCCCCATCAAACAACAAAAACAACAACAACAACAAAAACAAAAAACAACCAACCCAAAAAACCCCAAACCAACAACAATAGCAACAAAATCCCAACCAAAAACCCACCAAACCCAACAACTTTGCCATCAAGTAAATTTTTCCCCCCATAGAGTCATAAAATACAGAAGAAAAAGGGGATATTCTGTATTTAGATTTAGGGTGAAAGGAAAGTGAAGGTCCTACCCCAATTTATTTCCTAACTCAGAGTGTTAAGAAGGGCCAGGTTAAGAAGAGCCAGAACATTCTGAACTTGCACCCAATCTTGGCTTTTAATCTCAGGTAATAACTTGCAAGGAGGGAAGAAGAGAGAGTTAGTGTCAATAACTAAGGCTCCTTAGTCCCTACCTCTTTCCATCATATTTGACATCAGTGCAATTACGTTACCCCATTAAAAATGGCATAACTGTGTTACTTTCTGATACATGTTGTTTTGCTAGAGAAACAACTATAATGTGCCAATAGAAATTAGGAAAGGATGGATATTAGCTCAGAAAGCTGTATTAGCCATTGCTTTGGGGCAAGAGCTAAAAGACGTAAATTCTAGAAAATTATCACTATCTTCTCAAAATGGCTACTTTTAGCTTTCCGTGAAAGGTGAACCAGCTGTTAGCATTAACAATGGAGGCATTGCCTCTTCACCGACCCTCACAGCAAGGCTGGAGCACACCGAGGATCTTAGCCTAGATGATCTATGAAAGAGGAAGGCCATATGTTAATATTCATACTGCAGATGCATTTTGCTCATGGTTTCCCGTCTTCTTTTCTAGCGTTCTCCAAGGGTTTACTTAAAGCCATGTATAGGTCTGGATTTCAGTATGCACTCAGGCTCATACTTTTGCACAGCACATGGATAAAGTCAGAGAAATTAATGACAGACTCACAATTCAGGCACCGATGTTTCTCTATAAGCCCAGTTTAAGGAATTAGATTGCCTTGGGCAATTAATGTAAAGCCTGCCTGCGCTGTGTAGGTGCTCACATGTACCTTAGACACAAAAGTTATTTGGTTACTTTTAGTGGCTCACCACACATGATGGGGCCTCAGTTTTTGGTTAAATTAATCAGTTCAGGACTTCTCTCTGTGAGAGCTTGATTTGCTAGAAGTGGTCTGAGCACTCCCAGTTCAGCAAGAGAAGAGGGAAAGGCAGTGGCCATGTTGTTCAGATGATCTGGGGGGAAAGCACTCGCCTGGGAAGTGGAAGATCTGATTCAGTTTCCTCCACATCCTGAGGAAGTTCCAGCACCCTCCCATTTCCCAGTCTTTTCCCTAGACTGGGTTGGGGTCATACTCCATCCTTCCTATTGCAGAAAGACTACTGATAGTCCAGATGAAGAAATCATGATTGCAAACAAATGGTAGGCAAGAAGGCTCCCATGTGACTTGTAATCTGTTAGCAGTAGGGGAACCTTGGCTTCTGTTCTCTCATTAGGAGTGAACATGTAGATAGCTTGGGAAATCTCTGATTAGGTGTGAATATGTAAACAGCTTGGGAAGTGGGCATCAGAGCCTAAGTTATCTCTAAATGAGTAATATGTTTTCTGGGCAATGCTACTGCCTGTGTTTTGGACTGATATGAATGACTCAGTGGCACATCTGCAATGTGCATTCTCTTCTGAATATATCACTACTATCAGTGGGATCAATATGTCCATTTTGGCCCATTTAGCAAATTAGCAAAAATTATGAATAATGTCTGTGATACAAAAACATGAGGTGATTAATGAGTTGAAATTATTTTTTTGCAAGAATTTCAAAAGGCATTATACATTTTTCACATATAAGAAATATAACAAGCCTTTGGACTGCCATTAAAGGGCAGTGCTAAGACAAGTGAGAAAGAAAATACTTGTACACTTATTCCAAAACACAGGGTGCTGAAGGGTTCATGCTTCTCCTAAGTTAGTGAGACAAGAGAAACTCATGCTGAAGAAGAGGGAATAAAATATCAAAAGACCGTCCCTTTTGGAGACAGTTTATTTTCTGGGATCCCTGTTATTTTCTTCATCCTTGTCCTTCTTCCTTTCTGTTCCATCTTCCTCACTGGAGTGGAGCAAGAGGTGATATGATTATTCCAGAGCATGGAGCAACTTTAATCTTAAATGCCTGTACGTGTTTATGCATGTGTGCCTGTGAGTGTATTCATGCACTAGTACAAAATTCCATCTGATTCTGACAAAATACCTCCAAAGGAAGGATTGATGGTATTTCCTCCTTTTGTTCTTGAGGAGGGTAAGACATTTTCTTCGGCACAGAAATGCTACCCTGTTCCTGATGCAATCACTTTCAAAATGTGCTGTCCCAGCCAAAGAGGATTGCATCCTACTTTTTTTCTCTGGGGACTGAAAGCTTTAAATTTTAGGGCTTGTCTCTACAAGTACAGTCTTTATTTCCCTCTGCTCCCATGTAGGGAAAGAGAGGGAACCATCTGGTCCTGCATCCATTGTGTATATCCTGTACATCATCCACAGTCAACTGTTTATCTTGGAAAAACAGGGCATCTCTTAAAACCTGAATACAACCTCAGGATGTGTGTGGGATAAAGTCTGTAACTTTAAAATTATGCGTAATAAAAAATAAAAATTTAACTCTGAGAATTTGATGTTGTTTTGTAATGTCTGTATTATCTGTTATCTTTTGAGCTTACGTCTCCAGGGGTCACGGTGGTAGGTACTGAGCCTGGGGCTCTTTCTGACTCAGAAAGGCACAGGGCCAGGAAAAATGGTAGTTCCCAGCCCTTATTAATGAGAGCATGGGGAGATCTTTCTGTTTACAGGATCAAAGACCAGCTGACACTTGCTCTGGCACTGAGAACATTATAAATAAGGATCCTGCTTTTGTGAGTTCCTGACCACCTTTAAATCTCTTTGACCTTGATGAAGAGGAAGAATGATTTGTAAATATAACTGAAGATTTTCTGTGAAGTCCTTACATTCATGTGGGACAGCAATGAGAAATGTCAGGAACCTGAGCATCCTCAAGATACCATGACCTCAGAACTCTTCCAATCTGACACTTTTTTGCTGAAGCCAGCATAAATTTTTTTGGAGTACAAAGTTGTTTTTCTTTAATGTCCATTGGAAGAAATGACCTTGTGATATGGGTAAAGTTGTATTGAATGCCTTAGATGATGAATGGTGATACTATATTGTATCCGATTACATAGTTCCTGAAGAGGCATAGTTTAGCTACAGGAAAGGTATTAGCTTGGATATTTGTTACCGTTTCCTTTTCATATTCTGAAAACAAAAAATATGCAGATTGGCTGTGCATGGTTAACATAAAAAGATGTGATTTGTTTTCTGTCATTTATCCATTAAATGCTATGTGGTATTGTAATGATGAAAAAAATCCTTTCCCATAGCTTAACTTCCTGCAGTGTTCTATTCCTTGATTTGTGGCAGAAAACCAAACAGAATCCTTATCTGGCTTTTTACTGTTAGAGCAGTATCATGCTTTATGGTATATTTTTGTCTTTAGTTTATTTAGTCTTCTATTTTTTCAAATGTTTGTAATTGATTATTAATAATTTAATTATTAATAATTATTAATAACCTAATGAATTAATTTTTATTTGAAATACCCTGAAAACAATAGGGAGGACAGAGAAGTAAATTGTGACTGAACCTTCAGTTCCCTCTTCTTTTGACATCTGCCTTCTGCAAATGAATGATTTGCATATGTATACATTGAAACTGCAGCTATTAGATTTTTTTGTCATCTCTTCTGGAGCACTGTTGGTGTGAACACTTGTGACCATACCAAACAATGCCAAAAGTCTAAATCACTTTGTATTATTTTACAATGCCAAAACCAGAGGTAACTAAGTTATGGAGAACTACTGTATCATTAGATAATGAACTCATCCAGAAAGAGTGATTTGATGTGTGACTTTGCTTTAATAGCAAGAAAGCGTATTGTAAGGACTAAGACTGAAGGATTATACATTTCATTTCATTTTTTAAAGAAAGAATACTTTTTTTTTAAAAAAAAGTGAGATTTTTGAAATAGTCAGCCCTCTTTTACTACCAGCTGCTCGTCTGTCCTGTGAGTTTTTTGCTTTCCTCCCCTTCTTTTTTTTTTTTTCTTTTTTTTTTTTTTACCTTGAAGAGTGTCTCCATTGCTTCTGCTCAGCTCCTGAAGCCCCTGCATATAAAGTACTATTGCTGCATGGGAAAAAATGCACATCACAAGAGCAGCTTACCTGGTAAGTGGGGAGTAGTAGCACGCTGATTTCAAAGAAGAGAAATGCAAGCACAGAGGTGAGGTTTGCGAGCCATACGAAAAGTCTAGAGCACTTCCTGATACCAGACTGACACCTATAAAGATCAGCTAGATTATTGTGTCCCTTTGTCTTTCCTCCCACCTTCTAAGAAAATGATCTAAGAAGAAAATGACTATTATATAGGCAAAGTCTCTGGCAAATTTTGATTACACCAGGATTATTTGGAAAACTCTGTGGAAAATATCTTTGTGGCTAAGAGCCTGCAAATAAGTTTGCAGATTAAAAATAATGTTCCTTCAGGTTTAGCTCTTAAACAGATCAAATTATTTAATATCTGCCTTATAAATGTTTATACTGACAAAATCTGTAAAGGAAAGTTTGAATTGCAAATTTACCTGTATTAAATATTGACCTTATGGAAATGCACTTAAATACACTTTCATAAGAGAACCTTGTTTACAGTGCTAGAGTGTGTAACTTGGAGGATATTAAAATGAAATTGTTTTGGAAGAGTTTTTTGCTTCCCTAGTTTTCTGTTCAAAACTTGCAACCTGTCAGATATAAATGCATATTTCGGTGGGAAAAATTTATAATAGCTTCATTATAATGCAAATTTTTATCAGCTTTGCACTGATTGTAACTACTGGCTCCAAATGAACATCAACAGAAGTGAGCACACAATAAATTCCTGGAGAGTTGGAATAGGGAGGAAAAAATTATCATGATATATCTAATAGTGTATATATTTAATAAAGTATTTCTGTAATACTCTCTGTGTGTATACAGTATATATAATTTACGTAGCGAGAGAACATATATGCATACAGATGAAGCACTGATGTGCACATTTATCTTGGGTAGAAGCTCACTTCTCTCAGCTTGACTCCAGGCTAGGATTAGCAGGAGAGAGAAGCAGTGGGCTAAAGAGGATTTTTCCCTTTCTCCTGGCTGCATGGCAGGCTTGCTCCTCCTGGCCCCGGGGTCAGGGTCTGCTGTGCAGCCACATGGCCCCTCTGCTCTCGGCAGGATCACATTAGTCCCCATGATTTGTGTACCCAGAGCTCCCAGTGACTCCTGGTTGCCCTTCTCTGGGAGGGGGCAGCTGCCCCTGCCAGGCCCTGATTTGTAAAGAATTAAGCCATTTTTCTGCCCTTGAGCCAAATCCATTCCAGCCAGGCTGAGGGAGATCACCACAGCTTCTTTTCAAACATCTCTAATATTTTAATCTGGACATAATAGTTCACGTTACTCCAAAATCAATCTTATTTCTCATCCATTTTCCTCTCTTGAGCCCTGTAGGTTATTTTGTTATTCTCACAACACTCCATCTACTACATGGTAAATTAGCGCTCTGTTTACCTTTTAGACCAGATTGTTAACAGCATGACCCTGGTCCATGGAGTTCAGTGGCTTTTATTAGATTTAAATTGGTGTTTTAATAGGGCTCATTCCTATTATAGCCTAGGAGATTGACTTACTTTTTTTCTTCATATCCAAAGAAGACAAATCAGAGACAGTTGTTACCTCTAGCACAGTTGCATTGCAAGTCAGTACAAGTTTGCTTTTATTTCTGGGATTTCCACTGGATTTTTCAGTCATAATCCCTGGCTCGAACAACTGCCTTTTTTTTTTTTTTTTTTTATCCCCGAGAGGGTAAACAAACTGCTTTTCCCCTCTCCAAGTCCTTTATACAGATCATAGCACAGTTCTTTACAAACCTGCTAAATGTGAATGTCAGAGGACCTGGAGTGCTCCCACTTACTGGAATGAAGCTGCTAATCTCTTCCTGCATCTGATTTATATGTAAATAGAAAGGAGGTGCCTTGTAGGGAGTCCAAATAGGAATCCCTTCTGTTATAGGAAGTCACAGCTATGAGTCATTCTAAATGAAATGCTTAGTAAAAACATCAACATCCCTAAAATATTTTTTTGGGAAAAAAAAATCTATGCAAAGGAAAATTAACCTGCTGATTCTAAGTCCACAATATGGAGCTGTTTAGTTGTGATTTTTTTTCCCCCTCAACGTTTGTTTGCCTTGCTTGAGGTAATAACATTGCTTTACTACAGAAAGTCATTTTAAACTGTACCCAGAGCCAACCCTTTGAAGTTAAATGGCAAAGCAGAGATGAGTGAAGCTTTCATGTGCTGCACACTCAGAGAATCACCGACATGAACGAACACTGCAGAATGAAAGCAATAAACAGAACAGGAGCATTACAGAGCTACTGTGAAGTTTATGGCTTTATTGAGATGCCAACTCTTACACAGAAAAAAGCCCAACTACAAGCCCAACTAGAATTCTCAGTGCCTTTTAACTATTTCTGCTTCTGAGCTCTCTCCACAAATAATCCTATTTACAGACTCAAGCCTCTTCTTGGGTTCCTCACTGCTATTTGTCAGGGTATTTTCCTCTTTCTTTTCTTTTTTCTAGTTTTGGTGCTCCTACCAGAAGGGACTGGCTATTGTATCGTTCCCTTCCAATGACAGCAGCACCAGGCAGCTTAGATACTGGACCAACAAGAAGAGCCTGTGTCTAGCTGAGTATAACCACAACCAGAAGCAGAGCACACTGCATCTATTTTCACAGTGGTAACAGCCAGCACTTGATGAATTATTCTTCAAGTGGACAGAAATAATATCCGTCAAACCATGTTTCCAAAGCCTCTTCAGTTGTTCTATAAATTGCCAGGCAGCTTTTATCAGTATTTGGTGAAATCATTGGAATAGATGTGGACTATTAATCTAATAGTATTTTTACAGTATTTCCCATACTTCTAATTCCTATCAACTTCAAACAAAATCATACTGAATGAACAATCATAGAATCTTCTCTCTCTGTGAGAGTGAATGAGAACCTCATGAAGTTCAATAAGTCCAAGTGCAAAGTGCTGCACCTGGGTCAGGGCAATCCCAGATACGAGAACAGGCTGTGAGAAGAAGTCATTGAGAGCAGCCTTATGGAGAAGGACTTGGGGGCTCTTGTGGGTGAAAAGCTGGAAATGAGCCAACAATGTGTACTCGCAGCCCAGAAAGCCAACTGTGTCCTTTTTGTCCAACCATTCCTCTGCATCAAAAGAGAAATGGCCAGCAGAACCAGAGGAGGGACACAAAGATGATCAGAGGACTGGAGTACCTATCCTGTGAAAATGGGCTGAGAGGGATGGACTTGTTTAGTCTGGAGAAGAGAAGACTTTGGGGAAACCTCACTGTGGCCTTACAGTACCTAAGGGGAGCTTATAAAAAGGAGGGAGAGGGACTTTTTATATGGGCAGATAGTGACAGAACAAGGGATGGTGGATTAGAATTAGAAAAAATCAGGTTTAGATTAGACGTAAGGAAGAAGTTCTTTACTCGGTGGGTGGTGAGACACAGGAACAGGCTGCCCAGAGAAGCTGTGGATGCCCCACCTCTGGAAATGTTCAAGGCCAGGTTGGATGGGGCCCTGAGAAACCTGATCAACTGAATGGCATCCCTGCCCATGGCTGAGACTTTGAAACTGGATGATCTTTAAGGTCCCTTCCAACCCAAACCATTCTATGATTCTATCATTCTTACTTCTGCTGCTTCTTTTGCATTTCAGGAAATTAATCTTACAGCTGTTGTTCCCAAGGAAGAAGTTAAAAGGGATCTAAAACATCAGTTTATATTGTTGCTAAAGCTGTCAATATTTTCACTAATTTTCAATTTTCACTAATATTTCAAGTCTTATAAAGGTGGGTTTCTTTCTTCCCTTGTATTATTTAACTCCAAAGAGTTTGCTGATTCACAACACATAGTCTTCCAATCCAGCTCCAAAATTTCCTCTCTATCTGCAATAAAATGTGGTGGTTTAAGCACCTCTTCATGAGGTGCTGGTAAAAATTCCACTGAGCCTGCTGAGATTGATACAAAATTAGTGTGTAGGTAAAATCTGTGTTAGGACAAAAGGAGCTAGGAGCCTCCTCCTGGAGAAAAGTCTTCCTACACTTGCACCGCCAGCCCAGGCACATGAATGAGGCCTTTCCAAGTTCTCTCACTGAATTCCTCCGGGAGCCCCAGGCTGGGTGACATGGTTTGTAATGTCTTCTCTCCATTGCTGTCACTTTTTAAATTGCACTCACTTCAGCCTGGTCACAAATGCAGCAGAACTATTGTAATTTCTAATGAGAGTAAAGAAAAAGGAGAGGCAACAGTCCAGAAAATGCCACATGGAAGCAACTGTAACAGCAACATCAATGGTGGTATGCCAGAAGGGAAGGACAAGTTCTTCAGCAGAAGAGGTGAGTCCTATGCTTTTTGCTTTGAAGTGCTTGTTTGAGAGTATTGCCCACAGATTCTGCTGCTGACTTTACTTCCTTCCTACTTCATAGTGAAAAGTAATGGTAAAATATTCCCTTAACTCTTTAGGCTTTTAATTAATGGGATATTTTTCTCTTAGTAGAGTAGACTAAATAAGCTGTTTCAACTGTTTGTTCCACTAACATATCACTTTGCAGACGGGAAACTCTCTTTTTTGTCCACAGTTTTGGAATCTCTCTTCTGGTACAGAGATGCTATGTGTAAGTGCTGACTTTCAGCTTTCTTTCCTTAGCAGCAATTTGAACTAATAGCAACTATTCAAAAAGGAGACTTCTTCATAAAATTCCACTGCAAAAATGGAAATAGCAGCTCAGTCTTCCAGTGCCACTGCAGAGTCCATGCAGAATACACAGCTGATGCACATGTCCAGTTGCTGCCCTCTGTGTACACACCAGATTCTTTGGATTTGTATTAATCAGTTTCTTGGGAAGATAATTTCAGATATTTTGCCATCAATGAATTTAAATGTCAAAGGAATAAGCAGAAATAGTATCATACAAACTATTTGGAGCAGAGAAGGGAGAAATTTCTCACCTGAAGAATGGCTGTTAGGTGCCAGATTTCACAACAAGCTTCCAGAAGGAGTAAACATTTAACAAAGAGCAGCATGTAGTCCTGTATACTAACTGATGAAAAATAGGTAATATGATTTCATTTTACACCAGTGTTAATCAGAAGTTATTCTGGCAGAGTCAGTGTCCCAGATTCAATAGCATAATGGTGTGGTTAACATTACTGTGAAGTAGACTAAAGTAAAAAACATAAACTCTACAGACATCCTTAATGTACTGAGCAATGATCACACATTGCATCTTAATCTTTTGACTTACTGGCATTTTAAACATGGATTTCTGTAAAACTACCATTGTCTCTCAAAATAAATTAACCCCCCCTCTATTATATCTGGCTGTTTGCTCTCTACCAGCTCTTCCTAAGTGTCTGCCAAATGGAGAGGAAGAAACGTTGCATTTCATTTTAAGTTTAATAAGTGAATTTTAGTAATTTAAGACAGTGGATGAGAATTTCCGGAAGTATATCAGTGGTATTTAGTCCAGTAAAGAGTAAGGGCAGAATAAACTGCATTTCTTAACTTGTGCTTGTATCTGTGCTTATGTGTACCCATGAACACAGGTTCTTTGTTGCAATTTTGAGAAACACTTTCTCCTTTCTCCTTTAAAATTAGTGGTGTCTGTGACACACTTCTTTTCAAAGCACAGTGTTACTCGAGAGTAATGTCTTTGCCTTTACTAAATATATGTACACTTGCTTACACCATGGTTCATGCAATTTGTGGTGTTTGGAGGTTCCATCTGTGGGAGCAATGTGCCTGGACACCAATCTTACTTTAAACACTCCAATGGCAGCAGATGGACATGTGATGATTTCTTTTCCTCTAAAGACCTCAGAATTAGTAATTTTTCACTCTGTTTTAGTTATATAAAAAATAAAGTTGTCAAAGACTCTAAGTGGTATTATCAGAAATAGCAACATCTATCTACCTCAAAGCACAGAGGGCTACATAACTTGCTCATGGAATCACAGAATCATAGAATGGTTTGGGTTCAAAGGGACCTTAAAATCATCTAGTTCCAAACCCCCTGTCATGGACAGGAATGCCTTCCACTAGATGAGGTTTCTCAAAGCCCCATCTGGCCTGACCTTGAACATACTAGTGGTGGGGCATCAACAACCTCTTTGGGCAACCTGTGCCAGTGCCTCACCACCCTCTGAGTAAAGAATTTATTCTCAATATGTAATATAAACTTCTCCTCTTTCAGCTTAAAGTCATTCCCTCTTGTCCTATCACTAAATGGCCTTGCAAAACGTCCCTCTCCATCTCTCTTGCAGGACCTCTTTAGGTATGGGCAGTCTGCTCTAAGGTCTACCTGAAGCCTTCTCTGCTCCAGGATGAACAGCCCCAACTCTCTTGCCCTATCTTTATAGGAGAGGTGTTTCTGTCCTAGAGACTTTTGGCCACCTTTGAGTCCCTCTTCTGAACTTGTTCCAACAGGTCCATGTCCTTGTTGGGGGCTCCAGAGCTGTATGTGCTATTCCAGGAGAAGCATCTGTAGCATGAGAGCAGGTCTAACGTATGTTTTTCTGTTTAAAGCTCCCAGAAAGTTTCCTGCATTTCTTTGGTTTGCTTGCATTCTTAATAATTCTGAAATGCTTCTCCTGAGCGCTGTTCCTGGCTAATTGGTTGGCTACAAGTGGTCCTGACAGAGGCAAAATGCAGTTAAGATAAGCAGACTGGGAAGGTTTGGAGAAAGCCTTCACAGGGGACTGAGCTCTGATGTCAGGCTGCTGCCCCAAGCCGCTGGCCCAGGCATTTTGCAGGGTGCTACCAGAACAAATTGGGACTGACAGCACAGCTGGATTTTGCCTTTACTTCCTTTATCAGCATGGGTGAAACTATGGTCTAGTTTAGTGATAGCACTAATTGAAGGAAGATCCTGCTCCAATTGAAGCTCTCTTTTCTTTGGGGTACACTACAATAAATAAACAATCCTTAGGGCTGTGAATTCCATGTGAATGAATAAAAAGGCAGGCTACCTTGCTGTCTGAGCTTCATGCCAGTCTGGAGCTTCAAGACCATTAGCTGCCAAAATGAATTGCAAGTAAATGAAAGGTTTCATTGTGCTTTATTTTCTTGCTGAAACCACAAGAAGCCTATCTGGTTTTATTAATGAGCTAGAATATAAAAGAAAAATTAAAAGGTTTTATCTTAGTTTTTATAACAAAAATCACTCAGTCATTTGAGCCAGTTCTATTGATATTCTCCACAGGGATCAACATGTGTCACTGTATGAAGTAAACAGATGGAACAGATCAGAGATTTTCCAGTTTCCTTCTCAGTACTGAGGAAGCATGGAAAAAGTTAGAGACAAACTTCAGATGGTGGAGAGCCTCGTGTGTTGGTTACATGCACATTTACATATAGCACACTACATGTATCAAACACAACTCAGCAGCCAAGGGAATGCTATTACATATCTGAAAATGTCCATCTTTAAACCTGCTTTTCTGAAAAAATATACCACAAAGAGAGACAGAACATACAGCAGATGCTCTTTAATGGCATATTATATTTTTCATCAAGTCAGCCAAATTGTGGATTAAAAAAATATGTACAGTAAATTAAGAAAATTCTTTTAATCTGGTGAATATGATCATCATTTGCTGTATTACCCTCTCATCATTTACTGTTTTGCCCTCCATTTACTTCAGTACTTCCTTTCTCTTATACAGGAAACAGAAACTCAAGTGGGCTACACCTTTGTATTTTCAGCATGTCCTGGTGACTGTACAGTTCCACCTAAGATGGTGGCATTGATGTGCCCTTGCTGACATGGCCAGACACATGCCATCCCTCTATTGCCCCACAGCCACTGTTCAGCACCAGTTTTCAAAATCCTCTTTATAAACATAAAATGTGTTTTACAAAACACAGGAATTAGAGAATTCCCCAATCTGCAATATTTTTTTGTCATCAGTACTCGAGGTTTAGGTTTGTTAAATATTGGAGACATTATGCAGAGGTGTTTAGAGAGGAATTTTCCTTATCTTAAAAAAAAATCCAAATTATCAGTATCAGGGTTTTTAACTTTACTACTAAATAAAATGAAAAAGAAATAAATACCTTTTAACGAACATAGGATAACTAATACAGTACAGGATCTCAGGATTTCTTGATAATCATGATACCAAACTCAAGATTCAGGAGTTGTCTCTTTGAGGTGGAACCATGTGGATGCCAGATGTGTATTTTAAATGGACTCTTCCCTATCTTTCACTTTCTTGCCATATGTAAGGCTGAATCTTTCTCCCATCTTCAATCTTTTACATATATTCCTTCAGCTCATTGAAATAGATTGTAAAGAAGTTTCTGTTAATGAACAAAATGCTTTTTCCAAAAGAGAGCTGGAGACATGCTTTGCTCTTGAAGTTGGCCAAGGGAAAGCACAGTAACAGTTATTAAGATCTAGAGGAAACCGGTGAAGAAAATTGTGGAACTGAATATGAACTCCTCAGAATTTGGCTTGTCTGGGTGGTGTAAAGATGAGGTAGACACTGTAATATGATCTGCAAAGGAAGACAGACAATCAAAGCCAAATAATTGTAAAAACGGACTTCTTTAGTCTGTTAACTTATGCTTGTTCTCTTGAATTGCAGAGGCAGTGCAGACATATGCTATTAGCTGTCTTAAGAGCACAGCAGCTATTACTTGAAAGCCCAGTAAAAATATTCTCTCACCTCCATGAGAACCCAGTTACTTTGGCATTTGATGCTTTTAGAGGGGGCTGTGAAGAGGAGTTAGGAGTAGTTGGGGACAGGGAAAACCTAAAACCGAAAAGGTTTCTACTACACTTGTGACTGTTCCACTTTTAAAAGTCATCATACTCTTCTTAGTGCAACTTTTTCTGCCTTCCCTGGAAATATCAGGCCCTGGCTCATGCCAAGTGTCAGACTATTACTGATAACCACCTAAGTGATGGTTATCATGGAGCAAAAGCTCTACCAGAGCATGAAGGTCAGGGCAAGTGTCCAGGATGAACTGGGCAGTCTCTGAAATGGTTAGGAGGTGATCTTCTTACAACTGGTGAATTCTGTGAGTACTAAATGAGTACAGATCTACCAATTTCCTACTGCTCACTTTCTGCCCCAGTAAATCCAGGAAAGTATTTCCACCTGCTTGTTCCTACAGGCAGATGAGAGCCAGCCCAGAGCAGACCGGCCTGCAAGGACCAAGGGGAAACAGACTCAAGTTGCACTGGGGGAGGTTTATATTTAATATTAGCAATAATTACTTCCCTGAAAGGGTTGTAAAGCACTAAAACAGGATGCCCGTGGAAGTGGTTAAGTCACCATCCATGGAAGTATTTAAAAGACGTGTAGATTTGGCACTAAGGTACATGTTTTAGTGGTGTACTTGGCAGTGGTGGACTTTGTGATCTTTTCCAGCATAAATGATTCTGTGACTATGAATTGCTTTTGTAATCTGTCACTGCTATGTAAGGGAAGAGGAAAGAGAGTCAAGGATAAAGGAATACTATGTCAGGGAACATTTTAGCAGCTTATAAAGGATGAGCTGTCTGACAACTAGTTTATAGACTGCTTAAACTGCCAGAAATTAATGTTTCTCAGTTTCAATAAATGGATCAGTTTGAAGTCTTTGCACAGTACAGCTCGCCAAAATGGATCAGATTAATCTATTAGGCTTGGATCACAGTCTGGAACATTTTGAGAAGGAGATACTGGTGGACTTCTAAAATCCTAGCTCTCAGACAGCCTTTGACAACGGGACAAAGTTTTTCTTTTACATTTTTCACATTTAGATCATAGCTGGTGTTAGGAGGACTGAATTTTAAAGAACCACTTGATTTTCACATGAGACTTTATCAGTCATATCCCTTGGTCTCACAGTTTGCCTTCTAAAGACTCTTATCTTCCCAAATGTATCTCCTATGGGTCTCTCAGGTATCCAAATAGTCCATTTGCAAAGGGAGGAAGAAGGCATGTCCAAGAACAAGCAATGTGAAAGGTCAGTACTTTTCTAGGCTTTAATTCAGAAAATAGTAATTTAGAAATCTTTCAGATTCTGAAGCCTCCCATTTGAACTTTCTAAAGGAAACTTTAAGGAGATAAGATCTGGCATTATTAGTAATAACAGAATGCTGGGCTGCTGTATGGACCTCCCACCCCTGTGCTCATCATCCTTCTCAGACATGGTACCTCGTAGCAAGGGAATCAGGTAAAAAAACTGCTATGAAGCTAAGCAGGGCTGCTAACAATGCTCTGCTTAGTGACAGTTAGAGAGTCCTGCCTGAATTCTTGCTTGTCAAAAAGGGACACTGGGACACTGGGCAGGTCCTGATCATGGGAGTGGGGCTGAGTGTTGTGGGACTGATGTAAATGCTAATGTGCTTGTGTTTGAGCCAGCCTGCAAGTTAACCCCAGACCACCACCTTTGTTGTTTCTTCTGGTTTACATAGCTTTTATTTTTATAGCTTTTTGTACTGTACTACAACTTACTAAGTGCTGATTTCAGTTATATAGCCCTAACATATGTTTTAGCCGTAGCAAAGAAAATGGCATTTTTAATTGAGAAAAGTTTCCAAAGCAGTTATATTTCAATCAGAGGTTCCATGCTTTCTTCTTTTCTTAAACAGAAGCTAGTGTTAATTAAAAAGAAAGAACACCTTGAGCACACTGCCACCAGGACCCCCAGGTTGCATTCCACAGAGCTGTGCCCCAGCCAGGTAGATTCCAGCCTGGGAGGCACTCCTGGATTATGTTTTCCCAAGTGCAAGACCTTGCCCTTATCCTTGTTGAACTTCATAAGGTTCTTGTTGGTCTACTTTTACAGACTGTCCTGGTCTACCTGCAAGGTGGCTATCTCTTCCAAGATTTCCACTTCCCCACTCAGTTTGGTATCATCAGCAAACTTCCTCGGGTTACACTTGATCTCATCATCCACATCAACTATGAAGATATTAAACAGCTTTGGGCTCAATACCAATCCCCAGGGGACCCCATTTGTGGTAGGTTGCCAGATTGAAAAGGAACTCTTTCCCACCATCACCTTTGGGTATTGTCTCTCAGGCTTATATGTTATATAAAAACACTTAACCAACAAAGTACTTTAAAAAGATATTCTCTCTTCACATAAACTCTGCCCTATTCAGAACGAGAACATTTTTGAAAGAGTTTAGCTCAAAAATAGTAGATGACTTGCATATTTCCTCATCTATGCTTACCTCTCCCCAGTCCAGAGGACTGAATTGCCTCCACAGTCTGTCTCAGTGTCTCTGTTTATGAGGCACGTCTCAAGTGCATCTTCCATTCCAAGAGCTTTTCAAATTCTTTTAATCTTCTTTTGTGCTCCAGTTCCCAGGCTACATAAACAATATAACTGATATGTTGGAGTTTGGACTTTTAAAACTAACAACTGGTTCCTATTCCCATTGCAGTCTGTATCTTTGGAGATTTCCAGTATTTTTTTTTTCTATACAGTTACTATATAATCCAGTCTACAAAAAGATACAGTAAATATTCCTGAATTTCCTCAGTGACTTACATCCCTTTGTTCACTTAAGAAATAAGTCTATATAAAATAGTCTGAGACTATTATCTGTCAATACCCATACAGATGAGTAATCCTGAGTGATTCTTGCATTAATTATAATACAAAGTATGGCTTCCACCTCTCGTATTAACATTAGAAGACTCTGGCTTTACAATGCAAGAATTCAAAATGTTCTTGAAATGAAGACATTCTAAGAACATTAAAACACAATTAAAAGGTCAAAGGTAATTTCCAATAAAGAAAATAATTTTCATTTTGCTACATGAATAATGTGTAAGTTTGACGGGTGACTCCATGCTCAGTAGCACTCACTCTGTTGGCAGATGAACCAAACATTTTGGTCAAATAAGCTAAAATGTCACTGGAACACATTATACACCTTCTTGTTCACAGTGCAGACAGAGAACAACACAATTTCAAGTGGTGTATAGCAGGTGCATGTCAAAACCTCATAAGTAAATATATGCAATACATTTCTTGTAGTAAGGCTCTCCAGTCCAGTTTGGTTTACTTGGGTTTGCATTTCTGAATTTTTCTTGCTCTCTTTTAAAACCCTATCCTAACTTTTGTTGTGAGATGAAGAATATCAAACTGGAAAGTAGAAATGAGAGTGTGAATGGGAAGTGAGCAAGCCAAGGATAGGGGTTTTGCAATCTGCTTACAGGCAGAAATTAGAGTTTTTTACCAAGATGAGTATTTTTCAAATAGAGAAAAAATGTCTGTTTTCTGAACCTTTAGGCTATGCTAACTAGAAGTGCAGCATACTAGGCAAAGAAGTATCTTGGGCAGGCCATGTAATCACAGAATCCCAGGATCAATTAGGTTGGAAAAGACCTCTGGGATTGTCAGGTCCAACCCATGAAAAAATAATACTTTGAAAGGATGATTTACTTTGGCTGTAGTGACTCTGTCACAGTGATGGTACAGTTGTAAGTGGCAAATCCTTTTGCACAGGAGAAAGTAGTGTCTGGGATTTGAATCTGCCTTACTGGAGATGTAGTTTCTATTTTGAAACAGTGTAATCTCTTATAGAGAATTATCTACTTGTTCATGAAGGTTAACAAAGACACTGAACTGCTATTACTCTTCAGCAGAGGAGGGAAGCTGAGAATTTATAATTCCTTATTTTAAATAGGTAATTTGGGAAGATCTAGAGGAGTGGACCAGAAGTGATCTCTCTTGAAAAGTAATTTTTTACATCATGATGCCATTAGATGGCCAGTGACTGGGAATTTCCCGTGACCATCACCACACAGTGGACAGCAAGCAAGCTTAGGATTTCATGCAAGGGAATGAAGAGAAGCCTGTCTTTGACCAGGTTATCTTGACTTTGTTTTCAGGCCACACTGCTACAACAGCTCACAGATGTTCTTCCTGCTGTACCCTGAGAGCAACAGTAAATGGTACGGAATAAATATGGACATAGTTATGTTTCTGTAATGGCCACAAGACAAAAGGATGGTCCTCTGAGTCTCACTAGCAAGCTGTTATATTTACCTTGATGGGTGCAGCCTTCCTGAAAAAGGCACAATGTTCATATCAGATGTTTAGCTGTGAATGGATATTCATCAGTGACTTGGAGAAGATAATGACTTTCACCAAGATATTTGCAGTTGCATTCAAATGAAACAGTCTTGTCTATGAAATTATAAGCTCCTAGAGTGAAAATGAAGAATATGGCATGGTGAAGTCTGACAAGCACCTTTTCACTTGCTTTCTTAAATAGTTTTTGTGTGGCCACAGATACATTGGGGGTGTATTCTCTGAGTTCTGTACTTCTCCTGAGTCCTTTGCTGTGTGAGCAGGTAGGGCAGTTTGGAATCTGAACTGAGTTAAAGAACAGATTTATTTTTCTTTTCATGTCATTACTGATGGAGAGAATCTCATCTAAAATGCTAAACCTGGAATTTTAAAACCTGCAGTTTTGGTCAGCTCAAGTACTTCTGTTTAGACCTGTGTGACCATTGTGTTTATGAGTCTACAAACACTCCAACATCACCCTCTTTCTCCCACACTACTGCATGAAACCAGTACATTCCCAGTTAAAGGGTAATGCGGCTTTACTGTCATAGACATTTCTAGCAAACATGGTGAAGGACATGGATGCAGCAGCTTTGCCTTGGAGGCACCGGCAGAAGTGAGGAAATGGATGCCGGGCTCCCCTTGCACCATGCCAGTGGGAGCCATGGAGTTCCAGGTGTTGCTGGCAGGGAAGGAGCCACCCCCGGGGGAAACAGACAGCAGTACATCAAAGACCCGAGCCCCTGCTGCAGATCACTCTGGAGATGACTGTTGGGGCAAGTAACATGACTGAGGCCTGAAGACTTGCTTCTCCTGGCAGAAGCAAGATATGGGCATCAACTGATGGTGCAGACCAGGACATTGCAGACCAGGACTGGGCAGGTGCCCAGGTGCCCAGTCCTTAAACAGGGAGGAAGCTTCCCCCTCTGCTGCTGCTTCTGCTGCAGATTCATGGCTACTGCCATTCTTCAGTGAGGGACTTCAGGAAGAGCAATTGTGCAGTCTTTTTATAAAAGCTCATTGAAAAGGCCAGAGATTTAATCTAGTTTAAAGCTGAGTGGTTGGATTGTTTGTGGCTAAAATGTGACTGATATGCAGCTGTAAATTTCCCACGCAAAGCCAAATAATGTTCACCTTAGAAATCCTGGAGCCATGGTGTGTGGCAGGCCTTATAGCCTTTTGATATAAGGCAATTAATTACAAACAGGATTTGCAGTTCTTTTGGGGTGGAGACACAGTCTCATGGCAACATTTTTACTCACAAGTATTCTAAAATCTCTCCCACCATAGAAGAGCTAAATCTGATTTAGCCTCTAATGATTTGTATTAATTAAAGGAATACAGGACACTGATGATATCTGAGTCCAATACAAATAAATGAACAAAGCAAATAGGCATGCAAATAAAAAAGAGATCTGATATGTCATGGTGTAAAGTTTAATCCAAATAAGGCTATGGGCTCTTCATGGTGCTTCATTGACAATAAAAAATGTATTTAAGGGAGTAAATGTACAACAGCTGGCAAATATAATGTGCCAAGTCTTATTTTAGAGTAGTAAGAGAAAACTGAGGCTTATTAAACTGCTGCAGTGATTCCCAGGACAGCCAGCTGGACATTTTAGAACATCCTCTTTCTGGTGCTACTAGATTATTACGCTTCATTAGGGAACTTGTGGCCTTGAAAATGAAAGAATACAGAGAAGTTGTTGGATTGATGAAAATAAAGCAAACAGAAACCTGGGAAAGGCAAATAGCCCATCCCAGCCTCAGTTCATCTAAAATGACTGAGAAGCAGGCGTGAAAGCAATTCACTATATAGCTCGGTTAATCTCTTGCAGACATGAGAGAGTGTGACAGTCAGTTTAATAGCCTCTGAAGAGTTTTAATCAAATTCCCGTTTTTAAATGCTATTTACCCATCTGTTGTAATGGCATCCATTTTAGAAAAGTTAATTATAGATTTTTAAAGCCCTATAAAGGTTGTAAGATGTATTTTATTTTATTTTTAATTTTTAAAAAACCACTAGTTGAAAATAAACCCCGCAGAGAAACTAGAAAAATTCTTGTTCCTGACGACTCTAGTATTTTTTCTTTGGATGTTTACCTGTTTTAACTTTTTCACAAACAGAAATATTTAAACAGTTCAAGTTAGAACTGTACCCTCAATCACTACCAGTTAAGTGGAAAAGATTTTTCCAAAGAGTAATTTAAATTTTTGCTGAGATGAGCAGTGTAGCTCAGACTGCAAAGTCACTGAAGGGAAGGAGCACAGGATCATAGAAGCACAGAATCACAGAATATTCTGAGTTAGAAGGGACCCACAAGGATGACTGAGTCTACTCCTGGCCCTGCACAGGGCAACCCCAAAAATCACACCATGTACCTGATGATAATATGATGACAATGCTAAATGGTCAGGCAGTGAAGAAGTCCCTGTAAGACTTTTTATCAGGTTTGGTTCTGTACAACTTCACTGAAGTCTAAATGAAGCTGCTGCATGTAGAAGTAAGGAAGTTCCTAATTTTTCATGTGATAATTGCCATGTGTCCTGCAGCTAAGGAAAACTCAGTAAGTGAAATTTCCAGTATTCTGAATCTGAACACTTTTGAACAGAATCATAGAATCATAGAATTAACTGGGTTGGAAGACCTTCGAGATCATCAAGTCCAACCCTTGATCCAACCCCACTGTGATTACTAGATCATGGCACTCAGTGCCACATCCAGCCTCATCTTAAAAACCTCCAGGGACAGTGAATCCACCACCTCTCTGGGCAGGCCATTCCAATGCCTGATCACTCTCTCTGTAAAGAACTTCTTTCTAATATCCAACCTAAACCTCCCCTGGCAGAGCTTAAGCCCGTGCCCTCTTGTCCTACTGCTGATTGCCTGGGAGAAGAGACCAACCCCCACCTGGCTACAACCTCCTCTCAGGTAGTTGTAGAGAGTGATGAGGTTACCCCTGAGCCCCCTCTTCTCCAGGCTAAACAACCCCAGCTCTTTAGTCACTCAGGGACAGTTTTGCCTGAGATGATGCAGAGAGATGGCGGCCGAGGGACTCCCTCCGTCCTGATGCCTCAGATGTCTCTTGCTGGTGCTGCCTGGGATGGTTGCCTGTTCCATGCCTGGATGCTCGCCAGAGGTCTGACCTTCCTCTTGAGAGCTTTCTTGACCTTGCCTGTGGGTTTTTGCAGGGGTTCATCTCTCTATATTTTATGACTGTGCTCTGGGACTGTGTGATTTCATTTTGTGAGGAGTAAACAGAAATGCTGGAGAATTTTTCTGAAGCACCACTGACCTTGAAATTCTCCATCTCCCAGCCTGGCAGAGCTGGATTTTACCCACCTCATTCTGGCATGAATGTGCCTTACAATTCAAAGGGATTTTAGACAGCAGTATATGATTATACAGTCTGGGGTCTTTTTTTTTTTTTTCAGTCTGAGTGCACAGACTATATGTATGATAGTGAATTTGGAGCATCTCCCTAAGATGTTTTAAAAAGTGCTTGTAGCAAGGGCTATGTGTTTTCAGGCATAAATACAAACACATGGCATGAACATTATTTTATTTTTATTCTTTCTTTTTTTCAGCTTTACACAGCAATAATTTCCTACAATTCTAAAAATGTAGAAATATGGGCAGGTAATATAAAAATAAGATTCAATCTGAATAATTGTGGGCTGATGCATCAGATGAAAAAATAATTCAAAACATATATATGTTCAAGAAGAAAAATAAAATATAATTGAAAAGCAGTAATATAGAAGAGACCTAAGGGTAGCATTAGACAGGAAATTACAAAGCCATTTCAAATGCAATGTAATCATAACTTACTTGAAGTAATAATAATATTTTGTCTATCTGACTGAAGATCTCAAAATGATTCATGGGCTTCATACATTGCAATCATTTTGCCCATCACTGAGAAACATTCATCTTCAAGATGCCTTTTCTTATATTTTATACTTTTACTTCCCTAAAAGTACACATGGCCATTTGTAATCATATTTTGCTGCTTGTGTCTCTGCTGCAGGGTGGTAGGGGTGGTGTTGGGACTCCCAGCACTGTTGGAGGGGTGAGGGCAGTGATGAGTTTTGTTGAAGCCATGCTTGTGTGTTCAGAGCAGCTGCTGGTAGGAATCACCCTTCAAGGGACCTCCCAGTTTCCTTTTAAAGCTGCCTTAGTTTTGCAGAAAGCCTTCAGCTGGAGCTTTCCCTAGAAACTCAGTGTCTTGGGCATTCCCTGCTTGCACGTAGCTGCTGAGGGAGCCCCAAGGGAGAGGAGGTTTTATTGGTGGAGATTTTCAAGCAAATGTTGGGCTGATTTGGAAAGAAAATGGCTTGTGCCAAAACAGCATGAGTTTAAACTTTACGGAGACTGGCTTTGAGCAATTTCATAGCACCTGGCTGATCCATGAATATAACTCATTAATTATAAGCTTAACAGAGGATCCACGCTAATGTGTTTAAAAAAAATGCACTCTAGTTTGTCATTTTTGGGGGTGAAACTCTTGCTAGGTGTGCTTATTCTTGATTCAATAATCATACAGCCCTATTTGCCTATGTGGATATCTAAATCAACCATTCAGAAAGCAGCATCAGGGTAAATCTGATGCTGAGTTACTACAGCTATTCTCTGCTACTTCTTTGGATTTCAGTTAAGATAAAAGACCACTTTTAATTGCCTTTGTTTTCTACAGTCATGCACTTTATCCATAATATTAAAATAATAGCCTAGTCTCATCAGCACTCTGTGATTTTATTAAGTGGCCTGTTTAGCTTAAATGCATGACACTGTGTTGTAGAGCACACAGAGAAAAAAAACTACTCACTTTCTAAAGTGATTTTTTTCCAGGATTCTTTATAAGTGGAGATACTTGCTATGAAAAAATCAGAAAACATCATTCTTGAGGAAACACTCAGTGTACAAAGATAACAGCTGCATGCATACCACTGCAATGTGAAGTAGAAACTGTCAAATTATTTGTTCTGGGGAAAATGGTTGCTCTGGCTCCCTAATGCTCTGTGTACCTAGAAAAAAATGTGACGAGAAATATTTTAAAATACATTCATGAGTACTCATCATTCCTTTACTGGTGTGTACCTCCATGTGTGCCTATGTACTATTTTCCATTTATGTAATGGGGATTTTCCAGAAGAAGGTATTTACCACTGAAGTATTTAGATCCTGTGGCTGCAGGGGCAGCTTTGGGTTTAGAAGCTGGGGAGAGCCCAGATGCTTCAAGTTTTTGTCAGTTCCTGCTCTCTGAATTGCTTTGGATGCCTGCTCCAGCTCCTACAGCCAACACATTGCCCTTCTTGTGGTTTAGCAAAGCAAAAGGACATAATCATGATATTCTTCTGCTGGGCTTGCTTTTGAAGATAAAAAGAGTAGGAAAAAAATCTATCTTGCATGTTGAAAAAATAAGGCCTATAGGACTTCTTATGGCCTTTTATAGGAAAGGGTATTCTGGAGTGTTCGAAATGCACAAAACAGGAGTGGGGACAGACTGGACTCTAAAATGGGATTATAGTTATAGAGGGTCTTCCCTGGCAATGCCAGCACCCACCAAAGTCACCCTCTGACTTTGAGTCTGAGATTTGGAGGCTATGCTGACAGACTTAGTAGATAAATAAGTAATTTCAGGATAGGCTGATGAAAATGATACTGCTTTCTTTACTGACGTCTTGATCATAATGTAGCTTCCATGCTTGCAGAAGTATTACCTATAACAGCATTATGGGTACTGGGCCCACCTCAAGAGTCCAGAGCATCCTGTCTTGTTAGTGCCATTCACAATTGCAATCTCATCCTGGGTTACTTACTAAAAGCCACCAAATGTGCTCTTATGAAAGACTATGTCACCCCTGAATGAAAGTGAACTAATTGGAATGCTTTCTGATTACATTAGTCACTGACTGACAAGGGAAAAATAAAGTCTTAAAGATAGTGTACTGGAGAAGTATTATGCATGTCTAAATCTGATTGCTAATGAGTCTGAGAGAAGAAAGACTTGTTCACAAATAAGTTCTTCAACACTAGACTGAAAAATAACCAAAAACACTGTTCAGGAGAATGACTTAAATAATTTTATGGATCTCCATTTTAAAAAATATAGGGAAAGCAAAAATTTCCTGTGAGGTGGTTATATGGCTTTAACTGGAACCGAATTCAGGCCAAAAATTAGGATTGTTTTTAAAAATGAAGGATTGTTAAGAAGTAATGATTTTATTGTTGTTCCTGTTTGGTAAGCAATTGTGTATCAAGATTGAGTATTGATGTCTTCAATAACTCTACAATAGATGCATCACATCTGAATTCTTCTGACCGCTTGGGGGTTTTAGGTCTGTTGGATGTCTTGGTTTGATTCAGTTTGTAATCTCAGCTTTATGATTAGGGGCTCAATATGGGGCCCTAATATGGGGCTCAATTTTCATGTCAAATCAGAGTGTACCAGCTGTGTGTGTTTTGATAGCTCTGGTACTGAAATGCTTTAAGTTATATTTTCCCAGTTTGAAGCATTCAAGTACTCAAAATCTGTTAAAGGTTTTTTTCTAAAGATATTTAGTACCCACACAACTCTTTCCATCTTATTTTCATCTTATTTAAATATTTTGTGTATTCTTTTTAAAGGCCTTTAACAGACGGATTAGTAACCAAATGCTCTTTCAAAGGGGCAGCATATTTCTCTATGGTTAACTCTCCAGCATCCCAAGACAAAATTGCAGGCTCTTACTGTAAATTATTTGAAGTAGCCCAACTTTGCTTACTTCCTTTTGACATTAAGGATATTTCTGAGATGGTTGTTAAGCTAGACATAATGCTACAAGATTTTTGTTCCGCTTTTTTTTTTTCATCTTGGAGTAATTAATAATGTAACTGTAGTTCCAATTATAAAACAAACAAAAAAATGTTTAGCTATGCAATTGTTGGGCAGTCCCTCTGTTGTACTCTACCCTGGGTACTTGGAAGCAGAATTTCTTGATCTTGTGCTCTGGTCACCTGTCTGGTATATGTATCAGTGGTGTCCAAAATGTTTGGATGGCAGAACCATCTCTGATATAAGTATTTCTGCAGTTCAAACTGGCAGCTCCTCCAGTCTGCAATAGCGTCCTGGGGCTGTGAAGGATCTCTCTTCGGAGGAGCTACAGGAGTAGCACAAATGATGCAGGAGTGGTACAGATGACGTCAAGCAGGATTGTTCATCCAATCTGTGGAACAAATTTGTTCCAAAAAACATTGTTTAAAATACAGTTTAGGCCATTATACTGTTCTTGTCAGCTATTCATTGCTATATGGAAGGTCCCATTCAGCCCATTCCAGGAAGCGGATGCAAGAACCTAAGACATGTTCTTCTGGGCCCGATGAAAGAACTGCCTGGTCCAGCATCCTGTCACTGGCTCAAAGAGAAACATGTAGGGGCAAAGCAAATGGGTGACACTACTTGTCCACCATGCTTTCTGTGTTTCCAGCTTATCACAGTTGAGGGGTGTCCAGAGTTGTAGGCATCATCCTTGTATGCCACAGCCCTTGGTGGCTTTTTCTTGTGGAGATCTTTTCTTCAGTGATTAGTCTAGTTGCTTTCTAAACCCCTGTAAACTTGTAGCTGCAGTAACATTTTCATAGCTAAGGAAGGTACTTTCCTGTTCATCCTCTCCATCATTGGTGGCTGTAGGTACTGTTATCAAATCTCCATCAATATTCTCTGTATTCAAACTGAATCATGTTTGTCCATTTAACTTTTCTTATTCCTGATATGAAAGCTGTTCCCTGTGTCTAGGTTCATATAGGTAGCACTTCTTTGCTTGTTTTCCAGATCTCCTAAACCTTTTTAAGATTAGGAAATCAGAGCCATGCACACCATTCGAGAAGTGGACACTGTGGTTTTATACCAGGGATACCTGCAGCATTAGAATCACCTGAGTACCTGCTCTGTGAAAGGGGATACCACCCTGTGACTCTCATGGAACAATCTCGCAGGTCCAACAAGATCTTTATCCCACCTTCCTCTCACAATGCCTTTATACTTCTGGGTCACTGGTGCAAATCCTGCTCAGTGCTGAGCTCCACACAACAATCTAAAAAGAAGAAGCACCCTATATATAAAGAAAGAAACATCATGAGTGAAAACAGCGTGCATTCGAAACCTGAGTTTGTGTGGTCAGATAATTTCTGAATTTTCTAAACCACCCATGAAACCACTCGCTTCTAACCTGTGGGGAATTACCACTAGAACAAAATGAATTAAGAAAGTGACCTTGACAGTGCCATATTTTATGTCTTTATGTTTTCATCTTTGCATTTTTCTGTTGGCCACAAACTATACAGCAATAAATCATACATCTTGACCTTACATATCTTTTCCTGTAAGTTAACCTCTTTCAGGAAAGGCTGCCCTTTGGACCTGCCTATTCATTTTATCTATGTTTGGTTTAGTTTTGTTTTTGTTGTGCTTTTTTTAACTGTAGTGCAATTTACAGTATGGTTGTACACTTTTAACATCACATGTTCGTGTTAGGAGCTTACCTTTAACTGGAAGGGAGGAATAGAGGCTTGGTATGAAAACTTTTAGCTGTGCTTTCCACACAAAACCAAATGCAGTTTACCACAGCAGAGAACCCAAGGCTGTGTAGTTGTAAACATGATTAAACAACTTTCCATCATCCCATGAAAACTCAATCCAGCTTGCATGCGTTACTATCATTCCTTCTTCCTGCAATGTAGATAAATTTATGATATGTTTTATTTTCTCAGCTTTTATGGCTAGCAGCAATTCAGAAGAAATTCATTTAAACATCTGATTCCATGATAAAGTGTTGGATCCTATTGAAGGTTGGGGCTATAAGGTTTCCCTTGGGGCTATAAGGTTTCCCAAGATTGCAAAACAGAGGTGCTCTTTTCCAGTTCCCTTGTGACTTTGGATGTACTCAGCAAAATTGCCAGTCCTTTGTTTTGTTAGTTTTCCTATAGAAGAAAGAAACCAATTATAACTCCTTTAACACTAACTATAGGTGGAATTTTGATGGAAAAAAAGCTTTTGCCTTTTTAGCAGTTCAATAGGGCTTGCCTCTTCTCTTATGAAAACTGTAAATAGAAACAAAATAAAGCCAGTGTTAGTAATACCTGTCTTCAATCGACTCGGCTTAAAATGACAGGCTTTCTTATAAATATTATATAAACATCTAAGTTAATGAAATATTAGCTAGCAGTGCAAAGTGAAGCACTTTGAAGTTTGGAGAGGTTACAGGAAGGTTCTAACAGATTATGAATTCTCCTGTTCGGCTGCCTAAACTTGGGATGTCCAAACATCACTGAATGCTGATTTTTTTACTTAAAAGTTCCCCAGGGGCTTTCTGTGCAAATACAAAACATTTTGGCATCTGTCTAAGGACTAAGTAATTAGTAATTATGTACAGAGAAATACCTACTGGTATACCCCTGCTGAGGACTAAAGGGGACTATCCTTATCGCCAATCCATCTATTATGTGAGATGGAAGCATGGGAGGAGAAGGCAGGATTGCATTTTAACTTTCTTCTTTAAACTGTGTTACTACACAGAGGGGTGAGGGGTGAGGAAAAAGTAAAAGTCTGTGTAACACAGTGTATGAGAAATCAGGTTCTCCCTATTTCCTGCACTCTAGATGAATAATCTTGCTGATAATGCATTTCCCTCTTTCGTCCTTTCTTTTCCCATGGCCTTCCCTGTTACTGCCTGCTTCACTACAACTCTCCTCCTCACATAATTCCTTATTATTGCTCTTTCATTTATCAGCTTTCCATCATCAGGTCACTGCTTCTACCCTCTCCTCAGATCCCAAGCATTTGAACAGTGGGATCTCAGCAAGCACACAGCTTTCACATCCAGACCCATGAGAGTGGCTTTTTATGGCGCAGTTGCGTAGAGCGCCTTGAGAGGGTGAGGAGTCAGTGGAGAAACTACGGACCAAGTTTCAATAAAACTCTATTGTTTGTGGGAGATGGGATTTGTCAGGGATTTGTAACAGAGTGTATTAGTAATTTTATTAAGAACTTGAAAAAGGACATCCTACCTCTTACCTTTCTACTAAATTCAAGTCCCTCCTACTAAGCAAGCAGAAAATTTTCCCAATATAAATGCCTTTAAAAATTCTTTAACATAGGGAGAACATGTATTTTCCCTTGACCTTATTTGGGACAAAAGCCACAGCTGGGATTTTAAAGCTTGGATATGAAAAAACAAAACCAGATCAAATTCCCTATGGACTTAAAAGTGCACAGAAACTGCATCTGCTTAGGCTATTGGCAAAACTGGCCTTTCATATCTTCCTCAGAAATATTTCAAAAAGATAACACTTTTTAATGTAGTTCTCAGGATTTTTAGTGAAAAAGACTACTTGAATTATGTTGATTTAAGTAGTGTTTGTCACATAGCACTGGGTGCTATGAGGTTTTCTGTAATGGTATGTAACGAGCTATTTGAAGCACTTTAGCACAAAATGTGTTCAAGACTTTCCCTGTTGCTCACTTCTGAATTTTAATCCATTGAATCATCTCAAATGGTATCAGGATGCATTTTTCCAATCTTCATAACCTTGTCTGCTGCTTTAACAGCATAAGTGCCCCAGCACAGTTCAGCTGTACGAAATTCAGGGATAGCTGGTAGGACAAGATGACCCATCAGAGATTTGTGATGAGATTAGAAAAACTGAGGATGTGCAATGAATTTCTGTACAAAGCTGTAACTATATAATTATAATTCTCCCCCGAAAATGCCAAAGTTTTGAAAGAGTATTTAAAAGGACATCTTCAAATCCTCTATGTATTTTTTAATGAAGAACACAAAAAGAATGGCTGATTTTGGGGAACGGTAAGGTAAACAAGGGTTATATTGCTGTTAACTCAGGCAGTGTGAAGGTCTTTTGTGAATAGGTTTTATTCTTCGCGTGCTTTGCTCAGCTGCTTCCTTGGCTGGTGTAACTTAGCAGAAGTGGAGCTGTGTGCTTCGCTTCCTTTCCAAACATCTGCCCTGGAGGATGTTTTTGTTTGTGTCTGCCCAGAGATGTGGGATCAGGGGGTTTCCAGCACCCTCTCCTCCCAAATCTGAGCTGTTGTGGAACTGCCATCTCCTCCCTGGCTTCCCTTTATGTCTCTCAGTGTTGGGGGACCTGATAGCCTCCGTGGTGGCATGGATGAGCCATGGAGTGGCCCTGACTGGGAGCACCTCAGGGCTGTGTTTTCCTGCCTTCTCTGGGCAGTCCCAGACAGGCAGCAGGATCTCACTCTGACTCAGACTCGTGGCACAGCAAAAGGCTGGATGGCAGGGCCTGTTGCTGCAGGGGATAAAGGTGCTGGCCCTGGCACATGTCAGCACAGCAGGGATGTGCTGGCACTAGTGCAAGCTGCTCCAGGCTCCTAGTGAGGGCTTGCACCAGCAGGGCCTGTGAAGGAGGGTGTCCCAAGCCTGCAGGGGCGTCACAGAGCAAATTTATCCCTCAGGGGCACTGGCACAGCACAGCCCAGCCCAGTGTGCCAGCCCTGTGCTGCTAAAGCTGCCACCAGGGAGTCAACAGACATTTTGCAATATCTGCTCTCAGTCCCAAACATGGCAACACATCTTGGATAACACAATTCAACAGCTCTCAGCAAGCTGTCTCCTTGTCTGGCCAAGTCTTTCCATAAACAAGCTGGCTTTATGAAAATATTTGGGTGAACTTCTGCTATTGAGCTGGGCTTCAATATTGTCAGCTTTGTTTAAATGCAAGAATGTTATAAAGAGAGCATTGAAGACCCAAGCAATCCTGAGCAGAGCTCTGGTGGCCAAGGGGTGCGAGGTTTGTACTAGGGACACGAATAGGGAGGGAAACACAGTGATGCTGCTCTCTGTCTGTCCCCTCACAACTACCGGCATAAGCTGTGTTTCCTTTCTGTTTGTTTTGCTGCTCCCCCTCTAAACTTTTTGCATCATCCTGGCTCCTCTCCCGAGCTGCGGCTCAGCGGCTGGTTTGTGCGCTGGAGTCCTCCCACTCCCCCAGTGCTCAGGCATTAAGCTGTGTTGCCATGGGAAGGGCTGTTTGTTACCTGTTGCACCAGGCTCCGCAGCTGGGGAGGGCAGGGAAGTGGTACCGGTTAAGTCAACACACTGCTTAGAAAGTACGTGAACTTTTGTGATACACACATTGGGAAGGGAAAAAGAAAAAAAAAAAAGGGTGGATTTTGGCTGCTCTGAATGCACTTGAACTGGGCAGTGCCCATACCGCAGCTCTGACTAAGCTGTTTGGCATGGCCAGGATCCCCAGGGCCAGCTTCTCCTTGGAGATAAAGTACAGCACCCTTGAAGCAAAAAAACCTCTCTTAGAGGTACTGGAGAGGGTGACTCCTAAATGGCAAAGGCCAAACACCTGAGCAAAGCCTTTGTTCACCCTGTGATTTTCAGGGTGTTTCAGAAAGCCCAGCTGAAATCTGGCAACTCTCCCTGCCTCAGCCACTGCAGCTGAGAAGGGAGCATGGGAGGAGAGAGATGTTGGATGCAGAGGGTCTGGCCATGCTGAAATTTTACCATGGAAATTGACTTCGTGCAATTAATAAGAACGGGAAATACTTCTTGTTTTCTCTCAGGAGGGGAACATTAAGTAATGGCTTTATCTTAATTTGTCAGGCTTTGCCCTAGGGACCAAAATTAAATGGCTGGAAGCCAGTGGAGACTCGAGAACTGAAGCATTAACACTGATAAATAAAAAAGAAATAATTTTAATTAGTTTTCCAGCTGAAAAATAATGAAGTTCTACATGCCAAAAGGTTGTAATGGAGTAATGGAAAGGCCTGTGCTTATACAATGGAGCCTGATTGCAATCTCAGGGCTCCATTTGTATTCGTTTGTAGCATGGAACAAAGGAAGGTGTTTGGATTCTCTCTCTGTATATAAAGCCTCTGCTCCAGCAGTCTGGGCTGGTCTTCAACCAGGCTTCCCACAGTCCTACTGCCAAATCTACAAAATTTTCCTGGCTGACATTCAGGAAAGTACTGCTCGGGCTCTAGGATGGAAAGTTAAAAGACTTTGCCTGGTTACACTGAAACATATACAAACAGTGCTTGACGCATGGCATTGATTCATCCTGCACAGGCTGTCCTTGCAATATCTCAGGGGACTACAGCATTCTAAAGTTCCCTAAAACCGTCTCAGTCACTGGTATTAGAATCTAGTGAGAGGAGTCATCTTAAACACTTGTAGGGATCCTTTCCCTTGGGGGATCAGCAGCGTGTAGCTGGATTGTATCACTCATCAGATCCAGGGTGGTTTTAGCCTGGAATAAACAGCTCAGACATATTAAAAAAAATAATGCTATGGTCAAAGATGTGACTAAGAAGCTGTCCTGGCTGTTGGAGGAGTGATAGACATTTAGATGCTCAGGGCTCTTGTTGGCTGTTGAGGAGGGCTAGCAGAGCTTGAGTCACAAGCTCATATTTCTTTACTGTATCACTCTCCAATTAGTACCAGATAAAAAAAAATAATCTCTGCTTGGTTAAGGGTGGAATAGGAAATGTCTCACTGCCCTGAGCAACCTAATGGATGTGCACCTTGTTTATAAAATCACATTGTGTCTGCAAAGACAATTATCATTTGGGCAAACATGTCCCTGCCTCTGCTCAGCAATCCTCTCTAGAAAGCAAGATTTGGAAGCTGTTTTTGTGGCCACCCTGCTGTGCTATGTCCAGTGAGAAGCTGCACAGCAGGATCAGAGGCAGCATGCCTACAGCTGCCTGCTTTTGGAGGACTTGTCCTAAAAGGGGGACATGGACTATTCCAGCCCCACAATGCAGCCACCTCCAGAGAGGGAGCGATGTGCACTGTGCTCTTTGCAGAGAAGCCAGCTGCAGGTTCCAGAACACACTCCTTCAAGCCAGGATGGGCTTGGTTTCCTGCCATGTGCCTCAGCTTTTCTATTTGCTTCTCCATAATGGCCGGGACATATAAGGGCAAGAATTTACCCTTTGGTCATCATTGCTTCAATCTACCTTCTGCCTGCAAAGGAGTGGAACTGTTCCGTTTTTCCACACTCTAAGAGCACTTGTGTGGTCTGCAGTCAAAATGACACTGAGGAGAGGAGCCCAATTCAAAACCAGATATTGTTCTTAACCAGGACTAACCAGGACCCCACGAGAAAGCACAGTGTAAGATATAACTCCACATGTACAGTTATAAAAATGTGAGGGGTTTTGTTGTTGTTGTTTTTTGTTTGGTTGGTTGGTTGGTTTGTTTTTTTTTTCCCCTGCCTGGAATTTTCAGGCTTTAGGTCAAGTTGTCAGACCTCTCTGGTGTCTGAGAAGTCTAAAATGTTCTAAGTCAAGAGGAAAGAGATAATTGCCACTTACTACAACAAGCAAAAGCCAGTCGGTAAAGGGAAAACTATGAAAGTTAAGGGATAAACCCCCCCACATTTATCATAGAATCATGGAATGGTGTAGCTTGGAATGGACCTTAAAGATCAGCTAGTTCCAATCCACCTGCCATGTTCAGGGATGCTACCCACTAGATTAGGTTGCTCAAAGACCCATCCAGCCTGGCCTTGAACACTTCCAGGGCTGTGGCATTCCACAACTTCTCTGGGAAACCTGTTCTAGTGCCTCAGCACCTTCACAGTAAAGAAGTTTTTCCTAATACATAATCCAAATCTATGCTCTTTCAGTTTAAAACCTTTCCCCTTTGTCCTATCACTACATGCCTAAAGTCACTCTCCAGCTCTTTTATAAGTCCCCTACAAGTACTAGAAAGTGCTGTAAGATTTCTCTGGTGTTTTTTCCTGCCCAGGCTGAACATCGCAAAATTTCTCCTGTTTTCACAGGAGAGGTGTTCCAGCCCTCTGATCATCTTTGTGACCCTCCTCTGGACTCACTTTGGCAGATCCACATTCTTCTTAAGTTGGGGGCCCTAGAGCTGGATGCAATATTCCAGGTGGGGTCTCACCAGAATGGAGTAAAGAGGCAGAATCACCTCCTTTGACCTTCTGTCCACTCCTCTTTTGATGCAGCCCAGAATATGGTTGGCATTCTGGACTACAAATGCACACTGCTGGGTCATGTTGTGCTTCCTGTTCACCAACGCCCCCAAATCCTTCTCCTCAGAGCTTCTCTCAATCCATTCTCTGTATCTCTCAATCCAGCCTGTATCTGTGCTTGGGATTGCACTGATGCAGGTGCAGGAACTGGCACTTGGCCTTGTTGAACTTCATTAAGGTCACACGGTCCCCCCCTCAAGCTTGTCAAGGTCTCTTTGGATGATATCCCTTCCCTCCAGCATGTCAACTGCGCCACATAGCTTGGTGTCACCAGCACATTTACTGAAGGTGCCCTCAATCCCACTGTCCATGTCACCAGCAAGTTGTTAAACAGTGTCATGTTACCAATCCAAGAGACACAATTATGAAGCAAATAAAGAACTGTATTTATAAAGTGAAAGAAAGATGAAACATTAGTTTATAGTTTTATTTGGCTGAATTAAAGTTAGGCATTTCATTTATTTTTTTTGTGCAATATTGTTTAAAAGTTATGGCTGGTACCCAAAGTTTTGGATAAACACCTTTCTATTTAAAATTACAAAATATGAAAATAAAAGGCTGAGCAGATTTTTAATGAATATTCAGAGGCAGTAGAAAACTGTAGATTACCCTACCTGTCCTCTATAACACAAGCTAAAGTCTTTCATCTTGTTATTTTACAACTGATCTAACAGCTTGTCTTTGGTTGAGGAGTATACTACTGAAAGGCATCCACTTTTGATTACAGATGTGAGCACACAGATAATCCATCACTTAATGTGATGACTTCTTTAAATAATTATGTGTCTTAATTTAAAAATATTTTTTTTTAAAGTGCCTTTTTTTTTTAACTTGTCTGACCTTCCTCTATTAGCTCTTGTTGTGTTTGGCCTCTTTGTACTAGGAATATCTTTCAGTAAGATGTTTATGCCCATGTGTGGCAAAAACATGCACTGGTTTTTCAAGGCTAGTGTTTTTCTCAAGGAAAAAAAGTAGAAAACATGTAATTTTGTATTGGATTGAACTAACTTGTTATGAGGAGCTTCCTGTGTCGTATGTATGAATAATCCATGGGACCTACATCTTCCTGCTGCTTTCAGCTCTAGAAAACCTAAGTCCTAAACAAAAAAGTCACAGATGTGAATGGTTATTTTACAAGTCAGCAGCTGTATCATCATGGATTGAAAACAGATTCAATGGCTTCTGCAAGATACAAACTGCCTGATTGTCACATTCATAGAATATACTGAGTTGGAAGACATCTATCAGGACCATCAAGTCCAATCCCTGTGCAATACACCCCAAGGATCACACCATGTGCTTGAGAGCATTGTCCAAACATTTCTTGAGCCCTGTCAGGCGTGGTGCTGTTACCACTTCCCTGGGAAGCCTGTTCCAGTGCTCAGATACCCTCTAGGTGAAAAATCTTTCCCTGATATCCAACCTAAACCTCTCCAACTCAGCTTCATGCTGTTTACTTGAGTCACAAGACTAAAGAGATCAGTACCGTCCTCTCTGATTCTCCTCCTGGGGATGTTGAAGACTGCAATCTTCCCCTCAGTTTCCTCTTATCCAGGATGAACAAATCAAAGAAAATTTTGTTGTGTTCAAGTAGGTTTTTCAATGCTATTTCTGTGCTTCAACTGAGGTTCTCAAATTATTATTTTGTGTGTAGGTGTTTAACAACCCAGTGTCAAATAGTCTTGCAGATCTGAAAAGGTGTTAAAAGTCAACTAAAAAGAGTGAAATTATTTCAAATAGTATTTCTTTGTATAAGCAATTGCAATGAGGATTAAATAGAAACAGTACATGCCATAGAGAGCATAGAGAGGCATGAGCAAGTTTTAGGCTACATCTACTGTTTAGCACCATAAGTTGCATCAGGAGAAGTAAAAATCTTGTGAATGGCTTAAGCCTAAATCTTGCAGAAGAAAGAATGAGAAAATAGTGTTTTGATTATGGTCTGCTGCCATTACACTTACAAGATGGTATCTGACACAAGACAAGTCTAATACAGGTCTGGACATTAAAGACATGAGGAAAACTTGCCAGCCGAATAATTGTGATAATCTGGTAAGATATGTAAATCAAATGGTTAGTTTTGATTTAGGATTGTTGTCTTTGAGACTAGAGCAATGATTTCCATGGATAAACCATATGTTTCAACAGCATTCTTGCCTTCCAGCTTCAAGTGCTTTGATTAGGCAAGAAAGCCAGGGTTGTGAGAAATTACGTGAGAAGTTCCCAAAATCAAACTGAAGAAATGAGAATGGTGGCAGTGTCAGGTTTTACTGCAACTTCCCTGTGTAGCTGTGCCCAGCAGGTCTGTGCCAGGGCTACTGTGGCATTATTTATGCAAAACACCATGTGTCTGTAAGATGCAATGTTCAGAGAGAGTTCTGGAATCTTATCACCATGTGAGGCCCATCACAGCTCCAAGACCTGTGCTGAGGCATCGTAATTCCAACTTGTGTTTTTGAAGCCTTCCAGCTGTTACCTTGAGAATTAGGAGTATTTTTTTGGGTAGCCAAACTGACTTCTCAAGAAATTATTCGCAACTAAGTAGGCATTTGCTCTTTCAGCAGAATATTACAGATTCCAGATCCCACAACACACATACATTAATGGCAAGTTTTTAGAATGAGACATAAACTCTAACCATTTACTGTTTTCAAATAGTATGCTAAAAAGTTGAGACAATAATACTGTAAAAATAATCACATAACTCATTTTACAAAAGGAAAAAAAATTTACTGCCAGAAAACAGGAAGTTCTTGAAAATGCTTGAATTTGTAACTACTATTGAAATTGAACAATAGACTGTGAGAATGTGCCCAGTGTAATAGCTGTTAGGGAGTATCAGATACAGAAAGGAAAATCCACTGTGGAAGGAGAGGTCTATCCTAGCAATTTTCAGCATGTCAGAGAACTAATAATCTCATTTAAAGTCATTTGAGAGCAGCCAATGTAACTGAAAGGACAAAAAAGTCCTGTATGTTTGTGGCTGTAACCAGAATGTATTTATTGGCTCATCAGACCTCACTTTTGTGGTCTTGCTTTCATCATTTGTAATCTGCTTGTGTTCTGTGTGATTGAGCAGTGAACTCTTTTGGCATGATGCTTTCAATTTATCATGTTTTCACAGCACTTCCATAGAATTTTCAGTTTCTTAATGTTTTACTACCACCAAAAGAAGAAAAAGAAATATTGCATAAAGTGGCAAAATGAAACATTGTTTAAACTCGATATGAGTTGGTATTTTTAAATGGGAATTTTCTAATTTTGTGCCTGTGTTTCTGAACTCCCAGCTTTTGTGTCTCTTCCTGTTCTTGCATCCTGTGCTATCAGGGGTGCTTGGACCTGGACTCATTCTCCCTCCACTAGCCAGTGAGCAGAGGTAACAAGGGTAGGAGAAAAATTGCCCCTGTACAATGGGGAGAGGTGAAGAGTGTGCTTGAGTTCTCAAGCCTGTTGAAGAAGTCTCTGAACAAGCATCTAAGAAAGTGGCTTCCATTATCCTCTACCTTAGAAAGATTGTGATGTTTATGTATTCCAAATTTCCCCTACCAGATGAATTTAGTCATAGTGACGTCAGAAATTATGTTTGTAATACTGGGCAATTTGACATTGCTACATAAGCTGAAAGTTCTTCAAATTTTCTGGAAAAGCATGTTTTAGAGCAAAGCTCCTCTGTATATTGCTTGAAAAAGTATTTTGTTTTATTGACTATGTATAAAAATTTATTTACAAAATTAAAAGTTTTCAAATACGCAAACAAAATATATACTATTTTGAAAGAGGAAATTATGTTAAATTTTTTCAATTATTTGATGCAAAAAGTATATATTTTTTTTGAAAGATTATCTTATAGAAAGTAAATTATCTGTTGTAAAAATGTTTCTTTGAAGTCTTTCCACCTCTTATATCTGGAAGGCTAAGGTTTATACCATAACCAGGGAAAAAATTAGTTAGAAAACCATTTTAGATCCACTCTGATAAATTCATGTTACTGAATTTCAGTCTATGGGAAAGGTAATCTGTTGGGAAAGGATGTTAAGAAATTCAAAACCGTGACTGTACCATCACTGCTTGCTTGTCTGTGTGTTACACTGCTTTGCTAGGTCAAACTAATCTGTGTAGCTCAGGCTGTACATCACCAGAGGCTCTGGCTTGCCATCGATCTGTCGACAGGCTGATAGCAAACCCTTCTCCAGAGAGTTAATGGATTGCCCCTAAGAGCTATAAACTTTTGCCAGAATAATTTATTTTGTGTGGTTTATTTGAAAGCAATGGATGAGTTTGCTGAGGCCAAAGCCATATTCCAAACACAGGAGGCACAAATGGGATTTATGGCACTTTTAAGTAGGACCACAGGCCTGATAGAAAGCACAGGGTTTGGCTGGTATTTGGGCACATGTACCTGATGAGGATGGGGTTCCCAGGTCAGTGTGTCTGAAAACTTCTGGTCTGTCTGAGACTTCACGAGAGGCATTGTCACTGCCTAAGCATTACACAGGTAACATCATTAGCCTGGTTCCCCAATTGCCCTGATATTGAGGGAAAGAGGAACATCTGGAAAGCAAACCCAAACAAAGAGTCCAATGCATTGAGGGATATGTTTCTTTCTGTTTCTTTTTTTTTTCCTTTTGTGAAATAAAAAGGATGAGATAAAGGTCAAGGGCTACACTCTTTGGATAATACCCACACTTCTTCAGTGCAAAATATTTCATTGAAAAAATCCTAATCAGCTCTAGTGAGAATTTGCAGGTCAGGGTAAATATACTGTGGAACAAATTTCTGGAGCAGGTTTTTCTTCAATGGCTGTCTTTAAATCAAGACAACACTTCTTGCTAAAAGATATATGATGTTTTATCTCCAATTAATGAGATTCAGTGCAAAAATTACTGGGTAAAATTTGATGGCCTATGCTATGCAGGTCAGACTAAATGTTCACAATGACCCTTGACCTTTGCAGCTATTAATCTTCCTTGAGAGAAAAGCCAAAAGACAGATGAATACTAATAAAAGGGAACTGGAGTCTCAGGAGGACTATTTAGAAGGTTCCTTTGAATTAGCTAATGCAAGGAATAGATGTTTTCTGATAGAAAGACCTCCATAACCCTGAAGTTACACAGATTAATTTTCATTTTGATGTGGGAGGAAATTGCATGTTTGTTAAAAATATTGTTGCTCTCCATTTGGGGTGTGATCAAAGGGGAGGAGATTTAATGAAAAATGGGAAAATGAAAATGTTACATGATTTGCCCTTTCACCGGTTTAAAAAATATTTATCTCTCAAAAAGCCAATTCCCTTTAGGGTAAAAGTTGAAACATTATCTGTTCTCTGATGTGACCAGGATTTATAGATCTGCTTAGGGCAGAGGTGTCCCTCTGTCCTCCCCTTGTCCATCCAGCACACTTAAGGTGGGGCTTTGGCAGGAACTGCACTGGCAGTGGCTTTTGGGAGTAGATGCTCAAGTGTTGGAAATACTCAGCAAGGTGGGCACTGAGCTGTGTTCAGGGAAGGCTTGGTCAGGATGTGTTCAGGTCTTTTGTCCTGATTATGGTGAGCTGCGGGTGCTGATGGAAACCTTAGGTGATCACCAGAGGGTAAGCCATGTCCTGAGGGAGAAAGGGACCTCTGGGACTGGGCCCAGGAATTGAAAAGATTTTCCACAGATGCCTGTGACTTACTACCGGATGAATCTGTTTGTGGGAGGACTAAAGAAACTTCCCTCTATTTAATCTAAGTCTCAGCCATCAGGGCCATATCCTAGGGTATCCTATCCAGAATGGATGGAGGAAGGTGGTGATGGAAATAAGGCACACAAGAGATGTGTGAGGTGTCTTTCTAACAGGCCAGAGCTTTCCTGCTTAGAAAGTGCTGGTAGTCAAGACTGACAGGGACAGAAGCATCAGAAAATGAAAGATGCTCACGGCCCTCAGAATGCTGCTTGTCAGTACTTCACTGTGTATGAGCTCCAGGGAAGCCAATCTGGGAAACTGATGCAGGGCTTGCAGTGCAACTGTAAAATGGTTAGGATAAATGAAGGAATAGAGTAAGGATGTGCCAAAAGTAAAGAGTAAGGATGTGCCAAATGCAAAAATGAGACCCTGAAATCCTTCACTGTCATGTGATGAGGAGGGTTGGTAGAACAGAAAATGAGGATGGAGCACAAGGAAAATCAACACCTGCAATTTCATGTGTTTTAAGAGTACAAAGCGATATATGAAAAAGTAATTCTGTTTTTCTCTGCCAAATGAAAGCGACTCAAAAAGATTGAAAAGCAATGGGATAGTCTCTCTTTGTGATTAGTTTCACAGAAGACATACAGCATTATGTGTATTTAACAACATACATTTGTGCTGACAGAATGATTTGCTGTGTAGGGCTGAGAAAGGTTGGGAACAAGAAAATTAATTAATTTGGGAAAGGTAGACCAGTGCAGAAAGCTAAAATACAAATGAATCAAATAGAGTAGTTTCTGAAGTGCATAGATTTTCTATCACTAACTGCTTGGATGTTTCAGACCTTAAATTTTTTCCTGTTACCTTTAATTAAGGTGTTATTAATTCAATTTCTGCTGTAACTACTTGTCCATTTTGATTGTTTTTCTCTGTCATGAACTACACTATAATTTGAAAGTATATATTGCAGTCTAGTAAAGGTTGCAGTATACTATGGCACCTGGAGAGAAACAATGCATTTTTCCATAAGAAATTTATATATACACCTGGCTCTTGAGATTAACTTTCATCATCTCATGGAATGTTATAATTCTATTGAAATGCCTTCTGGGGTAATTATTAAAAATCCTAAATGTAGTGGTGCCTTGTAAATGAATGCTATATCCCAAGCTGGTTCGAGTGGCAGCAGTGAAGCTGCAACAGCTGGTTCTCACGGAGGATCTGATCTGACTAATACACAATTTTCCAAATAAACATGGTCAGAGATGAGTGCAGGGAATGCAGGTGACCAGCTGAACTCACCTTCTGACAGCTGAGGTAGAGCTGGAAGAAATTTTCTTTATGACTGTCCTTTTCTTTAAGACTGTCCTTCTTTATGACCAGAGAGCAGAGGGGGCAGCTTGCCCCACCACCAGCAGCTTGGACCCTCACTGATTCTAAGGCTGGCTCTGATGGCAGCTGGCTTATAACCCATACCTCAGTTGGGAGAACAGAACTGTTCTTCCTTTTCCAGTTCTTCTTGGGGTCCCCAACCACCGTCATTCTTATTTTATATATGTTATTTTCTAATACTTGTGTGCATGTTTCATTTATTACATAAATAGGGCTTCTCCGGTGAACTGTGCTCAAGGCATTCTGCTGATTCACAGGCAGAGCTTTTCCCACAGGGATGTTTAAATTACATGAAATGAGAAGACCATACTGGTGAACAGTTTTTCTTTCCTGCCTGGTTTCTGTTCAGTTCTAGCTACAAGTGCACTCTGGTACGTGCTCAGGTCCTCGCTGAGACTTGCTCGTGTTCCTGCTCCGTGGGTCACTGACTCACCCCCGCTGGCTGAGTCAAGGTGTAAGAACGGTTAGTGAAGGCTGCCAGCTGGAGTAGTAGGAGAAACAATTGGGCCTGGGTTTTAAAACAAATAGCAAAGCAGTTGAGCTCAGATGGCCTGTTTTATTTCTTGTCCTCAAATAAAAATTTTCATTGTTCTCTCAGCTCTTGCACTTTCCTTTTGTATACTTCTTTATCAAGTATATATTCTTTATCTCTTGCTCTGAAACAGAACTGACTTGGACAAGCACACGGTGCGGCTGGGGAAAAGTGTCCCTCCACCAAAAATCAAATATTAACTTGAAGGTGAAGGCAAAGAA
The DNA here is from genome assembly GCA_038380795.1 of Pyrocephalus nanus. Classification (NCBI taxonomy): domain Eukaryota; kingdom Metazoa; phylum Chordata; class Aves; order Passeriformes; family Tyrannidae; genus Pyrocephalus; species Pyrocephalus nanus. The sequence continues at coordinate 2,817,605 of CM076262.1, read as the reverse complement.
TAAAAACTATTGCTGAGATTCTCACACTGCAGTATCCTTCTCTTGCAGAACATTTACTTCTACTCTCCATGTTGCCTTCTTTTGATCAGGACCTCATTTTGCTATTCTCCACACAATATGTAGGAATGGGGATATGACCATATGCTTCAGACTGTCTGTTCATGGCTTTATTCCCATTTAGGGGTTATTGAAATAAAGCACATAAAGAACAAAGCTCTTCAAAGAGTGGCAAAAGACCATCAGTGTCATTTTTCAGCTGGGTGCAATTTCTGTGAAGTGCTTGTGACAAGGTTCATTCTTCAGAATACTCTTCATAACAGGGTAAAGGCTCTGGCAATTCATGTATAATCCATGTCCATTCATTTGTCATTCTCTACAAAGAGAATACTAGATTTCAGACAGGGCTGTACGAATCTTTTCTTGGTTTGCATCAGCAAATAAACCCATGGCTTTTTCAGCTAAAACACAAAAAGTCTTTATTCCTTACTGAAGAGCTGGTAAATTAATAATTTTTCCAGGCCCACATCCTCTGTTATTTGTCAGCAGTTGCCCACACATGTACCAGCGATTTACAAAAATGGAAGAGAAATTATTAAAATATGATTTCCATTAATCAGGAATTCCAGATTATTTCCACGATTTTGGTATAGGACCATGGTTTATAGAGGGCAGAGGCTGAACCCTCAAAACAGAATTTATAAACTGTACATTAGTCTTCAAGACCGGCATGGTGCTGTTAAAACTGAATATATTATGCAGTCAAAAGATGTTCCTTGCAGAGAATAAATTATATGTAAATGGTCTTCTCATGTGTTTATACAATGTTGGCAGCACTTACCTGCAGCATTTGGGTCAATAAATTATATTGCTCCAAAGTCAACACGACTATGTAGAGAACTCTCTGGGTTGTTGGCTTTGGAAGTTCAGGTACCTCCCAAAGACAATCTGATTTGGTTGCAAAGAATGCATGAAAAATCCTGTCATCCTGAAGTCTGTAAGGAACAACAGGGGCAATTTTTCTCTTTTTAAAGTGAACATCTGCTCTGAAAGAAGCCTCTTCTGGCCTTTTCCCCCATGCCTCACTCTTATCACTTGTTTACATCTCTGATCCCGCTATTTCTGCTGCACAAATAAGGTTTTTGAATATATATGTTTCCAGCAATCAATGCCAATGCTTGCCCTGCAGAGGCCTGTAACTCAGCTTCTTCCCCAAGCAGTAGTTTGCCCTTGTTTAGAGCTTGTTTTCATTCTGACAAGTTCTCATCAGAGTGAAAAGCAGGAATATGTTTAGAATCTGCTCTTCTTTCTGTGCCACTATAATCTGTCGGTGAACTCATATGCTTGAAATTGATATTAGGGATCAAATCTGCATAAAACAAATATGAAGTAGAAAAATAATTTGGCAGGAATAATCCCAATAACAAGTAGCCATAGCAACAGTAATACATAAGCTTATCATCACCATCATGGCTGGGCTTCGCGAACGAAGATTTGAGAAGGGCTCTACCCACGCTTGCAACAAGCGCCCTGATGGCTAAAAAGGCCAATGCGAAATAGACAAGTCCGGTTGCAGAAGGTACAGCAGAAAGACTCCCCAGGTGATATCGACGAGACGCGATTCTTTCTGTGTTGTCTTTTTTCCTCGAGAGTGATCCTGCGTGTGTTCTCAAAAGCAGCAGCAGCGTTATAGATGGTGTGTCTCCAGGCCTCCCGATTGGAGGCCAGGGTAGACCAATGGTGGTGATCAATATGGCCAAGGCTGAGGGATTGTTTCAGGCAGTCCTTGTATCTCCTCTTCGGGGCTCCTCTCTTGCGGCAGCCAGTGGCAAGTTCCCCATAGAGCACGATCTTAGGGAGGCGGTGGTCCTGCATCCTGGAGACGTGCCCTGCCCAGCACAGCTGTGTTCTCAGCAGCATGGCCTCAATGCTCGTGACTGCTGCCTGTTCAAGGACAGACGTGTTGGTCACAAAGTCAGTCCAGTGGATGTTTAGGATTGTACAGAGGCAGTGCTGATGGAAGCGTTCTAAGAGACGCAAGAGGTGCCAGTAAATGACCCAGGATTCAGAGCCATATAAAAGAGTAGACAGTACAATGGCTCTGTAAACACTGATCTTAGTACTTTTCTTCAGGTGTTTGTTTTGCCACACTCTTCTATGGAGTTTACCAAAAGCTCTGTATGAGCTTATCTTATTCTATTAGTAATTGACATTATCACCATATTATTCAAAGTAGATTTTAATTAACTGAACGTATTGCTCCTGGAGAATTGTTAGTACAGCAATCTGCTGTTGCTATTCCTTCTGTTTGCTTTATGATTTCCTTTTTCGTTCCTTGCCATTGCCCTGTGCTTGAGCCAGGCCCTAACCTGAACCTTATTAATCAGTCTTTTTTCTTGCCATACAGTACAATAGTATTGGACTTGGGAATTTCAATTCATAATGCTCTGCCGCTATCTTTTTTTTCATGTGGTCAGTTGTCTCCTTTGATTTTTCAGCAAGAGGTGTTTGGTAGTGTCCTTTCAAATGAACCCTGTGATATGTTTCCAGTTTTTATATTTTCTCACATATAGACTTTGCTTTGAGTAATTCATATTCTTTTTCACAGGTTTCACCTACATCTACAGCTCTACTCTTACTCCAAATGTCCTTCAACTTTCATCCCACTTTTGTTCTGTTACAAAAAAATAATCACATATAATGGTTTCATATATCAGTAATTTGATTCAGTTTGCCATCATGCTGATGTCAAGGTTCTTCATCACATTGTAGGAACCTGCTTTTCTGATAAAACAGTCTTTGCAGTTTATTTTTTTTAAGAACACATTAAGGATGTGTTAAAATTAAGGATTTTCCCTCCTGCTAGAGGCTGCAGCTAAGGTGTGACAACATTTTGTTACCTTTCTTTTAATTTCCATTGCAGTTTCACAACTTCATGATATAGACCAATTCATAAAGTTAACATTACCTTGTTCCCATTTCATTTGCTCAAGCCAGGAATTTTACATACTGTAGTGTATTTTCCCCTCTCTGCCCCATTTTCATTTGCCAAGCATCCCAAAATAACCATCTTGTCTTGACATACTGCTCAAAGGCAAAGGAGAAACAAAACCCCAAGAGAAGGAAACTTCAAGCCTTTATCCTGCTCCTAAGTGAGGTCAGACTGTAGGGAGAGCTGGTAACTTTGCAGGAGATAATCACAGAATGCTAACAGAGCACTTTACTCATCAACTTAGGCTTTTATATCCACAACAGCACTACTGTTGCTGCCACCCTGCACCTTGCTCTCTCTCCAAGAGCATGTCCTGAAGACAGTTCTCAAAGTCTCTATACCACCACTGCACAAAGATTAAAGAACTTAAAAGCTCGTCACTTTTACAACCACTCTTGACTCGGAGAAGGCTATGTGCTGTCAAGCAGTTGGTCAATCAGTTCACTGCTGGTAGATTTTATACGGTTACCACTTATGAATGTTACTACAAACTCTCCTCTTTCATCACTGAATTGTATTAAGGTTTCTGGGGCCTTGCTATGTCATACGCACAGAGGTGCAGTTTATGATTCTCCAGACAGAAGGCTCTATTCTAGCTAAATTTTTATTTGGCAGAATTTCAGAGAGGGTTATTTTGTTTTGTTTTGATAGGGGGTTTGTTAGTTTTGTTTGTTTCTGTTTGTTTGTTTTTCTTTTTTCTTTTCTATCTGTTGCAGTAACCCTCTTAAGCTTGTTGGAAAGAAACCATTAGGCTGCTTGTATTAGTCTTTAGCCAGCCTTATATGTAGAGCTCACTCCTCAGCTTCCCTGGATCCTGCTGTCCTGCTCTTCTCATTTAGACACCAGTTGTACTCATTGCTTTCTGCTTGCTTCTTGGTGGAAGCACAGAAACCCATTAATATTCAGGTGCCAAATTCATACATACAGCTTGAAGCCCTCCATCCTTGTGTGTTATTTAGATTTACAATGCAGGTCTTTAGAGGCTTATGATAGCTGAAACAAATACTAGCCTAAAAAATTCTAAACCCTATACTTGATTACACATACACTCACTTTATTTCACTCTAGGTAACATAGAAGTATGTCCCCATTCACACAGAGTTGTAAGACTGGACACAACCTTCTCTGTTACTGGTATTTTGGGTTCTATCTCTCCATACTCCTACGTATTTTCTAAATTCAAGTCAGATTCCTCAATGTGTCTGTCATCTTTCCTCTACAAACAGTTGGGGGCACAGCCCTGCTCCTTCAAAGACTCACAGCCTTGTTGTGCTCCATCCTGCTGTGTCAACCAGCTCTCATGACCAGCCTGTGCCCACACATCTGTCCAGATATTTAGCTTGGGAGGAGGAGATAGGGTGAAAACAATTTTGAAATTTCCTAAGAGATATGGAAAAATTAAGTCAAGTGGTTGAGATCTAGAAACAAAGAAGAAAAAAATACTAGAAACAAGAAAAAGGTTTCAACTATGTCTCTTCAGGTCAGGTCCTCAGCAGTAAACCCATGGTTTATTTCCTGTGCTATAGGTCTCTATATACAGCCAAGAAGATGAAATTTGAAATCATTACAACATTTCATCCAGTGAAACACTTCTATCTGCCTACTTATTTTTATGGGTCCCTTCAAAATTGTATATGTAAACCTCTCAAATAATTATGGTTTGTCATCACAACACTTCTCCAAGGCAGAGAATTATTATGAGCTTACTGTGACTGGAAAACTGAGATGCAGAGAAATTAGCCACTTGCACAAGGTCAAAGAAAGATTTTTAAACAAACTCAGCTCCAGTTCACTGACTTCTCTCCTCCATTGGACAGGTTTATATACATATATGTATGTATGTGCTTTTTTGCTTTTGAGAGTTTTATAACTGTTAAATGACTGATTAATAGCATTTCATTTATTTATTAAAAAAATATTAGAACATCTAATACTGCTGATAGATACACCAAATTGGGATTTCTGGCATATGAGTCACAAATTACATATGTTATTCAGAGGCTTCATAGACAAGATTATGACTGCAGTTTATAACTCTGCTCTCCCAAGGGACATGCACTAATTTGTTCTGATTGAACCACCAGGAAAAAAAATAGGTATGTATACCCAAACGAATGCTGGGAAGACAGGTGGTTTTGGTATCTGAACCTCCTCTACCTTTTTGTGACAGCACAGATCAAATATCTGACTGTCCTTTCCATATTTCTTTTTATTCCGTTACATATCCAATTGTCATCATTGCTACAATAACTGAATGTGAAAGGTTGCAATTGTAGTAAAAAAGTGGAATAACCTACTTTTTAATTCCATTCCACTAAAGGTCAGAGAATTAAACAAAAATAAAGTAGTTGTAATAGGGAGTTTCTGGGTTCTCTAGACAAGTGACTCAAGCCAAACTTAGCACAAGTATGGAGCAAATAATTCTTTCTTTCGTTCAGAGGCTGACTTACAAAATTAATGACAAAACCCCACTATCTTTAACATATTCATGTATTAAATGATAATAAAAATAAAATTAATTTTAAATATTTGAATAAAAGTAAGCACTTTGTTGGATTGGAAAAATGAATAATTTTAAATAAACCAAATAAAATTCAGTAAAAAATAGGATACTATTTTCCAGATCAGCACCTATAGCCTTGCTCCGCAAAGGTCAAGTAGAGAAGTACCTTCTCTAACCAGCTGTAAGTATTAATTGCAGCTGTTTCAGTTTGGAATAGGTTGAAGCTCTTTCGCTTTTTAGATTCATGTAGGGCCTAAAAAAGTGTGCAGGTATTCACATTATTTCCTGTTCATGAGTAAGTGTTTGAGTACAGTGTCATTCTCTCTCTTTTTCTCATTGACACATCCTCACCAGAATTATTCCTAACCAAGTGACTGGAGAGTTAAGAGATTGTGATATTCTAGTTTCTATTTTTAATCAACAACCCCCAAATTTAGGGGCTCAGCTCCATGCTAGATCTTGCTGTAGAGAGTCCCAAATGCCAGGCTGTCAATATAGATGCTTATCTACAGATTGACAAATGCTTTCATCCATAGGGAAACTGGGATTTTTTCCTCATTTCATTTTAGTTCACTTTAGGTAACTCTTCTGTGCAGTTTCTAGGTGTTATCCAGGGAGCCTGAGCATGGCTGAGTATGCAGGAGAATTAATTCTCAAATCAGAAGTAGTATTGTTGTATTAAGTAATGACAAAGATTTTCCTTATTGCTTTGAAGACAGTTTCTGTTGGGTTTTGATGTGTCTCAGTGGTAAGAGCTTACAGCATTAGATAGTTCTGATGAGCTACCAAGACATGCATTGGGGGGATAAGTACAGTTGGTGAAATCCTGGCTCAGTTACAATCAGCAGGAATATTTTAGTGACTGCATTGGACTTGCAAATTCACCCATGTAAAGAAATGAAATGAAATGAATGAGCAAACCCTTTTTCTTGTTGTTGTTATTATCGTTATTGTAACATTTTTCCTACATAATTTTCAAAATAGTAAGTGACCAGTTAATTTCATCCAGTTTTCTCCAGCCTCTTGGACTGTGCGTTTCCCAAGAAGACCCCAATTAAACCCTTATCTTTATTGCAAAAACCTCTGTCTTTCTCTGAACCTGCCTGCTTGGATTTTCCTATTGGAAACCCTGCTGTCTCCATTCAAGTGCATGTCCCTTGGGCTCTGGGTGGAACCTCTGGTTATGGCATGTTCTGAAGGCTGCTTACCCAGGCAAGGGGGGGAGGGAGAAGAGGTGGGTGTTTATTTCCATAGTGGCTAATTTCCCAACTGAAGAATGTAGTTATTCATCTCAATTTATCTCCATGCTGAGTTTATGCCTGTGAATACCGCAAATGTATGTCAGTAGCTGTGACAGAGAGGGACAGTGGTTCTGGGGCAGAGATGCCAGGGTGGTCCCTGCTCCTCACTAGAACTTGTAGGAGCGGGAATTGCTGTTGAGGCACCCTTTTTGTAGTACAAAGGGAGGTTATATTGTTGGGTACATTTTAATTCTTGCTGGTATTAGTCATAGCCTCGGTGACTCATCAATCTGGCTCACAAAGTGAAAACAGATTTACCCTTTATAGGGTTTGGCAGTTGGCAGATGATTGTTTCCCCTCTGTGAATCAGACTTTTATTTATTTAGTGTAATCAAGAAGGAACTGTCTGTTTTGTGACCTTCTAGGTTAGTGGAAGGGAACAAAGGATTTCTCTTTATTATTATTATTTTTTGGCATCATGCAGTTAGCAGAACAATGCAAAGCTATGATAAAGGATCATGCTGTGGTTGGCTGGCTGCTTGGACTGTAGCTGCATGCCACATTATTATTCCAGTTGGTCTGAGGAACTCTTTTACATTAGCAGAAATACGCTATTTATGACAAATAAAATAGAATATGTATGCTTTAGAGTCAGCCAGGAAACACTGTTCCCTTTCAACAGATACCTAGATAACCATTTAACATCAAGGCACTGAAAGTTCCCTGAATAACTTCGCTAAGCTGGAGAAAAATAATAAGAGGTTTTTGCAAAATGCTTGACTATTGGACAGAGAACGTCCTGCCAGATTACAGACATATCTCATGCAAATTACAAGAAAAAAAAATCAGATGGCAGGCAGGGACTGTGGTACGCAACTCAAGGACAGTAATCTGGATAACAGACATAAAATACATTTAAAGATTGCTCAATAACAGTGGAGCTGAAAGAAACTAGAAAAAGCTAAGAATAACTAAGAAGAAATGATTAATTGATTACTGCTTCTTATCCAGATAAGGAGAAAATGCCATTTGGAAAGTTCATGCAGTTCCTAAACTTTGCATTTTGTTTAAAGAAAAAGGTTTCACCAGCACGAAGCACTAATTCACTCCCTACGCCTGGCGCTCTGTAGGAATTTTGCTGAGACCTGTAAATGATCTGCAATATGTTCAGGGAATTCCAACAAACATTATTCCTCACTGCCCCTGCATTTGTTACATAGTTTTCTAAGCTGGTTATTTCTAAATGTTTTTCCCTTCTGTGTTTAGCTAGCAGAAGGTTTCAAATGCCATGAAAAGCATGGTGCTGAGAGAAGGTGCAATGGGGATCTGCAGCGTGGGCTCTGCAGCATGGGCTGGCAGCATTTGGGATGCACCAGCCATGAAGGGAATACCAGCCTCCCTGGTGTTGGTGGGGCTCTGAACATTGCACCCATGAGGTGGGACCTTCTTGTCCTCACTGCATTTCTCTACTGCCAGACAGTGAAGATCATGGATGTGCTGTTTTACTAATAGCCTCAGTTGAGGAAGAGTATGTTAGGAAGAAAAGTTAGAAAAACTCTAGTTCCTCAAGCTGCATACTTGAAAAAGTACATTGCAGAGTAATCCACAGTTCTTTTAAATCAGTACTTTCTAGGATATTAAAAGTCTTCAGCTCCAAGATGAGGAAACGTCTGTGTTAGGTATAAATAAAGCATGACTGCCCAATTGCTTTAGCAGGGATGGAGGCATTACAATGAGAACTTCTACAAACAATTTCTTTATTAAGGAAGATCTGTCTCTATATTAAGAACTATCTGCTTCATTATTAAGCAGATTTCACTTACCAAATTACCAAACTGAGAGTGTTTTTCAGTAAATAGTACACTTTGCTTAGCAGTGTATGGTCAATGAGTAACATCAGATGATAAAGGGATACTGCAGGTTACTCCTCACTGGGATTTGTAAAGACAAGATACGTAATCATCTGTGGGGAATGGTTTCAGTGGAAGGTGAGTCAGTGATATCTTGAGATCTTTTTCACCCCTTTGTTTTTATCTATTAAGAGAAAGATACAATGATGGTTTGTAGATCTGAGTTCAGAGATACATAATTTGACCGGAAAGAAGATTAATTGAATTTCTATAGGAAGTCAGTGAGTCTCTAAATATACCCCTATTCATTCTCACAGATATAGTGTTTATGACTTTAGAGAAGACCTACAGAAGTGTTTATCTTGAGGAACGTAGTTAGGGCACATTCCCAGATTCTTTATTCTGACCTGATACCTTGACACACCACTGTGAGCACAATTTTAGTGTGGCTTCACCTGAAATACTCCCAAAGCAAATGTTCTTGAATTTGACAGTGTGAGCTATGAGATAATCTCTTATAAGTAAAATTATCATGAATACAACTAGACCAGGGAGAAAATTACTTTCAGGCACGCCAGTTTACTTTGTTCTTCCACTTTCTTTTCCTCAGAAGTATAAAACTCCCTAGATCAGCAATTGTCAAAAATAAAACTGTAAAAATAATGCACAGTATTAGATGTGCTAGGCAGTGTGTAAAGTTATAGTGATTGAAGTTAGCAATATTATGGCTTTCAATATTTTTAGTGTTCTTCTGAAAGTCTTTTTTACTCATTTTCTCATGCCAGGAAAAAGTCTTAACTATCGCTTAATAAAAAAAAAAGGATTTTAATACATATAACTCTGCAGGAAAACCTTAGGAGTTCATGATTAGACACAGAACAGAAATAAGAAGACAGATTTTTTTTTCTTTTTCAGTTAAGTCTTACAATTTTAAAGTCAACATAAAAGTTTATTTGCCCTTCCTCTGGATTTGGGGGCTATGCATACTAAGGAAAAAAGCAGGCTCATTTCCAGACAAACCATTCTGTCTACATATACAAGCTAAGTAAAGGGTGGGGGAGACAAACTATTTTGAAGAATATGGAAATTAAGCATGGGGAGATTAAACTGTCAGCATTTTCAACACTTGATTATACAGTTAAGGTCAGTGCCCAAGAGAGGGCAGAGGCAGCCTGCAGGAGGGATGGAACTGACCTCAGCCACTCCTTGGGAGGAGACACAAGTAGCATCAGGTGTAAATGAAGGAGTGCTGAACAGTGCAAAACCAGCTGCAAAGCTTAGTACTTTCTTAATGAGCATCATTGTGAAAAATCTCAATGGACTGCAAAACTGCACTGCTCTTGTCTAGCTTAAGGGACATAGATGCAAAACAAAAGAGCAGAATTATTGCTCTTCATGAAATAGTTCAGTTTGGGAGTTGCTTGACACAGAATGCTGTGAATTCTTAAAGTTTGCACAGCATTACGGGAAAATTGGACAATGCTGTGGGTAAGAAATCTGTAAATATTACCAAATAAAAGCCAAATAAAACCAAACCGAATGAAACAGCTCACTTATATTGATCTCAGGAAAGCTAATTTACTTTTATTTGAAAATGACTCAAGGGTGAGAATGCATTTCAGTGATGTATCTTCTGTTTTCCTTGTTCTCAAGCTCTTTGTTAGACTTTGACTTGTAGTTGCTGCTGGAGACAGGATTTTGGTGTAAATGTGGTTCTGTTATGACCTACCTGCAACTGTCCCAAGGCTATAATGTGGTGAGCGACATGTACTGACAGCAGCTGATGCTATGTGGGTTTTGTGGCTATTAAGTAGTTTCCAGAGATGCCTTTTCCCAGAGTCTCTTGGCCCTTCAAATAAAGCAATTCTGCATGGTTTTCACTGCTTTAGACTCTCTGAGTCACTTGTTGGGATTGCAGCGCATGGAAGAGGTCAAATGCTTTGTTAATAGGGATAGGCTGCACCACACTGGAAATCTTTTTTCCCCAGTATACCCCTGACATTTCTAAAATCTAAGAAATGGGTTTCTACAAATAAATAACATCTGTGTGTTATCAGTAAAATCCATCTTGAAGATGGAACACATTCATCTGGGTAGAGCCTGAATGCCCTCCCAGGACTATTTCAAATCCATCTCCTAGGTAAAGCAAACAGATACTTCTGCCCCAGCCCTACATCCCACACTGACTACTGCATTCACAAGGAACACTAGTGACCTATCTGCATCCATACAGGCTAACACCACTACAGAGAAGTGCATTACCTTTTAGAATTAGTACAGATTTGTTTTTTGATGGGTTTGTCACTTGTCCTAATGAGAAAATTTAATTTAAATTTAGCATCCAGGAATGTTGAAATGCACAAAGGGTTTTAAATGAAAAAAAAAAAAAAAAAGTTATTTCAAATATTGCTGTGTTTGGGGGAAACAGCAGAAAGAAAATGTAGGTGATAATTCAATCTTTTACCCTGATTCAACAGAGGGGAGTCTATGGTTAAAAAAACCCAACAAACACAAACCTGTAAGATGCTAATAAATTGCTTTCCTGAAGCTTTTTACTCAGGTAGAAGTTACTCTTCCTAGTGACTAACCATGTGTGAATTATTCCTCCAGCAGACTGACTTGTGGATTCACAAAATTTAATCAAACTGTGGCTCAAACTTACATTGTAATATAATTATTTGCCAACTTAAAAAAGAGAAATGCATTAAACCAGAAAATCTTACCATTTCCCCCCAAAATCCACTGGTGAGAGAGTTAGTAGTTCTTCAGGTTACCATTTCTAATTCCATTTGGTCTCTTGACTGCAAGACATTACTGGCTTTCAGTGAACTGGTAGTGACTGACTGCTCCAAGCACACTGCTAGACTGTTGCAAATGCAAAGTAAAATGGGTTTGTAAGTAGTCACCCATGAAGATTGGCTGAGCTGCCTGTTTGCAACGGGCTAGGACCTTGCGCACAACCAGTCACTGCCACTTGATTGACAGGCAATTAAGATGTGCTAACTTGAGCTTGTGGAAACATATCATTAAAATGCCTTATGCAGTACTTAACCATATTAAAACATATATTGTGTCAAGGTTGTGAGAAAAGTTTTATTTTATTGCTATTTATTTTATTGATACTACATGTAAATTAAAAATATAGCCAAATACCATGCAAAATTTTACATCTTTTATCCACTCAGTCTTGTTCTTTATGATCAAAGTTTCCACATCTTCCTTTCAGCATCAAGAGTACTTACAGAGAAAAAGATGTTACATGTTATCACATTTTTCAGGGATTTTAATCAGTATCGGAGGATCTCAAGACCACACAAGGGGGTCTTTGACAAATCACAGAATATTCTGAGTTGGAAGGGACCCACAAGGATCATCAAGTCCAACCCTAAAGTCAAGGGTCCCCCAGGGATCAAACCCACAAACTTGGCATTACTTGCACCAGGCTCCAACCAACTGAGCTAATCTCAAAGGTAATCTGCAGTTTTCCACAATGCTGTGTGGGTGTTTTTTTTGAGAATCTTTAGCTTCAGTTGTGACCCATTACTCCAGAAAATGCTTTGATTTAAAAGAACTAAAGTGCTGTGCTTTTCTGTCTCAATAAGTTATTAATTCATTTTTAGCTGATACTCCATGTCTAGATAAGAGCTCTACTCCTAAGACTCACCTACCTCTCACTCCCTGAATTCTTTCCATCAGAGAACTAGATATAAATTTATCACTGTGGGTGTGACAACAATCTTGAGATCCAGTAACAGATAAGAAAAGAAGAAATAATTCCTCTCTGACAATTTTGTGGCCAAGTGATTTCACCTCTTGCCTAATATTAAAAAAAAAAAAAAAAAGAGTTCAAGAGGCTGATTGTTTTTATTTTCTCTTTCTGCTTACTTGTGATAACTGAGGGATGCAGGCCTTAACTTTGCATTTAAATTATATTAACATTTTGAGCTGATAAGACTTACTGTTTTAAATATGGTCTGTAAAATACATAGCTTAAATGTGAAATTCTGAAGAAATGAATAGGTAATTAACCTGAATTACTTTGACTATTTGAATGGTCGAAGATGTAGTCTAAGCTAAAGGACTACCATCAAGAGAAAGTGACAGAGGAATGAGCAGGTACAATTCAGAGAATCACAGAATATGTTGAATTGGAAGGGACTCACAAGGATCATCAAGTCCAACTCTCAGCTGTACAGGACCATCCACAAGAGTCACATGATGTGTCTGAGAGTATCATCCAAATGCTTCTTGAACTCTGTCAGGGTTGGTGCTCTGACCACTTCCCTGGGGAGCCTGTTCCAGTGCCCAAACACTGGTGCCTTCACTCCGTGAAGAACCTCTTTCTAATATCTAATCTAAAGCTCCCCTGACACAACATCAAGCCATTCCCTTGGTTGTGTCATTGATCATCACAGAGAAGAGATCAGTGTCTACCCCTCTTCTTCCCCTACGAGGAAGTTGTAACTGCAATGAGGTTTCCCCTCAGTCTCCTCCAGGATGAACAGACCAAGTGACCTCAGCTGCTCCTCATATGGCATCCCCTCAAGGCCCTTCACCATCTTTGTTGCCCTCCTTTGGACACTCTCCAGTAGCTTAATATCTTTCTTATATTGCAGTGCCCAAAACTGCAACAATATTCAAAGTGAGGCCTCACCAGTGCAGAGCAGAGTGGGACAATCCCCTCCCTCAACCAGCTGGTGATGCTTTGCCTGATGCCCTACAGGACATGGTTGGCCCTCTTGGCTGCCAGGGCACTGCTGACTCACATTCAGCTTGCTGTCAACCAGGCTCCCCAGGCCCCTTTCTGAGGAACTGCTTTCTAGCATCTCGTTCCACGGTCTTTATGTACAGCCAGGGTTGCCCTGTCATGGATGCAGAACCCAGACCTTTCCCTTGTTGAATTTCATATGGTTGGTGATTGCCCAGTCCTTTAATTTGCTGAGGTCTCTCTGCAGGGCCTCCCTGCCTTCAAGAGAGCCAACAGCTCCTCCCAGTTTTGTGTTGTCCGCAAACTTGCTCAGTATCCCTTCCAGTCCTGTGTCCAAGTAATTTATGAAGATGTTGAAGAGCACAGGGCCCAAGATGGAGCCCTGTGGAACCCCACTAGTGACAGGTCACCAGTCTGATGCTAACCCATTCCCTATTATCCTCTATATTCGACCTGTGAACCAAATTGCTCACCTACCGCATGATTTGTTTATCCAGCTGTGTCCAATAGGATCCTGTGAGAGAAAGTATCAAAAGCTTTACTGAAATCCAAGAGATCACATCAAATGGCTTCTCTTGATCAACTAGGTGGGTTACCTTTTCATAAAAGAAAATCAGGTTTGATAAGCAGGACTTTCTTTTCATGCAGCAGTGATGGTTGTGACCAGAAATAAATGTCTAAAATAGAATCACCCTCTGGAGATGCTTTTACTTCCTCTCTTTAGTAACAGGCTGAGCTTTGATGATTAGCTCCAGTTTGACATCTTACTGTTAAATGGCTAAAATTAGGTGGCATGAACCTCATCTTGCCATTATGCATTTTCATCTAATGCAGCAAAGCATTTAATAGCAATGCTATACTTAAATGTAAGACAAGTGCCATAAATCTTTCTAAGTGTATTGCTGGATCAGGTCAAGGGTGCTCATTAGTTTGCAGGGTTAAATGCTCTATCTCTAGTGGTGTTTAGCACTTGAAATTTCTATCAATACCATTGCTCTAATGTGCAGTTACAGCTTCAAAATGTGAGAGCCAAATTTGAAAGGATTTGTTTATCACTTGTCCATGAATTGGACTTTACCAAAGGGAAGGTGTAGAAAAAAGAGATTGCAGATCTCACATCTGAATACTGTGCATCTGAAAGTTATTTTCTTTCATGATCCGAAACAGTCAGGAAAAAAGAAAAGCACAGACACTGAAGTGGGAATAGATTTAACATACAATTATTAAATTTACTTAGTGATACACTAAGCTTAGTTTAGGCATCTACCTTAGATTCAACTAAGAAAATGCACGTTTAGGAATCCAGATTTCCTTTAAAGGAAAATTGGAAGACACACTCAAAGAGCCAAAGGGAACATCAGCATTATCTCCTGCAATCTCCAATGTTACCCATTTTGCTATTTAATTGCAACATTAATGCCTGGTTGTTTCCTGGCAAGGTATAAAGTACACATGGAAAAATAAGATACTGCAAGAACACAGAGCACCTTTTTTAGCCCATTTAACTTCCCTCTAAATTGGCAAGCAAACCCTGCTTTCACTGATGTCCTGTGTTGAAGCAACACAAAAATGTTTTTCACACAATATTTACCATATTTTACAGTACTATTTCTTAGCAATCTAAGTAAGTGACCTGCATAAACCATGTTGCAGTTTAAGTATGGGAGGCTAAACTCTATTGGAGTACATTTCACAAAGATAAAATAGAAGTGTCTAAACAATATTGTATGTTGACTTCAAACAGGATGAGTATAGCAGGTTATCATCCTGCAAAAACAAACACGTTGATTTTGTGACAAATATTCAGAAAATTAAATTTTGACTCACCTAACCACCTACTTTAGTTTCCAAAATTACATGAAAGAGTAAAATACTTCTCTTGCCTACATTACTGTTGTTTTAGGCCAAACAGAAGATTTGCTTTAGCAGCTCTGCTCTGACTTTCCTTATACTGTTTGACTTATTAAAAATCTAGTCAAAACAAAGGAAAGAAAACATTTCAGATTTTGAAGACTGTCTTATTTGCAGCTTACATAAAACAGGACTTTGCATTTGCTTCTCTGACTGTAGTTGCACAATAGGTGCTTGTCAGTGCTGCTCAACCAAGATGACTCACATTTTTTGTGAGGTTCAACTGCAAATAGCTTCATTCTGAGAAAAGTCTTGTCTAAGACAGTGGCCTAAATCTTCACTCTCCCATCCATGGTGAGTAGTGAAATATCTGCTTGAGCTGGCAGATGTTGACTGGTCAATGTCCTAGAGATGTACTCCAGCAAAAAAAAAATTTTTATGAGGGATGGACCAATTTCTATACTTACACAACGGGGAAAAGACTGCTTCAATCTACATTTTGTTGTGAAGCACTGTCTATTAGTTTAAAGAAGTTACCTTATCCTTACATGCTTATTAAGGTAAAAAGTGTGGATATCAGTACTTCTGATAACTCTCAGACTTGCCAGTTTGAGAGCTGAGACCTGAAATCAAACAGATGTCTCACAAAGAGCCACCTCCACCACTCTGAATGAAAGAGTGGGAGTAAAGGAGATTTGCTGCAGTTATCTGCAGGACCCTTCCACCATCTCAGCTATGGTATTGGTAGCAAAAACATAATAAAGGACGTGTCAAAGAGGACCTTGATTCTATGATTCTATTGGACAGTTGAATTGGCTGCAGACTGGTACCTGCATGCAGCTGGCCAGTCTCACTTCTGTACCTCTCCAGTTTTCTTGTAAGGGTCTATTAGCAATTATTCATTTTAGCAATAGAGGAGGTGATGGCACTGGCTCGGTGTAAGATAACTGTGCTTGAACAAAAATTGTATCTTCATGTTTCTTGTCCACTTTATGTGGAGAATCCTGTGAAAATAATTTGCTAGATTAAATGATTCAGATCTACTGTTCTTCCATTTGTGGATGTCCGCCCTATCCCTATGAATGTAAAGTGAAGGATAAGGGCCAGCTAATTGGGTGGGACTTTGACATTCCTCAGAGGCTTCTAATTCCTGTCCTGTTTCAGGAGTCCCTAGAGACCCCTCCCAAAGAGCTCTGTCTTCCTATTACCTCTGATAATGGGACTGAGACCTGTCTACCACCATGAATGATGAATGCTGGCAGGCTCATTTGAGGTGGGAGTCTAAAATTCCATATCCTATTCCCTCCCCACAGACTTCTGCCAGTAGGAACCTGTTCTCATCAATTTGAAAGATGTAACTTTTTCCTCCACTATTGAGAACAGTAGTAATAGTGCTGCTCTAGCAAACAATACTTAGAATCAGGCAATCTTTTGGATTAAAGTGTTAAAATTTGATTTTATTTCATTTTTTATTTATTTAAAATCATGTCTTCTGGCAAGTAAATAAATAGATGAAGTTAACTCAGTAAACAAGTTCAATTGGCTGAACTAAGCAGTAAAAGTTACCTGCAGTAACAGCATAAGGGTATTTCTGAAATACAAGATACTGCACCTTGAGCCAAGATTCAGAGCAGGGGAGCTGAGAGGCAGCATACAATGGCCCTCAAGGCCTATGTGTAATGGCCAGGTATTTCTGGCCAAGAAAACTTCTATACTGAGTTTAGTGAAATAGGAATGCTGAAAACACAGGCAGTCACCTGGAGTAAATATTTATCACCTTTCATCTTTAAATTACTTTAAAGTTATTAACTGGCTCCACAAGATCCCAGAAACATTTTCCTGCCATCTTCATTTAAAAAATGAGAGCACAGAATTAGAAAAGGTAGTGGCTTGGAATGAGTGGTTAGCAGGGAAAAGAAGAAAAATCAGCCTCAAAATGAGGAGGAGTTCTAGTCCTGCATGAGCACCACTAATTTTGTAACTATTGCTGGAAGTAAGCGTGGCAATGTTATCTTTGCCCAAAATTGCATTACTGTAATTCTAATGAAACCAATTAATTAATGAACTGGTTAACTAACCTAAGCTTGCTTGAAACTAAGACTTTCCTATCTTCTATAGAATTCACACTTTATATTACAAAATTGTTTTTGTACATAATCAAAGCTGGCAAAAATGTTACTGACTTAGATCTTACAATTTTCTTTTTCCCTCTACATTTTTCACTATAACTAGTTTCTAGTAAAAAAAGTTGTATTTCCTCCAAAATCACCTACAGTATACTCAATAATGCACCTTTTCTTGCTTTGTAGAAACAAATCCTCAGCTTAGGATATAACATTTGGGTCAGGTTTGGATGCAGCACAGACCCATCCCTCTCTGGAACAGTGTGTGCTTTCCAAGTCTGGTCAGATGCACGTTGTACAACTGCGCCCGAAGGCGAGTGGCAGTGGTTTACATTAGGATCAGAACTGGGCTTGGGACAGTGAGTTCAAGAAGCACCAGAATAATGTTTCTTTCTTTAGCCATCTCCAGGCCCCACCCCGTTTCTCAAAATTGCTGAACTATTTACAAATGTTTAAGAGAATCTCTGTGTTATTAGAAGAATGTTTACACTGACACGCATTTCAGATGCAGGCAGAGCTATACAACCAAGGCCCACCCCAAAGACAAGAGCTGTGCTGTATTATCAAAATATGTACTGGTTCTACTCTCCACTACCATACAAGGCAGCTCTGCATTCCTCCTGGTAACCTTTTATTACCTCCTAAGTTTTCCAGATCACTGCCAGATTTCTTAAACTTCATGGAACAATTACAGGCTTGATAAATATAAAGCCCAGATTCTGCTTGGCAGTTTCATATGGGAATGTCAAAATGAAGATAAAAATTATTTCAGAAAAGACTTTAGTAAGGCCATTTGTATAACTGCACTGTGAACTAAGCCTCAATATATCACTGTGAAGTTGCTATTACACTCATCTCACATAGGATGTTAGCCGAAGAACAGAATGACCAAGGAATTTAGACAATGTCCCATTAATGTCCCATTGCGTTCAGCAGAAGACTGGAATTAGATGTCAGATGTTTCTGCTTTGCAGTCACAGTCTGCAGTACCCTAAACTATGCTGATTCCTTATGCTTTTAGACAGGAAGAAAGTATTACATAAAAAGGATTCTAAACAACTTATATTGATACTCTCCATGCATTATGATTAAATTAGAGGGGGCTAAGAGTCTGTTTGTTTGGTACAATTAGGAAATGTGTAGAGGCATAGTCATTGTACTTTCCCCAACATATTAAAAAAACTTAAAATAAGAAAGAAGCAATGAAATAGAAGAAATTCCACAAATGCAGCTGAAAAGCTTCTGAATGCCTATCATACAGAGAGTTTTAAAGCAAAAAAAGTGCATTGAATTCATGGAATGAGAGAGATGCTGTTTGTATTCTGCCCACAATGTTCTGGCTTCCTATTCTGGAAGGTCATTAAAATGTTTTCTAAGAACTGATGAACTGTTTACTGATTTTGTTCTTACTGATTATTCCTGATTTCTCTCCTAAATACACTTCCAAATTTATTCATTAAAAATGCCTCCCAGCTTGTTTCAGCTGGAAATTTAAGCTATGATGTTGGCTTTTTTCCATTTTTTTTTTTGATGAATATCTGTATCCAACTGAGACAAGACAAGGCTCAATAGCTTCCACTGAGTCAAATTTCTACACAATCTAACAAAATGATGCCAGTACCTAAAACTTAGCTCTCAGAATGTGTAATTTTTGGGTCCAGAATTTGAAATGTGGTAAAGATTAGTGCCAAAATATTAACATGCTGAACAGTCACTCCACCAAAACACACCAGTCGGAAATGCTCCAAATGCTGAACATGGATTTTTCTGCCTGCTCTGAAGTTTACTAGTATCATAGAAATGGGTGCAGACCACACTGAAGTGCTAGTTAAGGTACTCTTGGAAAGACTCCTCAGGGTGAGTCATGTGTGGATGTGTTTTCCGTGTAGGCGGTCTGTGTGTGTGTGAGAGAGACAGAGCAGTCTCTTCTCCTGGAACCACAGCCAAACTTGGCAGAGGGATGAAGATCTAATATTAAGTTCCTAAAAGTTCTGAAAAACTTGCAAAACAAGTTTTGTCTGTTAATGCTGAACCTCTGTTGAGCCTCAACCTCTGAAAAGCAAGAGAAATTTCACATGGGCAAATGAGATCTAATGAATTCCCTAACCATGGGAAATGCTTTAGTCAGAGTTTATGGATTAAGCAGCAGAAAAACCTTGAACTGCAGTTCCTGCCTGTATGAAGTCTCTGCTGCCTAGCAAATCTAGACGATGATAGAAGTCATAAATACATTTTTGAATATAGTTTCCCATGTAGCTTCTCTGAAGTCTGTAAGGGATAAACTGCTGCAGCTTAATATAATACAATTAGATTGTCAATTAATCATAAAACCTCTGGGAGCTAAGCTGCTTTGGTTCATGTTCCAGAATCCAGCTGCGTCTCTGTACTGGGGGCTTTGGACTTAAGTAGAGAAGACACTATGGAGCAATGATCTCAGGTAGAGGGAGAAATAGCACCTGGTGGGTACCTTTTCAGTGATGTGTGACAGTGAAAACCAGAGTAGGCATTGGGATAAAAAGAACTAAATTACATACGTTGCTGGAATAAGCAGGTTGGTTATAATGGCTTGGCTAGACAAGGCTCTGAGTAACTTGATGTACCCACAAATTTTACCCTGCTTTCAGCAGAGGATCAAACTGGATGACCCCTAGAGGTCTCTTCAGTTTAAATCCTTCTCTGATGTTATGAGCCCTCAAATACTGATTTCATGGTTAAAAGATGGGTAATTAATTTTGCTTTTGTGTCACTTAAACTGTTACCAGGGCATGAACATCTAGCCTGGATCTATCCCCGTGTTTCATTTCTGATTTGATTTCTCAGAAATATAAATGAAATTCTTCTGAATCAGATCTGCTTACTAGGGAATGTCACAAAGTTAATCTCAGATAGCAGACTTCAGCATAGTATATAAGGCCATTATCACACAAAAACCATTTTGCTTTTTTTATTTAAGTGAGGCACTTCTATTAATCACCATACAAGTTTAACTGATGACTTTTAGATATATCTTAAGTGTACAGTGTTAGGAGCATGGATTACTGCTGAATCACAGAATTGCAGCCTTTCTGCCTTCATGTTCTGATTTCTAACCACAGTAACTCACCTTTTCTTTTTTAGAGTAATTGAACTTTATGTTTTCTACTTTTAATAGTAAGTCAAAATTATTTCAGAGTATCTCCATGATTCAGCAGTACCCAACCTGGCTTATTGTACTTTTTTCCCCATTTTCTCACTCTACTCATGTTCATTCTAAAGTACTTCTCCTGTGCCACCTCCTCCTATCCAAATTCCTGATCACACTGTTTTCCACTTCTGCACTGCCAACTGGATTATTGCCCCGTCCTCAGCTTGCTCCTTTCTTAAAGCCTTCAGAACATCTCTTTCAGTCCTAAACTTATTTTCCTGCTGTTTCTCCGGGCCCTGTCCTGTGGATGCAGCAGCCCGCGCTGAGTGCAGCACAGGCGGCATCTGCTGGGGAACCGAAGAACAGGTGACTGCTTCCAACTGCTCAATTACTGCCAACATAAACCCCAAGTCTTTATTCACGTAAACAATTCATCCAGGGCAACCAATAAATACTCGATCCTTTACTGTCACACTAATTTTTTTTTTTTAACAAATGGAAAGTTAACAAATACATGAAGCTTGACTAGTTTCTCATAAATTGGGTGCAAAGGTTTTTTACAACAATGCTAGGCCTAATTTGTAGCAGAAATATCCTCTCATTTGGCTCTTTTTTCACTTGTTTATGGGGAAGGCAATGGGGGAAACTGACCTGTTACATCTTGTAGTGATTGCTCATAGCAAACACCTAACTTGACACTGCTGCTCTCGTGATGGCACAGTCAAACAGGTACTGCCTGGGTGCTTACCTATCTGGGTAAAAACCTAGATAGGTAAAAAAAAAAAAACCAACCCAAAACCCAGAGGTAAAACCTACATGGGTCAGTTTTTGTGAGTAAGGCAGTGAACACAGGGTGGCTGTCTACAATCTGAGCCTAGCCTGGCTCATATGGTTTTGGACTTCTATTCTCTAAAGCTCCTTTACCCATTATTTTGTTAATAAAGACATGGAAAAAATGAACATGTTATTTTCAGTACTTGATGATATATATATATATATATATAACTGATGTGCTTTTTATTTAACACCTACTTCTAGGACCTCTTTGGCAGTGCACTCACCTTTATTAAGTACTATGCTTTGGCCTTATGCTTAATTAACAAAGTCAATTTACTTATTTACTGAAGGATTGAAAAAAGGCACGGTCAGAAGGCCCTGAGACATAGACTTTTTAGAGCCCTAGCACTCTGAAGCAATAGGGTAGTAGATGCAATACATGAACATGGGTGACGGATTACAACCTTTTTAAGTGCAGAGAGGCTCCAACTTTATACCTTTAGCAAGTGGCAACTTGCAAGACAAAAATTACCAAATCTACTTCTGTGTGATTCTACTCGCTGCTGACAACTAATGACACAGGAATACAATTTTAATGTCGCATTTCAGGCAACATTAAAAATCATTAGTTGTATATGTGAAGTTACAGTCTACTACAACAGATGGCATGAAGGGTGTTTGCCTGGAGTAAGTCACAGTAAATCACAGCTTGATGGCTGGGACATTCTCCCCAAATGTGTGTGACGCAGAATTTAGAGCTGAAACACTTGAGGAGAGCCCTGAATCCAGACTTCCCACTTCAGGAAGCAAATACTTCACTCATACAGAGACACAGAAGAAGGTGAATAATGCGTGTATCGCACCAAAAACTGAAATGAAAATAACGTTTATGCTCAATGGAGCTTGGGGAATTTGTGGGGAGCACTTAGACTGGGTTCCTGTCAGTTCTAGGATAAAACATGGCACTCCACAATCCTGACAAAAGGGGTGGAGACCTAGAAAAAGATTTTCTATTAGCCTCTCACAAAAGCATTCATACATATTGATGTGAATCAGACTGGAATCTTCCCTGACAGTGTTTTGCTTGGGCTGGGAAAGGAGACTCCATTGGCTCACAGGTCTGCTCTTGCAGAGTTATTTTTTAAGATGACTTTCCACTGAGATGTCACAAGGTATATGGGATGCTGCTTTGGTGGCATAGGATGCCCAGGACCTGAGGACACCCTGCACAAATTATGAATTTCTGCCCTTCAACTGCTTCATACTCATACATGCAGAGCCTTCATCCTGTCCTCGTAGTACAGCCATTATGTCCCTGTTCCCTCAGAGAGCTTGCTGTTGTTGAAATGCTGACCCTGTCCTGGACCGCCAACCTCCTCTTTGCCACGCATTTCTAGCTCTAACATTCCAAACCCATGCTAAATTTGGCAGAGGCTGTTGAGCAAAATGGTAACATTCTGCCACTCCCACCTCACCAGTTTGTCTGGGAACAGATGGTCTAGATTGTCCAAGCACCTCAAGTGCGCTAATGGTCATTACTTCAAAGTCAAATAATTTTGCTTTACACCATTAACTGTGTTCTGTAAAACTGAAACCCAAGGATTCTGCAAGCAAATAGGAAGTTTCTGAGTTGATTTCTCATTAGCATGTATCCTAAGAGACACAAACCTAGACTTCCAGAGGTAAAACATACATATAAACCCTGCTTAAACTAAGTTTTTCTTTTTATTTCTAGCATATGTATAACCATACTAAGTTTGAGATGCAATCCAAAACTCAGTGTTACAGGTTATTCCCACCATATATAAATATATGTTACTAATTCAAAGATGCATTGATTTAGCTTTGTTTTTGTTCAAGTTTTTGCAAAGCTTTTACCAGACTCATTTCTACAGACCCACAGTATAACTATTCCTTATATAGATTTTGCTGTTAAAATGAGTTCTTGTAAGATTTTCTTACCAACAAAATTCTACTCTTAAGCAAATAACTTCAATGTTCACAGAGTTCAAAATTTCATCTGCAAAGTATATATTTTTATTACTGAAGTATGTAAAAGCTTCCAGCTTCTATTCTTGGCTTACTAAGATAAATAGATCCAAAGGGACCTCTAATGAAATAGCCAAAAAATACAAGAGGAAAAAAATTCAACACTAACTGCCAGTTTTTTTATTATGACAGTGACAGAACGAAATCTCCTTAATGCTTGTTTTCAAGCTCCAGTATGTTGACAAATCTTTCAGCTAACACAAAAAGCGTTATCTGCAGGAACATAAATTCCTTCTGAGCTCATTACAAAGACAGTTTAGCACTCCTAATCATCTCCCGACCTATTGTGTAGTCACACAGCAGTATCTTTGTCTCCTCTCTGTATCACCTGCACATTACAGTTGACCTTCCTATGACATGATCCTTTCCAATTACTGAATAAGCAGAAATTAAACTTTGGCTACCCCTTAGCAGAAACACTTACATGCATCAGGTTGCAGGTAGGAGAGCCAGAAGAGATCAAGCAAGCAAGATTCTCAAGGAGAGAGCAAACTAAGGCCAGCAAGCCAGCATGCTTCAGGAGAGGCATGGAAAAAGTCAATCCTGGAAGCTGACGGATTATTGAGATGTTTGGTTTGACATCAGTTTCTTTAGCAATTCTGTCTTGATGGAATGAGTAAGCCCAGGTAGCTCCTGCTCACCCTTTTAAATGAAGGTTACACAAAAATAAAGTGTAATAAACAACATAAGATTTAAAGTGTAAAGTAAGACTGCCATCAGTGCAAGCAATCACGTTAAGGGAAAAGCTGTTACACAGGGCAGCAAGGAAAGGGTGGAGAAAGGTGCACAACAGATTTTCAGAGTTCTTTACAAAGGTCAGCTACATCTTCAAAAATAGATGTTAGTGAGTGGATGAGGACAGATGTACTCAAGACACATAAATCCCAGTTATTATTAATCCATCCTCATAGATAATGATTAAATAAGACATCTCACCCTCCAAATGGCATTCTCACAGCATGTCCTGTACAGGTTAACCTGCTACAGGTTAAGTAGCACTTAAATGGAAAAACCTTCTCTTACTGAGATTTCCTGGTTTTCCTGGTTTAAAACTGCAAATTTGGCAAGAATACAGCCCCCACTGGTATGAGCTGAAATATATATACTTTTTTTTACAATCCAAGGAACTCTGAGAAAAGCTGTACAGGCCTCCAGAACATGGACATAAAACTTGATTCTTAACTTAGACAACATATAAAGTATATCTCTCACATCACTCTCTCATTTTTGCAGTACCCAAAGGATCACACTGCACTTTACTTTTTCAGCACATTAACTCATCTGTGTGAATTAAAAACTTCCCATACAATGTCTTAAAATAGTTTATGTGAACAAAAAAAATAAATTAACACTGAGTTCTGAGTTGTGGATTTGCTGGAACAAGACCACTGTTTTGCACTTATAAGCACATCAACAATGTTACACAAGACAGTAAGCACTGTACAGTAACACAGCCTTAAGTTTTTTGGAAATAACATCCAGATCAAAGAAAACATGGAAACATTTCCCCTCCTCTTTGCCTCCCCAGAAGGGGATTCAACAAGAAAAGAATTAGGAGGCAACTTAAGTGAATAACACTAATTTTATTTGTAAATGCTACAATACAGCCACCATAAAACTTAAAAGAGATGAACATAAGACTTGCATGGCTTTTTCAAAAAATTAGGTATTTTATTATTTGTTTAGGGCAAATACTTCCCATTCACTGTTTGGCACAAAGATAACTAAAAGGCTTCACTGTAGATCTGTAATTAAAGAAATCTGTCTTAAGAAAAAGAAATAGCCCACATTTGGTTTATCTAATAAGCAAAGGTAATACACAGTTGTGATTTTTTTCGCTCAAATACTGAATTCTTCTGGAAAAGGCTTCCTTGCGCTTTGGTTAAGAACTTAAAAATCAAAAGGCTAAGCAGGATCCTTTTGAAGAAATACATTCTTGGAAATGCATACAGTTTTGTGTGCCACATCCCTCTGATAGAAGGCACAATTAATGAAAAGAACATTCATGAAATAAAACAGAAACCACTTCAGAAAGGCTAACAGTGACACATGGTAGATTTTTTTTTTTTTTATTAAATCTAGGCAAGACCTGCCCTTATTTTCTAATACCAACACTCTTCCCCCAGTCCATAACCTAACTTCAGTATTCATAAAATTAAAACTCTTTCAAGTAAGAACAGTTGTAAGAGGAAAACATGAGTTAACACAGTTTTCTACTGGTGGAGTTGCTTTCAAAACTACATTTAAGAGTAGTCACTATTCCTCAAGAACCCACGTGTCAAAAACAAGCAAATGATTACATGCAAATTTTTTTTAAGTGTCATTCTCCCTGCATACTGGAGGTCAGGTGAACAAAGCTGTATGTGGCAGTAAAATGGATCATTTTGTCTAAAGTGCTTGATGAAAGCAGAGAAGCTATAAAAATGATAAATTAGTGAAACCAGAGGTGTAAGAGTTACATTTATCATCCAAACCAAGATAAACAGGAGCATTTTCACATTTTCTTGTTCTATTAGACAAGATGCAGCAACGAGATCCTTCACAGTGAAGAGCTCCTTTAAAGTGTATATAGTTCATAACATTTTTTCTTATATTTCTGGGATATGAAGTAATTTGAAATAAGTCAGGAACAGTATTTCAAAAAAGAAAGTATTACTGTAGCTAAGAAATGAAGATTACATAGGAAGATTTAGTCATTCAAAAAAAAATTCTTTGGAATTGCTATTTAATACTTTCAATAACTTTCAATGCCCTGATACTATATACTTTACAGTAGAAATGCAAGAGCCTTTGGAACATAGCAATGCTTGGTTGGTTCTGTGCATGTCTTCTCTTATGACATCATCTTTTTCTTACATTCCACTGAGCAGAAAACCATCCCTTCTACAGGTATGAACTTCTGGTCAATTAGACACTTGCTGCAACAGGAACACAGGAAGCATTCCTGAGTAGCATGCCAGTTGAAGTTGTTGTATGTCACACGCTGAACTTCTGGATCTATAGCATTATGACAGCCTTGGCAGATCTGTTTAGAAATAAAACAACACTTAAATGAAGCATAGACGTACTCTCTACAAGTCCAGTAAAAGCTGGAATTCTTTAATGTTTTTGGGAAAGTGAGGTGTTAAAAGAAGCCTTTTAAATAAGTCTCCAGCTTTTGATTTTTTCCTTATTTTTAAAGCAGCACTCCGATTAGAATTCAGTTGAGGACACAAAATAATAAAATGGACACAAAAAAATTATTTGCTGCTGGGACTAAACTTAGACAGTTAGGATGGTTAGGCTTTCCCAATATCCAAATAATCATAAAATCCTGTTATGTCAAGGAGCACAGATCTTTATATATTAAACTATACATCTGAAGAGATTAGTTATAAATCTTCATATGCATTGACAGCGTACAGCAATGCCAAATAATTAAATGCTATTAGAAAGTCTTAGATGTTATTAATCTTAAAATCTGGTTGGTCACAAATTATCATTCAGATCAAGGAAGTTAATGTTTTAAGAAGAAAAAAAACAAGACGCCTCTCCAGAAGACAATTCCTCATACCTATATCAGATGATTATTAACTGCCAGCTAGAGATAATAGTTTTTTTCTCCATTCACCATATAAACAGTCTAATGCACATTAGGCTGAAATCCCAACTAGCACCTACTTCACTGATACGACACAAAAGGACCATCATCTCAGGTTAGTTTCCATCATAATCATGAATCGAGAACCATCATTTTTTTCCAGGCTTCTAACTTTATAAAGGAGAGTGAATGACAGGATATCTCATGTGGTTAGAAATACAAATAAACAAAGTACCTAGACTGCAGTTGCCATTACAGGCTTTTACCAGATCAGCTGAAGTTGATTCCCACCAGTCTCAATGAACTACAATTGACAAGAACTAAATATTTAGCAGCATCACTTATCTCTACCTACTCTGCTCCTTCTACTATGAAGTCCTGCTTCACCACTAGCTAAGATGAAGGTATTTTTCTATTAACTTTCCTCCCATGGCAGTAGTTTTTATTTAAGTTTATAAATTGACAAAATACTTGCCTGATTTTGTGTGGTGGTGGTGTAGGGGTTTTTTGGGGGGGGAGGGGGGGGCAGGTTTGTTCTTTCTTTCCTTTTTTTTTTTTTTTTTTTTTTTTAATTTTTACAAACATACATTCAATTTATACTCTTCAGATATTCCCACACTGGGAAAAAGTAAGAATTTCAAGCTCCATAGATGTATGTTCCCTTCTTTCTCAGCATGAAGATGTCAGCAACGACCTTACCTCAGCATGGTTCTTCACGTAGCAGGATTTGCAGACTGGCTTATCATTCACCACTACATAGATCTCCCCAGCCAAAACACAATCACAATCAAAACAGCAGAAGTGCTTCAGATGCCAGTTTTGACCTTCCGCCTGAGTATATTCATTGCTGAATATCAGCTATGAGGAAGACATAAATACATTCATTTGAACAGGATCTCTTTTACTATATCTAGCCTCAGGATGTTTTGTAATTTTCAAGGAACTCCTGGTGGTTCCAGCATTGTTTGACTGTTTCCCAAAAGCCTCCATGCTGTTCACTAAGAGCCTGCAGATGCCAGAGGCCCCAGCCAGACTCTTCCCTGTGCTGCCCGGAGTCGGTTCGCCCTCTAGTGCCCCTCATGAGCAAAGAACTGCACAACTGGGACTTGCTGGAAGCGTTTGCCCTCACATAACACATCCTATGTCCCTGTGGACTGTGCAAAAACCCCACCAAATCCAAAACAAAGTATGGATCTTCCTAAACATGCAGTGTCCATATCAATTTCAGTTCTTTGCAACTACTATCAGCTAAAGCTAGTGAAGGCATATCCTCTGCCTGCACTCAAGTGTTTTACTAAAAATATTAATCACTTCCCAGAGGAACAAATTTGTACCCTACAAGAACAGACTAGAATATTTCCTACCTCATCACATCCAGCACAGCGGGGTTTTTCACTATCACAATAATGTCTTCCACAGTACAGGTTGCCATTCTTCCAGAAATAGATCATGTCTACTAGAAGTTCACTGCAGGTGCAACACACAAAACAAGCTGGGTGCCACAATTTGTCATATCCAGCACGTTCTGCATAGACAGCTGGGTCGCCTTCTTTCATGTTCAGTTTGCAGTGATAGCAGGACTGGAAAGAGGTATTAATTATTAAGAGAGGTTTATTAAAAGGTGTTAACTAACCAAGTTAATTATGTCTTTGAGAGGTACTTTTATAGAAATTACATATTATCAATATATTTAGTAAACTCCACCTTCCCAGATTGAAATTAAAGTATTAGTTTACTCCCATGATCAGACAGGAGTGGTACAGGATGCCATATTTCAGGTTTAACTAAGCAATTCAAGCTGATGCACATTCTACTGGCATAGCATTAGCGTTGCTTAAAAGGATTATTGTATTTTGCCACATTCATATTCTGCAATTACAGTCCAGTGTCTAAAAAAAAAAAACCAAAAAAAAAAACCCAGGCAATTAAAATTCATGTTATGCTCTATTAGTCTTACATACTCAAGAAGAAGGAGAGAATAATGAGCCTCCATCAAAGTTAACCGACTAGGCCATAACTAGAACATATGATAAGAAAATGGCTGTACTTCTACATCACAAGAAGATCGAGCCATATCTGTGTCACTGGTGAGGAAAAAAAACCTGTGAGTATTTCAGACTGTGTTCTAAGGATGCTAGTCACTCATGTCTGTGACTAATGATCTTAGGATAGGGAGAGTGATTGTGCAAAAGGGACTACAAAGTGTATGAGCACAGCTACACTACAAATAGTTCCAAAGAGTCTGTAGTCAGTCTTCTGCTCTATACCTGGTTACAGAGAAGGTTTTGTCATCAAGTCAAAAAACACAGTAATTTATGTTACTGAACCCAAATTTTTTTTTATCTACAGTTTAATCACCAGTTTGGCATTTCCTGCACTCCAGCTGGTCTGTGGAGTGGGCTGAACATCCTGGGAAGGTTTTCCTCTATGATTCACATCATGACAAGCCCAGCTACAAACTATTTTGTGTGTGCATATAAAAATAAAATAGATATAAAGTGCCTTGGCTGTAAGGCATATTGATCAGATCTGAGACAGTTTTAAAATATACATAGAAAGACACCAAAAGGGGAGGAAAAATAACTTGGAACAGAACGTATGGAAACTAATGAAAGGGAAAGTGTAAATATATGTACATAAAGCTTTGCAACTTTTCTTTCTTTAGACCTCATACTCCAAAAGAAATCAACTGCAAGGCTAAGTAGCAGCATAGACCCAGAAGAGGGCAACATGATTCATTAGCCTACCATTTACAACATCTCCAGCCTAAGTGGTTAAAAAGGTACATAAAGATTTCCTTCTTTACAACATGAAAATATGCTGAATATCTATTTTCCTTTTATTCTGCTTCCAGTCACGATGAAAAAATTATTTTTTTTTTTTTTAAACACAGAGACAAGTATATTTACATTAATAGTGGAGACCTGGTTGTTAGTTGTTTATTATTGTTTTTTGCTCTTTATTAGGTTTCACAGAACTTCAATCTATTCCTGTAGTGAAAATAAATTTTCCACAGCAACAGGAATACCTGCTTTCAGACTCAGTCTGAAAGACAGAATACAAGAAAACTGGATGAGCAAAGATGCAGAACCAATCAAAAAAAGTATAGACAAAGATGGCACTTCTTCTGCTAAGTATTTAAGAGCTCTTCTTTGTATTGATTTATATTGAATTGTTAAAAAGTTAAGATAATGCTAAAGTATATAGCTGAAATGACATCTCATTGCAGAAATCAGACCCCTCCCCCAAATATTTAAAAATACCGTATCTGAATCCTGATTATTCAGCTTAGTGTAAACTCAGTACCTAACAACAAATAAGCAACTCAAATATTCACTTACACTATTAAACACTTCCAAGCCTCTTTCTAGATCATTGCCCACAGTGATAAGATGCCTGGCTTAAACTGTAGGAAGAATACTCAGGTGCTGGAGTAAAGAAAGTGTGGAAGTGATAAATAGGTGTAATGTAAAAACAAAGCACCTTTTGACACAATTACTCAAGAGGACAAAGTGCCTCCTGCCATTGACTTAACATAGTCCAAGGCAGTTCGTCTACAAGGTACAGTGCAATGTGTGCATTTCAGTAGGTCTTCCTTGAGGAGGTACATGAAGAGTTGCTGTGGTGAAACTGAAGTAAGCCAGTAGGAAAGGCTGATTTAAGACAAAATGACAATAACCTAATCAAGCCATGATAAAATAAACTTTTTAGGATCTCATATTCCCCGGGACAAGATAATGGCAAGAAAAAAAGAATAATTAATTTTAGAAAATAGCTACAGGTAGCCAAGTGGCACAGCACAAGACTGATTAGGGCAAGTGTACATGTTCAAAGCTAAAACTTAAATGTTGATTTTGTGTTGCACACCACAAGTCATATACTGTGTCAGTTTAAAAACAAACAACAACAAAACACACCAAAAAAAGCATACCACACTTCCCCATAACATAAAAGCCATATTCTACAACCAGTGTCAACAAGCAAACCTTTTTTGCCTATTTAGAAATTGTATGTTCATTTTCTGTAAGTAACCTGCAGACAAATAACTTTGGGGATTCATACATATAATAGCAACATTTCTAAAAATCAAGTTACAGTAGCTTGTGATACACTTAAATCAATGTCTATCTCCACTAAACTGATTTAATGTTACTTCTGTAACATTACCCCTATTTTATATTTTTAATTGGTAGTTGAGACATGCACAGCAGAAATCAGCAAGTTACAAAAGAAATACTTGATTAAGGCTGTAGGTTTTCAAAATATCAGTGAAAACTGGATAATTTTGCATACCTTGATTTTCGCTGAACTATTACAAGGCAGAAATCAGATGCCAAAGAATAAAAATAGACAGGAAGATGGATTTGAATATGAAAAAAGGGCTAGTGAAAACTTGTTAGACGTGGGACGGAGAGGTGTTACTTTATTATTCCTTAGTTTCATTTAATTTCAAACACAATTTGTCAAGTGGGTAGTTTTGGTGCTCTTCCAAGAAAGAGAAGAAAACAGATTTCTAAAATTAAACTAAACTCTTCAACAGGAGAAGAATGTAGGAATTAGTCCGTTAAGACTACACCAGTTTTTTGATTATTATTCTGTAAAAGCCACACTGCTATACTATCTCCAAGCTAACGTGTTTTTGCATCAAGGATGAAAATGACACCTAGGAAGTTATTTGCTACAATGCATTAAATACTGTCAAAAACCAAGGCTCTCTGCAGACACTCACAGCATTTTCCAATTCCCCTTCTTTCCCTCCCCAGATTTTCACTATTCCAAGTTAACAAACAATTTAATTGGTTAAAATGACCAAACAGAGCACTCTGGTGATAATATACCTTCTTGCTTTATGTTTCCCTTCTTATACTTACATACTGAGATGCTTTCTGATCTGAGGACTTGTCCTCCATTGCTCCTACAACAGATGAGGTGCCTCTGTCACCATTGTTCAGGTTATCCTCGTCAGCAGCTCTCGCTTCCACATCACCAGGGAGCTTGACATCTCCTACGCCAAGTGCCTCGTTTTTGTACTTCTTCACAAATTGTTCCATCTGCTTAACCTCATTGGGGGAGAGCTCATGGCATTTTGAAGGATCTTGATCGTGAGCAGGCAGCTGCTTAGCCAACTGCTTCTTCCTGTACTGCGCGCCTTCTGAGCCAGCAACAGGCTGCTTCTCCTTTGGTAGCATCTGCATGTACTGTCTAGCCTGAATAAAGAAGGAATTAGATATCAGATAGCATTTCAACTACTGACCCATTCTCTTAAGCAAACACCCAACTAAAATAATCTTTACTGTTGTTAGGGACAGTCAGATTTGTCAAAAACAAAGTTCTTTCCATAAACATTAAACTCCAGAAACACTGTAATGCAGATGCATTAATTCACTTCTTCCCAGAGCAAGACAAAGGCTTCCTCTTAAGCTTTTTATAACATACAGAAAAGAGTTATTTGTCAGAGTAAGTAACATTTACACAGCACCTTGTTTCTATCTATAACTGCTGATCATCAGTATAGTCTTAGAAAAACAGAATCTGAAATAGTCTGCCTGGGGCATACAGACCATTTTAAAAACAACTCTTGCTAAATAAAGGTAAAAAACCTCCAACCCTCTAGTTTTAATAAAGCAATGACAAGCCTAAAAAAAAATAATACAAATAGAAGAGTAGTAACTGAAAGTTAAGTAATAGTCAATTTAGATGCACAAGGTTTGATTAATTCACTGAAAAGGGGTAGGTTAGAGATAATGTGATTCTGGCACAGATCACACAATACTGCAGTACAATAAATTAACAATCAAAGTTTGAAAAGTGAAGTAAAATCCTCAGAAGGCTATCTACCATCTCATCTACTTCAGCTGAAAATATACTGGAAGAGAGTTGCTCTTTCAGATGTCAACACTGACCTTGTTCTTACCATATACAGTAAAAGCTATAAGCAAGACTAAGTGTTCCCCTTAACTTTAAACAATGACATAAATTGATGGGTTGGTTCTGGTGTTGGGTTTTTTTTTCCAGTGGTTCCCCCCCCACCGCCTTTTTTTTTTTTTTGTGTTTTTTTTTTTTTTTTTTTTTTTTGTTTTGTTTTGTTTTTGTTTTTGTTTTGTTTTAGGGGGTTTTGGTTGGTTGGTTTTGGGTTTTTTGTTTTGTTTTTTCCTTTAAGCCCCCACTCCATGCAAATTTTTTCAAGTTTATCCAAAAAAAAGGAAGTTAGAGAAATTGGGACTCCAGAGACTTGGAGTTAAGAGTTATCTGCTATTAAAAAACATCTCATTTCCCCAGATTTTAAGAACTTCCACATACAAACATCCATGAATCAAGATGACAGAGGCAAGACTCATTAAAGAGGCACCATATTTTCAGATTTGAAGAAGAAGAGAAGTGGCAAAGTTATCTTTCCAGTAAGCTCTACTACTTTATTTCCCATCAACTCCTGCCTTGAACATGAAAAAAAGCAAGCTGGACTTACAAGTGTCTGATTCTGAACAGGAGGAGCCCACTCATAAGTCACGGTATTGATGGATATGTTCTTCTTGGCTGGCACTGGATTGGTCAGTATCATTACATTGCGTTTATAAACGGGATTGCCATCATTCTTCAACTTTGCAATAAGGGTCGTGTATTTTGTATCTTCAAAGAGTTTCCCCACTTTCCGATCTTCCTCATTGCTTGAGAGGATATCATGCTCTTCCTGGCCACATTTGCAGTTGCGGCATATTTTTCTGAAATTCGTGGAAACAGAAAGAAAATTACTGTCTCAATCAAAGTGACATTTCACACCAGCTCTGTGTGTAGTAACATTACCCGACCTCTTGTTTCCAGTGCTTTGATTAGGAAATACTGTTTCCTAAAAAATCAGGAAGCTTTTTACAAGTTATTCCATAACATCCTAAACACCTCTTTATTTCTCCTATTGTTTTAGGTACATTGTTTACAGATATTGTTATCAGATAGATATCAGTCAACTACATTAATGCATTTTGAATATGATGCCATATCATTCCTTCACTTACATCTCAACACTGATCACACACATACATGTACATTATCAGCCACCTACCAGATTTATTTTAAGGTAACTTCATTCATCTACATGAGTCCCTCAGCAATCACTTATTTGGGCTTTTGTTTTTCAGTTGCTCTTTATACACTCAGAGTTACATACACTGGTACTATTTTGTTCATATGCATTTCACTGTATGCATGATATTTGGTTACCACAGAGTTGCTATCAAGTGGAAACAAGTATTTCTTAGAAAGGAAAAAAAGGGCATATATCCATATATACAGTGTAACTGCACCAAGCTGTTCAAAGCACAGCATTTAAAGAGAAGATGAAAGAAAAGTCTAAGGCTTATACGGACAAAGCCTTTCAAACAGCTCTGAACCAAGTCAGAAGTGCTCTGGCACACACTGTAGAGAGAATTTTTACAGATAACAGCCTTAAAAGGTAGAAACATATCTACTTACTTAGATATAAATGGTATTCTTTTATATACAAGACATTTCAACTGCTTTGGCTAAGGGATATGAGAAAGCAATTTATTACCTTAAACATAATTAAACAATTCACATATAATGAACAGAACCTTGGATTAGACAAGCTAGTTTATTATTTATTAATAGCTTCCCCAGAACTTCAGTTCAAAGCAGTCAGCCACTGTATACAGAAACTAGTGAAGCTGGATGTTAACTAAAGGTTCTTATAACAGACTAAGAAAACAGATCAACCTTCTGGTTCTCTGGAGTTTAAAGAAGAATGAGCAATATTTTACCCCATTAACTATCCTTTACCCCATTAGTTATCCTTCCAACAGCAAACAGCATAAACAACTACGTATAAATTGCTTTTCAATCCTGCTTGCCAAAACCCACTGAACTCTAACCTTGTACTACAGTCTTTGAAAGCAAGTTAGGTGCCTTAAGATAAAGTAAGTCACAGGCACAAGACAAGAACATGCCACTGACTACAGCAGGCCTCTGAGGGGATATGAAAGGAAGGAAGAAGGATGACCTGAGTGTAGCTGGTCATATGAAGTGATGCACAGCCAACCCCAAACATATGCCCTCCATATGTACACCAGTTTATGACGTGGGGTGCTATCAGTTCAGTGTGTGGTGGATGTTGCCCTGGTCATGTGGTTATACAGCAACCACAAATTATGGTAACAGGTTATAAAGCCAACTACAAACAAAAATAATAGCTAACTGCAACAAAAATTAATCACTCACTCTAATAACATGAAAAATAAGGTTGTTAAGCAGAAAGGACTTCACTTTGCAACAGAAATACCTAAAGAGATCAATAATTGGCTGTCTGACAGCTTCCTTAATTTCCACAACAGGAACGATGCACAGAATGTCAAAGCTGATACTTACCTGAACTTACCTGAATAGCTACTAAACACTAAGTACTTTGCAATCTGCCAGCTTACCAAAACATTCAAACATGAACTAGCATTGCCTGTTAAGCATAAGAGCTGTACTGTGCATTCAAGCACTCGAAACGAAGTTTTGCAAGATCTTCAGCACCAGTCTACATGAGCCCTTTACATAACTAATGCCTAGAGATTGTTTAATAAACTAATAAAGAAATTCATATTCACTTTGCTCATCTTTTAAGGCATGCATGTGATTATACCTTATTACTAACTCATATCTTCTTTGAGATCTAATACAAGGTGACAGAATCAGACCTTGTTTTTCAAAAATTTAGTGATTATTACATCATGATCATCATGCAGCTTTGTGCCTCACACCACACATGCAGCTGGAATTAAAGCAGTTAGTCCATTTGAACAAGGTAACCTGCACAGACTCACACAAGTAAAGTATCATCATGCTGTCCAGAACTGCTCTGCTTGCAGGACAAACCTCAGTTAAAACAGTTCATATTGTTTTATTGCCTGTGCAGTCACAACTGCAATGTGACAGGCTGTGCAGCTCTCCCTATCTGTAAAGCATCCAACTACAAAGAAGCAACATTGACAGCCTGCAGTGACCAGACCACCCCTCACAAGCTGTGGTGGAATTCTTCCCACGACTTTCACATGTGCTGGAAAAGCCACAAGGGTACCTTATTTTTGCTCACATTATGTCATGAAATTGCATATCTTTTTCTAATAGCATTCTTTCAGAATGCAGAACAGCTCAGAGATCCTGTTTCTCTTTTCAACTATATGAACATCCAGATCCAATAATTGCTATTACCATTCTCTGTCCCACCTTAAAGGCTTAATATGTTTCAGTAATTTCAGTAGTTGTGAGAGATTTTTTTTTTGTTTTGCTCTTAAATAGGTAGTTGCAAAGAAGTGAAAGCATACAATTTGTCCACAGGCCCTTCCTGGGACCCACTTTGAAAACTGGCATAGAACTACTGTGCTTGCATTGAAAATAACAAGATACTCACCTATCTTCCCCACTCCTGCACCTACCGAAATTAAGAATTTGAGTGTGTACCTCTCAGTACAATGCCATCTCCTTCCTCTTTCAAGGCTAAGGGAATGACTCTTAGCTTGTGTAACAGCTTCCTCCAGATTCTATGTAGGCAATGTTACAAAATTACAAGTGTAATGGCTTTGGCATTAGAACTTGTGGACAATTAAACCTCCAAATGCAGGAGAAGACAATCCAGAAATAATGTCAAGAATGCTAAGTCACAACTGATGTCAGCATATCTCAGTAAGTCAAAGGAAAATCCCCTAGGCTGTTGCCATTTCCTGTGCTCCGCAAGGCTTCCTTGGATCTCAGCCACATGAAGATGTCCATAAAACTGCTAACAGCCACAGAAAGGTCTCCTGCCCAGACCTATACTCCCTCCTCTGGAGTCATTTCCAGTATTAAATGATACATAGTTGACATTTACACACATGTAGTTGACATTTACTCTTCCTGAATAGTACTGTTTACAATTCAGTCCTACCTTCTTCCACTAGGTTGCCACATCAGAACCCTGCTCATTGTCACTCACAGTCCCCTCTGCAGAAGGGATATGGCCAATTACTTCTCTTTAGAACAGACAGACTGGTAATTTCTTCGACTGTGATGCAACTATCTCACTGAAGTGACCCCATGCCATTATCTCAAACTTACACTTCACAAGTCTGTCTGATAAGTGATACTTCATCTTTGGCGTTAACAAATTAACACCTCAAATGTGCCAGAAAAAAAACCCAGTTGCTGTTATATACACAAACATAAACATACATAAACACACAAGTATGTATAGGCAACTTTATCTCCTTTGACTCTATCATGACAACAGGCAGTGAAAATTTCTTGTTCTCTCCACCTGTACTGTTGAAAACATTTTCCCTCCACCTGAGGGAATTCAGCAAGATCCCTACTGAAAGAGATATTAGGGACTCCTACTTATGTGTTTGCAGCTCTCTAGACCTCAGAGTAGAAATGTTCCTCCACACAAATCCCAACAATTTGGGAAGGTCTTCCTATTCAAAACATGCAAGATTGTGAAGTTTCCTCCTTATCTGTGGAATTAACAGTTGTATAACTGTAAAATAGAGATCTAGTAGATAGTGCCTTGCCCTCAGGTCTTGAGTCAGTAGAGAGAAGCAAGAAAGGTATACAGATTCTATCCTCTCCCTCAAGTGGTGGATTCCTGTGTCCCGGATGTCTATTGACAAAAAGGATCCAAGACTTCCAGTCCCTTCTCCAGAGCCAGATGTCAACCATCCTCCTGCTTTCCTATATTTTGGTGCATGGAGAAGAAAAATCATTCTGACCACGATCCTTCCTATGCTAGCTCCAAGTGACAGGAGGCAGCAGATGCAAGCACAGAGAAACCCTCAACAAATACCTGGCAAGTCCTGAGGCTTGTGCCCTACACACAGAAAGAGTAACCTCTTCCTATCACAGAATGGGTATGGTTGGAAGGGACCACAGCGAGTCATCTGGTCCAACCTCTCCGCTCAAGCAGGGCCATTGCAGAGCACATGGCACAGGACTGCATCCAGGCGGTTCTTGAATATCTCCCGTGTGGGAGACTCCACAGCCTCTCTGGGCTATCTATTCCAATGCATGGTCACCTGCACAGTAAAGATGTTCTTCCTCATATTCAGGTGGAACTTCCTGTGCATCAGTTTCTGCCCACTGTCTCTTGTCCTATTGCTTGGCACAACTGAGAAGAGCCTGGCTCCATCCTCTTGACACCCCTCCTTTCATATACTTATAGACATTGATGAGGTCCCCTCTCAGTTGTCTCTTCTTGAGGCTAAACAGTCACAGCTCCCCCAGCCTTTCCTCATAAGAGCTCCAGTCCTTTTAATCATATTTGTTGCCCTCCACAGGACCTGCTTCAAGAGCTCCATGTCTCCTGTACTGAGGAACCCAGAGCTGGATACAGCACTCCTGATGTGGCCTCCCTAGGGCTGAGCAGAGGGACAGGATCACCTCCCTCAACCTGCTGGCCATGCTCTTCCTGATGCATGTCAGGATGCCTTTGGCCTTCTTGGCCACCAGAGCACACTGCTGGCTCATGGACAGCTTGCTGTCCACCAGGACCCACAGGTCCTCCTCTGCAGAGCTGCTTTCCAGCAGGTCAGCCCCTAGCCTGTATAGGCACCTGAAGTTATTCTTCCCCAGGTACAGGACCCTGCATTTGTCTTTGTTGAATTTCAGACAGTTCTTCTGTGCCCATCGCTCCAACACGTGAAGGTACTTTTGAAGGGCTGCACAGAACTCTGGTTATCGTCCACTCCTCCAGCTTCGTGTTGCCAGTGAATCTGCTGCGGAGGCATCTGTCCTCATCTCATGATCTAATGTCATCTGCAGCCATCAGGTCTATAATTCTATGATTCCTTCTGTTATGTTTCCTTGCTATCAATGCAGCTATAGTAATTGCAAATGCTTTGAACTGCATCTCATACTTGCCTGTCAGTGGTAGTATCAGAGAATCTTAAAGTCAACCTAAAGCTCTCCCCGCCTTCCAGGGATTTTATCTGTGCAGAGAAGCCAGATGCTGAAAAAGGTCATTCCAAAGTTAAAGATTCTTGTCCCCAGAAGCTTTTTCATATCTTGGCAAGCCACAGCAGAGACTATTATCACTGTCTGGTACATACACAATCAAGATAAATCAGAACGTTCTCTCCCACTTTTAATAACTTATAACTCCTGTCCCATACTTCCCTCTAGTGGGAAATAGGTTCCCAAAGGGCAACATGTAACCAAGTAGCAGTCATGCATCCAGCCTGCCCTGCTGCATTTGTGCGGAGGCTGCTTTGCAGTCTGAACTGAGTCTAAAACCAGAATTAAGAAAACCCTTCCTGATGCTGCTTCTACATTTGGACAGAAGCATGATTCTGAGGACAATTTTGAAAGCAAAAGCTATGAGCTCACGAAGATAAAGCAGGTAATTTTTAATCACTCAGCTACATTGCAGACCCTGTCTTTTTCATTTTGTATTCAGCTCACAACACTGAGGCTGTCAAAATTTTAAAATTCAGAAAGAAAATTTACTAAAGGCTTTGTTTACCACCATGTTTATACTAGCCTCAATTTACAGTTCTCCACCTATAAAATCTTCACACAATAGTGTCTCAAAATTTACAGCACAAACTGTTACATAGCACTTGCCACCCTAGAAATTTTCCAAACACTCCCAATATAAAGAAGGGTGTAGCAACTCTGTGTAAAACTCTGCCACCAGATAGGTAAACTTAGATCTTTTTGGTGCTCTTTCCAATCTCACCCCCCAGAGGAAGAGCTGAGACTCTTTCATACAGAAATACAGAAAGAAATCACTTGTTAGCTCTTTGAGGAACACCGTTTCCGTGTATCAGGCCAAGGGCTGTGTGATGCGCTGAAGCTCCCTGGCTGCCCCCAGGAGAGGGCAGTGTCACCCTTACACCTCCCGCAGCCGCTGCTGCCTCACTCACCATGCTGCGTCAGCCTCCTAGGGAGATCACTGTCTTCCTAATGCCCGTAGGGTGTTGTGCTTTGGGTTTGAAGATAAAAGAGCCCAGATAGCACTTACTATTGCTGAGCACTTCTGGCACGAAGTCAAGGCTCCCTCGTTTTTTGACTCGGCCCCTGCCTCAGCAAGTGAAGATGCTGGGAAGGGGCACAGCTGATTCAAACTGGCCAGGGAAATGCTGAATACTATATGTCATGATCAGCAGGATGACAGAGGGTCAAAAAGGCAGGGTTTCTGAGTTCTAAAGTAGACACTGCTTGGAGACTGGCTGGACATCAGTCTGCTGGTGGGTGGTGGCTGGTGATTGCCTTGCTCACCCCTTGTTTTACCTATTAAACTAACATGATTTCAACGTAGGAGTTCTTATTTTTGTTCTTGCTTTTTGGTCCCACACTGTGATGTGCAGGACAGGGAGCCAGCAGCTGTGTGGGTGCTTGGCTGCTGGCTGGCCTCAATCCCCACCCCCTGTTATTCCCCCAATGAGTGAGAGTTTCTCTAACTACAATTCTTACTTCAACACTTGTGTTTTACAGATGAGTAACAGTAAAATTAGTGATTAAACTTGAACTGATTTTGATCATTCATGCTATAAAGACAATATTCTGTTTACTTGTGCTACAGTTTGTTTCTACTTCAGAGTTTCAAATTTTAAGGCTAATGACTAAGTGAAAAAGATCTTTCTGTTTCAAGTGGTGGACTCCCAAAATACTTGCATCATGCAAAGCAAATTAATATTTTTTCCGTTTAAAAACTGATTATACAAAACCGAATTAAGACTTCAAATTCATAACCTTTCCGTCTCCAGTAGCAGCTCTGTTGGAGAAACAGCTGTTTTCTAACCCATTCTTGAACTGTCCCAATTGCTAACTTATCAATTGTTTCAG
The DNA here is from genome assembly GCA_038380795.1 of Pyrocephalus nanus. Lineage (NCBI taxonomy): Eukaryota > Metazoa > Chordata > Aves > Passeriformes > Tyrannidae > Pyrocephalus > Pyrocephalus nanus. Next base: position 2,776,998 of record CM076262.1, on the reverse strand, counting down.
AGTTATGTGCCACATTTTTTTGACTCATAGATGAAGCTTCTCAGAATGCTTCCACCTACCTTATTTTATCTAGTCTATCCCATATAGATTCAGTTTCTAAATTAAATCTTATCGAAATTGTCACTGTTTTTACATCTTTTTCCTTACTTGCTCTTTAGGTCACTGCTGTCTACATGCTCTTGCTTCCTAGGAGAGGCAGTGTTCTGATGAGGACCTGGCACAATGAGGTCTAACCACAGGAAGGTAGTGAAACACATAAAGAGAAGCAGACACTTTCTAACTTGGCAATCATACTACTGCGTGATTAAATCACTTAAGCTATCTTATTTCTTTTTACACCAAAAATTCTTCCCTTTTAAAAAATAAGTTAGCACTTACAAAGTCTAACATTGAGAGCTAAGCAAAAGAAAAAAAGGGGGAGAAAAAAATTTCACTGAACTAATCTTTTTCCTCCTCCACTTGTAATTTTCCCATCTATCATGGTGACTAGAAAGCAATAAAATTTCTCATCTAACCATGGATAAACACTATTTACTCCTGCATTTTTTAATTCTCTTTTTTTGCATTACCTATGCACATTAAGTGTGTTCCCTTTTATTTTACTTGTACTTCTACACTAGTTCTTGCAGTGACTCAGCGCTCATTGAAAAGGTATTCCATAAATTAATCGTGCCTTATCTTTAGATGATCACATTTACTTATTAGTGCACTACCACTTCTTGCTCTATATCATTATTTATAAGTTATTTCTATAGCTACATATTACAGATACATAATCAACAAGTTATGTTCTTATCAACTTATAGCAAGCTTTTGCTGTGTTTTGTTTTTGATTGCCTGGTTATTTTCTAAACAGAGTCTCATCTGCAGTCAAATACTTGGGCCAAGACATAAAATCTCCTAGGCCTTATCAGCACCTGATGCCACTATGATTGGGATACAAAGCCTACCTTCAAAGAACCCCACAAAATAAAACTCTGCTGCAGATACAGTTATGACTGTAGCTAAGTAACATTGACAAAATTTTAATAATATGTACAAAATGTAATTACAAAAATGTAATAATTTTTACTGTTAGCATGTGCTAGTACTACTAACAATTATTGGGTTTTATGACCTTTTCAGGTGTTTCCCTTTCAGAAGGATTTTTTTAAAAATCAGAATCACTAAGCTACATCTTAAAGCATAGGAAGTACAGTGAGTGAACTGGGTCAGCTACATATATGCATTAATATACATATATAGATGTTGTTCCAATAAAACAAGAAAGATCTTAATGTAATACAAAGTTTCTGCCCAAGTAATGGCATAGACCACAGCACAGACTATTAACTGCTATCATCAGCTCATTGGTATAGTAACAGTGCATTATTCAAGGCTGAGTACTGTCCAACTTACTTGAATTGTGACACCTCTTCCCCCTGTAAAATTTGTAGTTGTATACAAAGTTTCAATGTATTTTCAAAATAATTTTACCTCGAGTCTCATATCAACGCTTACCTATTTGGTCAGGAGTTGAGAATGCATTTATGGTAAGGATGGCCATGTTTTTACAAACCTACTTCAACTGTTTAGTCAGCTAAAGCAAATGCTTCAGTAGAAATACTACCTTTTTTTTTCAGTGCAGATGAAATATTCCTAAGTGATTAGATACTTAAACACTCTGTTGTAATGCATCTGAGAGCTTTGGCCCTAAACCTTGTCAGCTTTTTAAAAGCATAGTTTAGTTTAAAGAATAGTTTAATCAAAATAATATTTTAATCAAAAAGTTTAATCATAAGAGAGAACAAAAGCAGTTACTTAGACATTTGCATACATGTACTAAAGTCTACAATGCTGAGTCACAGTATAGGATACATCTGGTGTCACTTACCTCCAGTAATGAAGCTCAAATCCTTCACACTTTTCCTTGCATTTTAAGCACGGGGCACCAAATCCTTCCTCATGGCCCAAGCCCATCTGTGTACAGAGCAAGATGACTACAGTCAGCTCCAAGAATAATACTGCATGAGTGATTTTACTGTTGCATTTATAATCTGCAATCTACAGTTAATGCAAAAGGTTAAGCATTTGATTAAGCTGACATCAGGACAGCATTTTGGGTCCACTTGCCTTCGTATTGTATCTACATAACTAACAGTGTTCCTCCCACCAGCCTGTTCACAGAGTTGAGCTAGCAGGCAGAGCTAGCCTTAGCCAAAGCCAAGTATTTTTCTGGTGACTTGTCTCCCCAGCCCAGCTTCTGCAAGCATCACACAAGGGAAGAAACAGATTATTTGCAGCCCTTCCTTAGGTTTGAAGCTGTGAAACTGCAGCGAGTGAGGCCAGAAGACTTTAGTCAAAGGACATTTAATCCAGTTGTCAAGACAAAGTGATTTACAGTATATGACTCGGCAAAATAAAGGAGATGAAGAAATAAACAGACCCCACATTTACACTTATTTAGGAATAAAGGTAACAACTAAGCATTTAGTCTAATATAACAGCCACTCAAAGTTTGAGGTGAAAAACAGACATGAAGCACCATAACTTATGCCTTCATATAAGATAGTAAATTTAAAATGTAACATTTCAGCTGTTTAAACATTTGGGAAATATTGCTCTTAAATCAGACAGATGAAGGATCACAGAACTGTGGCTACAGCAGGGTATGCAGCCTCATGCCCAACACGCAGAGAGGAACCCATCCCCACACCCCCGCCCACCACTCCAGCAGCACAAGGAGTGCTCCCACCTTTGTGGGTAGACACTGTGGGAGGGATGGTCATTGTGAAGGAGATAGCTCACCTACAGTTTAGCTTTTACCACAAATGGAAACTGAGCTAAAGTTGACAAGTTCTGGTACTAATCTTAGTTCTGGCAACATTAACACAATGCCAAAGTTGATTAGATGTTGTGATACAGTTTTATTATTAAGTTTGCCATTTCCTCTGAGAAATCGTACTACTATTGTTATATGTACAAGGATGTAAACAGCTCAATTTTCAACTTGTCTGTCCAAAATGAAGGAACAGATTATTCACAAAGCACTTGCCTAATGCAGAACACATGGTAAGATGCAGGGAATACAACATTTTCAGTTATTTTATAATTTAAAGAATCAGTGCCTTTACAGTCATTAGACATCCCTGAGGAAATTACAAAGCTTGCCTGCAGATTGTGGTCTATTTAGAGGAAAGCGATTCTTTGGCAGCTATTAAGCTACTGCTTGCAACTGCAGGGATGGACTGAGGGAGATAAAATTATTTCTTTCATATCTGCAAGATGAAGTACAAGCCCACTGTGATCCTGGTAACATCATCAACTTAAGGGCTCAAGAAGTTCACATTACTATAGGTGCTAACCTGAAGCCTACCAGAAGACATGCCAAATCAACATAACTTTAAAGATTAAGTTCTCCATCAGCTACACTTTTGTCTAAACTAACCTTCACTGAAGATGGGCATTTACCGAGGTCTTATCTGGAATCCAGAGCTCCCCATAAGAATACTGTACCTCATGCACACAGGCACACACCACAAGACAACTAAACTCTCTTGTCAAGTCACACTCAATTAGAACAAAATGTTGGCCAGGATGTTCTCTAAAGAGAAAGAGGAAGCTAAAGCAACATAAAAGAGCTGCCTTTTTTGTTGGGGGGGATAGGTTGTGGTTTCTTTTGGAGTTGTTTGGTTTTTAAAATCATCCTCCCTAAAAAGCTGTTAAAATATACCCACAAATCCCTCATCTGCCCAAAAAACCCCAAAGACAACATCAAACCTGTTCTCTCTTGCTACTAGTTCAGCTACAAACTGGCATTACTTCTTTATGGGGAAGAAATAACAATAATCTTATGTTGTAATTAGAAGACTTAGAAACTTAGGATCATTTGTTTAGAGAGTACTTGTTTACAGTGCATAGAGAAATAGCCTTGACATTTCAAGAATTCCCAAATCAGAATCTGAAATGCAAGTTAGAAAATAAAATTATTTTCAATTTTTTAACATATCATTTTCAAGTTTCTTAACATTTAAGGTTTTTTAAAAGCTAATATCTCTCAGAAACAAATTAAGGAGAGGAAATGTGTGCTGTCTAAATGCTCCATCCAGAACATACTCCCTCTGCAGACAACCATCTACAGGGACAACCATCAGCCAAGAATACTTGCACCTTCACAACCAGCACTCTAAGTGCAGATTTCTTCAGAAATACAGGATTCCACGTTCCCTGGCCAGAAATAAAGAGCCCATAATTAAGTAAATGCTTGTGCAGCTTGAGACAAATAAATTGAATTAGCAAATGAGATAGATTTGTTTTGAAATAGGTTTTTCATTTTACTGTGAAACAGAAAGGAAGACAACCTTTCTATACGCAATGTCTGGTCACCTTATGGAAAAAGTTGAGCTCACAACTAAGTGGTACACTGAAAACCACATTAGATGAGATTCCAGATGCACGCACAGCCTCAGCCCTTGTTCTGACAGAGAAACTATGTGGGTGCTTGCTGAAAATCAAGATATAAAATAACAGCACACAGTGCTTTTGAGTTTGGCTATCTAAAAGTCTGTTCATGTCACATGTTCCTCCAGAGCTGTGTAAAGGGACATCCCTCAGCTCTAAACAATCATCAACCTCTGAAGTGACTGCTTCTTCTTCAGCAGCCAATTCTGCTGTAGCTTGGAAAATTCAGAGAGCCCAAAGCTGCAGTGTGCTGCTTCTTTGCTGCTGCCTGCATCTATCCCCAGGTCTTATGCAAGACATGGTCAGCTCCATGCTGGAGCACCCAGAGATACAACACTGGCTGAGCACCCACTGGAGTAGGATGCATGCCTGAGAACAGGATGGAATCCATCTTCCCCATAAATGGAGCTATGGGAGAAATGGCAGGTAGGTCAGCTGGAATACTGCCTGAAAGTTTCTGTCTGTCTACCACCATTAATTTTCATTTAACAGCAAAAGCTATCCAAACCAACTGGTATTACTAAAATACTCAATACAGATTTAAATACTGAGTACAGAAGATGATATAACTATGACTGAGATCATCTGCTGCATGCTGCTTTCAAGATTAAATAATACCTCAAGGGCAAAGAATTTTAAATAGTTACCACTAGGTGAGAATTAGTGAGAGACCACCCTTTTTCAGTTCAGACTGGAGTCCAGTGACAAAAGTAGGCTGTCTTTACAGTAAGGAATCATATGTAGCACCTTACTATCATCTTAAAAACCCGAAATGATCATATTCAAGCATCTAATAGTTTGTTAAGATAAGTAAGAGAAACACAGCAGTTGCTATGCAATAACAATAAGTTAGGTTTAAACTAAGTTTATTGAACATGACCAAGAATGAAAGTCCAATTTTCCCACTCCTATTAACTGAAACCTGCCAGCAAATGTTGAAGTCTTATGTTGTTGCAGTTCTAGAACACCAATTTCAGAGTTCCCATTTCTGCAAATAGAGTATATTTCAGAGACCATCAGACAATAAACACCTCCCCACATGGGATTCTATGAAAAAAACAAAACATGAATGCAAATGGGTTATGCATGTGGAGGTACATAGCCAGTTTAGTCTGCAGGCTAAAAGAGATGAAATTACATTTTGTCAGCTACAGTTTCTCTTATGTGGTAAAATATGGGTAAATTTGTTAAGAAGTTTGTTCCCACATTGAATAAACTGTGCCTCAGCTCCCAGTGCCAGTAAAAAAAAATAATTTTGTGATAAACAAAGGATTAGCTTTTTAAAAGTTAAAAAAAGTACAGTGACACAGAACAAGATTACTGGGGATAGTAACAGGACAAACAGAGATAAGCCCTAAAAAAAAAATCTTAGATTAATTAAAACATAAGGCAGAGCAGTAGTTTTTAAAGCTTGCCTACACTTCTTTTAATACATTTAGATTGTTTTAAGTTCAAAAGGCTGTCTGGAGGTCACCCAGTTGCTCACAAAGAACAGATGAAACAAAACCGTATTTGCTCAGGGTCTTGTATAGATGTAGGTACAACAGCCTACTACAACATTGGACTTTAGACGAATGAGAAAATCTATGCTTAACTACTATTTTTTACATTGCAGTTTCTGCCCACTGTCTTTCAAAATTATCATTGTACATTGACTAGTCTGGTTCTGTCTTGTCTATGCTCTCCTAAGCAGCTGGGCACAAAAAATACGAAGAGTATCCTGACAGAGTTTCCCTTGGAAGTCTTTAATAGTTACCATTCAATAGTCATCACATCCAGCACAACTACATCCCTCAAATAAAGCTAGTTGCTCTGATCTCCCTGCCCGTTACGACGGAGCCCATGGATGCAAAGGTAGGAATGTGGTAAGAGAAGTTTGTACAAAAATGCAGAAGCACCACTTGATATTTCCACGTTTCCCTCCCACAACATTTCTTTTACCTCCTCAGTCCCACCAAGAGACCAGAGATAACTCAGGCCTCAGCTGCTTTTCCTTCCTTCCCCAAAGGAGACTCCTGAACCCTCAGACACGTGATCTGCATTAATCCCTCCCCTTACCACAGACAATAAGACACAACACTGGTTACTCAGCCTTTGCAGAAGATCGATAGGGCCCTTCCAACGTCCAAGTTACCTCCAGAATTTGAAAGGATGTGGCTATACACTGAGAATGTTGTCATTAATGGGCTGCAACGATTAACAGTGAGCCTCAGATTAAACCCTTAAAAATTAAATCTTCTCCAGTATCATTTTGCAGATCTTTCTCCTGTGATCTTCATTACTCCAAGGGCATAAGTGACGAGATGCATGCTAAAGCTGTTCATGGATTTACTATAAAGTCCCAGGAATCTTCTGATTTGAAGGTTACCTAACTATTGATCTATTTGAGGAATAGATGGGAGAGCACCTGTAGAGCACAACAGATTCCTAGCACATCCTAATGTGCTTTAGGGACTTTCAAAGAAGGGAAGGTAGAGCAAGAATGAAAAAGGAGGGAAAAAGAGACCATGAGAACAAGACACATTAGGAATCTCATGTGCTGTGACTGCTTAATTGCTGATACCTGATCTTGTACTACTATATTCTGTACAATAAGATGTCTTCTCTAGTAGAGAAACATAAAATACTGAAAATTAAAATAGGTTACAGCACTTAAACTTTAAAAATAAAAGAAAAATGATATTTCTTATGATTCCAGAATGAAAAAGAAACCAAAACCATACCACTACAAAAGACATGTTCATGTCTGGACAATGCTCCTATAAAACTGTGACAGACACTGAGAAGAAAGAACAAGTTTCAGAACTGTAGCGAAGAGCAGTATCCCAGGAATCACTTTATATTTGTTATGATTTAACATTTCTATTAAAATTGATGGTAAGTTTGATTTATTTTTTAATACACATTTTGAATGAGGGAAAAGTTGACTGGAATTAAGAAGATTGGTTAAGAAAGTCCCTTTTGCACAGAAAGAAGGATGCCAAAAAGTGTTTGCGTCCAAGAAAAATATTTGAAAGATGATCCAGGCAGGACAAGCAGAAGAATAAATCAAGGAGCTGCAGTAGCCTATGATAGTACACAAGTAATAAGAATTTATTTTATTATGATGCCTTCAACAAAATATCACATAACTCAGAATCTAAATATTTAAGACACTGCTTCACAGTGTATCCTTAAAAGATTAACAGCTAATAAAGATATCTCAGCTGGACAGAAAACAAGTGTTTATTCACAAAGCCCAGCATTACGCTAGCTACATTTAAATGTAGCTGACATACTATCCAACACTATTTATAAACTTCCAATACAACTCTATTCATCATCCAACGCTGCAGAGGCATTTTCACAAAATTCTGTGTATTTGTTTTGACATCAGTGCTCTTACCCAGTTGCATCTTTTCCCATTAGGTTTTCAGAGGTGGACCTGGAAACCTACACACTCATGTTTTAGGATCTTTAGACATGCAGGAGAGTGCATGCTCTCAAACTAAAATCCAGGCATAAAGAAAGTGTTAAACAAGACTTTAAAAATGAAAAAAAACCAGGAACACACGTAGAGCAGTACTTGACTACAGTTAGATCTTGTGTAATGTGGAAATACCATGACAGAAGCCTCCTCACTCCCTTGACACTCCCCCTTTCATTTAACTAAGTTTAAGACTCTAGAAAAACAGGTGTGACAAGCTTTCATCTTCACAGCCCTACTCTTCCTGCAGGTATCCTGCACCTAAAAGAACTTGACCAATCTGCACATTAGCAAAATGTATGTATTAGGGGGTTTTGTTCATATACCCCTATATAAAACATATATATGCATACATCCCATACACATAAATGTTATACATATAAATGAAACATGCATATCTATTTAGATTAGATTGTAAAACCATTTTAAAATACACATTTTAGATATTTACATCTATGCCTTTACATCTGTAAATTTTGTATCTGCTAAGAAGAAGCCATTAATTTGCATAACATGTTCAGTATAAATCTAGAGGTAAAAAAAATAAATGTGGTTTTAAGCAAATTTTACCAATAAAATTTTCATTGACTACTCACTATTACTTAGTTCAGGGAAATAAATAGATTTCTTTTTATTCCAGGAACAATTTCAGAAGCAGATCTTTGTTATTTTAATGGCAGAATAGTGTAACTCAAAGTAAGTTAATTTTCCACCTCACTGCTAGGTACTTGGCTTATAATTATGCCATAGTAAAGAAAGTTACACCTGATCTTAGAAGCCATGTAGTCCTGCATTCAAAGAGTTTTTTGACTTGCTATTCAGGCATTTCATGATATTTTATGGGCAGACATCTGGGGAGTACTTCTGCCAGAAGATGAAAAAGAAAAAAAACCTCAAGAAGTTTAATTTAGCCTTGCCATATTTGCCAAGCTGATATCCAGGGATGCTGGACACAAAAAAACAAAAAAAAAAAAAAAAAAACAAAACAAAAAAAAAAAAAAAAAAAAAACAAAAACAACAAAAAAAAAAAAAAAAAAAAAAAACAAAAAAAAAAACCCAAACAAACAAAAAAAAAAACAGATTCAGACAGGTGGTCCAGAAAAACTATTCACATGATATATTTTTTTCAAACTTTGATGGGAAAAAAAAAAAAAAAACAAGCCAGACACCACAGCATATGGAGGAAGCAGTTCTTCAGTTTCCTTGTTAACAAAACTGAAGCGGTTCCTCTCATATTTCCATCAACATTTTCATACTTCTACTTGCAGGCAAAAATCACCCATGAATAAAACTACATTTCTTTGATTTTACTACATATAAGAAACAGCAAAAAAAAGTCTACTATAAAGAGTTCCCATGGCAGTAACACCAAAACAAACAGTGACCTCAACAGGAAGTGCAGTCCAGCAGATATTACTAAACCACGCTTTGCAAAACACAAAAAAGTTGACTTTGCTCCTATACATACTTTATTCACCAGTCACTTATCAAAGACCATTACAATTGTTGACTTAATGTCTAAAGCATTCCATGTTTGGTTTTCCATCTGTAACAGAACAACTTAAGTCTCACACCACAAAAAAAGAACCACACAGAAATTTCACTTTAAAGAAGTTGCACCTCTTCCCCCTAAATTGCCCCCTCCTTCTCCATTGCAATCAAAATTCTTTCTATAAAGCAAGTATTATACTGTGAAAGCTTATACAGAACAGACTCTCTGCCAGATTCTTATTTTCTCCAGTGAAGCATGAGACCATGCTACCAGCAGGACTGCAAAGCATGACTGTGACCTGCTGATTCATTTTACTAAGTTCACAGAGGTGACAGACAGGGCAGGAATCCAGACTGTTAGAACAAAGTTCTGCTAGAGTCTTCAACACAAAGCATTAAGTCTTCATTTTCCCTATACACTCAAAGCAAGGTTTGAGAACACAGCATATATTGTATTTGGGAGAAACAGTGGTCTGTTTGTTGCACAAGTACTTCTCAAGCTGGAGCTACTGTTTTTACTCTTCAGCTCTGCTGTGCAATCTCTTTTTATACACAACGCTATCATGATCCTCAAATGCAAGAGCAAATCCAATTCCTTGTGAGAAAAAGGAGAAAATCTTACAGTAACCTTTAAACTCTCCTTCTCCTTTAAATGTAAATTATAACAGACAGTAATGTCTGTTCACAAAGCAGCCAAAAAGACACTATTAACTGCCTAGATATTTGCCAGTCATCTCACATGTCTAAGAAGCATGGAACTGGTTACAAAAAAAATTAAATATTCTTCCAAATATTTGCATGTGTTCTGCATATATATTCCTCAGTGCAGAAAGTTCCTGCTGTTCATGCTGAAACTTCTGTTTCTGGCAGACTGTGATTGTCCAGGGCCCAGGATGCAGACCACAAGAGACATCTGGCTACATGGTAATATTGGTTCCTCTAGCCACTTGTTAAGACAGCAAGATGAGTTTTATAGCACATAAAAGAAACCAAAAAGAAGTTGAATTAGAAGTCTGAGTTCAAGTAATTGTGTCCTCACATTCCTCACAAACACTATAGAAGGGTATGTTACAGGAGTACTGTGTAAGAGCAAATATATAAGGTATCCACTGCTAAAAGATGAGTTCGAAATAGTGTTAGGTGGGGCAATAACTCTTCCTGCTGAAGAACAGGTGTGTTGTTTGAGCCCTAGTGGTCTTATATTAGAGGAAAGCAATTCCAGTCAGAGGAACTGTGCTAGAACTGTTAAATTTGGGGGGGAAAACCCCCAAACCTGATATCAACAATGAAAACAGACTTTTACGGAGTGCTTTTTTCCTTTGTACAAACCTAGACTTGTAGATATAAACATATGTAGCAGTTTTCCAAAGAGACAACGAAGCAGCTTACAACTAAAGAATGGATTCATGGATTACTGATGCTTAGAGAAACCTTAGAAATGTCACCTTGGAAACTTCATCTATTGAGCTTTCCAGAAGCAGAAAACACCCCAATATATTATCCTGTGCAGTTACACATTAGCAGTTGCAGGCAGGGGAAAAAATTTTTCTACAGCATCAGTTGAGTGTCTGAGGCTCCACACTGCATACTGCTCCAGCAGGCATTCATTTCCCTCTGCTCCACTGAACACTGGAACTACTTAACAGTCAACTTCTATAATAAGACTTTTTGTTCAGAAAAGCAAAGGAATTGCAACTTCTTTCGGGACAGTGTGACAATTCCTGCTTTCTTCTGCCCAGTGTTTTAGGAACTTCCTACCCAACAGGTAGGCCAGCCCCTCCCTAATGTTTACATCTATTTGCCAGGCACTAAGTAGGTACAAGTCACCACAAAATAAAAAGTTACATGAGGTAGCAAGTACCTTTTGTAAAAGGACTCAAGTTATTCTGCCCCAGGGTGCAAAAGATACAAGTGGTAAAATAACTCATTGCTGCTGCTGGACTAAAAAAATCTGACACGGACATTACCATCTCAGGACAAGTTTCAGGCCAAATAGTTTACTGGTTTAGATAAACTTGACTAGAAACCTCTCAGAATGTTCTTCCACCTTTCAAGAAAGAGGGAAGTTGGCAAAAGAAAAAAAAAAAAGAAAAAAGAAGCAAAAGATGATAAACAGGTTCGTTGAGAATCAGAATTGAGGGGTGGGAATTAAAGAGCTGATGTGAGCTGTCACTCATTCTTTGCAGTGCACAAAACCTAAGAAGTTTTGATTAAGTAAATATTGGTAGATATAAAAGAAGGAAAGGTTTTGGTACCAAACACACTGGTACATAACAAAGCTTCCCAGTTCTCCCTGCAGTGACTAGTCACAGATCCTTGTCTGTTCTCTTAGAGATGAGCTTCACCCAAGTTTCAAAGAGAAAGAAGATGAGGAGAAGATGTGAACAAGCGAGGCAAGATAAGGGAAGAACAGAAATACTCTTCTGAACATACATATAGTAGACACAAAGAAAATGTAAAGTTTTCCCCAGCATAGACATCTCTATATATTAACACTAAAGCTGAACAGACCAGAAAGGCAAATTACTTTCTATAAACAGAGCTTTGCTGGTTTCTTTTGTGGCACTAGCTTCTGTGTCTGCCTGAGCATGTTCAGAAGAGTCTTCAGGAAACTTAGAAGATGATGAAGGAGAAAAGATTACCAAAGAAAAACATGACAAAAATAGTCAAACTTACAACACACAAAACTACCCAATAATTACAGTGCAATTTAAATGTTCAGCAGCTACAGGTTCACCCAAATCAAGATTCAGCGGAATTTTATCAATTATTTCAAAGCACTTCACCTTCTCTTTAGATGGAGAAATGGTGAGTAGGAATGCTCTTTCTTCCACAAATATGCATCCCTTACCTCCTGGATTTCAAAAAACGATCAGCGAACAAGCCTTGTGATGCCATCAGTTTTAAGTTTTAAATTGTGCTTCAATAATATAGGCAAATCTATTCAGTAAGGTTGTTTTCATTACATATGAGTCACATGAGGGGAACAACCCTGTGCACACAACTATCTTCTAAAGACAGCGATAGTACTTAACTACACCCCTACACCCATCTAAACACTGATGCCCTAATGTTGACAGGGGGTTGATATGCATAGTCTCTCCAAACCAGGATCCTCATTCAGGTGACATTATCGCTTAAAGCAAGCTCTAACTCAAGGCTAACCTTTTCCACTAGGATTCAGCCTTAATAAGTAGCTTTCCATACTGCACAGCTACTTACATACCCCTGTTAGTTTCTGAACTGCAAGGTGGAAAAGCACACAGGTATACAGAAGTGCATATGTGTATTTTAAAACAAATTGTTACCCTTAAATATAGCAATCTAGGAATAAAACCCGCACATGTTCATATAACATGCATTTCAAAAGACTAGTTTTCATACATCAGTGAGATTGGTATGTACAGATTTAACTCAGGTTAATATGTAAAACTCCTTCTGCCATTATAAAATAATGTTGAAACAGACACTATAAACAAAAAACTCAGTGATTTAGCACTGCATTTAATTTGCAAAAGCGCCAGAAGCAAAGATTTATACGTGTATCCCCCACAAAGTCAGTTTTATATAGGAAGTTTTAAATAGCAAGTTTTAGAGAGAGATTCAATACACTTGAATTGAATACAACTGAGACAACACAATACAATAAGTACCTCTTGCTTTCTGTTACTTACCTTATGCTTCTTGCCAGTTTGACTCCTAACTAACTAGTCAATATGCCTTTATAAAGAGAGATAAACCAACCCCAGGATTCTGTCTCAGGTAGATAATCCACAGAAACGCTGACAATACACTTGCAAGCAACCAGTCACATCATAGGTCAGAAAGTAACCTTCAGCCAGACCACAAACAGCGCTTTGGCTGCTTGCAATTTAAGTTTCATACCTACATACAGTAAGCAAAACCTGAAGACAACTATCAGCTCTGAGAGGTTTGCTGGAGCGGAAGGGGAGAATACATGTTTTTACTTGCATGTAATGGTACGTCCCCGCATGATCACCTCGGACACAAGCTGCGGCGATTACCTACGGTCGGAGCAGCCCTCTCCGCACCAGGAGCAGCGGGAGGTCACCTAGCAGGCAGCTCCGCTGCCTCCCATCTCTGAGTCGGGGCGGCGGAGCCCGGGCGGGAGGCAATGGGAAGGGGTGACCTCGGAGGCCGGGCAGCGACCGCAGCGCAGCGCCCGCGGGGGGCGACAGCGACGAGGTAGGTCCGCCGCTCCCCGCGGAGCGGCCGTCGGCCGGCGCGCCGGGTAACCCGGCGGGCAGCCTGCCTTACCTTCTTCACCTTGCCCTCCAGGTCCATGCCGGGGCCGGTCGGGCCGTGAGGCGCCTCCCGCGGGTGCGGAGCTGAGGGGCTCGCGCGCTCCGCGGCGCTCAAACTTCCGCTGCCCCGCGGCAGTGGCTGCAGCCGAACAAAGGCTGCGCGGCAGCCAATCCACGCCCCGCAGAGCCGGCCCCGCAGCCAATCCGAGCAGCCCGGCCCCGCCCCGCCCCGCTCCGCCCCGCCCCGCGGGCACGGCCGTGAGTCACTCCCGGCTAGACGGGCAGGGCAGGGCGCGGAGAGGTGATTGCTGCTGTAGCCGCTTGCCTTGGAGTTCATGCACCTGGACACCCGAAGCCTCCCGAAGGATGAGAAAAGAGGAAATCTCGGGCTGTAATGAGAGTGTGCCCTTTCGGTCAGGAGGGCCAGTGGTATCCTGGGGTGCATCGGGAGGAGTGTGGCCAGCAGGTCGAGGGATGTGATCCTGCCGCTCTACTTGGCCCTAGTGAGGCCACATTTGGAGTGCTGTGCCCAGTTCTGGGCTCCTCAGTACAAGAAAGACAAGGAGCCACTGGAGCGGGTGCAGCAGAGGCCACAAAGGTGATTAAGGGTCTGGAGCATCTCTCCTGTGAGGAGAAACTCCGGGAACTGGGCTTGTTTGGTCTGGAGAAGAAAAGACTGAGAGGGGATCTCATTAATGCATATGAACATCTGAAAGGTGGGTGCCAAGAGGATGATGCCAGACCCTTTTGGTGCTGCCGAGTGACAGGATGAGGAGCAATGGCCAGAAGTTCCACCTCAACATGAGGAAGAACTTTATGTTGAGGGTTGCAGAGCACTGAACAGGCTGCCCAGGGAGGTCGTGCAGTCTCCCTCTCCGTAGACATTCGAAACCCACCTGGATGTGTTCCTGTGTAACCTGTTCTAGGTGACCCAGCCTTGGCGAGGGGGTTGGAGTAGGTGATGTCCAGAGATCCCTTTCAACCCTAACGATTCTGTTACTGTGTGCTTTACTGACATGAGGAGGAGTGGGAGGCAGCAGCTGGTGCGCCCTTGCCTCGCCTGGCTGAGACTGCTCCCAGTACCACAGTGACTTCCTGGGCAGTGCTGTGTCCACAAGGGCTGCCTCCACCTGCCTGCCAGAGGCCCAGGAGGCTGCCAGGTGCTCGGGCTACACTGGGGACAGATTGTGCACATCTCTGGAAACACAGTTAAAATGTCACCCTGCGGGGGATGAGCTCCCATCGAGGCTGCGGAGGAGCAGCGGTTGTGCTCGTTTGCAGGGGGGCTGTGTGCAGGCAATGGCCCTGGCAGGGATGTGGTAGCTGGGGCAAGTGGTGACTGGGACAGGACCACCCTGCCAACCTTCTGCCCAGCCCAGTCACCTGAGACCATGTAGAACTGCTCTTTGATGCAGGTTCTGTGGCCTAAATCTGCTCCCTCTCAATTCACTTACATCTGCAGGGAATTAAGAGGTTTTGCTAAAGTGGATTATCTTCCACCTGAATCCACTCAAGAGGTTTTGATACTCCAGCACCTGATCTCATCATATGTTACCACATGTTTTATAACAGAATTATTTTTCTTTTCACTGAACTGAACAGCTGGCTTTTTTTCTCCTGTTGGCATTGCGTGAATATTATGAAAAAATTTTAGGCTCTGATCCCAGTCTTCAAACTCATATGCACGTGTTCAGTCATGGAATGTCCCTGATAATATAAAATATATTTTACCTATAATGTATATGTAATGTAAAATGACAGGAAAATGAAGTATTTGCAAGACTGAATACTTCCATAAATATTTTAATGCTTCATAATTTCTTTTGAGTTTTTGAAAAAATAACAAACCTTCATGCAGATTTTAGAGCTACCCTAGGCAGTGGTGGTGATTAATCTGGTAGATTATTTGGTCATTCATCTGCAGTATCTAATCTTTTCTCTCCACACATACCAACTTTTCTCAAGTAGGTCTGAGGTCATTTTGTTTCTTTTCCAGAGGCCAAATATGCTTCTCTTTCAGTGTTTAATTTTTTTTCTGTCATCACTTGTTGAAAGATGTTGGCAACAAGGCAAAAATGAGACTAGGCCTGTTTGTTGTCTGTTAACTGATAAAAGCAAAGCTCTGACTTCTTTGCTAGAACAGGTGTATGTTGAAGGCCAACTGCTCTACAGATGAGTCTGTGTAGCAGACCTTGGCCAAGAAGTTCAGTATTCAACTAAGAGAGGGTGGGATCAAGTTGTAACATTGGAAAAATGAGGGAACATAGACCATCAAGTAATGCAGCTGTGCTTAGTGCATGGGTCTGTTCTGAACAGAGGAGAATAATAAGAGCTGCTGCATATATTTGGATTGGTTGGTTTTGAAATTTTTTCTTTTTTTGTTCTCATTCTGTTTTGTTTAGTTTAGTGGTTACTTCCTGGTGGTTTTAGGAGTAAAAGACAGGGGGAAGTTAGTGTGCCTGAAATGTTGGTGTACCTGGGAGCATATAGTTTGAATATCATCAGTGCTTATCTCAGGCTAAGATCAAAGGGCTAAGCAGGACGTTATTCCTGTTCAGTGAATGTGCTGTCGGATGATATAATAGTGAAAAACGCCAGGAATTACAGAGTCTAGCTGTGTACCTTTGATGGTGCTAAGCAGAGGATTGAAATTATCATAGCCCTCATTATACATTTTTTCATATGGGAATGAAAATAGGTGCATATTTTCCTTTTAGGAAGCTAAAAAGTGAAAGAAAATCTTGTATGATTTAATTGTATTTTGCTTCTTCTTATCTCCCTGAGTATAATAGCATAATAACGGTTTTGATAATGACATTTTTCTTTTTTTTCCCCTACTAAACTATGACACTGCTTAGTTAATAATAATTTTGCCTGAATTTTTCCTAAACCTCCTTAGTTTGAGATGCTCTGGTTGTGATTTGTGCATTTTTCAGTTGTGTCATTTAGTACTGAAATACAGTAAATTTTAGCAGCCTTCCTATCTATGAATTTGTATAAGAGGCCTGCAAATTCATATATATATGTAATGGAAAATGCAGACAGTAATATAAGACTTCTGTTTTTCAGACCAGCAGATTGCTGTTGGAACACATTTCCTCTGAGACCTGGATCAATAAAGAATGCATTTTAAGATTCTCATTTTTGTGTTTTCTATGGCTTTAATTAGTCTGGCAGAAATAACTTCCTATTCTGTGAATATGATCCTGTATGGCTCTTCTCCGTAAGGATTCAGAAGTTTCCAGGAGCACAGTATTGACATGTGCCAGGGCACAGAGCTGGGATTTCTCATAACTGTCTAGGAAATGTTGAATACCTGATTTAAATATTAGTATTTTCTAAAGAAAGAGCAAGATGCATCCCAGCATTAACTTTCCACAACTATATTCATGAACACAACAGGCAGAAGATGGGAAAAGGCTAATACTTGTATGATACACACTTCTGGGAACACAGACAGCAGAGAGTGGATGATCTCTCAGATCATTTTCCTGGTTTAACAATTTCCTTTGCTCTCAGATACCACTATGATAAATGTATTTAGAGTAACTATATTTCTCCAAACATTAGTTATGTAGGCTATATAGATGATTTATAAATCCATCCTTGAATGAGAGAAAGGGTAGTGTCATAATGACTTAGCAGTGATGAACATTTGTTTCTAGTAAAGCTGTTATTTAATAAACAGTTCTTCTGTTTAAATTTTTGAAGCAAACATTTCAGACTAGCTTCTAGTTAAATTCTTCTAGTTGTGCTGTTTACTCAGTGCTTCATACATTAGAAGTGCTTTTAAGATTTTTTTTGTAAGGATAATCTGAAGTGTAATATAAATATAAGGAGTCTGTCTTGCCTCAGAGTGACCTAACACACTAATTTAGTGTTCAAAAAACATTTCAGTTTGAGAAAGCAATAGCATTTGCTTTTTTGTATCCATTTGAATATAACAAGGGAATGTTAAATGGAATGTTTTATGACGGGTCCAATAAAAAAACAGAAGGGAACTTGGGTGTAAAAATCACAAGTTGTAAGTTTTGGGGCATTGCTGACTATCTATCTGCTTCACAGATAAGCATATAATTGGTTCTCCATTTTTACTGTCTGTGAATTTTGACAGTAATTTGGTAGTTGTTTCATGCTTGGCCTATTTAAGATCTAGAGGCTAAACTTCATTGTTTTTCACTCTTCAAAGAGGCTTAATGTGTTAGCAAGTTTCAGATCATGCACGAAATAAAGGCTGATTTAAGAACCTTGTGAAGTTTTTTAACAGCTATTGCTTTTTAAAAAGAATATAGAGAGAAAAGGCTGCCCTGCTTTTCTATAAAGCCCAAGTATATAGTGAACTCTCACCCAAGTTGGGATACAAGGATACCGACTCTCCTCAGCCTGATGGGGAATCAAACTACAGCTTCCATCTATTAGGACTGTGGCCTAGCTACTAGACTTTGGCTACGTAGTTAAATGACATGTGTTAACTATGCTTTTGAAGTAGTGCCACTGTACAGAAGAGAAAAAGGGCTCCACTGAAACAGTGACAGTGTAGATCTTCTAAGTGGCTATGCAGTCCCAAGACCTACATTGGCCAGATTTTGGATAAACTTACAGTTTTACAGCTGATGACTTGTTATCCAAAGAACCCTTAGCACAGGCTGCAGGCATACTCTTCCTTGTGCTTCCTGACTGTCCCTCTGACTTTTCAGTTCCTGAAATAGTGGGAAAGCAAAATGGTGGAAAAATGGGCTGTAGTTTCATGATTATGGCACCTGCTGGGAAAATCAAAGCTTTCTTTGATCAGAAGAGGAACCTGAACGTGTATCTTCCACCTTGTGGAGAGTATTAGGGCATAAAGAAAACAGGAGAAAGCAATAAAAAGAAAACTTCTGGAAGTAAAGAATAAGCTGTTCTTTGTTCTTTGAAAAAACTGAGATAGGAGGAGGTTGTGTTTCCCAACAGGCAGAGATATTTTCTATCAAGTGTAGTGGATTACACTAAATTGGGAGACAGCTGTTTGCTGACTATAATTTCTTTTTTGCTCAGTGTGCTTCATGGCTTGGAGCCTGTTCTGAATTATGAGACTGCTCCATGAACTCTATGTGCCTTAGAAACGAAGCATTATAATGTGTAACTTTGGGGCTTTTAAGTAATTTATTGGATATATTGGATATATTCAGAATATATATTGGATATATTCAGAAATGATGTACTAGAGAATGGAGCTAATTCTTTATTTCATCTCTGCTTTTCAGTCCCAGTTACAAAATCAATAGTTACAAACATGCCACCCAGAAAAAGCTTCTAAAGTTATTAAATCTCTAATTGAAGTAAATTTACTTAGACAAAAAACAACCAAAAAGCAACCCAAACCCTCAACACCTGCCCAAAATGAATAGTAAATTATATTACAAAAAAATAGAAGTATGGTATCAGAAAAATACTAAGTAAATCCAGAGATACACTTGTTCTTTGAAAAGTTTATTGTGTAGTAAGTTTCCATAAATATTTCATTCATAGATGAATAAGGAGTTCCTGGCAAAACTCAGACATAAAAAGGGAGTTTTCAGAAGTGGAAGCAGTGATGGTGTAACCTGTGAGGAATACTGAGGCACTGTCTGAGCATGCAAAGATATGTTTGTAAAAGCCAAAGCCCACCTGTAGTTTAACCTGAGAAGTGATGCCAAAGGCAAAAGATGGAGTTCTTGAGTGCACAAATAGCAAAGGGAAGAGTAGGGGAAATGTGGACCTGCTAAATGGGGAAGGGGCCCTTATGACGCAGGACATGCAAAAGGCATTGCCATCTTCACCTCAGTCTTTACTAATCAGAAATCCCAGAGACCAAGGGCAAAGACTGTAATAAGAAATATGTACCTTTGGTGGAAGAGAATAAGGTCAGGGCATACACAAGGAAACTGGACATATGACTGCCAAGGAAACTGGATGATGCCATTGTGAGTTTAGTTGATAGTTTTGGATCCATCATGGTGACAGCGAGAGGTGCCTGGAGACTGGAGGAAAGCAAATTTTACTTCTATCTTCAAAAAAAAGTGGGAGAAGGAGGACCAAGAGAACTACAGGCTAATTTTTTTTTTTTTTTTAGGGAATTCTGTTGTGCCGTTCTTCCTTATTATAATTTCAGTTGAATTTGAATATTTTATATTGATTTGGAACAGCTATCTACGTACTTGTATTTTCCATCTGGAGAGAGATAAAAAATTTGATGTTTATCTATTAGCTACATGGTATCTAATCAATTACTTTAACCATTTTTTATTGTTGTGAATTATGTCAGAGGTCTCTCAATGTCCACAGACAAAATTTTGAAACTAGAATTATTTAGAAATTTTATGAAAAACAGTTTGGTTTTTTTTTTGTCACGAGACCAGACCAGTTCTTTGAAATCAAAACTTTCTGCAGGAATTCAAACACTAGGAATGGAATTTCTTATTACAGGAATTTCTTATCTTTTCCTGTGTAGGGAACGCAGGAAAATAATTTCCTTCTCACTTAGGATTAAGGTATTTACATGAGTTGCAGAAGACCAATATCTGATCACAGAATCATAGACCTGCTCTGCCTGGCTCACACTAGAAAAAAGTAACCATGGTGAATGCTTTCACTGTGGGAGTAGTTAGTTCAGTAAAGGGCAAAGGCTGTTTCTGTCAGGTTTCTCACTTGGAACATTCTTGGTTTCATTCCAATGCAAAGCAACAGAATTTTTTTTTATACTCTCAAAAAATTAAGTGATGGGAACTAATTTCCTACGGAGCTCTGCTGACAATATAACGTTGTGAACACTTGTTTGGCTTCTTTCCCATGCAAGAGAGCTCCAGCAAAGGTTCTGTAGTTCTCAGATTTTCCATTAGTAATAATTTACATAAAGATTGTATATGTCTAGAGAGGGATAACTTAAGTACCATCTGGATAGAATCATAGCAACTCTTTTGCTATAATGTATATTTAATAACTTCAGCCTAGGCTTGCAGAGATGATGTCTAACACTACTGAAAGTAGTTACAGCATATGAGATCATGCTTTTATGACTACAAATGCCAAGGAACATTAATAGGTAATTGAATTCTTTATGTGTCTGTTCATAATTACAGTATCTTGTGATACTTGCCACCCATTTCTGAGAAAAGCAAGCCTGGTAAGTCTTAGGAAACATGCACTGATCATCAGCATTTCTGCATAACGGACTCCTTTTAGAGCTATCAAAAAATCTTCTGTCTTGGCTCTGCAAGCACAAATTTTTCCCTTAAATGAATTGAGGTTGTCATTAGAGTCATAGGTCTCCAAACTGTCACTTTGATAGGTCAAGCACCTTTTCCTGTCACTCATCAAATCCACTTTTAGCCCAGCCAAAAAGGTACCCACTTCAGATCTTACTCAGTAACTTACACCTTGTCAAGACATTAATCTCAGTGGGAATGTTTTATAGTTTTTGCTGGTATGTATGGTATTATGGAAGAAAAATTAGAACAATTATCTAAACTACAATAAGTAAACTTCCTGCTTGGGTTTGCCACTTCTGTTTTTTTTCTAAGTCCTGGGAGATTTTCGACTGCACTCTAATCCTTCTTCATGTAATAATGTCATATAGTAATATGGCCTTGCTATGAGTCTAGAACTTGCTGCCTCTATTGAAATACAAGTTTAGGCACTAATCCAGCAGATGGGAATGCTAGTTGAGTTTCATAAGACAACCACAGAGAGAATTTCCCTACATTTGTGCCTTCATTTAAAATGAAAAGGTGTAATTTATATCTGCGGCACGCAATTCACTTTGGCTGTTGTATTTTGCTGTTTGACTTAAAGGCCTTTGGTGTAGAGGTTTGCTAGTTCTGAAACAGATGAAAAGCATGGCTCAACAGATCTGATCTCCAGGAGTGGTATTTACTGAAAAAAAAGGCGACATTGTCTCGAGAAGTAAAGCAAACTGCATTTTCAACAAATAAAGATTTTCCAAAGGCTTTTAGAAAACTTGATTATTTTTTTTTTCTGTGGCAAAGAGCCTACAAAGGCATGAGTTCAGCCACAGGCAGATGCTTATATGTGCTAACTGCATTTGGTCTTTCTTAGGCTTTGTTCCACAAGTACTTTGTCTATTTGTTTAGCTTTACACAGCCATGATAGTGCCATTGACTTCAAATGATTTGATGGCTTGCATACATATCATTAACAAGTGTGTTTTGGGGAGAAATAAAAACATTTTCATGTGAATAAAAAAATCATTCAGTAATTATGTGGCTGAGGAGCACTTAGAGAAGACGTCTGATCCTAACTATCAGCCATTTTTGGCTAAAGCAGCAGTTCTGATTTTTCCTCCTTCCTTCCTTTCTGCACTTTGCCAAGTCTCATGACTTTCCTTATGCCATCTCTGGTCCTTCTCCAATTCCTTGAGTAGCCAGTTCTACTCTGTAACCAGAAGAAATGTATTAGTCCTTTGATTATTTCATTTTCTGTCAGCTTACTGAGCTGAACTTGTGAAGAAATCAAACAGCAGAGAGAGCAGAAGGAGAAGGGCATGGTGGTGTAGCTGGGAGCAGGGAAGTTTTCATAGCACTTCAAGGTGAGGGAGCCAGATAACAGGAGAAGTCATTGTAGAAGCGGAATTGGAAGGATTATTAAATAGAGCCCAGAGACAGCTTTACGACAAAATCATGCTAGAAAGGATTAGGGATTGGGTCTTGAAGATAGATAGGCAGAGAAAAACATGGTGGGCTGGTTGTTCAGGAGACACTCTAGAATTCATGTCTTCTATACCGTATAATTGGGAAGCTGTTTGTTGTACATACTACAGTCCAAGAAAGAATTCTAGGAGTCCCAAAGATTATCAGCATGTTTGCACATCTTGAAATACGGTACTGTCTAGATTCTGGCTTATTCAATAGAAAATAGTAAAATTTTTATAGTGTGTAAGCTAAGGACTGAAAACCCTGTCATTCACTGGTCAAATACCTACATCTAATGAACAATGGGTATATTGCTGTCTCAAAAGCTGTTGGGTAAAATATCATACGAGTGCTGAAGAAAACAGAAATGGTTGAAGTTGTATCTCATTTTGTTTTTCACTTCGTTGTCTGTATGATGTATTTCTTTTGTGTTTATTAGGCATGAAATATTACAACACAATTTCTCACAGCTGTTTTATGCATACATCAGCTGTACTCCTTTACTGGTAAAGACTAAAGGATTCATAAGACATTAATAAAAAGAAACAGTATGAACAACAGGGTTCATCAGATTAGATATTTTCATATATTTTCCTTTTTCTTTTCTATGTATGCCTTTTCTTACCCTTTGCTGCTCTGTTATTTGGTTTCTGTCTTCTTTTCACTCCCTTATATGGAGTGACTGAAGTCTTAGTTTACTTTTCTCATCCATGTTTTGCCTTCCATTCTCAAAAACAGTATTTTAATATAGCTTCATAGCATTTTGTATTTGTCTGTTACTAAGGGAGTATATACAAAAAGGTACACAAGAAAAGAAAGCCAGCATTCAGTGTGCCTGTGACATGCCTACCTCCCAATGCTTTTTTCATTCACTTCTTTGCTTGCTTTTCCTGAACAAAAATGTGACAAAGTGCAGTACAATAGCCAAGGCTATTCCTGGCACAGGGTCTGTTCTCACCTTATAACTTTATTAAGCATCAGCCATTTGAGATGAAAAGTTTGCTGTTTCACATCCTACCCAGCATAATTCTCCTTTTAAAATTTGTTTATTGTTACTGGTTTTGTTGGTTGGTTTTGGTTATTGTGGTTTGGTGGTTTTTTTTTGTGGAGGTGGAATGTTAGAAGAGAGAAAGAAGTTGGTTTGTTTTTAATGCCAGATAATTCAGGTGTGTTCTAGAGCATGAATAGTGGAGACTATTTTGCCTTCTTTTGCCAGAGTTAAAATTTCTCTAAAAATTTTCCTGACAGCTAGAGTCTCATTCTGGAGGCAGTTTGAATAGAAGGTAATGGCTATATCCAGCAAACAAGCTAAGAGGGTGTACTGGTCTCCTCTTGGATAGTCTTGTGTTAAGATCTTCAGCTGTAGGTGCAATATGGGACATCCTTGTCTAATATTTTTTCTTTTTATACTGAATCTCCCACACAAATCCTATAACCTCTAGGGTAAGGAAGCATTCTGTCTAACCAGGTATGTACTTAAAGTATTTTGTATGGAGCAGAACAACTTTGACAACAAATGTTCTTTTTCTGATATATACCTTTTTGTGCAGAATCCCTGCTCTGAAGAAGCAACTCCTGCTTATGGATAATTACCCATTCAATTTAATGTGGGATGATTGTGAGTGTAGTCATGCTTAGAATATATAAACTGGGCAATTTTTATAATTCCTGGCAATTTTATTATCACTAGTGGATAAGGTCTGGGAAGAAAATATACCCTTGTATATTGTAAATTTCTAATCTATGTAATGAATACTTGAATTTTTGCAGAAAGTAAGTCTGGGACTTCTCTTTTCATGTTTCTAAAAGAACAGATGAATTTAATTTTAACTTTGTAATAATATAAGCTTCTGAAAAATTGTGTTCTCAGAAACTTCTCAATTTGGTAGCTCAGTTTGAAGCCTGTCTATACCATTTGGTTGAGCAACCACTCACCCTAGGCTCAGCAACCTGAAAAGGTTACATGACTGAATAATGCATTGGGGATAAAAATTTCAGAAGAAGAGTCAGCTAACATTCTTTAAACCTTAGTCTTCTGAAAAATCTGACCTTTCTGAATCTCAGTATTCATGTCTAAAACTTCAAGAATAACTCTTCCTTAAACCCATATGACATTTGAAAAAAAATTAATAACAAAGTCAAGAATCCAGGAGTTCCATGTGCAGCAAGGGGTAATTTCATAAATACCGAAAATAAATACATTGCTCTGGAGCAATTAAATAGGGACTCAGTTCCAACATTTTATTATTTTCTGATGTTATTTAAGTCAAAAACCTTTTGTTTATTTATTTCTTCTGGATTAGCTTATCTTACCTTTTGAGAGAATGCTTTGTTTAAACCAGATAAGTCACTTAAGATTTTGATACACTGAAATTATTAAGAGACATTTTTCTGTCACCAGTGTGTTTTGCATCATATGGCCAGATAAATCAAATAACAACAAATTACAGACTTTTTTAATCAAGTGCTGCTATGCTTTTAAGGGTCTGCTCAGCACTGCAAATAAAGATTTCTTTTGGCAGATAAATGCTGCATTTTCCTTTAAATTCAATTTGCAATTCAAATCATGTATTCAAAATAGGATTATCAAGCATCAGATCTATGCAGGATTTCTAAAACATCTTAATGCAAGTTGGCAGTCACTTATCACGCATTATTAAACAGTTTTCAAAAATCACAATGTTGTCACTGTAATTAGAAGCCTCTTTATATTGTACTACGTAAGTGGCTTGTTAATCTGAAAAGAAAATTATTAATAGAAGAGTCTTAATTGCTATAATTACATTAAAAGAAGTCTTGTTGTAAAGCCTAAGAATGCTCCAGTTGCTTTGCTTACTTCCATGTCTTTGGATGATCATTATAAAATGCCAGTGATTTTAAATTAGGTTTCAGAGATAATTACAGTTTAAACCATAAACCCAGTATTAACATAGTATAGCCAGAATATATCTTTTGTTTTGAAATTCTAGTATAACTGAGGATAAAATTTTACCATGATTGCCATCACTAATTTTTTTTGTGGGAAAATGAATGATTTTCTTTTCTCTTTTGAAAGGAAGGTGAACCTGGTGAGAAGCAGATCATCCAACTACAGTGAGATCTTAGAATTACACAGGTTGTAATCTTGGCATACTTCGAGCATCAGCAAAGGGAAAGTGACACTTTTGTCAAAATGCTTATTTTTTAAGTATCTTTAAGGCTCCCACCTATAAAGGAAAGTAAGAATTGAGTTTGAAAAGCCAGATAAGATTTCTGGAACTGCTACTGCATAGATTGGAGGGGGGGCCTCCCCATTCGCAGTTATGTGTGCTCGCATACACAGTTACTGATGATTTATCACAGCATACAAATGATGGAGGGGAAAAAGAATATTTCACAGAATAATTCAGATTGAAAGGGTGCTCATGCTCATCTGCTTGAGCCTCCTGGTCAGATAAGGATCAACAATCAGACTGCATTGGTCAAGGCTTTGTCCTCTTGGGTCTTGGAAACCTCCAAGGATGGAGTTCATGCAACCCCTCTGTGCAACCTGCTCCAGTGCTTAATTATAATGTTTTTCTTGTATAAGTCAGGATATCCCATCTTTCAGTATATGGGCACTGTTTGTCATTTTCCCACCACAACTTAGTAAAGAGCCTGGCTCTATCTCTTGGTGTCCCTAAGTTACCCTGAAGCTACCTCTTCAGAAGATGAGCAAGCTTAGGTCCCTCAACCCCTTTTCACAAAGCAAATGCTCCAGACAGTGATAATCTTTGTAGCTTTTTGCTGAAGTCTCTCCATTTGGTCAATGTCTTTAATGTGCTGAGGAGTCCCAAACTGAATGTGGGGCCCTACACAGTGGGGGACCCCACTGAAAGTGGTTTAATGAGTGCCAAGTTGAGGTGATGAATCACTTCCCTTGACTTAGTGGCTGCAGTCTTCTTTTTTTTTTATCTTCACAACCCAATATGCAGTTAGTTTGAAGAAGCAAACTTTTTTTTTAACCTATTGTTGTGGTTTAAACCCAAATGGCAACTTATCCCCATGCAGTCGCTCACTCGCTCCTCCTCAGTGCTATGGGGAGAGAATCAGAAGGGTAAAAGTGTAGAAAACCTATGAGTTTTCTTCAATTTAATACAATGTAAGACAATGTAATACCTAAAAACAAATTTAAAAAATGTGAAGAAAAAACCCAAACAAAGAGAAAGGAAAATAAAATCTAAGAATTTTTTCTTGATGATGTAAAAGAAAACAGTTGCTCACCACCAACTGTCTGATGCTCAGCCAGGCCCCACCAATTTTATTGCTGAGCACATCATATGATCTGGAATATCTTTGCGGTCAGTAGGGGTCATCTGTCCTGGCTGACTTCCCTCCAAGCTTTTTGTGTACCCCTGGCCTCCTCACTGGAAGGGGAACTGTGTCAGGAGCAGAAAAGACTTTGTGTAAGCACTGCTCAGCAGTAACTAAAACATCCCTGTGTTACCAACACTGTTTCAGCACAAATACAAAACACAGCCCCATACCAGCTACTGTGGAGAAAATTGACTCTGCTCTGGCCAAAATGAGTAGAAATATCCAGTGTTTCATCTACCTAGACTATAATGTATCTCATAGATACAAGAATGCTGTGGGAGATCTCAAGGCCTTGCTAAAGACAAGGCAGATGACATCCATTGTCCTCCCCACACTGATAGATGTTCTTTCATTGTAAAAGGCATTTGGCACTGGATTTTAGTTATGGTATACTCTTACTATAACCATTCTGCCTATTCCCAATAACCTTCTTTGCCTTATTGCTCTCAGAAATAGCTTTCAAAAGGACATTTTCTGTGATATTCCCCGGGACCAAATTCTGTCTGACCAGATTGCTGTTCCTCAGATCAACAAGATCTTAAGGTGAATGCAACATTAGCCTTTCTTCAGCCATCAGGACCTCTTCTGATTTCTAGTCTTTCAAAAATAGTGTGAAGCAGCCTTACAGTGATAATGGCAGGCAATCAGATGCACATCACCTGATCCCATGGATCTGTATGATTAAATATTCCTTAAAGATACTTAAAGATACTTAAAGACTCTATTCCTTTCCACTGTTGATGGTTGTCTTCTTAAATCCTCTCTCTAAGCACAGAGGTCAGAATGAAGCACCTGGCCAGATGCAGACTGAGGCAAAGAAGGCATCCCTTCATGTTCAGGCAATGTTGATATATTCTTCTTAGTAACCTGCCCTTGCTTCTACCTCCTATATAATGCCTTTTTTACACTGGGGCATAGCTGTGTTTCCTGTTTAGGAAAAGTGATCTTCTGAAACATCTGATAATTTTTCTGAGTATTAAGAGAGACTGGTTTTGCACTTGATGTTTCCCTTAATGACCTGCCAGGTCTCTTGAACTCCTTTTTGCTTTCAAAGATTGCTCCCATAGGATCCCATGTATCAGTTCCTTGAAGAAGGCAAAGCTCGCTCTCCTTATGATGAGGTCTGTATATTCACCTTTCTGCTCCCCCTTTGGGATTTTGAACTCCGCTGTTTCCCGGTCCCTACAGCCAAGGCTGCCATTATTGCATTGCCAGCAGTTTTTCCTGTTCAAGTTCATGGTTGGTACCCCTAAAATATGTGTGGTTAGAAGTTGTCCTTGACACCCTCCAGATGCCTCCTAGATTGTGATCCTGCTGTGTCGCCCCCTTCAGAAAAGAGAAAGTCTCCCATAAGAGTCAAACTCTGATCTGAGTTGCTTAAAAAAAGTTCATTCACTTCCTAACTACAGTGCTACCCTCAGTGGTCTCTTCTCTGACCCTGGCTCATGAGTCCTCACCCAGTCTCTTGCTTATTCTAAAGACCTCCACACACTCAAACTGCTCCTTCACATATTTGGCAATGCCCTCTCCTCTTTTCTTTTGCCTGTTTTTTTCTACAGATCTTATGTCCATCCATCAGTGATGTCCTGTCATTTGAGTTGTCCCAACAGGTAGCAACTGTTCCAGTGATGCCATAGTTCTGTGTCTACATGCAAAGCCCTTCTTATTCCCTCCCAGGCCATGTGCAGTTGCATATGGGCAGGAACTCTTGCCATCTTTAATCCTTCACATGGACTTCTTTGTTCCCACCACCTTGCCTCTTGGGCCAACAATTACTGACCTCTGTTTCCTCACATAACTGCAAACTCCTATGCCACTTTACTGAGGTGCCACCAATTTCGTCCACTCAAAATGGGCCTGATCTTTGCAAGCAGTCCCCATTCCTGATACAGGAACCAGTGCTTGTCATAAAAACCCTTTCTGTATGAATTTGTGTGGATGGGCTATATAGATATTCATGAGTGTGGATGGAGAAATAATTGCCAGAAAACAGCAATCTGAAGAGAGGAGAAGTACACATGCTAGAAATAGCATGCGAAGAAGATATTTCAGAGTCTCCACAGTCTAGTGATCCTTTCGAATCCACAATGACTGAAAAACTTGGGACATGAGTTTGCTGAATCTGTACTTGGCCACTAGCTTGTACTAGCATCAACAATGGCTTGTGTGGCTCAGATCACATCAAGAAGCAGTGGAGGCTACTGTATGCAGATGAGTGCTACAGGACTGCACATATATCTGGTAAAACAAAGGACTGTTGGAGGGACCACTCTCAACACCTACGTACAAGCCACTGATGCATCAATATAACCCTCTGCTTCTGAGTGAGCAGCCGAGGCTGGCTTTGACTACTACAGCTGTGTATTTGTGTTTAAGTGAACTATGTGAGGGAAATGCATTGTGTAAATAGTTATCTTCTATTAATAAGAATAGCTTAATTAATAAATGCTCTAATAAATATTGACTGTGACCTGCATTTTTCTCTGACTTGTTTCCCCCATGAGAGAAAAAGGAATTTGCAACGTGGTTGTAAAAAACAACGGTCATGACACCATCCATGCAACCACCTGGTAAATCAGAGTATGTTTAATCATACTAGGCCTTTCCCTTTCACCTGTAGGACTGTGGAAAGTTTGCCTTGGATTGCCATGTCACTTAAGCAAAATAGACCCCCTAGATTTGCTCCAGGTCACTCATGGTGCCTCTGTGGATAAGCAATGAGAAATATGAGTCTGAGAGCACTATGAGCCTCAGCAGTTTCTCCACAATGTCCTGAATCATCACAGCAAACAGGAAACCTTCTATGACAGCAACTCCATCCTCTATACAAGGGGGTCTCCAACCATTATCTCCTACTACTTCATCTCGGTGCTAAGGCATATTTTAAACTCTAGAGTTTCCTAAGTGGACCTTGTGCCCCTTTGTTGACTCTCAGGGCACTGTAAGCTCAGATCTGAAGGCAGAAGAGGACCCATTTTGTTGCTGCCCGAAGGCATAAGCTCCCAGTTTTTCCCTCTGTGGGTGTCTTCATCCACTATGGGTTCAGGCAGAGCCATGCCATGCTATGCCATGCCATAGCTAGCTCATGCCATGCTCACTCTTTGTGTGGCTCAGGGTCTTGCCTCTGTAAGGTGTCTGGGAAAATTCAGTGATATTTTCTTCTTCCATGATGGTGTGCAGTCAGTCGCCTCACCTCACAATCCCTTCACCTGTCAGCCTGAACAGAGCACACCTCCCACAGATGAGTCCACCATTAAACCCAGCCCAGATGCCCTTCAGCCTGTCACCTGGCCATGACATGTCCACCTGCCCTCCAGAATGCCGTGAGGGTTGAGGTCTTTTATGTGTTTTCTCCAGCTGGTGGCAGAGACTGCATCACATGGCACATCACCAACATTGCTGCACAGTTCCACACAAGCTGGAGCAGGCTTTTTTAAGCCTCTCTAAACTACCTGCTCTAATTACTACTAATCTCTTTGGTGCATTTCTATTCAGCAGTCAAATGTGTGTCCCCACTTCAGATGAACAGCAGATTGCTCCCTGATCAGTAGGAAGCTAATGACTAAAGAGGCAGGCAATTTTTAATTCTGAACAAATCTAAAAAAGCCTCAGTCAGACAGACTGCATATGTTTTTGGAATTGACAAGCAGCAGCAATCTGAAGAAAAATAATAAACAGAACAAACACCAAACATAGAATAGGTAAATAAAAGAACAAACCCCAGGTACTGGTGAGAAAAGAGCTACAATGGGAGGTGTAGCACTGCAGGAGCAGTGCTGCTGGTAACAGTACCTACCTTTACCACAGATCATTCTCAGTAGAAATCTGTCCAATCATCATTATTTCTCACGTATAAACACAGATTGTAGGGTAGTGTACAACTTCCTGTATTTCCTCCGAAGGCAGATACAGTTGCCTCATTATTAAGCAAGAGCTTTTCATCATTCAATTTTAGATGTGTAGGAGTTTAAATGTATGAGTCACAGCTAGTCACTCTGAGCTCACTTTATAGTCTATGGAAAAATTCATCTGGCTTACTTACACACCAGTCTTAGGGTGATGTGATTCATCCTTTAGAGACAGCAATTTCTTTTTATCTTTGATACATAGTTAATCACATTGCTTCTTGGTAGGTCATCTCTAGCTTGGTGAGTATTTGCAGCCTTGTGGCCCAAATAGTTTAACTCATTTTCACAGACTCACAGAACAGCTGAGCTTGGAAGGGTCTCTGGACATCTGTTAGAGCCAAGCACAGGTGGCAGGAGGACTTCTCCTCTGGGATTAACCATTAAATAAGGTTCCAAGAAATGTTGCTCAATTTGACTATCTCAGCTATTAATAGGCATATCATTTTCTCTTAGAGTTTTTCATCAAAAGCGAGACTTTTGTAGACCCTCAGAAGAGAATAACCTTGAAAGCTCCTTTGGGTTGTTGAAACCCAACCAAATAGCTAAACCAAATTACTTATAGGACCCAAAGACAATCTGGATGCTGAGTCAGTAGTATTTTGACCTAGCTGTGGCATAATGCAAAGGAGTTTTGCCAGTGGGTTTTATCTTCCCTGGATGACTTTGGTTTCTTTGCCTCTTTTTTCTCCATCCTGTTTAACCCCATCCTCTGACAGTTTTTCTCAATGCTTGAATCACTTAGTGATGGCAATATGTCATGGTTTTGCTGGTTCTTAGAAACTAAGTAGGAATTTTTCCCTTCCCCCTGCCCACTGCATGCAGAACTGTTAAGTGGGCAGTTAAGGAACACAAAAGAAGCTGCCTTCTAATTAATGGATCAGAATCTTGTCTCCTGGGAAATGGGGGTGGAGAGGAGTTCTGACTGGGTGCTAAAGCTGGAACAAGGTCAGAGGAGAGCTCAGAGTGGTTTTTGTTCTCAGCCTGGCTGCCAGCTGTGGATTCTGCTTGGATTTTCATAGGAGAGAAATTATTTTGGGAAGTTTTTTTTTTCCCCTTCTCCATTCCCATTTGTTTCTTTCTTAGCAGTGGTCCTTGTGCACATCAAAGGGAGAAGGAAAACTATACCGCACAATTTGACCAGCAGAACAGAGTGAGGGTTTTTTCCCCATTGGGGAGGACTTTTTTTTTGTTTTTTCTCTCCCTCCTCTCTCTCTCCCCTTTCCCAGTGTGTGAGCGTGGGAGGGAAACCCATATTTTGGTTTCTCCAACACACCTCAGAGGGTGTTACCCCCACGTGGCAAAGACCCGTGATTCCACAGCACCCCCTGCTGATCTGCATAAAGAACTGCAAACTCTGCATTTTACGTGATCCAACAGCGCCCCCTGTTAACTGTGGTTAAAATTGCACCAAAGGGTGAAAACTGTTTACTTTTTTTCTTTGCTTGTTTATTGGTTTATTTTGAAGGGGATTATTTGTGGGTATAGGAGTATTGTTTGGTTGTTTTACTTGTTTTCTTTCATTGTTTCTGCCAATACACATATATCCTTAAATAAAAGGCTGATATTTTTTCCTTTTCCCACAATTTTTTTCCCTCAGTCGGAGCCTCTTAATTTCGGATTTACAATTGCTTAGAGGGAGGAGTTTGGGTCTTCCTCATGACTCATCCTCAGCAAAACACTTGTGTCTCATTTTAAACTGAGACACAGTATTACTGTCTAAGCCAGCAGGAAACCTAAGCAAGGGTAATATTCTGCTAGTTTACCTGTTTTAGTGAGTTCACTATACCAGGGGTGACACCAGGGGGTGGGAGGAAGCAAGTGACCAGAGGGACCAGAGGGAACTGTGACACCTTTACCTTAGAGAGCCTGAAGCTGTTGAAACAGCATCCTCAGATTGTAGGTGGAGATACATCTAAGTTACCACTGACTTTCACAAGGCAGTTCCCTTCCTTCTTAACTGTGCTCATGTGCCATTTCTGTTCCCACACTGGTGTGGGTGGATCACAGCAGCCTTGTCTTGTATGTGACTGAAAACAATGAGGCTCAACTCAGCAGGTATCTCAGAAAATAAGACAGAAAGGGTAAGGCTGAGAACTTCTTACAAGGCAGAACAGCTCTGGCATGCTGTTCTCTGTTCTACTAGTGTACTAGCCATTTCGGTTGAAATTACATACAAATAAAACCAAGATGTGCTTTACTTAGAAAGCTGTTTTCCTTAGTGTTTTTCTTATGTAAATAAACTTCACATAGAGAAAAGGGAGAGGTAGCCACTGATACAAGAAGCAGCGGTATGAATGGCCCATGTTTCCTGTTCCCAAGAAGGCAATCCAAAGAACTCTTTCTGGCTCTGAAGGAACAGAGTAGCTGTATGACATCAGAGAATTTATTCCTGTCACTAATTCATATATCTGTAAGTGTTGAATAAAAATATCTTGCCCATGCCATGATTTTGTTACACGTATAAATGTTTGCGTGTTCAATACAGAAAACATTTCAGAATTAGAACCACTGTTTTTTTGATTGTATTAAACTATTCCCAAAATATGCATGTGTTAAAGCACAAACATCTTCTAGTCACATGAAGAATTATTCTTGGTTACACAGAGAAGACATTTTATTGCTTATTTTACATTGCCCCAAGAGACAAGGTTAGTTTAGCTTTTGAACAAAGCCCAAAGAAGAAAGTGCTAACTCAGATTTAGGGTTCTTCCATGTGGAAGCTCTGTTGATAAATCTTGATTAAATCAGCTCAATCTTCTGACAAGTTTAGCTCACAGCTGATATTGTATTAATTTCATGAGCAGATGTGGGACTTGCTTAATTCTTTTTCCCTATTTTGATTTAAAGTAATGTGTAGTCATTAATATTGGTGCATTAATTATGACAAAGTAATGTGTGATCTTATGGAATCAGGCAATCATAAAAACAGATGGCTCAAAGTAATTAATGAAATGCATATAAAAAGGATGTTATTTGTGAAGATCAGAGGAATATTCTGACACTGGGTAATTCTAAATCAACCTAGTGTGCACTGACCTATTTTGTCTCAGCTGACAAAATGCAACATTTAGTGATTGTTTATAGAAGCAGAAACAGGGAAAACTGTCTACTGAACTGTACAAGAACTAAGTTAGATGAGGCTTAGGAATCGGAAACACCTGTGAGAATGTCAGGAAACAGTAAATTCAATCCTTCTCGCTCCTTCACAGGCAAGGAAAAGAAGACAGCTTGATTTGCAAAACTGCAGGCCCAAACTGTGAAGAGTAGCATGCATAAAAATAATCTTTATTTGGAAACTGAAGAAACAAGCTCTCACTGTTAAATATAGACTCCAGTAATGTGGTTAAGCTAGTATATACTATGACCAAAATTAAATGTCTGCTATATACACTTAACTGCTATTTGTGTGTGTTTGTTAGTGTGGCCTGTGTGCAGTGGGCTAGCGTGCTAGCATTGATACAAGGATCAGAAAGTATGATTAAATTATGAAACTATTTGTGCATTATAGATTCAGGGAATCAAACACTTGGCAGAAATACCAGGCTAACTGTATGTGTACTGAGATTAGAAATGCATATGCAGAGTGGAGAACACCTTATTGGGGGACCCACATTTCTCTCTAGAATTGCCTGAAAGGAGACTGTAGATAGTTAGGGCTGGTCTCTGCCCCTAAGTAACAAGTGACAAGACAAAAGCAAATGGCCTTAAGTTGTGCCAGGAAGGTTTTGATTGGATACTAGGAAAAATTTCTTCATTGAAGGGGTGGTCAAGCATTGGAACAGGTTGTCCAGAGAAGTGGTGGAATCATTGTCTATGGAAGTGTTCAAAACACATGTGGATGTGCTGCTTAGAGACATGGTTTAGTGGTGGACTTGGCAATGCTGGGTTAATGGTTGGACTCGGTGATGTTAAAGGTCTTTTCCAACATAAATGATTCTGTGATTGTCTAAGTATCTGTGTCTGGGATGTCTATGAGGTCAGCAGTCTAGCCATTACTCCGTGCTTTGCAATCCTTGACAAATGTACAGTAACACTCACTCTGCCTGGATTCGTTTTCAGTGCAAAAAAAAAAAAAAAAAATGTGGAAACCCAAACACATGGCACCTTATTTCCAACATCAACCAGATTTGAAAAACAGGCCTGGGCTTGTAGATGAGATCTTATAGAGTTGTTAGCACAACAGATATTATGTTTCAGCCATAGGGTTGCAGAAGCAATGACAATACTTCATATACAGCTTGCTAATTTCTGACAGTGAACCTCTCTAGCCCACAGAGGGAGAGATTTCTTAGCTGTAAACATGACTGTCAAAATTAATATATTTTCCACTCTTCTTCTAAATATATGCCTTCTGGAGATGCTGAGCATTAAAATGGCATGGGACTCAGCAATGTGAAAACTTAGAGAGGGGGATTTTATCGTAGTGAGATGTTGCATAAGCCATGTTGTTAGTTCTGCTCATTCAATAGCCAGAGCACTGAGATCAGCTGATGTGTCATGAAAAGAAGTTACCAGTCAGTTCACAGTGGGGCACATTCTGTCCCTTTATTGTGGGAGGTTTTATTCTTCCATTCCTGTTTGTTTGGTTTTTTTTTTTTTTTCTTTAACCTGAGGTTCCAAGTGACATTTGGTTTTAGTTGAGCATCTGATATTCACAGTGAGAAATAAAACTTTTTAAATTAGAGGAACACATATGCTACGGGTGTACTAATTTTTTGGTGTTAATTGAACGGGGCAGGGGGGTGTTGAAGCACATCAAAAGCATAAACTTGGTGCAAAACAGCGGACAGAAAGTTACCGCTCTCAACTAAAAAAGGAGTTTGCTGCCATCTTGTGGGCTTGTCAAGTATTTTTTCCTAAAAGTGATGCAACACTATTATGAATAGTTCTTAAAATTATTTTTCTTAATCCATAGATGATCTTAGGGGAGTCTGTCCTGAGTCTGAATTTTTTATCCTAACTTCTACACATTTTTATATTTTATTAATTGCAGATTATGTGCATTTTTGTCTGTTATATAATCTATTAATTATTTTGGGGAAATTATTTTAAGATCCTAAATTACTACTTAAAAAACCCCAAACAGTTAACAGTCTGAATAACAGACAATTAACTTCATACTCACTCACACTGCTTTACATTGGTAGGCTTACCTGTTGATGGCTTCTATATCTACGGAAGATATATTGGTCTTGCCCTGTACTCTGGAGTGCCATACATAGTGAATGCCCTTCTCTCTCACCCTGGATCAAGATTGTGTAAAACTTTTTTCACATTATGAACAAATACTCATATTAAATAAGGTTTTTCCATACTCTTTGAATAGAAGTAGGTGGTCCAATTGAAACCATGAGTAAATAATCTCAGATTTAAAACTGCCTACTTTTTAAGACCAAGGGAAGATCAACTACAAGTGGAATTCAATTCTTGTGTTTCTATAAGTATGCTTCCCATTAAAGAAAACTAACCAAAACCATGGCATTGTCTGACAGCTGTGAGGGGGTGTTGATCTGACTATGGCAAAGATTTTCTGTCATACAGAAATTTCTGATCTTAAAATATTCTGTGCTGTGTTAGATTAAACTAGAAGCTACAAATTTCTTGGAGGAAGAGATTACAGTAAATATGCCTCTAGCTAGTGCATATTTAGTGCATAAAGAAAGAACTCATGCTTCAGTAAGTTTTCTCATTTGTTTATGGAAACTGAAACAGCTTCTGAAAAATAAACCAAGTCAGTTTTATACAAGAGCTTCTTGGTTGTGTCTCTCACCTGGGATGCAAGAAATTTGGAAAGCAGGGCTTCTCTGGTATTGCAATTTACACTTTTGCTCTGTACAGAAATTCCATGGAAAGGAAAATTAGGAAATTCCTGAATTTAAAAATTGTTTTTATTTCTGGCGGGGCGGGGGGGGGGGGGGGGGGGGTGTAGGGGGGCGGGGAGAGTGGGGGGAGAAAAATGATTCTTTAATGAGTCTGTATTTTCTGTTGGGCTATTTTCCTTGAAAAGTTCTCAGGCAGATTTATTTGCAAAGAACTCAGTGATATTGTTGGGCTTTTCTGCAAGCCTGAAAGAAAATTGGGCAGATTGGCTTTCAGAAAGATGAATTGCTAGTAAGTATTTTTCACTTCAAAATATTTTCCTTTCACTTTCACTTAACGTTAATGCTGCGCTTTCTCGGAATTGAAATAGCCCAGTAGAGCATATCACAGAAACTTTTTGTAGGTGACAATTTTGATAGGAGAATTCTAAAAGGGATATGAACAAGAAAATGCACATATCTGATTTTCCTGCGTTCCTGATTCTAGCATCTCCGTGTTCCCTCTAGTGGCAGACAGCGGAGTAGGGCGGGCTGCTGACAATGCTTGAACCAATGCACGCTGCATCACACCCTGCCTTTTCAGAACCCTAAGCCTTTTCACCTAGCACGTTTACTGTCTTCTTCGTTGCAGCAGGTTGTGCCTGTTGAGATCAGTGGTGTTAGGGTGGTTTGTAGGCAGCTATGCTTCAGCAGTATAAATTGCAAAAATCAGGTTTTTTTTTTCTTTCAGGGAGTTTAGAAGTATGTATGTCCTATGATAAGCCTTATGAATGACACTGCAAGCCAAAACAGGATAACATGGATGTCACTATATAGCTTTCACTCCAACAAAAAAAGAAAAATCTTGTAAGAAATAACTATTATTCCTGTTCTAGCTTGACACCCAGTTATTTACCACAAAGAAAAAACTTACTTGTGACATAATTTGACATTTGTCATTAAACATTTTGTTGTTAATGCATGACCAAAGATAGAATTGCCTGAGTACAAAATGACTAATTCTTCCCTTATATCTTGTTCTTCTTCTCCTAGACTTGGATAGTTTGGCAAGCAATGGAGAGTACATAGCAATCTTTTTTAAGAAGAGGTATATACAGGGCATATATTAGTCAAGAGAACAGGACATCAGGCTTAGAATTTAATTGCTAAAATTAAATTTTCATCTTCAAAGGAAAAAGTGGGACAACTGGTTTGCCTAAGGCAGGCATATAATCAGAATGGACTGATAGATACTACTGGAAATATCCAGCTCTTGTAGTTTATATTCTTGCCTCTCTTTATTCCCTAGATAGAGAATCACTAGAAAGTGCTGGGGAAGTGCCCTCCACCCTGTGACCTCCCTCTGCCTGTCTCTGTCCTGAGAACAGAGCCTGTGGCGTTACCCAGCCTGCAATATTGGTATTGACGTTCTATGTTCTTACAGATAATTTGGAAGGGACAGAGGTATCAATACCTTGGTCATCTCTATGTCTTGGTGATCACATTAGTTTTCCTCTATTTATTTCCATCTTCTTATTTTCAGTCATTATCATGCATTTGATTTAGTTTTTAAAAATAAAGAAATCTCTCTCTGTACATTGCTAAATGAAAGCAGTGTCAAAAAATGTTGCATCACCTATGTTGGTTCTCTACATTGAGGATGCCAGTTGAGGCTATATATGTAGAGTTTTCTTTCTTCTTAAGTTTTTGAAACAGTATTTTCTAGCATAAGGTCTCTTCCAGGGAGACAGGCACACACAGTCCCACTGAGTAGTGAATAGAGTGCTCAGACACTTTGTCCTACTGAACGTGCCACTCCACTGTAAAGGTCTGCAGTGTATTTTCTTCCTGAGTACATGTAGTATAAATCCTATATAGAACAATATAAATCCTATAGAACAATACAAATATAGATCTGGAACAAAGCATTTTGCAAACATCCAGTGATTTTGATATAAATCTGTAAATTTAGGGTTTTTACATAATCAGATGACACAATGATTCAGCAGTTAAACTCCAGCATCTGCTCCTGGGAATTTCTAACAAGAACTAGGTTGTTATCAGTTTAAAAATTAGTCATATTGAATAAAGAGGAAGTAACCAGTAAGCAGAGTAGGGAAAAACAGAAAAACTTCCTATAACAAAATAGATTATATCTCAATTGTCAGTAATATTTCCTTTTCCTACTTCAACGTAGCTGTTGAGACAATTAAAAATTCTGGAGAAAGAGACAAAGTGCTCAGAAGCTTTGGCTCTTAGAGAATGCTTTAGAATGTCCTGTCACAGCAGCCTCTATGTAATATTACAAGCTAGAAGACCTGGTTCATCTCTAAAGGCTTAGGAGATTTTGCTGTTTATGCTTTATGAAGTATTGGACACAAAGAATAGGTATGTTACAAAGAAGAAAATTATTAGGCAATATTAATAGTGACATCAATTTCTACCATTTGCTGATACTTCGAGTGTCCTATGATAACTGTTATTGTATGAGGATTTGTTTTGCAGTGAGGTTGAACTATAGAAGAGGGAGATTTGGGGGATACTTTCTCTTACAGCTCATGCACAAAAGTGCATGAGCCAAATGGCATGTTGAGGTGCAACATTTGTATGTGTGGGTGGGGAGCTGGGTATATAGACAGGGAATTTTCAGGTGAAGCAATATAATGAAACTGTGGGAGTATAGAGAAGGGTAGCGTGGGTGGAAATCAACTAAAGTGACATCCTGAGGGCCTATAACTCACATGTGACCAAATTTTGTTATGTCTAATGTTAAGATGGGAATGTGGCCTCCAGTGCGCTCTCAGCAGGGGTGGGAGGAACCCAGACAGTTCCCGTACACTCATGGGGTCCCAGTCTGGCTCCTCTCTGGTACTCAGAAAAGCTGTGGCTTTGGCTTGACTGACAGCAGTACAAGAACTTAGTAAAATGTCAGTGGGCATATTGTTTGTTTGCATTTCAATGTCAAAACTCAGAAACAGCAAGCAAACAGGTTATAACAAAGGATTTGCAATGCAAACGTTATGAGTTGCAAATTTTTGCGGTTATGGTGTCCTGGCCTTTTGATTTGGAAGTTGTTGGTAGGTGTCAAAACCAACAAAATGGCTGGAATGTCAAAACACGTGGATCCTTATTTAGGGAAAGAGTAGGAGCACTTAAGCAGAGAATTTCTAGGACACATACATTACTTCTTATGAGTATGCACTAAAAAGCTCAGAAGTTATATAAACCAGAGGTTCTGAAAAGCACTGAGGTATCAGCAGATGTTAGGCATCTACATATCCAGAAATTTTTTAACATAGCAACATATTTCACAGATACAAATTAGCCCTGGTCATACTACATCTGATGTTTCTAAGAAGCCCATGTACCTCAGATATATCCAGAGCTGGCAACATTTGGAATATGTTGAAGTGTATCTTAAAATTCTGAACAAAGGAAAAAAAAGGTGAAAATTTTGCCTTGGAAAAAAAATTTCCATGGAAAAAGATAACGTATCCAAGGAAAAAACCATATCTATGACAACTTTTGAAAAGACTGCCTCAAACTCAGAAAAATGGTTTGTAAACTTCCACAAAGTGATTAATACTTTTTCTATTCAGAGATGCCATTTTTGTGTATAGTAAATGTAACAATAATGAATAAATTAGATTTGACATAAGGAGTTTATTTCCTGGAAGCTCCTGAATTGATTGGAAAAACATTTTAAAACTCATATAGACAAAAAATACATTTCAACACTAAATGTAATAGAAGAAAAATTGGATGTGGAGCCATTTTCAGAGCAGTAAATATGTTTTGCATCCATTATTAATGAAATGGCACTTATTATTTTCCGAGTCTAACCATCACAATGCCTGTTAAGTATACTCATGATTTTACTGAAAAGTCTATAAAATATTGTCTGCAAAATGTGACACAAATCGTGTATTTATTTGCTGCAACATTTAAAATGAGTAGGGAGAGAAATGACACCCTTAATTTAAAATGATATTAAAATATTGATATTTTTAATTTTTTCTAAATACAATAGATCTTGTAATAATCTTGTGTATTCCTTTCAGTTTAGCTTCTGGTATTGAATAGTGTTGCTATTCATTAGACCTACACATGTATTTGATTTTTTATCATATGCAGTGTTGGACACTTGGTAAAGGATACTGCACTATTTTTCGTGTCCTCTTTAGCAGAATTGTGTTAGAGTAACAGCATTTTATAAATAGTTTTCATTTCTAATTTTAGAGTAATATCCTCACATTTCTCTGAGAGGGACAGTAGTCAAAATAGTTATGCTTTTATATTAGTCACCGCTTAACTTTTCTGTACAATAAATGGGGAACGAGTTTTCTGTGAAAAAGAGGAAGTGACTTAGGTTTATATAACATAACCTTATCTGAGGGGAGACACAGACACTCATTTAGAACTGGAGGAGAGCATGTTCTGTGTCTGAAAAACCAATACAGAAAATGCATACAGCAAATAATGTGCCTGCAACATTACTGAAGGTAATATTTTTCAGACTGTTTCTTCAGGAAATAGAAACAAGAAAACATATATACTGATTTAAATATATTACTTATTTATATAAATCACTCCAGCAAGCTCCAACAACTAAAATGATTTTTAATTATATGTTTGTATTATGGTGATATCCAGGGATGTTCCGAATAGGCTGGAGGTCATTGTATTGAACAAACATGAAAAAACATTTAATTGCCATAAAATGCTTTGTATCACAGTTTAAGTGGCTGATGAAGTGAGAAAACTAATGTGTTAAGGGAGAAAGTAACACTTATACTGGTGTGTTTATCTGTATTATAAAGATGTTGTGAAGTTCAGTGTTATGTGTAAAATTTTGCATGTGGTAAACAGGGTGCATTGATGTTATTACATGGTTATTGTAGTGTTTCAGAAGGTTGATGCGAGGATGTCTAGGCCTGGTGTTCTTGACTGAATCACATTTTTATATGTCTGCTGCTAAAAGTCAAACTTAGAGCAATGTGTGCAGGTGCAGTGCTCGTTACTAGTTGGTGCTGGCCCATGCCCAAGCCTGAGTCAGCTTCTTGTCTGTGCTTCAGTTGTGCAACCTCATCTGTGCTGAGGAATAGAAAAGGGAAGGGCAGCAGGGGATGGAGCCATGGCTGTCCCTGTGCTGCCCACAGCAGCACCTGTGTGTCCCAGGTACCTTCCACAACCAGTTCAAGGCTGATGGCTCTGTCCTGTTCAAGATTTTTACAAGGACAGGTAGTGATAGAACAAGGACGGAGAGTTTTAAACTGAAAAAGGGTTGATTTAAATTAGATAATAGGACAAAATTGTTTACTGTGAGGGTGGTGGGATGCTGCACAGATTGTCCTGAGAAGATGTAGATGTACCCTCTCTGGAATGTTCAAGGCCAGGTTGGAATGGGCTTTTAGCAACCTGGTCTCATGGAAGGGGTCCCTGCCCAGGGCAAGGGGTTCTGAACTAGATGACCTTTAAGGTGCCTTCCAACCTAAACCATTCTATGATTCTGTAAGGTCTAGTGCCCTCCTGGGGGCCACATTCTCCATTTGAGGTTTTCTGGAGGAAAGATTTCCAGCCATGTAAAGCTCATTGTGTGGATAGTTAACCAGCCTCGATCCCTCTTCTCTTGGCTTTTTGTTGTGCTTTTCATGAAAGACAGACCAGCAAATACGGTGTGGGATTTTGAAAGATGTAGAATCTGGTGTAACTTAATGATTTCACACTCAATTAGACTCTCATGCATTGAATTCCTCTCATCTCTTGGCTGCAAGAAGTAGGTATAAATGGTATGAGACAGAGTTGCATCATCGTTGATGTCGGTCAGAAGTTTTAGAATGGCACAGTGACAGATCTAGAGTGTTATTTATTAACTGGAATAGCTGGCCTGGATACAAGATGATCCCCTCTCTGACAGACTATCAGAGGTTTCTAAAGCCAAGAAAAAGGAAGCTAGATGGAAGAGAGAAAAACCAACAAAAATGAAGGTGTGTTCTTTAATCTCCGATCCCGAGAAGGTAACCAGGTC
Source organism: Pyrocephalus nanus (assembly GCA_038380795.1). Taxonomy (NCBI): domain Eukaryota; kingdom Metazoa; phylum Chordata; class Aves; order Passeriformes; family Tyrannidae; genus Pyrocephalus; species Pyrocephalus nanus. The sequence continues at coordinate 2,734,601 of CM076262.1, read as the reverse complement.
CTGATATTTCTTTGGTCAATTTATACTTGAATTCCATTATTAAAAAAACCCCCAAACCTAAAAACCAATGCCTCCCACCCAAACCCAGCCCTAAACCTGATGTTTTATTGGCATTCAGATTCTGCATATTTGACAGAGGCAGGAAGCCTATTCAGGTGTTACTGCCCCCAGGGTGTCCTTGGAACTTGATGTCACATAAAAATAGGCATGTTTTTTTTTCCTAATAACAGTCACTTTCCTCATCTTTTCCAAAGCACTTAGAACGTATTTTTCAATTAATAGCCATAATTAACAGAAATAATCTTGGCTTCTCAATTAATCTGAAGGCCATTATCTTCTCATGACATACCTAAGATTTAAAGTAACCATTTTATTATTTTACTCTGCTAAAAATGTATCAGTGATTGTTTCAGTTCATTTATCCTTGAAAGAACATTTCTTCCAAAGTAAACCTGTGAAAATGGAAGGGTATATTTATATATAGTACTATTTTAAAGGAAAAATAGAGGAATATTAAAAATAATACAATTTTAGAATATGTTTAATCATATTGCATGAGTGCTATTACTCACATAAGTGGAGCTTCTCAATAATTAAAACACTGTTAAACATGGGCAAAGACATCAAAATCATGCCTTGAATGTATGGAAAATACCCAGTGTTCTGTAATTGCTCAGTTTCTGGTAATGGCTTTGTGTATATGGAAAAATGGGCATTTAGTTATTTTGTCATATTTTTTAGCAGCACGGGATGACAATGCTGAAATCTCCCACATCTATATTTGGACCATACTTCCTTCTTTCAAATGTCACTACGTATTTTTAGACATAAAGAAAGGGACATCTATATTCTTTCAACATATTGTAAAACATGTGACGTTCAAACATGCTCTTTTTAAATTGATCCTAGATGTAGTGAGGCTTCTCACCAGTTCCTTCTGTGGAAATATGTTCTAGAGTCTAGACCAAGGACTTGGCCTCCATAAAAGAAATGCCTTGTCTTGCATCCAAGGACTTGGTCTCCCCGGGAAGTAGATGTCCCTTCATACGTATACTGTGGCCACAGAGGCACAGCCCTCGCTGACTTGTTGTGCTACATGTGCTTGTTTTGTGCATGTGCATGTTGTCTAAGTGTTTGGTGTCACCCAGCTTGTGATGTAGATCAAGTATCTGGAACTGGGTAGACAGATACAGGCGATACAGGAGTGCACATGCACAGAATACATGTACATATCTATGCATGTGTGTATATATGGTACAGAACATCTAGCTTTCTATGGCTTTGAAAGTAGCTTTGAGTGGAAAATATCATGAATCCTCTCCTTCCCTCTACTTACCCTCAATGATCCGGAGCTTTATCTTTATGGCGTAAGAAAGAAGAAGAGCTATGTATGCATTTATCTGAAAAAGGTCTGTGCTGTCAGTAGGAGAAGAGGTTATTGCAGGACTGTAGGCTATACAGCTAGTTTAAAATTGTAATTTGTTGTAGATTTAAGTAGCTCTTTTAATTTCGTGTACTAGAATTCCAAAATGGTGGTTTTTCCTTGTTATTGCTTGGACTAATGCTTTTGTTCCTTGACCATGTTTTTATCAGTAGCTTTTTCTATAAGATTGTCTCTGTTATGTCCAAATGACTCAACATAGTTTTGGGATCTTTGTGACCCTTTTCCCTCTAATGTTTGTAGTCTAACATAGAAAGTTTCTCTATTTATCTTACTTATGTGAGAATATGTAAAAAAATAAGGTGCTGTGTCCTTAGTAGGTCTAAGGCTGTTGGGTGATAAGGTAATATAAGGAAAGGGTAGAAAAGTGAAAGACTTGAAAAGTCTAGAAGCTAGAAGGAAAGGGTTTTTATTTTATGTCAGACTTACACAATAAAATAGTATCACAATAAAATGTGAACATGTATACAAGACAGGTTTATCTTATGTCATAGATTTTAACATTACCATTTTGCTTTGGTTTCATTTTACGTTCAGTTTTCACAAATAAATATAAATAAATAAATTAATAATTTCCTTATATAAAACATTTTGCCTTATATTTGCATGTAATTTTCTTTTCTGATGAAATACAAGCTTTTCTTTATTTTTTGTTTTTCTATGTATTCTGCTGAATTGCTCTCAAAATTCTCAGAGAATCTGTTTGTTAAAACCCAAGCATGTTGCATATGCCTCCTATTCATTGTGGAAATTGATGGTGATTGTTCAATGCTGTGAAGTGCTCTAGGCCAAATAGAATAGCTATTTATTGATCAGATACTGCTCTCTAATTTGTAACAGAGAAATTATCTATTACAGTTCTATTTTATCACTAGAGCTGAAGGGTGATGTCTATGTTTGCACTAACTTGTGGCTATCTTTCAGTCTGCCATTTTCACATCGTTCTGCCATTTTAGAAATCACAGTAATCTTCTTGCCTAAATACTCCCGTTGGCTTTTTTTAAAATTAATATAGCCAACAATAAATTTCTAAGTTTGGAAATACCCCCCTGTTTTCCTCTAGCTTGACTATCTGGCCATTTTTTTCTTTCTTGCAACATTATTACTGCTGCCACTCAATATGTTGATTTATAGTTATTTATTTTTTTCCCCTTCTTCAGAACAGTCCTACTGAATATAAGAGGGAACTTGACTACTGGCTTTTCAGAAATGACTCAGTTTTCTCCCCTCCTAAATGCATCAGTTTTACTGCTATGAGGTTTTAAGTCTTCTCAGATTTCGCATCTGCTTATGACACAAAATCAGAAAGAGGTGACAAAGGTGGCAATTTGTCGCTTTTTCAATGTCCTGGATATGGCCCATTCATTAGAAAATCTTTTTTTTTAACTGTGGCTATCACAGTAGCCCTCCTCTATTGTTTGATTTTCCCATTCCAGCTAAGGTTTAGGAAAAAGGATGAAGACAATATCCCGGATTAAAAGTGTGGAAAATAACCCCTGATGGAGAAAAAAATCATATGTTGGAATAGCTGAGCCAATTTTTGAAACAGTTCTGAGGGTGTGATTCCACGTTGGCAAAATGTCATTTTCAGAGAGTTATGTGAACAAAAAGTGAAACTAGAGTGAAAGCACAGATCTAAGACATTTGATATATAAAGTCTCTTGGGTAAAAAGTTTTGTATATTATTTTTCGTGTGTGAGCATTTGAACATCATGTGAGTGTGAGTGACTCAGAGCTGTCTTGAATTTCCTCAATTGAATAAAATACCATCACATTTACCAGTATTATGTGCCACCCCTTTTTGGTAAACTTAGCTTATTTTTTTAGCTTATTGTATGTTGTGGCATGTCTTCATATAAGGTAAGACAGCAAGTACCATTTATAAATGAATAAAGTTGTTTGGAGGTCTGCATGCTGTTAGAATAGTTGAGACTAAAAGAAAATTGTCACTGTGTTAAAATCATGATGTGCAGCTTCTAAAAAGCACTTATGGTTTCTAATAGTGACATATTTTTCTAATAACATTAAAGAGCCAGGAGAATTTTCATGCTATAAATATAAATTTTATAATAATAACTATACTGTATATAATATGCAAATATTTTATGTTTATGCATATACCTCAATATATAATATAAATTTGGCATAAATTTAAAAATAAAATAAAAGTAAGTGACTTCTGATTTAGCAAATATAGTAAACAGATAATAGTAAAAACTGAGCTTATGCTATGGCACGTTGCTACTGAGAAGTGTCTTGTTTTCTGTGCAGGTGTTTCAACTGCTGCAGCTTTTAAAAATCATGTTACAGAAATATCCATCAGAAAGGATGTAGGTACAATGTATCGCACAGTAGGTCTGGGGAATGGGTCAGAAGATTTCCTGATGATCCTTCAAGTTGTTCTTTTCTATGATTTTGTGTAGGAGGGGCCCTAATGTTTCTGATTCATGCTGAAGTGTTGGAAAACGAATTACTCTGAAAAGCTTGAGAAAAAATTAGAAAAATTACTCTGTATGTGCATGACAACCAGAAAAGAGCAGATATATGTATAAAGAAAACGAGATTTACAGGCTGCTTACGTGAACTTTAAGCAGATTTTTAAACTGTGAACTTTTCATGTTTTTTCCTACTGATCTTCCACCCTATTTAGGATCTAACACTGGAAAATCTGGTGGGAATCATGTGCATGTGCTCTTCATTGCATGCTTGGAAAAAAAAAATCTGGCAGAGTATAACCAGTTGATAAAGAAGAGCTGTAGTACATGTGAATTCTCTTACTTCCTGCTGCTTGCTGGGAGGGTTACTCAGATGCTCTGAGCATCCTACCAGACTCAGTTCCACTCCTTTTCTGTAAGCAACACTCTTCCCATACACTGAATGATCGTGGGTCAAGTTATAGAGTATCACTAAATTTGCTTCAATGTGTATGGATTCTAAGGATTCAAATCAACAGATATATTATTTTTTGGTTTAGTTTGTTTTCCTTTCTTCAGCATTTTGTTGTTCAAGTATGATGGCATTCCTCAAAACTGGTGGTACCCTGCCAGTGAAATGGCAATACCACCCTCCTTAAAGTGGTGCTTTTTGTAGCCTCTCCCTGCCTCAGATTGATTCAGGTGCCTATGTTTACTCCCAGCAGCTTTCCCAAGTACAGTTTGTTAAAGCAGAAGCACTATCTTTCTTTCCTAAGGACAAACAGGCCTATCTCTTTGCATCAATATTCACACTTTGCATAAGCCCCTTAGAAGAAGATTTCCATTTTTAATGGTTTTAATTAGCATTTATGAAAAACTGGTTTAACATGATATAAAGCAACAGATTAAATTTGTAAAGTGGATAATAATAAAATGTGAGTTGATTTGTTTCACTGGAGTTTAAAAGGCTTTTGCTCAGTGGGGCCTCTATGTTAATTCATTAAGCATGCTTTAGACCTTATGGAGATTTTTTTTTTTTTGATTTAATTAACACAGATCAAACTCCCGGGAGATTTTATGTCCTCCACAGCGGTGTGTGATAGAGACAGTAATTTAAAACTTATTTATAGGTCTTTGTGTTCATTTACTTAAAAAAGGGATTTAAAAAACTCTATGAAATCATTCTAATACAGCAGAAGCTACTGAAGTTCTTTAGAGTAGGAGCCAAATGTGTTTATGAATGAAGGAAGGACAGTGGCTAGGGCCAGGTTTCAGAGATCCCATTTGTTTTCCTTACAGCTACAGTGGCATCTAGTCTCTACTAACCAAGTTGACTGCACATTTTCTCCATTAATGTTTTAATCCATGATGCATAACCAGGCCCTTGAGTAGGATCCAAGACCTCTACCTCTCCTACTCATGGTGTTCATTGGTGGGCCTGGATGCGCTCTGGCCTAGCTGAAGACCTGGGATGAAAAACTGGGGCGCCGTTAGGGCAATCTCCTGGGAAGAAGTGGGTTGTAGGTTTCAGACTCAGCAGACTGAGGAGATCCCCAAAGGCTTGATTTTACAGTTTCTGGAGCACTGTAAAAATTTCTTAATTTAAGAAATTACTGCAAGAGACTTTTTCTTCTCTCAGTGTGATTACTGTTATTTTTCATTGAAGTCAGTGATTTCGAAGCACGTTAGATGTAGTCTGAGAATGCATCACAGATCAGTTCCCACCTGTCTGTTTTTGATGTTTTAGCTGAACTGAGGTATCCAGCTTCTATATGTAAGTTGTTTCTCAGATGATTTGAATTAGAGTCAAGAAGGGGGAAAAATAAATGTCACTTGCCTGCAAAAAAATAATGAGAAGCAGAGAGAGAGATTCAGAGAGAGAGAGAAACAATCTTTGAGGAGTACAATGGCAAAGAGCATGATAAATACTCCCTGAAAGATTCTGTAAATCAAACCATGGAAAGAGATCTCAAACAAGTGTGCAGTGTCTTCTTCTGTGCCTGAAATTCTCCTTTTCTCACATGTACCATCAGACTTCTGCACTGAATAAAACAGGGCCTTGAGAGAAAATATAACATATAAAATATAGCATATGATATTGCAATTAAATAATATATCCTGTCTCATACAAAAAGGGCAGAAGTAAATCAGTTGCATACCTTTATTGGTATTCAGCATTTAAGTTGTTCTTCTAATCTAGGGACAGCATTGAATCTTAGTGGAAGCAGGTTGGAAACTATGCTGTACTCAGGAAGTTCCCAAATATCGTGTCTTTTAAAGAGATGCAATTTGCTTTGGGATTCAGACATCTGTGTGTCTACCTGTGATCTAACTGTTTAAACTCTGTTAAACTTAATGGATACCTGGTCAATATGGTCAGAGCTGCATGGAGAGTGTTTCAAGTGAGCAGCTTCTCCAAGGTGAACTGAATTACTATTGGATTGCTGCCTTAAAATCACTGACTGTAATGGAAGCTCAGATACCTTACACAGTGAGGATTTTTACATATAGGCACTCTGACATCTCTTAATCTTGAGTTGAACCTCAGCCAAAGAGTCCCCTTGATATAGATGGTTTTTAAACAGTCGATACTTGAAGTACTTCTGCTGCAGCGCATTTTAATCTGTATGATCTGATGTAAAAGTAGATGAGTGATGGTTTTCACATTGTATTTTATGCTTGCACTGATGGCTACTTTATACTCTTCAGAGTTCAGTAAAGATTTTTCAGTAGTGGGTAGTGGGTAGAATTCTGTGTCTGCTAAAAGGCTTAACGATAAGTATTTTACTATTCTACTCTCCCAGCAATTCTTTGAGAACTGCTGATGCTATGTAATAGTAATCAGGCAGATCTCTATTTTGGTACTAGGATATGGGATTGTGTTCCTGTTCTTTGATAATAAGGAAAACCTGGAGCTCTATCTCCTTCATTGGTTTAGTCAACAGCAAATACAAAACATGTGAGATTGTTTGAAACATGCATCTTTTAAAGGTGTTCCTAGACTGGGATGATTTAATACAGGGTCTGAGGCTTACCTGAGGTCTAGCAGAACATCCAACGGTTTGCCAGCTTTTATGTTAGAAAAGAGAATTACATTCAGAAGGAATTCCTAGCAAGGTAAATAACAGAGCTGTTAAAATTGGACTTTCGAGGGGAACTACGTAACACATATTTATATGAAATAGTACTCGTGTTGGTAGTTCCTCATACAGGATCCTGGAGGTATGTATGTAAGCCAATTTGTTAATGACTTTAAACTCATTACAGTATTAGACAATTGGCCTGTGCATGGAGTCTTGAGTTATGGTAATTTGAATGTTCTTTTTGAGGGTGCAACTTAACTTAGTGTTTTCTTGGTTTCTAACTTGTAATCTTTGAGCAGTAAAGCAGTGGCAAAAGTTCTTGGAAGCAATGTATCCCCTTTTTCTGGACATCCCATATTTTGCAGAAACAGACATGACAGGCAACAATAACCTTTTCCAGGGGAGAAGATTGTATAGTATTTCCAGTCCTTTTTTGGCTCAGTGCATCAACTGCTTAGCAAGCTTTATAAATCATGGCATGACTTCTTCCATTTGAGGCTCCTTCAGAAGCCTCTGCAATTTCCAAAACTACTAGCGGGTGGAGGAGCAGAGCAACTACTTAAGGGAAGCTTTTGGTAAGTGGGACTGAAAGTCATCCCATTTAATTTTCATCCAAGAAATGTTAAGCATTCACTCTAGACTTTTGTCTAGACTTCCTCTAGAGAGAGGGGGGGGAGGAAGAGGTAGAATAAGTCCTCCCAAAGTGAGTAATTTTATCCTCTGAAGTTTTAAGGCAGACATGGAATGAATTATTTTCTATGTCTCTATTAAGGAGCCTAGATGGCGAGCTTAGACCACACATGAACTTTCAGCAAGATGAATGTAGTCTGGAAAAAGATGAGAAGGATAAATAAAGCAGAGCTCAATTCAGTAGGAAAGGATAATGAGTGGGCTTATGTAGTCAATGAACTTTCCTTGCTTTATAGTATCAGGACACTTGAGCCACTGAGAAAGCTTCTGGTTTTCTAATCGGGAGAGGACAAAGCAGAGAAGTCGGGAATGTGGAAGGAAAAATTTATGAGTATAGCATATGACAGAAAGAAAAGCTGAGGTTTTTACCTTGTCCACTGGATGAACTCTATGGGGTATCAAAGGGAAGTTCTGTCTGCAGACAGGAAAGAGTAGAAAAAAAGAGATGATCTGATATATTTGGCAATATTTCCACTGCTTGAAGTCTGCAGAAGGGGAACCCCCAGAGAGCTTTAGTCAGCCTACCACGTGAACTTCAGGGAGGAAATGTTCTCCTTTTACATTGTCAAACATCCCTTGTGAGCAAGTTACATTTTGAGCACTCTGAGCACTATTTCTACCACAAAAAAAGTCACAGAAATTTTGCACTGTGTTAATTCAAATACTCTGTCCTAGTTTTGGAGAAAATCCAAACAATCAAAGTCCTTCTCAGCTCTTGGTTTTGGAAATATTGGGATGCTTCTACAAGTTTTAGGGTACAGAGGAGGTAAACATAAAAGTAAACCCCTTCACATTATTCAGGGAAACCTTAACTCTGTTGTAACTTACCTCACTCTGTGACAGTTTGTTAGTCATTATAAAATGCAATGAGCATGCAGAACATATAAAAAAGATTAGTTCCTAGAAGCTGGTACACTCTCACAGACTCACACAGAGTTAGAACGGTTGCATATTATCTCTGCTTTGCAGCAGGGGATGCTCAGACAGACAGCTCTTCAGGGACTTGAAGGTGACACAGGAAGCCAGCAGTAAAACTGTGCTGTAAACCCTTGTGACTTTTGGAGTAATGCTCTGCCCACTTATTGCAATTTGTTTGGCTTAATTTTCTTGAGGCCTAAGTGAAGTAGTACCAAACTAGCCCTTTCACAACATGCTGCCTCCAGCTAGTTTTGTGTAGAAGAGTATATGCACTGCTCCAGCTGGTTCAGTTAAAAAAGGTTGAAAGAGAAAGAACCAGGGATCTCATCTGGCCTATGTTTAGCCAGGATGAATACTTTTCCTAAGATATTTGTGACATTGATGTTCCTCTGTTTGATTTCTCTGTCTAAACAAGAAGGAATTGGGGCTGCATGTTGCTGTGGGAGGGAGAAACACCTCATTTGGTAAGACAGGGTAAGCAGAGCTCACAGTCAATACCTTTATTGCCATCTTGCTGCTCTTGTCTCCCCCAGGCTTGTTGCCCTCTGCCAGCACAGCCTGCTCCAGCTGCTGTCCTCAGCCCAGCAAAGGGTCTGGAGCCTGGCCCACCCCATGGCATAGGGGCACAGAGACGCCACAGCCCCCAGGTGCCCAGTGAGACTGTGAGTCCAGCAGCATGGATGTTCCATCCCTTGGGCTGCTTACCCCGTAGCTGGAGGTCCCCTGGGGAAAAGGCTGGTGGCAAAGTCATATCAACAAGATGGGCTCAAGAACAGACAGCAGGCCCTCAACCTCCCCAGGTCCTGAATATGAGTCAGCAGTGCCCTTGGCAGCCCGGAGGGCCAGCTGTGTCCTGGGGGGCATCAGGCAAAGCATTGCCAGCCAGTCAAGGGAGGTGATTTGCCCTTTAGAAATCTTTATCGTGTCCCTGAAATTAAGGTGCACGTCTTTTTGCTGTGCTGCTCCACTGTAGCAGTGCTTACAGCTGAGAGGAAGCCTCACAGAGCTTACTGCGTGTCAGAAAAGGCAAAAAATGGCAAGATTAGTTTGTGTTTACCTGTCTTAAGAGTCTAATATGAAAGTTTTGTTTCCAGTCTCCTACGCTTTGTTGCAGAGGCCATTTTAGGGTGGTGAGAAAGGCTTAAAATGATACTTACGATCGTTCCAGATTTTGCTGTCATCTTACTTTAAAGATCCATTAAAACTCAAATTAAGCAAGACTCCTGCTGTTAGCTCAGTCAGCTGTGAATCGTTGTGTAAAACTCTTACACATCCTTTGAAAGTAACTGAGCAACAGGAGAAAACCAAACTTGTTAAGGCTTCCCTTTTGATATAGAGGAATTTATTCAACAAGGATTTTCGTTTGTTTTAGTTGATTACTTACATATTTTCAGAGAAGAAAGTATATATGATTCTTAGTTGCTTCCTGAAATTGGGAAGCTGCTGTATCTCAAACAGAGAATTAAATTGTTGTGTTCTTCTTGAGGATTTGTGTCTTGCTAATCTTACAGATAAAGTGAACTCTGGAGTGAAAGTCATTAATCATGATATCTTAATAATATGGACTTCAAGAGAAGTATCTACCCTTTCAGATTATGAAGAGACGAGCAATGAGAGCAAACAGTATGGTGACTGGCTGGGGACATCTAGTGGAGAAAAAGTAAAATACTAAAAATACCAGGAACGTTTCCTGCTGTTACCATAAAATCAAAATCAGGACTTGCATGACTGAGCAAAGGTTCGTTCTGCTCTATTTAAACCCTGAATTAAATGTTGCTGGACAAAATAGAATTTTTTTCGATTTCTAGAAGATCCTCTTGTGCCTTTGCAGTTGTCTTTAGGTAACACATATCAATTAATTTCATTTAATTATGGATGTAGGAGTTTATTTCATGTTGTTTTTTTTTTCTCCATAGTTTCATTTATTTGGCAAGTAAATTGCTTACATTTATTTCAGTTTCTTTTCCCGAATTAAAAGAAAGATAATGCTTGCCAAAAAATAGTTGCAAACTATTTTATTAATTTTGAGATGCTTGGATGGAAGATATTAAAAGCAATATGTACAGGTAGCTTAAATATTCCTTTCTTAACATAGAATCATTGAATTCAGAACTTTCAGAATTAAAGTGGTCAATTAAGTTGATTTGCATCCTGTGTTACTGCATTTCATCTTTGACATTTTATATATGACCATACAACTCAACTTGGTTTTGTAACTGTACTGTCATACTAGGAAGAAAATTGCTTACTTTGACTTGCCTCACCACAGATTCAGACTCCTGAGTCCTTCTCAGGACAACTTTAAATCTCCAGGAAGTGTCATATTGACTTGCAAGGGCTCCAATGAGAGTCGAATACCTTGAGACTGGTCAATTAAAAGAGCGTGCATGTTTTAGAAGGTACTTGGGAGTAATATAAAAACAATTACTGACATGCCATTATGATTATAGACAGGCCAAATAAGATTTAATAAACACAGTAACCGTCCTACCATCTATCTCATTACACTTATATATGCAATTCACTTAGAAAGAAGCCCACACAGGTATGTACAGGTAGGCTTGTAATATGCTAAATTGCTTCTTATGGAAGCAGTCTGAGATTGATTTCAGGAGCCAAAGCCAAGAAAACCATTTAGTCCTCAGCAAAGTTTCAGACTAGAAAGCATGGGAGGGCAGTTGTTAAGGTATAATCTTAGAATCCTAGAATGATCTGTGTTGCAAGGGACCTTTAATGATCAGCGAGTTCCAACTCCCCTGCCATGTACAGGGACATATTGTGGAAGTGCAGCTGAACTGAGCTATACCAAGGTCCTGTAGGGAATTAGTACACCACCACTACATGATGATTTCCATTTTTCTTGGTGGAAGTCAGCTATATTTTTGGCCAGTAGCAGCAGCGGTTTCAGACAGGGAATATAATTGAGTAATGTCACTGTAAAGAAGCAGTGAAGCAAAGTTTGTGTAACAACCACCTTAAGGAAGATGTGGATCTGAAACTTGAGAGAATCATGAAACAGCAGCTCCTCAGAGGTAATATTCAAGCTGTTCTACTCAGTCTATACTTGTATTATTCTCAGTGCATCAAGAAATCTTTGGATAAAGGAATGATAACATGGCTTTTTAGCTGAGCATAGAGGTTCTGCAGTAGTTCTTCAGAATGGCAAAATTTACAATTACTATTAAAGGGGAAAAGTCAAATAAATGTACCTGAACCCTGAGCCTTTCCCATTAGGAGTTATTACAAAAAGCAGCAATCAGGAAGGCAGGTAGATTGAGGGAGAGTTATCTGTAAGTGGGAGTAAAACTGACTTCCTTAGAATCCTAGAATTGTGGCCTTCCTGTCTCCAGATAAAAGCCATGATAACCCTTTCTCCCACAAATTGGGTTACACTAGCCAGGTTCTCACTAGCCCTGACTACTGCTTTTCAGAAACCAGTGAGAACAGTCTGTGATCAGGCACTATTACTATGGAGTTCTATTGTAAGATCAGCAAAGGAAGAGACTCAAATTTTCATGTATTGAAATCTATGGGATTGTGATAAGTTGTTACTTTATCTGCTATTTGTTTACAGGCATTGTCCTCACAAATCTTCCCTTCTGCATCCTTCATTTTATAAGAACTGAGGGGATATTGAAAGCCTCTTTGAAGGAAGAATCAGTTGCAAAAGTCTATTAGTTATTTAATTAAAATTTTAAGTTTAAAAGAAATTTAAGATTTGCCAGGGTTGTGCATCTTATAGCTGGATCACACAGTAATGAAATCCAGCTCTTACTCTAGTGACAACCAGTCCACTAGGGTCTCTATGTAACTAAATAAGGCAAACTACATTTTTGGGATGTTTTTTAGATATTTCACACTGAGACAGTTTAAATTACATCTTTGATGAAACGACATTTGAACCGGAAATAGTTAGGGCATAGTGATGTGCGAACAGTAGATTAGGAAAAAAAAAAATTTAACTCTGTTAGACAAAATTGCACCAGAGACTTTTTCCCTGCTGTAAGCAGAATCCCTCTTGGATCAGTTGACCTCTTTAATAGAAGGAGAGTCTGTCCTTCCATTAAATCAAAGGAAACAAAAGACAGTCCTGTAAGCAGGTGGTTGTCTCTGGGTGATGCCCAAGGTCAGACTTTCTAACTCTTGTATGAGTTACTGGGGAAACTGCCCATGAAATTGGAGACATTGTGAAGACAGAGACTAAACAAGCTGTTCACTCCTCTGCTAGTGTTACTGGGACTCAAGACTATTAGGTCTTTGTGAAAAGAGGAAGGCTTAAATTCTCACTCTAGGACTGGTGAGATTTTAGACAAGTTGCATAATGCATTTTTCCTTATGGAAGCAAGTTAATTAGTTGTTATTGCCCTCTAGACTCAGTTTCAACATCTGGTGAACGAGCTCATTGTGGAGAATAAAGGTATTTTCACAATGATACATCAACAGCATCTTATTTCTATCTGAGCAAAAAAAAAATATGTTCCACTGGGTAAGGGTGGGTTTGATCACCTTCAAGATCAGGTGCTAATTGCAAAAACTGAAAAATGTAAAGTGAGTTTTTTAGGACTGGTTTATTAAAGTGGCACACACAGTGATATAAAGCTACGTGTAGCATAGGAGGGATTTACTGAGGGTTGGTGCTAATCCCAAGGCCATTCCTGGTCCCTTTCAAAGCAATGGAATTGTATGGGAGATCTGTGTGCTTTTTAAATTTTGATAGGCTTAGGTAATAAAAAAGACAACATTTTCTGAACTCATTAATATGAGAAGTCTTTAAATGGCACTTGGAGTAGAACATCATAAAAATACAGGTCTTCTAAGTTCAGATTTTGACTAAACTTCCAGAAACTTCTCAGTCTCAGATTTCTCAAAGCACTGTCCTGTTGCTAGGCAAGGGAGATAACCAGTTGTTTATTTGGAAAAATAAGAAAAATTTTGCTTGACAAAAATGTTACTTGCAACTGTGGAAAAAGAGGGCCCTGAAATTTTTAACTCTTAAAGGATGGGAAGCCTCAGAATATTTTTGTCTAGTCACTAATCTTTTACACTCTGTTCTGTTTAAAACACTCACTTCTAGAATTTTGGCTGCTTGATTTGAAACAGCTGGCCATCAGTACTGCAAATTTCTTCATGTTTCTCATATCTCATATTATTTTTGTTTTTGGAGATGCTAAAAATGGAGATTCTTTTTTAAAGAATAAATTCAGTCTAGTGAAATCTTGATATAGTAGATCAAGGTAGAGTCATTAGTATAGGACAATACCAGGAAGATTGGCAAAGTAGTGTACTGGGGATTCTTCAGCCTTGTCACTGCCTTTATTGAACTTGCTCCTAAACACCTCCAATAATGTTTTGCAAGCAGCCTGTTCAAATGCTTAGCCACCTTAAATCTTGAAAGGTTATTGGTAGCAAATCTGAATCCTTTCAGTTTTCATCAAATCTGCAGAGGGCATCAGGGACAGCGGATGACATACCACCCATAAAGCCCTTTCACATATTGAAAGAATATTCACGTTTCCTCTAATTTTATTATTTTTTTTAATAAAACATAACATTTCATTTAACATATCTTGGAGATAATATTTTCTAAATTTCTTGTATTGTTATTAACTGCTGGGCTGTCTCCCAAAGGAGAAGTAATCTCTGTATTACATTGCAGTGCCCAAAAGTGAATACTCCACTCTAGGTGATCTCTCCTACACAGAACAACTCTTGTCTTGTATATAGCGCTCCTCAAAATGTGTTCTGGAATGTCCTTTTACAATAGTATCACGTTCTTTACTTAAACCAAATGTCTGATTCACTGAAAGCTTAAAGCCTTTTTTTTTAGTATTGCTGACTAGTCAACTGTTTCCTTGTTGTATTTATCACTTGAATGTTCCTTACTAGGCTCTTTACTTAGCCTTTATTAAGTTTCATCATGTTGCTTTCAAGTCGTGCCTTTTGTTTATTAACACTGCTGAAAATTGAAATCCAAGTCTTCTAACATTTGCAACCTGTTCTAGTTTGAACTTCTCTGTGAGGAGTGTGACAAATATGTTCTCTAGTCAGGCATCCAAAGTATAGAGGAACTTACTGAATGCAGCCTGCTGAGGATATCTGCAGCCTGTCACTTGATTTCTTCTCACAATTGGGTGGACAAATTTTGATAAATACCTTATGAGTGCTTTCTTTTTCCTGGATAGTTACACACCTATTTCACAATGTTTATCTATATATATACTCTGTTTGTGTATTTTGCTAGCAAAAATGATATTTAAAACAATGTCAGTAGCCTTACTAAGTGCAGTGTATATCAAATATCTGATAAAACCTCATCCTTTGTGAGTGCTGAAGCAAAAATTATACTAACTTTTCAGCCTTTACTATCTGCTGTTCTCTTTCTTTCCTTGTTAAGCAATAGCATTCATTTTCTCACCATTCTCCCATTTTTAAAATATTTTCTGTGTTGCATTTTATGTTAGATGAAACTCATATTCACTTTGATCTACACTGCATGTTATTCCTTTATAGTCTTTTTACATCTATACTTGTAGCTCTTTGTTCTTGCTTTTGTATTTATATTTATATTTTTCTGCTTTCCTTTTTCTTTTCCTGAATCTTAAAGAGCTTCTGTTGGAGCCATATTGGTCTTTTACTATGCTCCATATGTTTCCTTTGCATCATGACAGTCTGCCATTATATCTTTAATATACTCCCTTTCAGTAACTGTGAACTCTCTTGCAGTCTTTTTTTCTTCCTTAGAATAACTTCCCAAGAGACCCTACCTTCCAGTTCCCTCAAATTGATGAAGTCTGCTTTTTTTTGAACTCCACTGTCCTTATTCTGCTGCTCTTATTCCTCCCTATCTTTAGATTTATGAACTTTACAGTTTTGTAATAATTTTAACCAAAATTACTTTTTACCTCTAACTTCTCAACAAGATCCTCCCTATTAGTCAGAATCAGTTCTAAAACAGCTCAGTAAAACTTCTCAGTATCTTCTTCCATCTTCCTAAAAGAAAGTTGTCCTCAATGTGTCCTGAAAGCCTACTTCATCCTGACATTATTTTCCAGCACTTACCTGTGTATAATTCAAGTCTTCCTTTACAAGTAAGAGGGCACCCTTTGGATGCCTCTATTATTTGCAAAGAAAAAAAAAAACCTACCCCAAAAACGTACCAAATCCCACTCTGATATGCCCTTCTGATTAGGTTATTTCTAGCATGTCCCTATTATGACATTGCCTTTTTTTTTTTTTCCTTTTTACCTTTTCCCTGAGATGCTCAATGCACCTCTCACCTCTTCTGGCAGTTGAGCAAGGATCTACATTTTTGATGTACAGTGTGGCATCTACTTCTTTTTCCCCAGAGCCTGTCTTTCATAAACAAAGTGTGCTCCTTTATCCCAGCAGTTAGAGGAAATAGCATGGAAACATAACCATTACACAGAAGTCACAGACAGCTGCTTAGTCCAACTGGGAATGTTTCTGTGTCACATTCAATAGCTACCTCAGTTCTAGGGAATCAGAAGACTTCAGAAACTTCCTCAGTTTTGTCATACCCTTACCTGTGATTTTTCATCAGAACGAAAGGTTTCAAAAAGTTTGAGGCTTAATAAAGTTGGAAAATTAGTTTATGGAGCAAAAATATTTAGTGATTTACATACACACTTGTGAAAATTCTTACCTTAAATCTCGACCTAACTGGTATTAACTGGTCAGAAGATCATATAATAAACAGAGATAGTACTGTAAACACCAGATTTTAGGGGAGGAAAACATGATAATTTTCAAGCAAAATGGACTGATTTTTTTTTTTTTCCTTTTCAAAATTCCAGCCTATCCCTGCTGCAGTAGGCTCTCTTTAGCTGTGAGCAATTTCATTCAAAAAGCTACAGAAATGTTCATACAATTGATATATCTCTCTAACCCAGTAAGGGTTATTTGGGTTACCTGGACTATGAACAAGACACACCACTCTACTGACATCATCCTTTCCAACACTGAAAGGGCTTTTTATATTTTCATGATGGAAAATACAGCTCCTCCCTGTCTGGTAAATAGTTTTAATCCAAACAACAAGTGATGACAGTTACAGAGCTTCCCTGGGATTATTCCATGATTGTGGAAACTAATTCAGAACATTTTTAATTGTGTCAGAAGTTGCTCTTGTGTCTCTGATTCACCTGCACAGAAAAATCACAGAATCACTGAATGGTTGAATTTGAAGGATCTTTGGGAATCACCTAGTCCACCTTCCCTACTCAGAACAGGGTCAGCTACAGCACATTGCCCATTGACACATCCAGCTGACTTTTGAATATCTCCAAGGATGGTGACTCCACAACCTCCCTAAACAACTTGCTCCATTGTTTGAACAGTAAAAAAAAAAATTTTTTTCTTACGTTTAATTGGAATTTCCTATATTTCAGTTTCTGCCCACTGTCTCTTGGGCCTGTCCCTGGGCACTACTGAGAAAGTCTGGATCTATGTTTTTACTCCCTGCCATCAGGCATTTAGATTTCTCCAGGCTGAATAGTTCCAACCCTCTCAGCCTCTTCACGTAGCTCAAGTACTCCAGTCCCTAAATCATCTTCATGGTCTTCTGCCATATTCCCTCCAGTAAAAGCCTGTGTATCTCTTGCACTGGGGAGCCCAGGACCAGCCCTCCAGCTGTGGTGTTCCAAGAGCTGAGGAGATCATGCCCTTGATTTGCAGGCAATGTGATGCTGTTCCTGATGCAGACCAGAAGGGGCTATTAGCCTTCATTATTGTAAGTGCTCATTGCTTCCTCATTGCCTACCACAAACCCCAGGGCCTCCTCTGCAAAGCTCCTTTCCCACCAATCATTCTCCAGCCTGTATTAGTGGATGCT
Source organism: Pyrocephalus nanus (assembly GCA_038380795.1). Classification (NCBI taxonomy): domain Eukaryota; kingdom Metazoa; phylum Chordata; class Aves; order Passeriformes; family Tyrannidae; genus Pyrocephalus; species Pyrocephalus nanus. The sequence continues at coordinate 2,717,204 of CM076262.1, read as the reverse complement.
GTTTTCCTTCCCAGGGTTATTTACCTTTATTTGAACTTCCTGAGATTCTTACTGGCCCGTTCCTCCATGCTGCTGTGGTCCCTCCAAAAGGCAGCACAAGCATCTTGTGAATTAACCTCTCCTCCCAGTTTTGTATCTTCAGTTTTACTAAGGGTGCAGCCTGTCCCATCGTTTAGATTGTTGATGAAGAAACTAAACAATATAGGACACAATGTTGAAGCATGGGGGGACACTGCTAATGACTGGCCTTCTGCTAGACTTTGTGCTTCTCTGAGTCCAACATTTCAGACAGTTTTTAGCCTACTTCGCTATGCACTTGTCTAGTCTGAATGTCATCCTTTTGTCTGTGAATACACTATGGCAAACAATTATGGGAGTTGAAGTAGAAAATTACTGAAATAGAGGTAGACATCCACTGTTCTCCCCTCGTTCGTGAGGTGGTCATACCACTGTAGAAGGCTATCAGGTTGGTCAGAAATTTTTTCCTCTTTGTAAATCCATGATGACTACTCCCAGACACCTTCCTGTGCTTAACTCCTTTCTAAATGGTTTCCAGAAGGATTTGCTTCATCAGTTTCACAGGGATTAAAGTGGGGCTGACTGACTGATCGTTTTCTCTCTGTATCCTCCTCCTTGCCCATCTTGGAAGTAGTACTGATGTTTGCTTCCTTCTAGGAAAGATAATCAAGAGTGACCTCACAAATGACATGCTACTAAGTCACATGCACTTAGGTACATCCAGTGTTTTAAATGTTCCCTAATGCGATCCTTCTCCATCAAGGGAAAGTCTTCTGCCCCAGAAAAATGTTGTAAACGGAGTTACCAGAGTGTGATGGGGGACTAATCTAACAGTACACAGCCCATTTTCTGTCGGAGATGTGTTTACAAAACAGACTTTGGCTAGAATTCCCTCTAATGTAGGCCATATTATTTATTTCAGACTTAATTTTAAAAATCAAACAGAAATGCCCCACCATAAAATCCAATCCAATGATATTTCTTTTCTTATGAAAAACATAAGCCCAGTCAAAGAAAAAAGCATAAATTTTATCTTCTAACAAAGCTTGTTTATTCACATAAAGTCATATTATAATACAAAATTGTCTCCTGAGCAATATACTAGAAGAACATTAACTTCATTCTGAATAGGACTGATTAAAACATGTAGAAATTCTGTAGAAATACAGAATAACACATATCAGCAAGAAAGGCCTTGATAATGTTTCACTGATCCTTATATGTACACAGGATACTTACAACTAAACAAGGAAGTTATGAATATAATTCTACTTATTTAGGATTCTGAAAAATGTAATTGGTATTTACATCTGTTCCTCGTGGAACGCAAGGTAGAAAGGTTTCCTGTAAATTTAAGATTATTTGGATTTGAAAAATTTACACCAAGGGTAATGCAAGAGAATTTGGTTTTTTGCTTGGTTGGTTATTTGGTTTTGGTTTGGTCTTTTTATTTTTTAATTTTTTGTTTTTGTTTGCCCTATTGAGAAACTCCCTGTAGCCCAAGAATTCAAAACATATCTTTTTCAAAAATAATCTTTTAGATGGGAACATCATATTCTAGAACCATGAATTTCCTTGCTTTGTAGAATACATAGCAGCAATCAGGACTGGTTAACTGGCTATGGCTTAATTTTCTCCAGATAACGGAATAGATCATACTCTGGGAAATATCCAGTATAATGTTAAATAAATGAGTGAAATACTTCCTCATCCTTAGTTCTGCAGGTGAATAGCCATTGCTGGGAGCTGTGGATACAGGTAATGCTGCTTCTGTGTTATTATCATCCTTTCCATCATTCTCAGAGCCTGTGACTACCCTGAGTAGTTTGGACCACAAAGTTCTGGAAACAGATAGCCAGATAGGATGGGGAGCAAGAATGGAGATTTACAGCAGACTTTCTTCAAGGAGGGTGGGTATCTTTTCAGATCCTGTTATGCAGAGCGCCAGTGGCAGCATGCTGGCAGCCCCTGTGGACATGATGTCTGCTCAGGCATGGAGTGGGCCCTGATGGATGCACAGGCATGATGAAGGCACAGGAATGCAGGGGAAAGTTCTTCTGGGCAGGGAATTTCTCATTTTGCAGTTATCCCTGGGCTCCTGAGCCAGAACACTGAACTTCTCTCCTCTTAAAAGGCAAGATTTAGTATTTTCTCTCCAAGAGGTTCCTGTTTGCTTTCTCCTTACTAAAAAATCCTGAGAGGCTAAAAGCAGTGCTGACTTCATTACTTGAACCAAAATCAGTGGAGCAGAACAAGGCTTTCCATGAGTTTAGATAGGTTTGGATTTACAAAATGCATACTTTGTATCCAAAGAATACATTACTGATTAAAATGTGTTGATTGAAAATAAAATACAAGTTTTAATGCCATAACCATTCAGTAACTGTTTGAAAGAAGGATACTTGGTTATAATGCAAATATGGCAACCCATACAGCCTTTCTTTCCAGTTATATGCCTTATGTTTAAAAGCTAATGCCCTTAGAGTACCTTCTAACAATTAGCATATACTGAATCAACTATGTAGACAAAAAAGGACTTGCATAATGAATTTCACATGCACAAAAAAGAAGGTGTGCAAAATAAACACATCAACTAGCTGAATACTAATTACCAATATGCAAAATCTGGAGACATTCAGTATGCAGAACCAATCCGTTATCACAGTGAACACCTATAACTAATTTCCTGCAGGAAGAAAATTTTCCATTAGCTTTAGTGAATTTATACCCATTATAGAAAGGTTGTAGCTAAATAAATATTATTTTAGTTTAATTGGATTAAAAATTAGAAATGCAAATTCTGGAGCACCATGTCTCTAAGTCCTTGTCTCCCTTTTTATGGTAATACCCTTCTAATGGTTTAAGCCTATGAAGAAAAAACACTGAAGATTTTAACTAGCAGCTTTGCAGGGGGGCAGAAAGGAGCAAAGAAGATTTAGTGGTGAAAAGAGCAAATAAATAGGTGCTCCAAGATTAAAAAGAGGGTAGAAGTGCATGCTGAGCTGTTGAAAGACCTCTCTGTGTTTAAAGAAAAATATTGTTTGGTTCTTTCACCAGTGCATGATCAAAATAAGAGGTACAAATTAGTTCATGGCTGCTGAAGCTACAAAACATCATGCAGAGAGCTGTCTTTGGGAACGTTTTAATGAGGAGAAGAGGTCATCAGACTGTGACATTGCTTTTCAGAATTCTTCAAGAACAACACAGACTTCCTGTTCCAAATGTGGTAAAGAATAAAACAACCTTAGTAGTAATCGTACAACTTTTGAACCGTGTTCCTTGGAAATACTGTACCGTGCTCATTTTGTAGCTTTAGTTAGCTATCTCAAAGGAACTCTTCCATATTTTCCATGTGCTCTTATTTCAAAAGTACAGTGAAATAGTAAAGCTTCAACAAGGATTATATTTATAAAATAAAGTTTTATTCAGTCTTCTAAAGAGATTTTAATGTTTTCATTGCTCTAGGTGAAATGGTACACTGTGGCTCTGTTCATTAACATTTAGCATCAGTGCAAAAATCAAGGATTACCACATACAGTTTGAAAGGACATCCAAAATGACTTTGAAATTAAATTCACTACAATCTTAGTTTTGCAGCATTTCAAACGTGATTTTAAAATGTATAAGTTAAGTTAATGGTATTCCAGGTCAAATATCCCCAGCCCAATAACAAGTTCCACATAGAATATCATTATTTAAATTTGTGACATAGTGTATATGCTGACTAGGATTGGAGAAGTCCACTGTAAGTTTAATAAATAAGATGTATTCCACTATGCAGTTATTGAAAAAAAGCTTCCTTGAGGATATTTAGAGAGACTATTAGCAAAGAGAAGATACTGGTAAATCAAATAATTATTCTAAGTTATGGGCATATCACAACTGGACTGTGTTCAGGATTTCCAATAATTATAAAAAACAACTAAATAAAAATTGACAATGGTTTTTAGTCCTGATAAACAATTGCTCCTGTGAAAGAAATAGCTATTAAAATCATGATTTCTAAACCTCTTTTTCAAAGGTTTCTAGCAGTAAGAAAGAATAAAAATTTATGTCAAAACCTTTCATGAATCAGGTACAATAGTTAGTAATTTGGCTAAAATTTGCCTTACTTATCTATTCATCAAAATAAAGAGCTGTACAACAAACTAGCCCTTCTTTTTAGAATAGTTGTAATAAAATATCATTTGGAAAAGCATTAGCCACAATGATACAAAGCTGGTGTAGATGGTATTATATGTGCCATAGAAATTCTATTTTAATTCTTTCATTGAATGTTCTTTTAAATTATAATCACAATGTTAAGAGAAGAAAGGATAACCTAAACCATACTGCATGACACCTGTCTCTTCTTTTCCCCCTAAATAATGGGAGAAAACGAATTTGGTGACTCTCTTCTGTAATAGGCTAGGCAGTCTCTTTCATAGCAGTTTTTCTCAGTTTTTTTCAGGTGCAAAGAGCACTAATATCTGTCTGTCACCTGATGTATGTAAGTATCACCTGAATATTGAAAGTTTACAAAAGTAACAAAGCTGTGCTCTCATTGACAAATAAATTTAGCAATGAATATTTATTTTTATGGCAGTAATCTTACAGCTTTAAATATAATTTTTGTCCAGTCATTGCACTCTGCAACATTCTCCCATGAATCAGTTGACTTAAGCATTTACACTGATTTTATCTTCTGTGGTATAGTTTTCTTCTCTTCCACATGAGGTACTAAATAGGCATTTGGGAATATTTTAGTTGTCTGTTTTACCTCTAAAAAAATCCTGATGCAAATTTTTCCCACAAAGGCTGACAAGTTTTTTGGTTTTCCGTTTAAACCTTTAATCCTGTTTGAATGGATTGATGTCTTTTTCCTTGATTTACCAGATTCTTCTGTCAGTGATTAGGGCCTGGGAGTTTGGGCTAATCTGAGATTTCTCCTCTTCTTGTATTGTCATTCTAGTGCCCATTATTCTTCTCTTTTTTTCCTTTCCAAGAATACCACCGTATTCTATTTAATAACCATTGCTCACTGAAAGAAGATGTCTTAGAAAGCCAATTAGCTGTTATGCATAGAGATTTTAGCCAGCATGGTAGCAGTATTTGTTACAGGGCTGTAAGCGAAGCATGGAAAAATAAATGTTAAAAAAAAGAGAGGGAAAGGAAAAGGAGATTCTGAAATTCTGAATTTTGCTTTCAATTATCCCAAGTACATCTAGAGGCAATAATGATGTGTAAGTTTTGTGAATCAACATGATAGGAGAAAAGACTTTGATTCAGTGAATAAGCTGTGATGTAGAAATCCTGGAGCAGTTTGACTAGTAAGTATGCTTTTATAATTAGAGTATCAATGATTCTCCAACTAAAGCAAAAGTGGAAAGCAGGGTCCTTTAATAGCAAATGTGGGCAGCTCTTGGAAAATTTCATATAACTGCCATAAAACAAGGCACTACTGAATGTTCCTGAATTGAATGCCATTAAATCCAATTAATAACTTCATTGGCTCCAGCAGATATCTAACTTCTTCTTGAGACCCCCACAATTACAGACAGTTATAAAATAAGTGGGTATAATCGAGGAAATAATGTAAACATGTTTGCTGCAATCAGAGTGTAAACTGTCACTCCTCTGTTAAAATTGGGTTTGAGTAAAGAAAACAAACAAAAGGTACAACAATATCCAAAGCCAATATTTTACTATTTTGGGCTTTTTATTTAGAAGTGATGTTCTTCATTAAATGGCAAACATATATCCTCAAAGTAGAATGATTAATAAATTAAAACATCTGTAAGATTGTATAAGCATAATGATATTTGTATATAAAATTATGTGTTATTATTAGTTGAGTATTTATTTGTATTAGTATTAGTGATTTGTTTTTGGTTGATAATTTTGTGGTTTTCTTGCATGTATTTTATCTTTTTAATAAAAATGTATGAAATGTAGTTTGATTTAGCAGTCTTCAAAAATATTTGTTTTGCTTACATAGGCATTTTCTTTAAAAGTTTTAGAAATACTTTGTAAAATTTATGTCATTATATAAATCTTCTGAAGATTTATCAAATATCAATTGTAGAGCAAAATAACTGGCAGTTGTATCAAAATTACTTTTCCAACTTCATTTCATATAGTTTTGGCTGTCAGTTTCTCATTAAACAAAAATGCAAAATTTTTGAAACAGACTTGTGTGCTATTTTGGGCAATGTAATACAGCAGATCTTGAAAAAGAGAGGACAAGCCCTATAAGACAGAAAAGGTTTCTCAGGAACTTTCTATTGCAGAGCATGATGTTTTAACACAGCATTTTTATGAAGAAGCCCCTCTAAATGTCTACTGATACTAAACAAAATGTTTATTAGTACCAAAGTAAATGCACCTGTGTTTTAATATTGCTGGATACATCCCACATCTTGTTGGGTTGTTCCTTAAAATGTTTGTGAAAACAGAGCGTTCCAGTGAGCTACACCTGGTGGGTCCTTGGCAGGCATGTGTATACATCTCCATATCACTATGCACTGCATAAAATAGTGACTGCGTTATCATGCTACTCGTGCTTAGTGATCTTTTCAGGACTTAAGAAAGATATTTTATGACTGTGAGACATGCAGAAGGACAGTCTAGGTGCCGTACACAGCTATGGAAATGATTAAAGCAAATGGTTAGCTGATTATGTCAAGAAAGTACCAGTGTTACCATATGGAGCTGTGAGATATTTTGCATTGCTGAGTTATCGTTTGAATGAAACATAAACTTAACACTGAGTTTCACTGCAATCACCACAGATTACATGGTAGTTTTAGCAGGAGGAGGAATGCTGAACTGTACCTAGCCAAATTCCAGATGAATTTGTTAGACTCAACTGTTGCAGAAAAATACATCCATGGGGTTTCTCACTTCATAACCTATTGCACAGTCCTGCTTTTATCTTTTAAAAAGCTATTATGTGTCACAGGTTGCAACCTTCTTAGAAGGAAGTTCTTTGTACATAAATGGGAGAGGCCATAACTAAACATGTTTCTATAAAGAACCCATTAGTGGCAGGTGAGACAGTTGAATAGAGAGGATCCTAAATCATGGCATTATAAAAAAGGCAGCAGCTGTAATTAATACAGAATAAATCCCAAGAACACAGTAACTGATGATTCTTCTAGCAATGTGTGTGTATGTGTATATATATATATATATACACATATATATAAATATAAATCCTGATGTTTATTTGTATTACAATAGTATATGTGCAATCACACTTAATCAGGTCCAAGATTTCTAGAATGCCAAGACAGGAGCACTGATCTCTGCTTCTCTCAGTAGAGAAGAGCTGGGATGGCATTTAGTCTTGTGTTGAGAGTAGTTCTGCTTGCCCTCAGGACCCTGTGTGTATTCCTGGTATGCAGCCGTTCCATGTTAATGCTCAAAGACTGAAAGGTGAAAGACAAGAGGAGAAAATCTTTCTGAAATCTAGCACAAGGAACCTAATTGACAGTCACAGTGTAGTGAGGCTAGGGCAACACATTGCTTGAAGGGGCCCCAAAACATGAAGGAAAATGGCCTTATCATCTGTCATTATAACCCAATAATTTAGGAGGCCAAACTTACATCTTGTGGCAGTCATGAGAAAAGAAACTGTATCCCAGAAGAACAAGAAGGGAACTGTCTGAGTAAAAAGTATTGGCCTGTTATCCCTGCCAGTCCAGCACAGAAAAATATTATTCAGGGAGAATAAACGAGAAAAGAAAGACACAGAGGGAAGGCAAATAGTGAGACATATAAAGGATGTACAAGATCCTCATAATTGACACTATTAGCTTGATGCTGCTAATTTCATACTCAAGTTGTTAGCTTAAATGTAGTAACTATGCATCAGTGGTGGTCTTTATTAAAGCCTCATCAAAAAGATTTAAAATCCTGGTCTTAGGACTCAGAACTTATTTAAATATTGTAACTGTGGGTTGGCAAAGACTTTGATCCTCTTCTCTAGCTTGCTGAATCTCACTCCATGACTGCTGGTGAGTTGAGAGAAGTTCTATCAGGTGCCATGTACATGCCATACCAACCACCCAGTATGAGAAGTCAGGTGACATTTGCTTATATTTCTTTCCAGTCTACTGCAGGGCACTTGTCCTACTTATACCAGAAAAAGATTTTCAGACATTTTTCTGCTTCTCTTTCTCTGAGACTTGCAGATACATATCTATTTTCAAAATTGAAATTTGTGCCTTTCATGTAAACCCTTTTTTACTCTCTAAGCTTTGAATATAAGTAAAAAGAAACTATGTATGGTGTCTGCAATCCCCAAGTCTTTTCAGCTGTCTGAAAAGATGCTTTTCTCTTCATATGCCAGGAGCCTTCAGAGTTGAGAAAACAAAAAATTAAGCATGTGAAACAACAAGAGGGTAAAAACATCAGGTTTTTGTTCCTCTAAAGCAGTTTTCTGTAGTCACAAAATGTTGTTTATAATTTGTCCAGGTTGAAAGTTGTCAGTTTTTGCAGATGTTATCACTGCCTAGTGAGGAAGACGAACAATTGCATATATCATTTTTACAACATCATAGATAGAAGTACAATTATGAGAGATCAAGTGTTCTGAGAAGTGAGTTCTGAATGCAGGAAATATGTATCAACATTTACTTGATACCATAACTCATCACTGAGACTATCCACCCACCCCCCTTATCATACCAGCACCTACCACAAGGAAAAAGAGATCTGAAGCAAGCAAGAAAGACATAACAAGTAAAGATATTAGTCAGAACAGGGCAGCCTTTGAGAATAATGCTATGCTCAATGCCTGAAATTGTTAGATTAGATTAAAAGTTATTCTGAAACCTGGGGGGTGAGATACTTCTGCTGCCATAAAAGTTTTTAAAAATAGCTGTGTGTTCTGGTGAACATGACAGAAGTATCTATTGTTTAGGCTGTCTAAACTTGTTAACCATGTAATTGTTTCTAAAGTACTGACTATTTTTGTTGAAATATTCTCATTCCTGGACATGGCCCCAGGAAAATTCTGTGTGCATGTTTCCGTAGAAAAAAGCACCATCGTTACTGAGAGAAGGTTATGGACAAAATAAATTAGGCCAATGTTAAAACCCCTTATAGTTCCCTATTTGAAAAGCAATTGTGCAACCATGAGGTGGAAATGGTACTTTACTTTTGCCCAGCAGGCTATAGAAGATTGGAAAGGTCTTATCTATGTAAAACAAAATCTCCATCATCATCATCTCATAATAATGAATTCAATAGTTGTAGATTACATATAATTTCTTGGAGTTGCTTAAACTATAGGAACAAAACTCTTGTATCTCTTTGAGCATTTCTCCAGCATATATTAGCAGGGATTAAGAAAAAAATAGTGGATGTCTGATCTTTTTTGTGACCTACTGGAGGTCACAAAAAGAAGACTAAAGAGATGTTCAGCTTCATTTTCTGGAGTCCCCTTGGTACAGAGACAGGGAGATGGAGAAGAACCAGCAGCAGGAAAATCAGCTATTGAAAACTGAGAAATGTCAGGAACTTAAAACCACCCAGCAGGTATTAACACTATCCATGAACACCTGTGTGTCCCAGCTGCCTGTGGAAGAATTTTTGTGCTCTTGATCTGATTTAATATGTAGCAACTCCGCTTCTGGTAACAGATCTGTGGCACACATTGTTACAGACTTCTCAGAGAAACTGTAAGACTGACAGGATTCTGCCTTGCTCTCAATTTGTGTGGGTGGCTGCTGCAAGACTAGCCCATCATCTAGAGTATGAGAACCTGGTATTTTTTTCCTAAACAAAGGTCACACAATGTATTAGAGCTCAAGGCCTCCCTGGGATATCATGGCATAACTATTCATGCCATAGGCAGGTTTTATAACCTATCTATGCCCATTTATTGAATGTGTTTCTTTTTTTCCCTCCCTCCTCAGTATTTGGCTTAAAAAGTTTAATACTTGGTGTAAAAATACAAACAGATATATTCTTCAGAGATGCATCCCCCAGTAAGTATTGTGATTTTATACACTATCTAGGTATTTTTGTTAGTGTTATCCTCTTTATTTCTTAATGCCTTATTCTATCAAATTTTATGAATACAAACATCATCTTAAAAAATTAAATCTTTTGAAGAGTTAAGAAGCTTAAACCCAAACTATGATTTTAAAAAACTTATTCTATTAAATAGCATGCTTTTTTTGCAGCTATTGAAATAAATGGATTCATAACTCTGCTTTAGATATATTTTGGACAAGGATCTGATCTGAATTTGTACTCTGTACAGGATACAGTATATTTTTATTAGAGGTTCTGGGGAAATTGAATTTGTTCTTCATCCATCTGAAAGACCCTCATTTTATCACAGGTCAAGGAGAACGTTTTATTGCATTGCCTAGGAAGTCCTAAAGCCCTTACTCAAGGGACATCCAAAGGACTGCAGAAGTCCCAGTTTGGGTCAGGAAGCAGTCTGTCCCTGTCCCTGTTGAGCTGAGGCATCCAAACCAACATAAAGGTGACAGCTTCTAGGTGGAAGTGGGAACTCTGGAGGGTACCATATGTCATGCCTTTTGATTTTAATGAGATGCCTCTGTGCTGGCATGTCACTGTTCTTGCAGTCTGGTGGTGTCCATTGTCTGTCTGTGGGAGGGCTAGGAAGGTTTGGGTTTGGTTTGGGCAGCAGAGCTGCACCTGGAGGGATCTAGAATCAGAGTTCCTGGCAGTACACCTAGTTTTGATAAGGATGCCTGCAGACTGTCAGCAAAAGTGGTCTGTCTTAGGAAATAAGCTCTGGGAAGGGAGAGGGCTGTGTGGAGTCTTCCTCAGCATCTCTAGTCCATATATAGTCCCAGGCATTTAATGTAAACTAATCCTGCTGCTTCACTGAGATTTGGACTTCATGGTGTGGTGCCAAAAATGGGGTGTAACAAGGAAAGGTTACTTCTTCCATCTGTTTTGGCTGGACAGTATTTTCATGTCTTGACAGTATCAAATGTAGTGATCAAAGGATGGTGTGTTTATTTCTTTATTGTTGGTAGTAAAAAGGATTAATTTCTCTTATGGAGTTACGCAGTTCTTTGAGCATGCATCCTTATAGGCTGTATTATACATGTTCATGCTTTTATATTTTCAAACATATTTAGCTGTATTAATTAGTGAGTTATATAAATGGAAAAAAACTCAAACTAAATTGAAGAGTTACATCATTCATCATCTGGCCTGGATTTCTGGTAAAATTTCTTCCTTCATATGTCCCTGAGGAGCCCCTTCCCAAGGACTGAACTGCCTAGCACAGTGGGTTCATCTGTCCCCAGCAGCCCTCACACAGAAGAGTTGCCATTGTGCTGGTAATGACCAGATCTTCTTGTTTTGGCTCTGTGAGCCGGGAACCTAAATCTGAGCCTATAAACAGTGTTGTTCCAAGCTGGAAAGGAACCTTTCAAATAAAACTCCATGCTCTCTGTCAATATACAGACTGATTATTTACAGCAGCTGTAATATTTTTAGAGATGCCTATAGATAATATTCAGAGTCCCTAATGTTTTCATTAACAAAATTGACAGTACTAATCAGCATTTTAGTATACTAATTGGCCATTTGCTGTATTAATTTCCATTTGGAGTGCTGTATGGAAATGTATCTCAGTTATGAACTGCGGATTGTTGCTAGTTTATAGGATAACAGAGTGATCCATAAAATTATTGCAAACACACAATATATGCTGATATACACTTGAAAAAATAGAGAAAATAAGTTTGTTTTTTTTTTTAAAAAGAAAAAGTTGACATTTTAATATGTTATCCAGGATAAGAAAATAGATGGGTTTTGATTTAAAAATACCAGAAAATACTCCTTTTTTGTTTTGGTAGTCTTGACAAATGGATTAATATCAAGGACCCTAGGACAAATATTCTAAGGAACACCCTCCACGCCAGAAAGTGCTGTGACAGCTGAGGGGATCTAGAGGTAGTGATTTAAGGTTCTCTATTAATTATATTATAGTCTCTGATGTCTGCTATTGTGTTAAAATATCCTTTGAATAGATTATTGCGATTTTTTGTCCTGTAATCCTGAATCTGCCATTGATGCTGAAGGCAGGAAAAGGCTCTGAAGTGGAATTTTCAAAGCCTCTTGCTGACTGAGGAGCATATGCCCTACTGAATGGTTTCTGTTACAGAGACATTCCCCTCAGAATTACACCACAACAGTATATTAGCTAACACATTAAAATTGCAAACTGGTGGTGGCATTTTAGTTTGGGTAGAAAATGTGCATGTATTTACGTGAGTGTGCATGTATGCATTCAAAAAACAAAACAAAAGAGGGAACAATATCGTAGAACACGAGTGGGTAGGCTATTTCTTATTAAGATAATGCTAACAAGGTAACAGTATCTAGTTGTTATACATTAGAAAATAGAAAAAAAATAGCTGTTACCTTGCAAAAGATGTCGTGACTTTATCCTTTTTCCATATTCTCTCCCAAGAGATGCTTCTCTGTGTTTCCTCATAAGGATGTAATAATAGACCATAGTGGATCACACTAGGCATCTTTCTAGCTCAGTATCCAGTTTTCAGCAGTCAGTAGTAGAAGAAGCCTAAATATGTCAAAGGACATCTCCAGAAGGTAATTGTACTCTTTCAGGAAGCAATCCCATCTTCAAACAATCTACAGTTCAGGTAATTCCTGAGCCAGAGATATGGTATCTGAAATTTATAGCCCTTCATGTTTTTCCATTAGTTATCCCAGTGACTTTTCAAACCTAAGTAACTTTTGCCTCTCTATGTAACCCTCTGAAAAAAATTCTACAGTTTAGATATAAGTGAAAATGTTTTGCGTTTGTTTGTTCTGAGCTTGTCCTGTGCTCATTTCATCATGGACATGATGGTCTTTCTTTTTACCTGTTGTAAAGTATGACATGTTTTCATCTTCACTCCCTGCATATTTTGAACATATCTGTATCCTATCTTTTCTGAGGTGTCTTTTTTCCAGGATGGAGAATTTTGCCTATTTACTTGATCCTCATGATTAAGTCATGGCATAACTTCAACCACATTTGTTCTTTTTAGCATCTTTTCATTTCTGCAGTGTTGTTTCACACAGACAGTCAAGAAGAAAATTGTATCTGAGATATGAATACCCTGCAACTAACTGATGACATTACCTATTTTTCTGTGTAGTTTGTTTCTAGTATTGTATCTGCTAATTTGACTGCCACTGGCCACTGGATTTGCCATCTTAGAGCTTCAAAACTTCAGAACGTTGAGCTTTTTATCTTCAAAAGTGTTTCCTAAGTGGTAACAACTAGTTCTGTAAGAGTCTCTGGCAATAGCGTATGAAGCCAGAAATGTGTTCCCCCAAGTACCTCACATAATTTTTGCTCCCAGTGAATTTCATCTGCTATTTTTTAACTGTCCAGTCAATGTCAGGAGACTCTTCAGTTATACTACCCTCAATAACCAGAAGATTTTGTTACTTTCCTTGCTATAGTTTTTAGAGATTTCTGAACATTTGGAGCATCCAGTGATACTTGCGGGATTTTGCTAACAGCAACAAAAAGGAATCTAGATAGATTGGGGCATTGGGAAATGATTAATGGGATTAAATTAAACAATACACATGCTGGATTCTGTGTCTAGGATGGAGTAATGCCAGGCACAATTATAAACTGGGAGAGAAGTGGCTGGAAAGCAGCCTTGCAGAGAGGGATCTAGGGGTGCTGGCTGACTGCAGGATCAACATGAGTCAGCCCTGTGTGCCTGGGCAGCCAAAGAGGACAAACCTATCTTGGGGTTCATCAAACACAGCATCACCAGCTGGGCAAAAGGCCTGATTATCCTGCTCTATTTAGGATTGGAGCAGCCTCACCTGTAGTGCTGTGAGCAGTTCTGGGCCCCAGGGTTTAAGAAGGATGTGAAGGTCCTTGAATGTGACCAGAGGAGGGCAACAAAGCTGGCGAAAAGGCTGAAGAGAATGTCCTGTGAGGAGTGGCCAAGGACTTCTGGCTTATCAAGCTTGGAGAAAAAGAGACTGAGGGGTGACCTCATTGCTCTGTAGAGCTTCTGGAAGAGGGTAAAGGAAGAAGAAGAAATTAAGGATTTTTTTAAGCAAAAACCTTATCAGCTCTGTCTCCTTGCACTGTTGTAGTTATTGCTGTGAAGACCCACTTTCTTCCCCTCAAGGGTTGGTTACCACAATTGCATGTATTTAACAGTCTCTAACTTTCATAATTCTAACAATTAGTCTGGCATGAACATCTTATGCACACAGGCAATCAGTTGAAGAAAGAACTAACAGTAATCCTTTTCTCAGATGAAGCTGGCAGCAAATCACAGGGCTTTCTCTTCAGCTTCAGAAGACAGTAAGTTAGGGTTGCTACATGCACAGCCACCCGCACTCCCACTTCTGTAGGTTACCAGCTGGACACCCACTGATGCTGCCTTTTCCCTGTGATTTTACACCTGTGCATTAGGCTGGTCACTTCTACAGAAGGTCAGCACGACACACAACCTTACTGGTGATGCAGGCGGTAATGTTCAGTTGTCCCATTCACACACTGTAAGGCTGACACCCAATGCAGTTGAACACGCTTCTGATCTAGAGAGGTGGTAGGAAGTCCTCAGTGAAATGTAGAGCTGATGACCCTATAATCAAAACAGAGCCAGGTATTACAGACCTTGATAACCAGTGGTTGCTCTCATGTGTCACCTCCTCCTGCCTTCATAAACAGAAACCCTAATTGTCGAGAGGGTATTGTATTTTCTTGAGCGCCTTCATATGGAAAAGTTTTCTTTGGTTCTAATTTATTTCTCAAACATTACTTTCTAAACCTTCTGATTGTTAAAGAAAGTTTAGAAATAGCATAGACAGGCAGTAAGGAAGATGTTGGTAGGAGCTTTTCTTCAAAAACTTGTTTCTATGAGAATGGTAATCAGGGTAAAAAAGAAGTTTGTGCATGAAATCCTGCTACTGTCTTCCCTTTGAGACTTGCATTTTCAAAAAGCTGATGGCAGGGGACTGTACATTTTCTTTTGCTGCTACTCCAGCCTGATCCCTCTGCAGTAGTGACCTCTACACTTATTTTGATTTTCAATGTCTTAAAATTTAGTTTTCTGTACAGTCATTCACACTGAACCCTGAAAAGAAGTTACATATATATATTTATAACAATAAAAGAGAAAGAATTTCTTGACTTTTATGGGCTTCTGATATTTTATTAGCCAAGTCTACATTCACCCTCACCCTTACGGGTCTCCCTGTGGTAGCTCTAGCTCTGCTGATCTTGTAGACAAATGATGGAAGCATCTGACTTAGAGTCTTTTAGAATCAAAGAAGATTGAGAGGGAAAAGACCTGCTAGGTCATTTTGTCCATCCCCTGCCAATACAGGATCATGACCTACTGTACAATAACTTCACTAATGTTTTGCCAAGTCCCAATTTAAACAAATCAAATGGTGGGGATTATATCACTTTTTTTTGGACTATATCCCTGTTGTTTCATATTTTTGATGAAAAATTGCTATGATATTCTCCTTAATACTCTTAATATTACCAAAATTACAAGGCTAACTCATTTTCTTCTTGTAATTTTTTTTCTTTGTATGCATGTTTTTCTTATATATCATGTTAGAAGAACTGTATTTGTCATGTAATTCTTTCCAGCTTTCTTCATAATTCAGTTCTTAAGTCCCTTATCAATGTTTGCTGTTTACCTTCATTTAATTTCCTTCCACTTTATTACTCTTTCTGGTATAGGCTGCTCAAAAAGATAGGTATTTCTCATTGCACTATTACAGGTGTGATTCTTGGGTGTTAGTGTTCTACAGCAGGTCTTTTATATGAGTCATAATGTGATATATCTGCATATGTAATTCCAGATCTCCTTAGTGTCCCCCTTTATGGCTTCATGCAGCTTTTTGACCAGTTCTCATTCTTGTCTTTTATGGCACCAATATACCTTTTACACACTGTTGAAATTCTATTTTAGTGAATCATCCTCTCAATTCTCAAGTTTAGTCAACTTGTTCATTATATTCATGACTTAATATTCAAACTCATCCTATTTATTTCCCTATGCCCCTTTGTAAAATGTAAAACTTTTTTTCTCTTTCAGAATGTCTTTATCTTATATTTTACTCAAATTGGAAATTTAAAAAAAAAAAAAGAAAAAGGCCAGACTTTGAATTACACAATATGTATTGAATTTTTAAAAGTCAGTTTTATCTTTTCCACAGTTGCAAGGACTAAACTGCTACCAACATAAATACACATTTATTCCTTGCCATTGCTTCAGATCAGAATTAAGGTTATATTGGATTACATTTTAATATTTCCAAACCAGTATATAATTACCTTTCATTTAAATATAATCTTCATGCAAAATTCGTATGAGATTTTTTTACTTTGAAATAACTCATATATTTTAATGCACCTTTCAAATTTTCCGGCTTCTATTGGAATTCTTTGACTTGATAGTCTGAGTAGAAAATTTTGAAAGGAAAAAGATATTACTTTTTTTTTTTTTTTTTTTAGTAATACTACTTGATCACTTCTGAAGTAAGCACATCATGCAGAGGAAAATTATATTTTAAATGACTGTAGGATTTCCTTTGTAAGATATTGTGCAAATCATGAAAGTTAAGTTGGATTTCAGTTTCAAAATATTAATTTAACTTTTTAACTTTTTACTATTTTAATTGCAAAATTGCCAAGATAAATTAATATTTTATAAATGGAAGTATATCTGAAATTTCTCTATGTTTTTTATGCATAACATTTGTATATGTGGCTGTCCTCCTGTCTCCCCACTAACATAACTATAGGATCCTAAGTATGCATTCCTTATTAAACACAGATTCCTCCACTGTCAAAAGTAGCTCCAGGCAAGAAGTTGGCAAGTAAAGAGTTAACAAAAAGGTCAATGAAATGTGAAGACGTCTGGTCCTCAATGTATACAAAAATAATATTTTTGGCTTTTAGATGTCTTTTATGTTTCTATTGGCGCAAGAATAGATTTTTTTTTGATTGAACATTTCAGACTTCCATTGATTGAAATAGATGACTGCCTTAGGGCATTTTTGAAAGGGAAAACTAAAAGAAAAATTACTAAATTTCTTTGTTCAGAGCTGCTGCTCTGCGTAGTCAGTAATTTTTTTAATGCAAAGACTTATCGGTCAATGGGGAGTTTAATTTGCAAAAGGACTGCAAGATTAGGTTTTTAATATGCAAGTGTGACCACCAAACAGGCATGATAAGACTGCGGTGACCAGGAAGGGGCAGGCACAACCATATTCTCAGTTTTCATAGCTCAGAACTTTGTAGGTATTCACACAGAATTAGTTTGGCCAAAACAGGTGAGAGGGCCAGGGAGGTAAAGAAGAGAAATCGTTCACACTGCAGAACAGCTGGGAAGCAACCCTAGCTAGTCCCTTGGTTGAGGCAGCCTGGTGTTCAGGCACAAGAACAAGGTGACCTGGGAACATGGGAAGACTTCAGTTTTTGCTGGGCTTTAGTCTGGAGCTGACTATGCACGTACCTGTAGAACAGGTAATTAATGCAGGCACAGTGGATCAAAGTCTGTATACAAAAGAACTCTCTGTGGCTAAGGAACAACATTAGCAATTAGGAGATATAGCACATTTCACTTTATTTTTGAATCAGCACAGATGTGTTAGCTAGACTGTTCCTCAGCTTTTCCTCTTGCTTGCATCTATTGGAAGGGGCTGCTGTGGGAAGCAGTGCTGTAGTTCTTGTGATGTAAATAATAACAGAGCCTCAGTTGAAGGTGCTCTGAAAGAGCAAAGCCAGATCCTTGTCCTGACATTTATTCTAGACACTCAAGCATTGCTCTATGCAGAATTGCAGGGTTCAGTATTAGTGGAGTAATTTTCAGAAGTGAGGTTTATTTTGTGAGCAAAAAGAAGAGGGGATGCTGGAGTGTTGAAACTTGCATTGTTACAGTTACTCTCTCTTTAGTGTGTACTTGTTGGTAAAGAATACCTTGACAAAGCCTTGGTCAAAAGGAAAAAATCTCCCAAGGCTTTGTTCTCCACTGCTGTTTATGGCATAATCAAAATGTTCCACATAATGTTTTAAAATTTTTGTTTTGTTCTTGGATGTATTAGCGCATAACAGTTATTAGCAGTTATTATAGTTTAACAGGTTCGTAAAAATTTTTTAAAGGACACTAAGCAGGCATTGGCGTAACAGGGAAGGAATTCTATGTGCCAGAAAATTAATGCACATTTTAAAAGGACCTGTTGATATACATTGAAACACTGGCTAAATCAATAAACTCCATTTGAATGGAATAGAATAGTTCAGTTGGAAGGGATCTACAACGATCATCTATCTGCCTGCATGGCCACTTCAGGCCTGAAGGCAGTGGTTGTTTGGGTTTTTTGGCATTGACTTTGGAGAGGGTCATGAATTGTTTCTACAGATAGGTCAACAGCAAAATGAAGACCAAAGAAAAAGCAAAAACATGCACAATCAACCTGATAGACTTCTACAGTGAGATAAGTTGCCTGGTAGACCCACCTTAGAGCAGTGGGTGTTGTTTACCTTGACTTTCATACGGCCTTTGAAGCTCTCTGATACACTGCCATCACAGAAAAACTGATGAATTTTTAAGTAGACAGTAGATGGTGATTAAACTCAAAATTGGCTGAACTGTTGAGCTCAAAGTGTTGTAATCAACCCTGCAAAGACTATCTGGAGACCAGTAACTAGTGGTGGTCCTCAGGGCTCAGTACTGAGTCCAGTATAGCTTAAAATCTACATTCATAACCTAGATGATGGAGCAGAGTTCAATTTTTCAAACAGCAGATAATCAGGAGGTCTGGTTACTATACAAGACGATTGTGTTGCTCTTCAGAGGGAACATCTAGAGAAATGGGTCGACAGGAATCTCAAAAAATTCAACAAATGGAAATGCTAAATTTCCAGTGCACTTGGGGAGGAGTAACTGCAGGAGCAAGTGCAGTCTGAGGCTGGCTATCTAGGAAGCAGCTTTGCAGAGAATGCCCTGGGGGTCCTGGTGGGCCATGAGCCCACAGCATACCCTTTCAGCAAGGAAATCCAACAGCCTCTCCTTGGGTGCATCAGGAACCACACTGCATCACTACAATAAGGGTGTGATCCTTTTTCTCTCCTCAGCACTGTGGAGGCTACAGCTGTAGTGCTGGGTTCAGTTCTGGGCTGTCTGGTATGAGAAGCACATGGATGTACTGGAGTCAGTCCAGCAAGGGGCCACAAAGATACTGAAGAGCTTGGAGCTTGTGAGTAATGAGAAGAGACTAAAAGAGCTACCACTGTTCAGTCTGGAGAACAGAAGGCTCAGGATGACTTTCATATATATATATATATATCAATACCTGCGGGATTGGGAGGCAAAAATGTGGATCCAAGGTCTTGGTGCCCGATGAGAGGCCAAGAGTCAATGGGAACAAACACTAATGGGTGGAATTTCAATTCGCCATGAGGAAAAAAATAGTGTATAAATGGTCATACACTGGAATAGGTTACTTGGGGAGCTTGTGGAGTCCCTGTCCTTGGAGATATTTAAAACTCAACATGGCCCTGAGAAACATATTGTGATCCTATTTTGAGCAGGACAGCTGGACTAGATGGTCCCCAGAGGTCCTTTCCAACCTCACCCATGATGGGATTTTGTGGTTCATCATAATAAACCCTGCTGTGGTTATTAGAGATTTTAGAAAACTTCTTTATTCCTTTTTTTCTTCCCCACCCCAAGGGAAAATCTTGTCATCAATAAACAAAGGGCTTCTCACACTGAGGTGTATCACTTCCCTCATTTTGCTTTCTGTTTATCTGATAGTACTTTCTGCCAGGGCTTGGGCCAAGGAACAGGAGATCTAATGTCTCATGCTGTTCATATTGCATAAAATCTTCACACTGCAGTGTGTGCAGCGTGATTGTGATTGTGCTCAAGCCTCATTGTGTTTCCTGGGGGCAAAGGCAGTATACACCAGTATAAATGTGCTTTTATTTTGAAGAGTTGGAGGTTGGTCCTACAATCACTTTTTTGTGTGAGTAATTCAGGTATAAGTTTTTTTCCCCAGAGCTACTTACTTTTGAAAGGGTTACCCTTTGCAGGAACCAATCCTTGTCTATATGTGGCAGTTTAGAAACTGGACTGTGAAAATATTTCTTCTTCTAAACATAGAATGATAATGTGGATGGTTGTTAGCAATGCAATTCCTCCAGCAAATGGGAATGGTTACTGCTTACAGAATCAGTTTTGCCTTCATTACTTTTCAAGTGGTTGCTTAAATATATATAGTATCTCCTATAGAGCGAGTAGGAAGCAGAATGGGGAAATATGAAGGCTTCTAATTTCAGTTGTGGTCCTTTTTTTTTTTTTTTTTTTTTTTTTTTTTTTTTTTTTTTTTAACTGGCAGTTGTTCCTGTTTTCAAGTGTTTGTTTCTACTTTAATGAGGATACCAACTTTCATCCAGTGAGATGTGTGGGTCACTTTGTTAGCTCACTTGCACACACCAAGGTAATACACCAGCTGGAAATTTTGACTTTTAGCTGAATTATTTTTCCCCAGCAAATGGCTTTCCTTTTGACACATTTTAATGTACTTGCACACTGAGAGGAAGAGTGGGTGAACAGAAAACAGACTGTTTTATTAACCCAGCAGTCACCTTTGAGATTCATACGTGTCCACTTTTTTCTTGCCTTTGTACCTAATCCCAAGAGACTGGTACCTGGCTTCCCTTGGAATAACAAAGTCAGTCACAAATCTCCAAACATGACTGTTAACTGAATGCCAACTGTTTCTTCTCATCTTTTTTTTTTTTTTTTTCCTTCAGTAGTATGCTAGGGATTGTGTTCTTATGGGTGCCCTATAACCATAACATTAATTTGGGTCTATATTTAAGGATTTTTTCTTTCAATAGTAGAGTTCAAAAAAATAAATTGCTGCTTCTATTTTGTGTGCTTTATAGGGATTTTTTCAGCTCTGCTAATAGTGGAAAGGGAAGAAATAAAGCAATGCTGCAGGCACTGACTGGACTACAGTTTCAGCTCAGAGGAAAGCTACAGGATCAAAAGTGGCCACACAAGCACCCTCGAGAAGAAACCCATGCACATTATTCACAGAGTCATATGCCAGTCTCACAGTATCCTGCGTTCAATGGATCTTTTCCAATGGGAACACACTTTTCATCAGACAAAGCTCCAGCAATTTCAGAGGTACCTATATTACCAACAGATATTTGCAAAGCCAATTTCGGAATGCTATATTATGTCTAGACATATATTCTTAATTGTAACATAATTAGCTCATTTTGGAGTGCACCTAAATGAAATCCAGGAAGGAAGTGAGGGTGAAGCTGTTGAAATTCGCATATTCTAAAAAATACATAGGGCTCAAACAAGCAAATGCCGGGGTATTAACTAACTAGGTCTTGTCCCTGTGCTGCCTCAAAACATGTTCTTTGAATAATTAATTTTAGGATCAACTTTCTAAGGATCCAAAGCTGACAATTTACACTCTATCTTCCTTTTGGGTAATGGAATGTCTCCGGAGTTTTCTTTCCACGTCACAACATATTTCAAGGCAGCAGGCAGGCTAAGAGCCAGCTGGGGGGCAGCAGGAACAGGGGCCAGCAGCTCCATGTTTGCTTCCTCGCCCTGTGGCAGAGCAGGCAGCGTCTCAAGATAAATGGAGAGAGGATGCTGCCTCCTGGCAAATCTATGTCTGGCAGATGGGGTTTTGGCATCAGCCATTTGGGTATTTTTTTCCTGCACTGTTGTTGATAGCCTAGGGCAGTTCTGGACTGTGGTCTGGACCCCCAAGTCCAAGTACAGGTGATGGGC
Source organism: Pyrocephalus nanus (assembly GCA_038380795.1). Taxonomy (NCBI): domain Eukaryota; kingdom Metazoa; phylum Chordata; class Aves; order Passeriformes; family Tyrannidae; genus Pyrocephalus; species Pyrocephalus nanus. The sequence goes on along the minus strand of CM076262.1, from coordinate 2,695,371 downwards.
AAGTGGTTTGGTACAGTGGCGACAGTGTCAGGGACAGTATTGCACAGGCTACCCGCTCCTTCACCTCAGTAAAATGTGTACAGGGGTGCAGAGCTGCCCCACACCAGTCACATCACCTATTATGAGCTGTTACAGAATGGATGCTTAAAACCCATCACTGAACAGATCAGATGACGCCACCATATTTCTCTCTATTTGGAAGTAACTGTGGTATTTCAAATACCACATGGTGGCAGCTGTTGATAAAGGCTAGTATTAGTTTGTTTTTCATTTTTTAAACTGAGGGATGATAAACACCAATGAGTGGAGCACCCAGAATTCAGACATTTCAGACATGTTACATCAGGAGTGTCCTGATAACTTGGTATCTGATGCACTGACCCTTTCTTTCCCATTTAGTAATGGGATGGAAAATAAAAATATAAATACAGATTCAGCTACTATCCAGACTCTGAATCCAACAACGGATATTTTAAACCTTTCTTTGACTGCTAATAAACTTTCCCTCCAGTTCTCACCACTCCCTTTCTCTTCTGGACTCCCTCTACTCTCCTGTTCCTCCAGTGTTCCTCACTGTAGCCTGGGGACAAGAAGTTTTAGAAAAATAATAAAGTTTTTATTTATTCCTTGCAGCTTTTCTGCCCCTGTGGGCATTTGTCTGCCTGTCTGGCTAATGTGCTGTAATGAATCTTCTCTCTGCCATGCACATATCGTCCTATCAATCAGTGAGAGGAAATGCTGAGTATGGTGCGCACTAACAAGCACTCAGAGGGGTCAGTACACCATTGCAGTGGCATGCTACTTTCCCTACAGGCTGCTTTAATTGGGGGAACATAAATGAGGCAGCATGTGGCTGGCACCATGTCTTCTTGCCAGTCTCTCTGCTTTGGCAAACAGACCCTTTCTGCCTCAACTTTCAGGGCAGTGCTAACCCTCCTCTGGCTCCTGTTGGAAGGCAAGTCCCTCTCAACCTCTTTGGAATCTCTGGGTTAACTCAGGCAGGTGGAGCTGCTGGAGGGTCTTGGTTGCAGAGGCTAGTGAGTGCTGAAGAACTTGTGGGCAAAGCACTTCTTTGCAGGTCAGAAATCACAATGAAAACAGGAGTGAGGAAAGGTGGAGAAAAGGAGGGGCTAGGGAAAATTATAGAAAGGGGGAGACAGGAGAGGGAAATGGTGAAAGAAATAGGAGGCAGGAAAGCTGGAAGGATTGAGGAAAAATGGTGAAAAAGCAAGTGGAGAGAAAAAGATATAGAAGTAAAGAAAAAAAAGGGATGTGGAAAATCATATATTACTGGAGAGAAATACTAAAAGAAAAAAAAAGACAGATAGAGAACTAAAAATATTCTTAGGCATAAGTCAAGCAACATCTCCAAAAGGTCTCAAAGAAGACTGGGTCACCAGAGGAATTTTTCATGGCAGGTTTCAGGATTTAGACAAGAAATCATGCCCAATCCATAATTAAGTAGTAGTGTTTTAAGTTATGTATCTAAACTTCTAGACATGACTTCTAGACATGATTTCTTTTCACCCATTTGTGGAGTCCCAGCATGCAATTAAGGACTCACTGTCATTACCCTGTAGGAAGACATAATGACTTGAGTAAATTTTCTGCTGGAGGCTTCACAGCAAAGCCAATTTCTCCTTTTTTGGCTGTCAGGAAGGAGAAAAGGGATTTGTTGAGAAGAATGGAGGAATTATAAACCTCTGAGGAATTATAACATATAAAGTGGGATCTTGTAGTTGACAGCATGTAAGGACAAACCATTATACCTTTCTGCAAGTCCCAAATTTTCTTTGCATGTACAGAAGTTCTGGCGTTCATAGATGTAGCGTGCTTGCATTGCAGCCAAGTGATAAAAAGTCTTAAAGCAATTTTTCATTGCCAAGAGTGGGCATTAACATGTAATCCGTCTTGAGTGAAGATTTATCACAGAATGCCACTGAGAACATTTTCTTTGAGATCAAGGATTTGGGGAGTAGCAAAAAAGGTTTAGCTTGGGATTTTAGGAAAACAGTAGCAAAGGCCCAGAGTTTGAGGTCAGTGGCCCCTTTTTGTGACACAAAACTTGGATCCAGATTAATTTCTCTATTGATCGAGAGAAGTCACTTCTGCTCTCCAGGAAGGCAGGTTAATCTATAGAAGACCTCAAGGAAGTAAAGGATTGGTCAGATTTTCCCCTGCAGTATTTGTAAGCCCTATAAACTTCAGCTTTAGCAAACATCCTTATTGCAGGTTTTGAAAGAAAATCCAGATGAAGTTAGGATGCCATTTGTGACTCAAAAAGTGTGACTTCTGCTCTTGAATGAATGCCTGATAAGGTGAAGGACAATATGTTATGAGAAGCTTCATCCATCAATCACTGGGCAAAAGGCCAGATTCCTGTTTTCTGTGTTTACACCCTGCTGCCCTTTTCTCAGGAGAGTTCCAGTATATTAGTGAAAGTTCAGCTTAGATACTGATGAGAAACACCCTTTGAAGGAAAATTTGTTTTTTCTAGGAATGGTTTTTATCAAATATTAGTTTTGGTGGGAATTTTAGTGTCTTTATTCGGCAAGCAATCAAAGGAAAAAAATTATTTAGTATTTCAGGTTGCCACTCATCTGGTTTCCTCTCTCATATTTTAATGGACACATTTGGATGGAGGTTGAATCATTTAATTTATATGTATATATTCCTCCTGCACTTTTTCCCATTTCCATGGCATGTCTGTTTGTTGTTGTAATAGAATGTGTGTTCCCAAGTTCAGCATTGTGCATGTCCTTTGCAAAGACACTTGGCAACTTTTAGTTAAAAAAACAATACAATCTATTATATTTTAGTAATTATCATTGCTAAATCCAGAAAAAATAATTGAAATACAAACACTCAAAGCATGATACATTCCCTGGTGAAGAGGCGCTGTGACTAGAAAAACTTCATTGTTATGACAGTATTTTAAAAGAGTTAGTTTATTCATAGTAAATAACAAAAGAATGGTTGATATGGGACTTCTTAAAAAAGCATGAAAAAAGATAATGTGACTTATGGAAGACTGATTTTTTCAAACAACTGTTGTATCTCTTTTGATCCTATTTGAAGTCTGGTTGATAGAACTAAGATTGTTCATATAGTATAGTCATGTTTCCTCAACGTGCTTGATTAGTACCCATACCAAATTAACTTTCCATGCAATAACTAGATCAATAAACTGAATAACTGACAGATGTGAAAATGGATTTGGAAGTTGGGGATCACTGATGATTTTTGACATAGTCCTTTAGAGTAGTACAATAATAACCTCTTGGCCCAGTGCTATATAAATATATTATCAACTATATCAAATATCTTGTCATCCACTGAAAATAGTTTAATTAAGTAACTTATTGTCTGAAGGAGTGGAGAAGAGTGCAACATAGAATAGCATGGACTTTTCAAACTGTCAAACTATGTGCATAACTAAATAAGGTGTATTTTAATGAAAAGTATAAAAACTGCATTTCAGAAAATGAAAAAAATCCATTAGGTCATAACAAGATAGAATGGAATGGAATGGAATGGAATCTAATAGAATAGAATGGAAAAACCTTAAAGATCATTAGGTCCACTGTTAACCTAACACAGCCAAGTCCACTACTAAACCCTGTCCCTGAGTGCCACATCTACAGCTCTTTTAAATACCTCCAAGAATGGTGACTCAACCACTTCTCTGGGAAGCCTGTTCCAGTGCTTGACAACTCTTTATGTGAAGAAATATTTTTCTAATATCCAATCTAAACCTCCCCTGGAGCAACTTGAAGCCATTTCCTCTTGTCCTCTTGGAGCTTTTTATGCTGGAAACCTGTAATTTTGTCAAAGACATAGGAGTCAGAGACCTTGAGCAACTGGAAATGAGCTGCCAGAGTAACACTGCAGCAAAATAATAAATCAGATTTGTATATCTAAAAATGTATATAAATAAATAAATAATTATTTAATAGGGCTTATAGTAGATTCCGATTTGTATTTGAGGCTGGTCTGACCATTAGTGGATGCTGTGTCAATGCATATCTCTAGAGACCCAGTAGGAAACTCGTAGGAAGGTGAGAACCAGCCAAAGACCCTAGCAAATCATAAAAGTAAAAAATATTTAGTTAAATTGTCATGAAAGATTTGAGGAGCATTATCTGTTTAACCAGTGCAAAATGAAATTTAAAGGCAACTTGCAGAAAAATCCACCAGCAGCTAAGAGATACTAAAACACTGAGAACACACTCTCCAATGTATACAGCAGAAGTATGTAGGGGACAGTGGCTGGAAGCTAATTGCAGGCACCTGAGTAACGAGTAATTACACAATACTTGACTGCATATATTGGGAAAAGCTCTGCATAAGGGTCTGCCTGTTAACCACTTAAAATCGCCACTCTACTATGATTTTCTGTAAGAGTGGCTAGGAAGAATAATACTGTTGCAGTGACCTGGGATACTGAGGACGCTTGGAGACAAGCTTCTCACAAACATGTCTATAGATGGCTACATTTCTTTTGGAAATAATTGTTTTAAGCTGCTGGGGCTTAATTTTAATACTTACTCTTTAAAAACATTTCTGCAGGCAAATTTTACATTTAAAAACAGCACATGTCCAGTCTAGACATTGCTAGGAGGGAAGTCATGGCTTTTTAAAAATATTCTGAAAGTCACAAATACCTTAAAAGCCCTGTGCCGCCTGTCTTATATTTCCCATGCAGAGAGTCTGACACGCTGACATCCTTCCAGTTCCTTTTTCGGATGTTTTCTGTTAATTGAATTCATACTTCATACAACAGTGCAAACACTTTCTTAAGCTGATCTGTTTTTTTGTGACTTGGCACATAATTTGATAGATTTTTGATGGATTAGGAGAGAGTAGGAGAGGGAGAATAGAATGGCAGTGTCTTACTACTCTCACAAAAAGATATAATTTTAAAGCATGAAAATGCACTATGTATCCAAGAAGAACCTTTTCAGATCTATGCATATATCCCATCTGCTCAATAATCTGTTTCAGAATATCCTCATGTCCCCTATCTCTGAAACAGGTATCTACATCTGAACTATATGCCTTAGCAATTTTTTGTAGCCAGTGGGGCAAGCAGGCCTGTTTAAAATCCAATTTATCTGGCTTATCTTAGGCATTTACTTCGAAATAAGATGGAATGCACCCTCAAAGTGTCTTTTTTCTCCCTGTTGACTAAAAAAAAAGTCTAGATAATTAGCTTGGATGTAGGCATATTCATTTTCTCATACAGTGAAATGAATTCCACCTCTATGTCTTTAGCTTCAGAAAATATATAGAATTCTCAAAACTTCTTGATTCCACTTTAAAATTACCTTATCAGCTGATGCTTGAGGGTTAAAATTTAATTTTGTCAAATTACCACAAGTAAAGTAACTGAGGTTATTATGCTTTTTAAATCTTCCTAGACTGTTTGCTGAAGCAGTTTGTAGCAGCACAACTGTCTGTGTCTGTAGCTTGTTTCATGGCAGTCATTTAATTTTTAATTCTGTGAATTAAATTATTTTTATTTTTAATGTAATACATTTCTTAATACTAAGAAAATCTTTAGATTTTATATTGATATTTATACCATGAGAAAGAGTATATAGAGAAGAGCAAGGGTGGAAATTACGTGAAGAGGTTCATAAATAAGAGAGAAATGGGAAATGGGAAGGAGAGCAAAATACCTTTTGGAAAATCTGGAAAGAGGAGGAGCAGAATGGAGACCAAAAGATACGAGTAAGTGGGAAATAAATAGAGAGATCTGTCTAGGATCCTCAGGCTCACTCATTATTTTGTAGACTTTTATAATATCTCTTCTTCTTCTTTTCAGACTTCACAGACTTCATCTTTTTAACCTTACAGTGTGTAAAGTCCACAGTCTCGATTCTTTCTCCCATATACCTCATCATTTTTTTGTCATGTTTTAGACCTCTTTATTTTTGCTATGTCTATTCTTGCACACTACTCTTCACATCTGAGCACAGCTGTTGACCTACTTCTATGCGATAATTCCCATAGCATGGAAATCACTGATGTCGCTGTGACTGAAAGAGTAAGTTCAGCAGGTCCATCACCTTCATCAGCTGAAGAAAGTGTTAATGCTGGATCAAAAGTTGATTTTTGACTCAAAATTAGAATCACGGGTAACAACTTTCTAAGGACTTGAGGGTGTCTACTGTAAGGAAGGTTCAGTCTAAAGTCTATTGTGGTTCTTTGTATGAAGGAGGCCAAGAAGTGTGGAAGACAGGTCTAAGAAGAAAAATAGTCATGATTTAATCACAAGATGTCCTGATTTCTTCCCATGTATTCCCAGCTCAGAACCCTGAGCAGCAGTAAGTTTTCTGTCCACACTTGCACATTTAAGTATGCCCAGGACATGTTCAGGCAGCCAACCTCTCAGCAACTCTTAGAAGAGTTCCTGTCACAGTTTTACCCTATGCCTACTAGTGCTCTCCCTCTCTGAGGTTTGGAAGTTATAGGGTCCTGGGACAACTCATAACAGCATTTTGCAGACAGTTTTGTTCTTCTAATTGGTCAAGAATTCAGTGAAAAAAATATGGGCTCTTCCATGACTTCTGGGTTCATTGTCCTCTACCATTCCTAAATCAATTTTATGAATAAAATTATAGCTTGAGTGGGTCCTGTAAAACTTCTCTTTTGACAACCATGTGCTGTTCAATGTATATTTCAAAACAGGTAGTGTGAATAGGGGCAGAACTCACTTTCAAAAAGAGATAAGCATTTTTTATTTTTAATTTTTTTTCCATGAGGACTAGGAACAGGTCCTACTAAGAATTAGCAAAAGTTGTACAATTGTAAAGTAGAGAACAATAGTCCAAACACTGCTGTCTCTGCCTTGAAGGCATTCAGGCTTTTCTAGTGTTAATGAAAGGAGACTCAGTTTCTTGTCACCTGCAAGAGAGAAAAGCTCCACAGACTTGCAAAGAAGATCAGCATTTTTTGAAATGCTGGCCCAGGATTAAAAGCATAACAGGACTCCCAGCCTACTATTGACTTCACTGTAAAAGTGAGGACCATGATGGGAGTTAGGAGTCTGATATAAGTCTACACTTGACTTGACAGTCATACTATTCCTGAACTGACAAATGGCAGACAAGCAAGAAGCAGTCAAGCTGAAGGGTCACTAGGGAAAAAAGAGCTTTGAAACAGCAGTGCTAGTCTCTATGACAAGGGTTATAGTAATTGAATTTTGAAAAGATCTGAATGTTGAGAATTAAGTATTATACACTGCATTAGTAATTATATAACAGATAATATTAATGATTCTTATGCAAGTGTTTGTTAAACCTGTAATTCAGATTTTATGAATAACCAATGGTCTTTTTTATAAGAAGGAATCCCACACTTAATTTGTGAGATTAATCTTATTTAAAGCAAAAATTCTCTCTCTGAATAGCTGGTGGTATTCAGCCTAAATTAGCATGTGCTGAAGTGAGCAGTTGAGCCTCATCTGACATTTATTAGGACAAATGCATAAAGGCTGTGCTGTGGCAATACCATTTAATTGCCAGGGCAATTAGTTGCCACTTTGGATATCAGAATTGTCACTGAGTTAAAAAAAAAAGGGAAGAAGACACAGCACAAATAGTTTTCTTTTTAACTGGAAATTGTGTCTGAATTTTATATTGCTCATAGAAGTGAGAATCTGATGGCACAGATCAGACCCAGACATAACAGGGAAAAAGTTATAATTTAAAAAATTATCTACTTGTGACTTAAACCACTTCTTAATTTTATGAAAAATATGTAGATCACTGGATACTAGGGTAAAAATCCCTAATGTTTATGGTTCCCTTACCTCTCTAGAAAAATCAGGATTGTTTGTTTTCTTTTCAACTACAAGAATATATTAAAAATAAAAAAACCCTTCATGCATTATTCTTTGAGCCTTACTTCATTTGCTCTGAAGCTTGTGTAGATCTTAAGCAAATCATATGTGCATGTTGTCCATAATTTTGACTCCTAACTCTTACTATAAGAGCGTTCTTAGTTTGAAAAATATTCATAGAGTTAAATTCTTTCAATATACAAATATATTGCCATTGCATGAGAAAGTCCACTTCAACTGCCCTCCTTTATTTCTCTTTTTTTTTTTTTCACATGTTTTCTAGAGAAATTTGCAAGCGGTGTTGCATATCTCCCATATAATGTTAACACAGCAGAGCCAGAAAAATACAGCATAGAAATGGGAGTCCATTTAGCTCAAGGCTCTGATCACAAGTGCAGTGTCTGGAAGCCTATACTCTGGCAGCTTGTACAATGGCTGGCTTTTGGATTAAGATAGGAATGCAAAGCTACAAGTTCTTAATCTTCATAAAGAATGACAACCATCTCTAAATGGCTAGAGCCTATGTGTTCATCCTGTCCTCTGCTCCTCACCAGTGTGGGATTTATTGGTTTCAAATCTGTCCAGATCTTTTTCGTGTGTAGGCCACTTCTGTACCTGGACAGATGGGAAAAAGTGATTAGGTGATTCTCTGCTTTAAAAAGGGGAAATTTAAGGAAATTCTAAATCAAACTTTGGGAAGAATTTAGTGAGATTTTTATTTTGGATATGCTGGAGACCTCAGGGCTCTGTTGTGATCCAACTGTGTAAAACTAGAATTTTGCTTATCTCAGCTGCCATTTACTTCCCTGCAATGGTGGCAATACATCTCATACATTTTTTCAAAACTATTTCTAGCCATCCTAAAAGGTCAATATGTTTTTACCATGAGACAGATGATCTTTTCTAATTAATTAGCCTGTCTGCTTTCTGAGCAGTACCAGACAGATTTCATTTATAGCTAAATAATAACTGAATTAGCTTCTGTACATTATTTTCTGTGCAAGGCTGTAGGACTTGTGGAGGCCAGCAATTCAAAACTTGGGAAAGTCATACTTTTTTCAGAGACAGGACATTGAAAACGAGAGCTACAAATAAAATCTTTAAAATTTATAGATAATTAATTTGTGACTTCTTTTGTTAGAGTGAGAGGTAAACAGATTGAAATAAATAAAAATTCCAGATAGACTCTACAGATAGTTGAAATCAAACTGAAATATGATTGTAATAGTGTCGTTATTTATCTGTGATTACCTGCAAGTTCAGCAAAACAACAGAGGCTGAAGCCAATCTGATTCAAGAGATCTCACACATTTTCCATCACGGTGTTCCTCTTCTTTTATTGTCAGCTTGTTTCTTCTCAACCGTTGTTGATCTCTGGCACGTTGTGATCTTGACTACACTGTGTTTCCTCATACTGCTCGCTGCTTTACCCACTGCCACGAAATGTTTTTATTAGTGAACTTAATACAAAGCAAACCTCTTCGGTGATCAACTTTACCCATGAAAGTGTCATGCTTTCTTTTCTTTTGTGGAGTTGTTGTCTGTTGTAATATTAGGGCCAGATTTTGAAATATGCAGCTTATTTCCAAGCCTTTGTAGCATCCTCCTGCACTATTTTGAAAAAGGGCACTTAGTCATTCTATAGTATTTCCTGAAGTGCATTTTTTGAGAAATGATGTACATGGGTTCCATCAATAAAAACCTGTGGCCAGTTTTGGTCTTACTTTTTCCATTGGTTAGAAGGAAATAAAAAAAGCTAAGTGTGTCTCCCATCTGTCCTGACTCACAGCTGGCTCTGTATTAGTTTAGTTATACTTCAAATGTCCTGCTGTATGAAATTTTATCAGTGAAATATGATGTAAGTCTCTCATATTTGCCTCTGAGAAAAGGATGCAAACAGCTCCTTATAAATGAGGTCCTTATAAAGCATTTTTTCATTTGACAGTGAATTTTAGGATATTACAGTTTTATTTCAGAAGTCAAAGGTACTCCCTGAAACAGAAAGCATCTTCACTTTGGGTCATTGTGTCTTATGCTGTAGAGGCAGTTGCTCAAAATGCAGAGAAAATGAAATGATTTATTGTCCATCAAATGCAAACACAAAATAAACCACAAACAAAAAGTACAAAAAATTCAGCATAAGTAAAGAAACAAAAGAATTCTCTGCCAGAAATTCAGTTGCCTGCTCTTTACTTCATAGAATAGAAACATGTTTGGTCCACCTAACATTTTTCACCTAATATTTATCCTTTCTCAGGAGACAGCTGTTTGAATGCAATAATTTGCATCTGTGAGATTGCTTAAATCTCACAAAGCTGAGAATCAGAGAAATTGGTAATGGAAAAAAGTGTAACAAACAGAAATGAGTGGTGCTCTTCAACGGAGAATACCTGTTGTGAATGACAACAACTTTTTCTTGTGTCCATAAATATAAAGGAAGAAAAGCCACTGTTATTCTACAGCCATGATAGTTTTCAAAGCAATGCTACCTGCAGAGGTTGTCAAGAAAGCAGAAAAACCACAATAACACCCACATCTTTAGCATTCCACATTCCACTTATTTCATCCAGGGCTGCATATTTATTTTGAGATTAATTTGGTACATGTAGTGTACATTTGCCAAGGTTTTTTTCCCCCTATTTAAATCTTCAATTCCAAAGTTATGTATTAATCCTATTACTGCTAATTGAGAGAAGTCTGCAGTCTTTTTGAGTTAGGTGAAGTTCAAGTTGTAATTGGTATCAAAGAAAGGCACAATGCAAGAACTGAATATTAATATTTAACTCTTGCCATTTTATTATTTCCACTTGAAAATTGCAGCAGTGGTTAAAAGACCTTTTCATGAGTTCATGAGGGTAGTGAAACAGAGACTATGGGATGAGATTTTTCATTCATGCAGCAAGATTGGCAAAAATTGCTCTGTAAGAAGTGTAAATGAAATATTATATTGGTGCCTGGTAGTACTGGTTATAGCTACAGGTCTCTCAGTACTCCCATTACGAAATTTTGCTTGTAGGTTAAGTAGTTGCACTGTAAAATTTTGCTTAAGGCTAATACAGCATATAAGATTCTAACCCAGGAGCTATTTTGTTTTAAATATTCCATTTAGTCTTTTGCAGATAAATGGAAATTGTACTAGTTGTAGATGACGTTTTGGATTTGAGTACTTTTTAAATTACTTTTTTTAAAGCAGAACATCTCATAAGATATGCACACAATGGTGGATTAATTGCTTATGACTAAAAATAAGGACAAAGACCACCCAGGACAAAGACCATCCCTTTGATTTCAGATCCCTAAACAAGAACATTTAATCATACATTTGTTTAAAGGCACAAACGGTGAATTTCTTCAAAGGTCAAATAAATAAATAAAAAAAAAAAAGGCCATTGACTTGGCTTTGGAAATAATTTCTACTCCTGATTAAACAATATTTATAAAACCAGTTAATGAAGAATTTCTGTAAGTTTTATTTTGCCATTTTTCTGATTTTTATGCATTGGGAATTACAGGCTTTGGCCTTATTTACACCTATAGTGCATGTTCACCATTATACCCTTGGGATTGCTATAATCAATGATTTGAGATCAAACTGGAGAGAGACCAGAACAGAGGAATCATTTAGAACTGTATCTTGCTGAAATATCACAAAAACCATGTGGCAAAAAAAGGTGCTTGAGAGGAAGAAAAATGATAAGAAGTAATGCTGGAAGTCAGAGTAAACACGTAAAGAGATCAAACACAGAAAGGAAGCAAAGAAGAGATGAAGAATTAGGGAGAAAAGCACTGAAAAGAGCAGAGCAAAGTGGACACACCTGGAAATACTGTATCTCCACCATTCACTTTACATTAGATGTGATAAAGTGTGGCAATAATTGCTTATTTTTTCCATTGAAAGTGTTGCCCATCACAGTAACATTGAAGACAGCTTAAACAGATCATTTGGCCAAAATGTATAACTAGCAATGTTAGAAAAACTGGTTCCAAAATGAAATATTTGATTCTACAAACCTGCTCTATGCATTATGATTTCAGATCAATGTACAGATATTCAAAGCTTTTTTATTTATTTGCCAATTTTCCCATTAATATTTTATATTAATTTACTTCAGAGTTTGTTGCATTGCAAGGTCAGACCAAAACTGGGACCATGCAGGTCTCGTAAATTTGTGAGGTGCATTAATACAACTGTAATCATAGACAATTCCTTATGCAGAACAAATCTCAATTGCTTTCTAAAGCAAATGGAAGCTTTGGGGTTTTTTGGTTTGTTTGTTTTTTTTTGACAAAAGATTATGAAAATAATACTGGATTGGAACCACATGATAAATATAAGCTTGTAACTTTCATTAGTGCTGTTGCAAATCATATTTCTAAAGAACAGACTTCACATTTTGTTCATATCTAGACCATAAATAATTGAACTGTGTCCTGCCTTTTTAATATTGAAAGAGGCAGATTACAGTTACAGGCCAAAAGGTGTGAATAATTAAAAATAGATTGCAATAGGTCTGGAGATAAGCTATGGTATCTAACACAGGGAGAATGAAAAAAAAATAATGTTGCTACAAAACCCTTCAACTGACTTATTGAGAATTTTGCTTTGAAAAATTCAGTGTGCTTCAAATAAGCAATGTAATCCACTTTGTGTTACTGAAAATATGAATTTTGTGGCTTAAGTGATAATATCAATAGCTAAAATACATTTCATACAGAGCGCTTGAAGTATCTTCCAGATCATTCAAACTCCAAGATTAGTTCTGTTTCTAGATTTTTCCTTTAATTAGTAAAATTGCTAACAACATTAGAATACAAACATTCAGTTCACACATTTTAGGCATTGGGGATCATTGACTCTGCCATCCTATCCTATATATTTATGTTAAGCAATATTTGGTTGCCACTGAGATTTTGACAATATAATGTAAATTTTTAAGTTTCACTCCCCCGGCTCAGTGTAAGAACGGTGTCACACGTTGCAGGTAATAATTTAAGATGCAGAGACACACATTCAATTCCTCACAGTATAAGGCTTATCTTCCAGAAACACCTAAATGGATCCAGCATTTTAGTAATGTAAATAATAGGCATCTAATTAAACTTAGTTGCCCGAGTTTCCCTCTGTGATGACCCATGAGACAAGCATTTCCAGAGGACTTAAAAAAAAAAAAAAAAGAAACAATCCTGCCTTTATATAACATCTCTCAGAGGTATCTGAAAATGATTTATTTTCTGGAGGTCCTTTCTCTCTCTCGCTGTTGTCCAGAAGACAGACTTTTTCTTGACATAGACTAGAAAAATATCTCTTAGAGATGAATGTCACGTGTGATGAATGCACAAAATTATCCAGGGACCCAAGTTTAGGTAGGAAATTGCACCTAACTCTTTGATGTCTTCATGTAGGAGGTAACCACTGAGCCATTCTTCTTGCAAGCCAGATGATCTTCCTTGAGAGATAGTCCATTTCTCTTATAGCCAAGTGAAGCATGAAGTCTTTTCTTCCCTTCAAGTCAGTAGCATGCATTTCATTCTTTCACAGCAGGATCAGCACCTATTACAACAAATACAGTTCCACAAATGACTATGAGATGCTAAAGCTCATATTTTAGGATAGTGATACGGACAACTTTATGACCTGCCTGACAAGTGTGCTCATCTTATAGCCTTCTGCTCCTCTGGTGCTGACTACTGCTACAAGCAGGACAAGATGAATTGGTAAAGTGATGTCTTCCAATATCTAACACAAAGTATTTCATGTTAGATGCTATGTGTTAACTCTCTGGAGTATTCACAATGCAAAAAAATTATCTGCAGTTGTTCTGCAATAATACAAATGTCACTTCCCTGCAGACTGGCTAAGGGTTTCCACCTGCAAGCCAAAAAACCTGTGACCAATTTCAAAGCCCCTTGACAACGATTTGACTTTACTGAGCTGTACTTTCAGTCTACAAAAGCAGTATTTTTAGGGTTACACAAAGAATTGCTCTGTGTTCAAAAAGAAAAATAAGCTGTGAAAACATTTAAAAGCATCTCAGCTAGGGATACTCTGAAGAGACTTGTCCTGACCAGACACTCCTCTGATTCATATTTAAATCATTATTAAAAAAAACCAACATGTATGGAAGGTATTGTTTTGGATCATAGGCAATAAAACTTAGGGGGAATCTTTAAAGCCTTGTGTTTTTATGAATAAAATTAAACACAAATAAAAAGAAAAAAATGTCAACACCTCCACAAAACTTTTCTGTGCTCTTATTTAAAATCTTTATACCAAGTCATGCCTTGGTGTATACAGGGGTACTTTAAGCACAGTTTCTGCCAAAAGAAGTACTGGTGCCAATTGAGAAGTGATTCCCTCACTGCAGTGCTACAGTTAATGATAGCAGCAGTATTGCTTCTAAAAATTGTGATGATATTCTGCAGAATAGAAATATCTTTCTGTGCCCACTGATTCAAAAAACAAGACTAAAACATTTGGGGAATATGGACTTGGAAAAAATTAAGCTTAACTGGACTTTATTTTCAAAAATAACAAAATAAAGCAATCCACTAGAAGGGGTAGGCACTCCTTAATAATTTTTTTTCTGAGTATTTTTTACACTTAATATTTAAATATATATATCACCCCCTCTAAGCATACATGCACTTGCCTAAAATATCTTCTATACGTATGTGTGAATGTGTGGAAGTGTATATGAAGGCCAAAAGCTGTGATGAGTGGTCAGTTGTCACTCCATTGGTGATGACACCAAAAAAATGCATATGAGCAGTCAATTAGTGCTGTCAGATGCCTGCCACCTAAAAGTCTAATCTCTGGTTATTCATAATGGATCAACAGTTTCATTACAAAAATAAGTACCAGGTAATCAAACAAACAGGTAACATATGACTTGTGTTCAGGTACTTGTGAGACACTATTTACTACCTTTGCACTGTTATTAAAATGATGCTAGTGACTGTAATTGACCCACTGGTTACAGTTTCAGAAGATGGGCATTAAAAATTAACCTCCTAGATAGATGTGCCTAGAACAGATGCTTAGATGAGGCACATTAAGCTGGTATTCTCAAAAATGCCTACAAGACTAAGAAATGCATTCTCTGTGACTTCAGTTAATTAGTGAGCTGCAGCAAACAGGTGAATATATAATTTCCTTTTTTCATTAGTAATACCTAAATCTCTCCAATGTGTCAGCATCACTCATGTAGTTAATCTGAAATACACTACTAATTACTTTTTTTCTACAATTATTGTTTCATAGTCTGAAGATGAAAGTGGAATTTCTTTATAGTTCCATGATGTTCTTCAAAATATAAGCATATTATTAGTCTCTTAGGCAACTTCCTTGCTGCTATTGCTGGTCATATGCAACCAGTTGGTTCACTGGCTTTCTTTGTGGCTCTTAAGTTCATCATGCATGTTAGTTTTTTCAGAAAGTATTTCTGAAATACTCATTGAAAAGGGAATATTCCCAAGTGAAATATTAAATTGTGCTTTTCAAGACTTCAATGAATATAATATTTACCTTTAATGAAATGTCTTTCAGTATGCAAGTTGCTATAATTTCTGTTATTAGATATTAGTCAGCAGCAGACACATATGGCATATTTGAGAAAATCATAAATCATAAGACTCCAGAAACTTCAAAGAAAGACTGGAGCTTCTGTTCACCTGCCTGAAATCCACTTTAGTGTAGATTGATTCATGTCTGATTTTCAGACATGGGTTTTTTTGTTTGTGTTTTTTCCCCTCTGGTATTTTTAAAATAAGTTTTACTGCATCAGAATTTTTCTCCTGCACATGCCTTTGCCTAAAACCTTTTCTTCTTTTCATGTCTGCTATTTATTGCATATTAAACCCACTGAATTCATCTTCTCAATCATATCTGTTCTTACTTTTCAGTTAATATTAACATTAGGGAGTTCTTCCACAAGAATTCTTCACATTATGAGAAAAAACTATTTTTAAAAATAACATTTGCTGAAACAGCATTATTCCTTCTGTATTGTCTCCTCTTCGTATCACTGTAGATGTGTTGTTTTGCAGTTTTTTGGGATTCAAAGTGGTGACTTTGTAACTTCTCCAAAATCAGTTGAGAGTTTTGGATTTCAGGTAAACCTCCTAAAATTCCTATAAATACAGATTCAATAAATATCTTTGATTTTTGATTTTATAAGGAGATGTACTATGGAAATCCAGTTTGTCTTCTGTTATTGCCCATTGGGATGAAATCTGTGGTGCTTCTTTAAGCTGTGCTGTATTAAATAAGTAAAAAACTTCTGAATATGCCTCATAGCGAAGCAATGTTCCTTTCTGGTTCAGTTTCAAAGTGACTTCCATCACTTTCCCAAGGCACCAATATTTGATCATTTGTAACAGATTCCTAAAGAAAAGTGGCATGTTTTGACGGCAGTTGCCATCTGTTTCCTTGGCATCAACCTTTCTTTCCTTCCATCTCAATGTTCTTGACCCTGCAGGCCAGTTTCAACAGAACTGCCTTGAGGTGCCATGGAAATCCACAAGTGGATAGGGAAAAAAAGCATAAATTGCACAATGTGGAAAGTAAGCTCCTAATGAGTCTGCAGAGTCATGAGCAAGGGCAGCAGCTGTGTGGGGACTCTTGGCCTTACGTGGGGCTCTACCTCAGAAGCCCACGGGCTGAAAGTTCCCTTCCCTGGCAGCAGATGAAATCAACTCTTGGAAGGTGCAGTGCAATGATCATGAGAAAAAATCCTAAATAGGTGACTGGGAGTCCTGGGAGAGAAATATTTAAGGGAAATATAACAGAAATCCATAGGAAACTGCAGTATCATTCTCACTATTGATTATTAGTATGCAACATTCAAATTATATTGTGTATATGTGAAATTGTCATGAGAAGAGGGACTAGTGCTATATTTTATTTATCATATTTCTTCAGCTCACACCCATTTTGAGGCTTATCCTCTGTCTATTTTTGTACTGCAGTTGTTAAGGTAGTGTAATAAATCAATGGTTTTTACTGGTGTGTTGAATTTTGAACCAGGTTTTGTATTTTGTTGCTATGCTTATGATGTTCTACATCTGAAAATAGATATCCTTTTCCTCTGAACACTTGAGGTCCCTCATTTACTTTATTAGAGTCCTGTGCAGTGCAGAAAGTTCATGAAAAATGTATAATATTAACAATAATAATAATTCCTGTACCTAATATTCAGGCAAAGTTCCTAATCATTAGCAATAATTTAAAAACAAAACACTAGGCTTTTGCTACTGTTTAAATAAGATATATGGCTTATGAGATAAGAGACAGGATTTAAAATAAGATGCAGTTCCCAGGGAAAAAGCTCAATTTCTGAATTGTGTTACTGAAAAAAAAGAAAGATGCATTCATGTGACTAGTTTCAGAATCAGATAATATTCTTGCTGTATTTAGCAAAGAGCTAACTTTGGACTGTAGCATTTTAAATTAATATAAGAAGAAGTTTATGTATTTTATTTATTATGTTACTGAGAAGATACTTCACTTGTTTCCACTTTGAAAAAACAGTTGTTTTTAGCTTAATGATGATTAATGCTTAAAATGTTCAGGTACTTAGGTTTAAGTCTACCAAGGCAACATATTTTACATACAATTAAGAATCTAGATGAGAATAACTACTTTATCTCTAAGAGGTTTTGTTGGTGTTTGCCTTTTTCAAGCTCAAATCAATTGTTCTTGTAGGGAATCAACCCCTATTTCTGTTCTCTGCCTCTATTCCATATCTAGTAGAAGTTCAGTTTATGTCATGGCTCTTGGAGGCCCTTTATTAAAATTCAGAATTAGGAGTTGAATATTAATCTGTAAACTGTAATAAGGCTATTCACATATGAATTTCTGTTCTTCCTAATTACTTAGGGAGGAAATAATTTACATTTCATACTGCTTTATACATAGAGAAAGGAGTTAAGAAGACTTCGAAACAGCTTCCACACATGATACGAGACTTGTGACAGACCTCTGCACTGGGCTGCTCCTGTAGAAGTTGTAAGGAATTGCTGTTGACCTCAGCAACAGAGCACTTTCAGAAGGCTCAGCCGTGACTGAAACAGGGCATAGTCAGAAGTTACTGGATAATTCTGGTTTGTTCAACCAAATCAGTGCCCCAGAGTGCAAAGCATTATACAGACATAGCGAACCACTTCCTTAAGGGCCTTACAGCTAAAAAGGACTTTATTGACAGAAAGCACATCTTAAACTTTTGAAGTTTCAATGTCAAATCCAGTAATACAGAAAAGAAAGTGGAAAGGATAGCAGTAATCATTCAATGCAGATACTGAAGTTGTATGTTTTTTAAAATACTGGTGCTGATGTTTTACTTTTCTACATTAAAAAGTAGTTGGAGCTCTATCTGGAGTAAGAAATTCCCTTTACTCTGAAATAAAGAGATGTTTTCAGCTCCGGGATCACTTCAGTGAATAGGGCTGTGGGTTCTGGAAAGTCCTGAAATACTTATGTAACAATGAAGTCTACCTTAAAAATTAGAACTCTGTGCAAATTAAATTTTATTGGATTCTTCAGTGTAGCAAAAAAATATTTAGAAATTTAGAAAACTGACATATGGAAATTACCTGTTGCACAGAAACTGCAAATTCTCCACTGTCTTGCCCCAGAATGTGTTCTTTCACCCCTTCTTTAAATGCTGTGATGGGTTCCAGGAGAGTAGGGTGTCAACCTGTGTGCTCTCATGCCCCTGCAGGTACTGCCTTAATTTAACAGCAATGTAAGTAATCATGCCAGCTAAGTTTTTCAAGTGAGAAGTTAGCAGGGGAGAGCAGACACATGCTGAATTGTGGCTAGTCTTCTGTGAGCAGCATTCTGAGGTAAGATCCCAGAGGACCAGAGCTCCTCCTCCCTTCCCCTACCTGGTGAAGGCATTCCTCAGTACAGCAGCTGGTAAGACAACATATGGCTCCACATGGCTCCACCATGTGATATATTGAGCATTATCAAGGGATTCAAAAATTGAAGGTTAGATTTTACAAAACCAGTTTTGGCAGTTTATGGATTTGGCACAAAGCTCTCTTTTAAGGAATAATTGTTTGGGAATATTTTAGCCTTTTGAATTTTCGACTATAGTATCACAAGCCCAACTCTGTACCATTGATTTAGAGTACTCTTCTGCTTTAGAGTTAGATAGCATTCTTCTATTTGTATAAAGT